>OY720174.1:8605000-9805000 GCA_963082885.1 Parascotia fuliginaria | reverse complement strand
CGTCAACGACCGCCGCGTGGTATGGCAGAGCAAGGAGCTCCACGGAAGGTTCTACCGAGCCTTACACGGTCCAGATAGAGACCAAACTGCTTCCGCGGCCTGGCTACTCTTCGGTGATCTTTTCGGAGAAACCGAAGGGTTTGTTTGTGCAATTGCTGATGAAGTTATCAAGACGAACAACTACCGGAAATATAGGCAGTGCTATCGACATATGTCGGCCATGTCATCGCCCCAGGTGAGTCTCTCAGGCATATTGTTTCCGACTGGCCGCGTCTTGCTAATGGAGAGTACTTGCACAGACATAACCGAGTTGCCAGGATCATCCACCAGCAACTTGCTTTGCGGTACAAACTTGTGGACATCGAAGTGCCGTACTACAGATACAATCCAGAGCCGGTTCTCGAGAATGGTCGTGCGACATTGTACTGGGATCGATCTATCATCACTGATAGGGCTGTTGTTGCAATAAGCCTGACATAGTGGGGATAGATCGGTTAGAGCGCCTTGTAATAATCGTCGACGTCACCATCCCTCATGATGATAACTTCGTGAAAGCTGAAAAAGACAAACAGATCAAGTATCTGGATTTAGCTCGCGAGGTTGTTGACATGTGGGATGTGGATTCGGCGGTCATTGTTCCGATAGTGGTTACAGTGAATGGACTTATTGCTAAGAGCCTCGACCAACATCTTAAGAGACTCGCGTTAGCTGGTTGGGTCAAGGGCCAGATAGAGAAGGCGGTGTTGCTTGACACGGACCGCATTGTAAGGAGGTTCCTTTCTCTGGAGCCCTAACCGCCGGTAAGCTTGGTACCCGATGCCGGTGGGTCTCCAATATTTATATTTTTAAATGTATGTGTTTTTTATATATTTATATTTAAAAAATGTAATTTTGTGAATGATTTTAAATAAAAGAAATAATAACTTAAATAGCCTAAATATTTTTTTTAAATGACGTAAAATTAACACCGTTTACAGTTTCTAAACAATTTAAATAGGTACCTAGTAAGTACCTAGTTAGTTTATTGAAATGATTTATTGATTTCTAAATACAATAGAGTAAACATTAGGAACTTCAAGTGACTTTGACCAGGCAACCATAAAACTCGCTATTAATCACTAACGTAAACAATTTCTTAGTGCATATTCACACTATAACACTATATATTTCTTGCTGAAAATAAACCCCCGGCTAATGTTAGGGTCAACATGCAGCTTTATTTATACTTATAACAGTTCTCACGCACCAACCTTCTGACCTTGTTAAATCGAATAATGGACATACTGGTAAGTTAAGGTTAACCAGTGTTTACCCGTAACGATTGACATTGACATTGATGTACGCATGACAACTGAAAACTGTCTACGTACTCTACAAAGACGAGAGACGATCGATCGACTTATCCCATTCTCCCTGTTGGGAAATTGACAAGATGGGTGGGTTGCCTTTTATCTACTTTGATAAATATTATTATATATATATAATATTATTATCAACTCAGTAGATACATATTATGTCCAAATAAAATCTTACGCAACAGTTAGTACTCGTGTTGAAAGTTGTATAATTAGAACGGTTGACTAAGCATGTAGGAACGATAGGCTGTATGACCTTGAAAGGGCGTATTGGCGAGGATGTAGGTCAATGAGACTCATCGCCCTTGACCTAGAAGGTCGCTATGCCCTTCAAAGCGTCCTCTGCCCGTTCTGCCAAATATCGTTAGACAAGGGCATTTGGAACGCACTAAAATATTTAGTCACTACATAAATATTATAAGATATTTACTACAAAAAAGGTTCGCTATTGCCATGTACAATGTAAAGATGAAGTATTTTTATAACTAGGTAAATATATTATTTTTTAATTGAGAAGGCTCTACATTATTATATCACTTCTTTTAGATTACGAGTATGTACGGTTGTGCAATTTTTCGCTACGGAAGCAATAATATGAATTTGTTGACATCAACTGCTCACAACATGTATCCAGCAGGTTAGCACTTTTCCAGATTATAAACTAGGTATTATCTAGAGTGAGGAAATAAAAAACAGCACAGTAAGAACGTGGCGCTACCGTATAGATATAGTCGACCACATTTTTCTTTACCACCTTTGACAATAATTTTCATCAAAATTCAATAAGACTCAATATGACAGTGACAACTACCACTGTACTGAGGTAACTTGCAAGCTAAAATAGACAATAACATTATTGGTTTGTGATAGTAAGCAAACGACAATTTTACTCTAAGGGTGGTAAAGCAATTTTATGGTCAATATAGGGTAACGATACATGAGCAACAAATTTACGACGTTTGTCGTTTTGAAATTGGCTATTTAATTTAAAATTGGATATTTTGTAAACAGCTTTCTGAATTTCTAAACATATTTTTCTGACCAAACGCTGAAAAGACTGTAAGATGAGATGCAGATTACTTAATTGTAATAAAGTAGTGAAGTCCTTTGAAAGAAGTCTAGTCCAGCAATGGATGGCCTCAGGCTAGGTGTGATGTATAACAGTAGTATCTGTAGTGTAGTAGTAGTAAGTATCTTAAACTAATATTAAAAAGAGAAAAGATTTGATTTTATGTAGGTATATTTATAGGTAACGATTTAACTAAAATCTACGTTACCGATTTTAAAATTCAACATATTTTATATTTGTTTAACAATATGTTTTACTTACTAATTTTCATAATTTTAATATTTGTAAATTTGCAATACAAACAGCAGAACTAAATTTGCAGTACAGTAATAATATTTCGCAGACGTAGGTAATATTGCAATCATATTTTATTATAGACGTTTGTTGTGAGACCGAATGAAACTTTTAGACCGAAGCGATGCGGACATCTAGTAGCTCTACTTATAGTGTTTACAAAAATGTGTCAAGTAATACATTTGATATAAAGATAACTCGAAAAGAAAAATAAGAAGTTAATTAGTTTTGTACGTAAATATTTAAGACTAGATTTATAGCCACGACTTCGCACGTGGATACTAATGTTTTATGTCAAGGTTACAAATCTTTAAAATTTAAAGCCTACATTATCTTCCAAAATATGCATGTTTAATACATACATCTTGGAAGAAATTCTTTAAACGATTATAAAATCTTTTCCATCGTCTGTTGCGTGGTTTAAAGAAGACAGCGATTTTGCTTCATCTATACTAAGCACTAGCTTAACACACAAAATCTTCTGCTTTATAAATAGTGTAGATTTAGAAATTGAATAGTTTGAACGAAGAGTGTAGGCGGCTGTAGTGAAAATAGATAGATTATAGTAAAATATTTCTTTCTGTAGTGACAGTGGACTATTAAAGAACAAAAACAGACTCAGCGTTCTGAAAATATCGGCATGACTTTACCATGACCTTGCGCAAAGTTAAATCTATAGATATCAATGTTGCAAAGTGCGCTAAGGAAAATTGTATTTTCGCGAATTATTCCGGGAAGTGCTGATAGAGGCGAGTAACGGGTTGGCTGTTGTTATTCAGACATTACCACACGCACACACCCATGTGATATATATTACGTAGCTATATATAAATGTAGTAAACCGCGTAGTGTACACGAGTAATGTAATAAGCATGTGTGCGTCTGTGACATTGAACTTCACACTTCACGCGGCAGCGCACGAGTTGCGTAACTGACGCCACACCACAACTTCACCCGACAACAACGCGACAAGTTTACATCTATCCACGCGATTTTACTAACATACTTTGTATCTTCTAGATCAAATTAGTTTTACGTAACATTAATTACTTACATTATGTCCGTCTGTCTACCTACGTACGTCATATGTACTTATATGTATAGGCCATTGTCACAGTCTATTTCCTGGAAAATTATTGTACCTACTTATACCGAGAATAATTTTACGCACAAATTAAATTTAAGAAAAATAAAAATTTCTGCTATTATGAAAAGGCAACAGTTTATTGTGGAGTTTGTTGTTATGTGGCACGTGGCGTGATTTCGACAATGACATTGACATTGGCCGCAGTCAGGGTTTCGTCCGAGCGAGTGGTCGCGCCGAGTGCCGACCGACAACGTGTTAAATTATATTAAATGCCACGATACATACACAAATAAGTTAAATTGTATTATAATTAATACAAATTTAGTTTATAATGTCACGTCATAGGATTTAACTTGTAAACATCGTTTTTTTATTACTAATCACATCACTACGTCTAATTATATTACAGTAAAAAAAATTGTAGGTACGAAAAATTAAGTAATTTTTAATTAAATAATTAATAAACTTACCTACTTCTGAATGGTTTGAAACCTCAACTGTTAAAATATTGTTACGAATAAGGAGGGTAGTGCCAAAATAAAATATATTAAAGCTAAATTCAAAATATGCTCCTTTTTTGAAATCCATTAAAAAAATAAATTGAATTAATTAGTAACAACGGTAGCAATGTAGCATACTTAAGGTAACCGAACACCCACCCTCCTTATTTGTAACAATTATTTTAAAAGTTGAGGTTTCAAACTATGTACCTATATTTAATCACAAGTAAATTTATTAATTCATTAAAATCTACTTAATTTATAGCAGGTACCTAACTACAAATTTTTTTGACTGTAATATATAACAATAAGTCAACATTAATTCGATTTGGCTTATATTGAATAATTGTGGCACATCGTTATAAAATTGTTAATTATTGTTCAATAATGTCCGCTTTGTCCTTGAGTATACACTAATTTGCAAGTTGCCGTTTCCGCGACGTGTCGCGAGGTCAACCATGTGTACTGTTAACAGTCTGTATTAATTAGGTACTATTGGTGTGCACGTGGACCTCTCACGTTACCTTTTTCGCTATTGATAATCTACTATTAAAACTGTGGTAACGTTCAATATCATATCATTTGCCAATGTCAAGGTTGAATCAGTATCGACGGTTAGATACTTTGATAGGCAGCTTATTTATTCGATAACACGTAATAGGTAAATAAAGCAAAAATTATTTTTATTTCGAAATAAAGACGGAAAACATTAATTAAATGTCAAAAGTAAAGTAGTTAAAGAGCGAAGAGTCGACCGGGTGGCCTCCGCAATCCGCAAATAATAGTCAATAAAGTGGCAAGTCCGGGTGACGCAAATCGGCAGGCGGCCGGGTAGCGGCGCGGGCGCGGGCGGCTCGTGTCTATCTGACTTTACAAATAGCAGCAACCTTGAGATTCGGCGCGCGACAAGGTCACCGCGCAAATCGTTATCAGCGTGACGTTAGCGAGTGACCTCCACGGAGGTGCCCGCGAGATACCGGTAGCGACCGATAGTAGCGAGTCGCGGGCGCGCTTGCGCTCGCACTGGTCATCGCTACGGCATTGCTTCCGCGTTCATCTCTACACTTACTTCCATAGGAGGATTATTAGAATCGTTATAAATACTCGTATATATAAGATTATTGTAATGTAAAAACCGAGTTTTGTAGCTTTATAAGCGGACAACGCGGATTTATACATGCAAAACCTAAACTTGTTTGAGGGCAAGGGTTGCCTTTATAACAATTTATGTATTGCCAATTGACAAAAAATATTATTTCTACAAAAATATAATATAAATAACACCAAAAATATAATTTCATACTTCTAGACAAGTCGTAGGTACCTACACATATTATTTTTTGTGTCTGATGTAAACTAGCAGGGAATTTGAACAGCTTATCGTGTCGTGATACGATAATAATATGAGTCAAGTGTTTTGAACCTACACTATTTTTGGGTCCCGTATTTAAAAAAAAAACCGATGATCTATAGCTTTAACATAGAGACCATCTGGTTGGTTTATGGTTGCGAATCTCAGTTGCTAATGTGGCCGGGCTATTGCATAATGTGTATGCACACACAAACCTAAGATCCTTGAGATTGAGGTGCTGGCAATAAGATCAGCCTAAACATCTTAATACAAGTTTTAATATTTTAATTGTGCGCCTAGTCGGTATAGTTATTGAATTAGCATAATTTAACTGATTTTATACAATAATATTATGTTAATATTCGATCGTAGGTATGGAACTCTGCTTCGCTCGCGCGGAAAATGATACGTGTTTAATTAATGTAACTCGGCAACCAGACAGATTTTCGGGATAAAAGGTATCCTAGCTACTTATGTCCGTCTCCAGCACTGAATCTATGTATGTACATACCAATTTTAATCCAAATCGGTTCAGCCGTATAGGCGCTGAGTGGTAACAAACACACACACACACACACACACAAACTTTCGCATTTTAATATTAGTTAGTAGGATTTTAGAAATTTTCAACATGAAATCATCACCACAATGAAGTGTGATATCTATCAGATTCGATGACTTGCAAATGGTTCATATGATTAAGACATAGGGAATTCCTTTTTACGTTGGGAGTTTTTTATTAGTTTGGAATAAAGCCAGAATACAGCCGGTCGATCGAAATCACTTTCTACACGCTTATCGTTGCCGTCCGCAAAATATTGTATTGACCTTGTACCTATACGCATGGTCGTGCAAAAATATTAACTTGACATTCTAACGATTTCCCGATCTTGGAGTTGCTAACCAGGAAGCAACGGTTCACATTAACCACGCCTCACGTCCCGAGGTCTTGTGCTATTTTTATATACTTATGTATATTTGTCTAAGTATAGATTTTAATTTAATACAATCTATATAACAAGGAACTTTTAAACAGTAGTTTTTTTAAATGGTATTATTTCGAAAAAAACTACTGTAGGTATATGTTTTTGTATACTTAAAAGGTGCGAACAAATAATAATTGGGTGGCAGAGAAACGCTCTCGAAAACGAAATTTGTGCTGGTAATTACCAGCTGGGTCGATATCAATATGTAGGTAAAATAAATGAAAAAAACATTTAAGCCCTTTTCAAATTGTACGAGGTATAACATGAAATATATACACAGATACATCTTTAATATGTAGGTACCTATAGACTCAGTTTTGCACGATAACAAAAACACATGGACGGAGTCATCGAACAAGGTCGTACGTCAACTGCGTAGGTACTTAGTGCACACGTAGAGGACCACATTTAACCTACACGCACATGTTTACGTTTTCAGGAGCGATTCCATACCACTGAGTATACCTACAACATACGGTACATCATTATCTTCAAATTTTTTTATCTTTAAATTTATTTATTTTCAGATTTATCTTCGGATTATCTTAGATTATTATTAGCATCATACGATGCAAGTACTTATTGCAAAGAAATACGATATTAATTTATATCTTTTTTTAGACTGAGAGTCAAACACAAAAATTCCAAAATAGCGAACGAAGTACGGTGGAAGACGGCACTAATCTATAATATAAAAATGATGTGTTGCTAAGAGCAAATCTCGAGAGCAGCTGAACCGATTTCGCTAATTCTTTTTTTATTATATTCCTTAAAGTACGAGGATGGTTCTTACGGTGAGAAAATTTAAAAATTGCCTGAAAGAACACTTTTCTTTATTCCCATACAAAAGTATCTTTATTTATCGCAAAATATTTAAAAACATGTCCACCCGTGCGAAGCTGGGGCGGGCCGCTAGTCATAAATAATAATACCAGCCTGTTATTAATTTATTGTCTGTCTGTCATAGCATACATAAGTAGAATAATAATAATAGATAATAACAACAGTACGAAAACTACAAAATTAAAGATTTTCAAACTTTTTATTCATTAGCGGGCCTGCCTAATTCTGAATAATAATAATAATATAACCACAACAACGAAAGAAAGGAAGTTAGCCTGTTTAGTCGCCAAGTCGCCGGGGCGTATTAACACATATTTAAATTGAAAGAAAGTGCGGTTGCGTGGTCATGACGTTTATTTGATAACAAAACTAAGCGGCGTGCCCAGTACATATGTTCGTACACGTGCATTTGTACTAAAAGTAAAAGATGCCTGTTCTAACATGTGCCAATATGGCGCAGCACACTGAAATCTCAACTTATGTTCAGTGCAACATACACTATAAACTTGAATCCAAGTTTTACTTACATATTTCTGAATATTTTATGCTTATCAATGGTATACTTTTCAGTGCGCGGGTCCTCTACTTCGTTTCTAGAGTATGCCACATAATCTGGCACTTATTATTAGTGCATAAATACTGACAGATCTTGTTTTAAAAGTATGTTACTGCTAACTAGTGAAATTCTAATACACGTGAGACCTGAAACCTAATTAACAGACTACATATTTATATTAACTTTTGTCTTGTGGTTTGGCTGTAATTAATAGATCAGAGCACTAACATCTTTGAGATGTTTTGTGCTATAGATATTTTTGTTATGGTCCTGGGTCCCTCATTATGTTTTCGTTCACCGGTCAGTGAACTTTTAAAAGTCACGTAGGTACTTGTTCGATTTCGCACCTCGTGCACAAAGTGGTATCAGGCGAATACGGTAACCCTTAGACTTACATGATCCGATTAACTAATGATACTTGGTATTGCCAGCGTCCAAAAGTTATTGTAACTCCTCGCTTATTAACTTTGACGGCGTTAAGTATATATTTACTTTCATTATGGAGCACATAACAAGCTTCTTAAAAACAATTAATATTCCTGCAAACCTATCGGTTTAACTATACCACGACACAGAGTTCTGTGGCCACCAAGGCACCAACCAATTAGTTAATTGGTTTCGGCCGCGGCTGGTATAGAAACGTACACGTAGGTACATAATCGTGTCAATGTTATAATTGTTATGAATAAATAAATAATACTTTTCTAGAGCCTATTCTACTTGATTTCGAACATAAATATCTTGAAACTAAGTAAACTAGATTGTTTGGGCGAGGTGAACATGACCTGAATCCGAATACGGGCACGCGAGAGAAATCTTTCTTAGGCAGCGCGCCGGCAAATCGGTCGAATCTCACTGTAGGTGAACAGATGCGAAGAGAAAGGACCTCTTCCTTCTCGGCTTGAGTGACCTGATTACTATTGTCGAAAATGTTGGTCGAACTGAAATGTAACGCGAAATACATTAGCTTATTACCACCATACCATTTTTTTAATCAATTTCAATTTTAAAACTATATTATTTTCACTTCATACAAACGCAAAGGACAACTTAATGACTCAATAAAAAAAAACTTAATTATCTTTACAACATCAAACCCTTATATGTGTAATACATAAATATAAAATAATGAATTTGACTTAGGATACCAATAGAGTGAGTCAAGTCAGGAACGAGTTTGTAGTAACCATCTTTGTTGGCCACTAGGACAGAAAGTACATTGGTCGTATTATAAGTGATATCGCCTCAATTTCTCTGAGAGTAGCGTGTGGCAGGGCGAATCAAGACGCTCTACCATGAGTCCCGCCATGCGCCATCTCGACGCAACACCGCGCCGGCCACTACGACTCGAAGACACATTGTCGTACAATGGGAGGAGAAAACAGATGGATGCTGTCATCGTTCTCTCTTGGGTTGACTTATGAAGTTATGACTTACAAAATTTACATACAATCAACAATGTGGACCAGGGCAGTGGGCCGCGCAACCACGCACCAATGCTCGCGCGTTTACAACGAATGAAATTTACTTAATTTGTTATATTGTAATTTTTATTTTGAAAACAACAACTAAAACAATTTTATACTATTATCCACATTTACTACATTTATGAGCGAAAATGCCAACTAAATTTTTTTTGTACTTATGTCGTTTTTAACGAATGAGTATATAACCACTATAATGGATCTATCGTCTTTGTTTTTAACACTTTATAAAGCCAATGAAAAATTATTTGTATAATGTACAAAGTTTTACACGGTGAGTATTGATTGCCGGTCAATATTTACCTCGACCTTATTTTTCTCGAGCTCGTGTATCAAAATACTGTTTGTTGCGTTTCAGCACAATACGAAACTCACTGAGGTGTCTTTTCACGGTCGGCGACCTGCATTTCACGCTTATATCAGAACTCTGAGTGTTCTTTTAAATTTTATTGCTTTATTTTGCTCATCACTTTATTATTTTCTTTACAACGGGTGACAAATTGGTGGCAGACACAAGAATATTGGGCGCAACGTCTTTTTTACTCTTTATTTACAGAATTAGAAATTTTTAAATAAATTTCTACCTAACGTCTTAAACACAACGATTAAGAAAGCAGGCAAGATAATTTATTTGCAGATTAAATAAGAAACACCGGCCAAGTGCGACTCGGACTCGCGCACGAAGGGTTCCGTTCCGTTCCATTACTATAAAAACGGTAAAAAAACCAAGTTTGTTGTATGGGAGTCGCCCCTAAATATTTGTTTTATTTTAATTATTTATCTTTAAAGTTAATAATATTCACAGACTTTTTATTAGTAATATATTATAAATAATAAATATTCTGTGAATATTTCAAGCGTTACTGTTATCAATATCGAGCAAAAACGATCAAAAATTTACATTTGTTGTATGGGAGTCCCGAGTATTTGTTGTTATATGCAACAGAAATTCTTCATCTGATCTCTGAAAATTTCACTGTCTAACTATAACGGTTTACGGTTCATGAGATACAGCCTAGTGACAGACGGACTGACGGCGGAGTCTTAGTAATAGGGTCCCGTTTTACCCTTCGGGTACGGAACCCTTAACACTAAATATTTTCCAGAAAATGTAAAATAAGTCTTGTGATTTTTGTTTTCGTCGGCGCGTTTCGCCTACTTGAATAATAATAAATGTTTAATTTATTATTGAGAAATGAAGCTGACTTTTAAGTGTGGTCTCCGATCCAGAGTATAGGACCAACACATCTCTTTTCGTGGGAGTTGTTACAAACGACTAGAGGAATACCAGAAAACGGACAAGCTTTATCTGTTTAGACGGTCATCAACCCACCTGCAACTGCACGAATCTGTCCTAAAGCGAATAAAGCAGCGCAGGTGCGTGGTGACTATGGTGAACCCTGTTTAAGTTCTATAGGAAGTACTAGACGTATTTAGGCTGAAGATGTGACACAGATTTATTTCCCTAATAATTATGTAGGTACCTTTTATTTTAATTGCCAGTCTGTTAAACTTAACCTAGATAATTAATTAAGTATAGAGTCCGTGCAAAGCGAATTGTATACAGAAATTTTGAAATATAAATAGTATCTATCTTATCGCATTTATTAGGTCTGTGTTTATTTTGCACTGTTTTAATTGAGAACGTATAAGTGATGTCCTAGTGGTTAGGTGACCTAGGAACCTTTTAAATACGAGATTTGCATCCGATCGAATGCATTCATTATCTAAACAAACATCATGAAGAGAAAAGATTTGATTTTTTGTTTGTTTGTAATGTATATATATAAACTTAAAAAATACTAAATCGATTTAAAAAACTTTTTCACTTGAACAGGCTATCCGTACTATTGTATTTCGTTCGATGAGGGAGAGTGCTGGAGGCCCAATTGGCCCAAAAGGAAAGGAGGGGCTCCTTTCCTTTTCCTCTCCTCCCCCAATCCTTTCACCTACCCCACTCCCTTCACGATAGGCAGCGGCTTTGCGGAGTCGCTGGCATTGCATGAGCGACAGTTAAAATGCACTTACCATCAGGTGGGCTTATCGGCCGCAGTCAGCAATAAAAAAAAACCTTTTGAAAACTAAATTATCAGCTAGTAGCATGGCACATACCTTAAGCACATACATTATAACTATTATAAGCAAAATATTTTATCAGTTTTGGCTGTTTCGAGTTTTAATATTTGTAGATAATGTTGGACAAAAAAGACCAAAGGAGAACTGGAACATTGAGTAAAGTTGATACAAGCGAAGCTGTGCGGGTGAAAACTAGTTTGATAAACGCTTTCTGTGTATGAGAAGCCACTTGCCCTTTAGTTGAGCAACAATGGATTAGTGCGTATTTTTACAAAATCTGATTGAGCGTGTTATGAATACTTAAGACAGTTTAAACAAACGAAGCGTGATGATTGCGACGCAGAAACGGTTATCGGAACAACACGTGGCGTTCTGCGTGCGTTCTCCATGACGTCGCAACGTGATCGCTGCAATCATAAGATTCACTCATGGAATAGGTACTCACTCTACGTAGTAAAAATATTCCAATCAAATGTAAACAACGCTATTCATACTTCCGAATAAAACATTCATATTCTTAACATAAGTGTATTTTTTGTGTTATCAACTGTGTTATCTAATATATAAAATATATGACGCAGAATATTCTGGTAAGTAATATAGGTTCTGGGAATATCGTATCGATAGATGGTCAATATTGAATAGGTACGTAGAGTTAATGAAAACTCTGTTGTCCCTTGTCCACAAGAGGGCGTTCAAAATGATGAGTCTTCGTAAATTAAATAAAAAGTTCTGCATATGCATCGATCTATATGTAAGTACTACGTACAATCGTCAAACGTACAAACGCCCCCGTTGGTAGAATATATAAGTTGTTATTTTGTAATAAAATCATTTACAGGATTTCATATTAGGTTTTCATAAAAATCGGTCATTTTTACGGGAATATCTATTGGTTTTTTGCTCACGCTCTTATTCGGTAATAATTAAAATCTATTCTGGACAGTTATAAATAAAGCGGATTTTGTATGTTGTACAATATAGAAAAAAAGAAGAAGGAAAACAGATCATTTTTCACATACAGGTCGTATTAAGAATTCAATAAAATTATTTTTAGAAAAAAAAATGAAAACCGACTTCAAACAATACCTACATGTTCAATTCTTAACTAAAAAGTAGAAAATAATATTTTAATTACTTCATAGCAAAGAACATTAAAGGGGAATCAACGCAATCCTTGATACCTTTAATACTTTACTATTTATAGTTTTTAATCAGTTATTTTGGAGTCGGTGCCAGCCAAGAAGGATCTTTAATTCTGTCTTTGCAACAAACTTTTGAAATGCACGGGGCGGTAATGGCACGCGTGGGGGATATGCCTGAGTGCACTACCCGAACGCGGTCATACGCGTGAAGGCAGACGTCATTGATAGTTGTGTTCAGATATACATAAAAAATTTGACGCGCACTTATCAGATTCCGTTCGATTTCTTGTATTAAATCTATATTTTTCATTCATATATTTATTGATTAATCAAGTAGGTTATTTTTGCTAGTAGTTAGGTTATTTTTATGAAGGTCATTATGATCCTTCTTGGCTGGCACCGACTCCAAAATAACTGATTAAAAACTATAAATAGTAAAGTATTATAGCTATCAAGGATTGCGTTGATTCCCCTTTAATGTTCTTTGCTATGAAGTAATTAAAATATTATTTTCTACTTTTTAGTTAAGAATTGAACATGTAGGTATTGTTTGAAGTCGGTTTTCATTTTTTTTCTAAAAATAATTTTATTTTTAAACTTTTAGTGGAAATTAATTGTGTATGTTCAATATGGGTAGACTTACTAAACGTGCTGCGCAAATGAGACAGCGCCGCGCCGTTTGAAAGAAAGTAGAGACGAGAGGTAAGATTGTAAATAGAGATATAAAGTCCTTGTAAACACTTTTGCTGATCGCTAAAGCCTGAATCCCAGAAACAACAAATCAAAACAAAAAAAGTGACGATCTACCAACAATAAAGAATCATCAAAAATCATAATTTAACTGACCGAGCAATCGCCTAATAGATATACAAAAAATAAACAGTGGTGCTGTAAAGGCAGGTTTAAGGCCGCCCGTTGCTGTTGTAATTTCTCCCGACCATAAAACCTCCAACTTGGATTAACGACTACCAAATTATAGTGATAACCATAGTCCACGGCCTCTAAAGAATGAAGACACTGAAAAATAATTTTGAAAATCACTTCGCACTTGTAGCATGGATATGTCAATGTCAGAAAATTCGTCGCAAAAGACATCGACGTGTTGCTTTACACGTCTTCACTCCTTGCATACGTTTTGTTACAAAATATAAAATTGAAGCCAAATCACTAAACCATTCTTTATAAAAAAACATGGGACCCGATTTCAGAGTATACCCTTTCAAATAAAAGAAGAATTTTTTAAATTGGTTTATAAATGACCGAGTTCTGTTGTAACAAACATACAACTACTGAACCATTTCTTTTAATAAAAAAATAGGACCAATTTCAGAGTATACCCTTTCAAATAAAAAAAGAAGTTTTCAAATCGGTTCATAAATGACCGAGATATGAGGTAACAAACATACAAAAAAAAAAAAAACATACGACCCGAATTGATAACCTCCTCCTTTTTGAAGTCGGTTAAAAAAGAGACAGAATACACAGAACAGTCAGCTAAGTTTTTTAAAAATAATGAAAAAGAATTTCTAAAAAAACTGGCCAAGTGAGAGTCGGACTCGCACACGAGGGGTTCCCTACCATTATCTATAAAATCTGCAAAAAAACATGTTTGTTGTATGTGAGCCTCCGTTAAATATTTATATAATATCTAAATATTATGTAAATATTTCAAGCGTCTACCTGTTGTCGTTATCAATATCGAGCGAAAACAGGTTTGTTGTGTGGGAGTCCCCTTAAAAATTTATTTTATTCTAGGTATTTATTTTGTGTTATAGCGGCAACAGAAATTTTAAACATCATCTGTGAAAATTTCAACTGTCCAACTATCACGGTTCATGATATATAGCCTGGTGACAATCGAACAGACAGACAGCGAAGTCTTAGTAATAGGGTCCCGTTTTACCCTTCGGGTAAGGAACCCTAAAAATAACTTCTTAATGCCAGAAAACCTTTTCCTGATTATTAATATTTAACCCCTTGTGAAACCCAACTCCTATGAAATTAGGGTTACAAACCCTAATTTCATAGGAGTTGGGTAAATATAATAACTACACACAAATACACATAATATGTAAATTTTTACCGATATAGGTATAAATTCTTGTACTTCACTATGCACAAAAAATACTTTAATAAGAAATTAAATTAAAGTGTACAACGAAAAGAATGTAATGATGATCAACATTGACAATCAAGCAACCACGGAACACTACGTAACAAGAGTATTTTCATTTTCACTCTCATTGTCGTCTATTTTAAGAAAACTGTTTCCCACCGTACTGTGTAAACAACTGTCAATTACCTATTATGAATCAGCTTTGCTTTTTACTTCTAGACATAGGTATGTATTTACAACATATAAATGCGAAAGTTTGTGTGTGTGTGTGTTTGTTACCACTCAGCGCCTAAACGGCTAAACTGATTTCGATGAAAATATGAGAAATATTTTAACCTCGGCAATTTTATATCTCTTAGGATAGGAATTGGTCAAATGCATTTCAATGTGCATAAAGCAGAAAGAAAAATAGGCACCTAGCGGTATCTTCGTAGGATTTTTTTTTCTTTTTATTTACTTCTCTACATTTTTTAAGTGCCGACTGTGGCAGACGGGCAAACAGCCCACCCGATGTTAAGTGGCAACTGTGGCTCATAAACGACTCAGAGTCCATCAATGCCAGGAACTTTGCGAAGCTGCTGTCTACTATGAAGGGGGAGTAGGTAAAGGCATTAAGCGAGGTGAGGAAGAAGAAAAGGGAGGAATTTGTCACCGAACGAAACGAAGTAGTACGGATACTACTACTACTAGTCGACTACTACTATCTTCTATGAAAGGAGCACTTCCGTGGTGGGTCCGACCCAATGACGCTGAAACTAGCGAGGATCTACCGTCATAATAAATAAAGAATACAATAAAGAAAGTAAAAGTAACCTAACAACCCTGTCTTTTAGCCACCTTTGCTGTAGCCAACAACTATGCGTAGTAGTATTATGACTTTTTATCGTAATTACATATTATTTTGAAATCATTATTGTATTTATTTAATCTGTTAAGGCATATGAAGAAATATAAAATAAATATACAGAAAATACCGACAAACATTTCGAATCATTCAAACAAAAGAAAGAAATTCTTTTAATATGTTTAGTGAAAGAAAAACTGAGAGTCTACTTTTATCAGGTATGTAAAATGAAAGCCTTAGATCGAAAGGTGGGCGATGCTACGCTAACAAGAGCAAAGGTACATTGAGGTCGTCTCTTAGTCAAACTGGTGGTTGGTTAGATCTCCGAGTTTAGGTAGAGTAAAAAACAAAGAGATCACTAACAAAAGTAGTTACCTACCCGATGAAAATTAAGTAGCCCTGCTCGATGAGGATACTACTTAATATGTTAGAAACTTGTGATAGGTATTACTTTTATTTTATACGGCTTTGACAAGTCTGTCCTGTGTAATAGCCAACTGTCCTCCTAACGTTTCTGAGTTTCACTTACTAATTTTACTACTTGTTCGCTTGCCACCACTGATAAAAAAAAGAGTGTGTGTACTCATGTACGCACGTAAGAAATTATACTTCTTCGGCGTAACAATCCAAAAATACCAAATAATAACATAACGCATACATACATAAATATACATAAATAGCATGCAACAATAATGAAAAATCATAAAATATAATTAAAATAAAAGAAAACAAAAAAAAATATTTATTAGATAATAATGTAATAATTTATAATTTGCAATGTAAAAAAATTATGCATACCGACAGTTAACCTCAAATCTATAAATAAATGCACTTAAAACATTATTTGTACTGATACGACACACAAAGGTTCGCAACTAACTTCAGGGTGTAAAAGGTTTGGAACTAACTTCAGGGTGTTGCTTTTTTCTGTCGGTGTGCGCGCGCATCGTAAAAATTCACTCTCATCATTTTTCCCAATCGCGCAGTCACATTTTTTCTATTTTTTATCATTGTAGAATACCATTGATATCATCAACAAGAATATTATTCTAAACTTGACTTGGAGAAGAAGAAGAAGCTTGCCATACAAGGGCTGCTATTTATTTATCTGGAATAAAATAAAATAACTATCATAATTATGGTTTTATTGCTTTTCAAAATATTTGCTGTGATGATCGATGCACTATTGCATTTGGTGAAACCAGTTTACAGAGCACTTTTTACAATCGCACCGAATCTTCAAAACATGATGTTCGAATGTCTCATAACGGCTTCTCGTGTTAAAAATCGAGATGTGATGATGTCAGTCGTCGCATGGTCATGGCAATCCTTGAGCACCTCCTTTTTTCTATTACCCATATTATTAATTTTTCCCTTTTCTCTGGAATCTTTCCATCCTCGTTGCGTAATGCATACATTATCCCATTACCCAAAACTCAAAATCCCACACTACCCAATCATTTCCGTCCTATATCCATTCTTCCCTTCTTATCCAAAGTGCTTGAGGCCTGCGTGCACAAGCAACTCTCCCATTTTGTGTACCGCAGTCAGCTACTTAGTCCCATCCAGTCTGGGTTTAGACCCGGACATAGCACTGTATACGCGCTCCTTAAAGTGACTGGCGATATTAGGGAGGGCACGGAGAGTACCAAAGTCACAGTCCTGGCTTTGGTCGATTTCTCGAATGCCTTCAATACCGTCAGTCACGATATCCTTCTGTCTATCCTTTCCCACTATAAGGTCTCCTCCGAAGCTCTGGAATGGTTCTCAAGTTACATTCGAGGTCATCAGCAGTCTGCCCGCTTCGAAGATTCATCTTCAAGTTGGGGTGACATTGACTCTGGCGTCCCCCAAGGCGGTATTTTATCTCCTTTGCTATTTTTAATTTTTATTAATCTTCTAACACCTAATCTTCAGTGTGCGTATCATCTGTATGCTGATGACTTGCAGATTTATTCTCAAGCAAGTGTTGACTGCATCTCAACTGCGGTTGACATGGTGAACCGGGATCTGGAGCACATTAAAAACTGGTCTGATAGATTTGGTTTGATTATAAACCCTTCAAAGTGCCAAGCCACCATCGTTGGCAGCCAACGCCTTATAAGCAGACTAAACTGGACTACTCTTTCGTCAATCATATTTAATGGGGCTATCATAGATTTGTGCCCAAGTATTAAAGATCTAGGGCAACACATCGACACTACATTGAATTGAAGAGCCCAAGTTACGCAAGTTAGCCAGAAAGTCATCGGTACCCTGCGTACTCTGTATAGGCTAAAGAATTTTCTACCTTGTGAGACTAAGGCAATGCTTGTACAGACTTTAGTCTTTCCTTAGATTGACTATGGTGACGTGTGTTATTTTGACCTGAATGCAGATCTTCTCAACAAATTGGACCGTCTTCTCAATAACTGCATTCGATTCGTTTTTTGTCTTCGCAAGTATATATGACCATGTGTCTACTTATAGATCCCAATTGAACTGGCTTCCCATTCGTCAGCGTCGTAGTCTGCGCGCACTCTCTACACTTTATTCCATCCTTGCTAATCCTAATGCTCCCACATATTTGACCTCCCAGTTTAAATACCTCTGCTCTTTACACGAAAGACCTCTTCGCTCCTCCAACAATCTCCTCCTTGCCTGTCCTTCTCATAAATCCAGTTTCATTCACTCCCGTATTCCTGTCCAATCTATATTACTCTGGAATGCCCTCCCTCTGGAAATCAGGATGGCAACTAACCGAAGCACGTTCAAGGTAAAGGTTTGGACACTTCTCATGGATAAATTGGCATAATCAAGCCTATAGTTTACATTTATTGTTTTATATATATATATATATATACATATATATTTATGTGTAATAATGTAGTACTACATGTATGATTTTTATGTATGTTTATCATTATATTTATACATACATATGTGTATTGTTATGGTCTTATTTAGTAAAATATTCAATATTAGTATTAACAATTTTATTACATTTACTATCTGCTATCATGCACCTACTGTGGTTCAACTCTGCATTACCCAGTTGACTGGTAGAGAATGCGTTGGCATTAAGTCCGCCGTTATACATTCTGTGTGTAAGAAGCTTAAATAAATAAATAAAAATAAAAAAATCGTTGACCGTTGAATCGTTGTAATTTATTCTTCACGGTTGGGAATAAAAAGAAGTCGTTGGTTGCCAAATCAGGGCTATATGGCGGATTAACCCATTAATTCCACCGTTTTACCCTCCAAGTACCGGGTTGATTCATTCAAAGTTCACTCAAAGACAGATTGCATTGTCGTGATGGAGAATAATCTGTGTTGTGGATTGTACTTCCTAATTTCTGCAAAGACTTTTGACAAAAAAAAGGTCGTATACCAATGCAAATCAACAGATTTACGATTTTCTGGTGGTACAGTAGCCACGTGTCCATCTATACCAAAATAACAGGCGACCATTTGCTTTAAAGTGCTTTTCGCACGAGCGAACTTTGTTGGGTTCGGCTCATGTTGGAACACCCAAACTGTTAACTGTTGCTTAGTTCACGCACTGCGTCGATGTTTCGTGGCACAACAACTGATTTAGACCGACCATCTTAATTTTCGTCCGTAAGCATACGACGTCCACGATTACAATGAAAACAATTGACAGTAGGATGATACACATTGCATTCTACAGCATTTAAAAGTAATTATTACATTTTCAAATGTAATAATTACTTTTAAATATTATTTATGTATTTCGAATTCTTAAAAAGCAGCCGATGTACGACACATACAATGACAAATAATTGTAATGAGTCGTCAGAAGCCTGTAAAAATTGGTTACTTAAAACTGATAGCAGTCAGTCAAAAATCGGCAACGATTGCGTGCTTGGAGAGGCTGATGATGATCAATAGATAGATCACCCAAAATATAAATGACTGTGTTTCTAACCAAAATCTAACCTGACTGTATAAAAAAAAAATAATGTACTAGAAAACATACGGTATTTTTTTTAGTTGGCAGAGGCACTAACTATTTTACAAACACTATGACAAATTTAAAATTGCATCAGCAGTCTAGAAGACAATAACAATTTCTTGTATTAATTTTGGCACTGAAATATACATAGAAACTTTTTCAACAAGGTTATTAATTTTCAAGGCGCACTTTTTAGAAGCATGTGGTTTTTTTTTGCTATGCGCATGTTTACAGCTGCGCTCTGCCAGTGATTTACAACCGTAAATACTCCAGCTATTAACTATTTGTGTAATATATATAACACAAGACCTTGACGTATTTTATATGAAATGTTAAAATACTTATCAATTTAATTAACTAATGGCGTAAACAAGGTTAATAAGTAAAAGTGTAAATCATATCTGAGTTTTTCAAACTTAAAAGATATTGGCAAGCTACGTATTTTTTAAGGTACAGGCACTCAAAAGCACATATTAATATAATGCTTCTAGTTGAAGTAAACTTTTGATTTTCAGTTGAATCAGATGATTGAAAATTAAATACCTACGTATGTAAGCCAATAGTATCAGGGTACTTTACTGATATAATAAGATACTGCTTATATTATAAATTCCGACCATATTATATTATGTGGGTCTCTTGTTTATCTGTTTTGAGATCAGCCGTGCCTTTATCTTTACAGCTATTTCTTTTTGACCTTTTGGACTGACAACTCTGCAATTGGACATTTTGTCGCCTGCATCAGGTAGTTAACACTGCTAAAAGCTTAATATATTATCACAACTTCACATTTTTGTAAACGTAATGTTTGGTTTCATCCCCAACTATACGCAGGCTTTAACATTAATCGCCTAATTTTGCTATATCTATACTATTATATAAAGCGAGAGTTTGTTTTTTTGAACGCGCTAATCTTTCGAACTACCAGTCGGATTTGAAAAATATTTCTGCGTATGATTAAATCAAATCAAATCAAATCAAAATTTTTGATTATCCATCGTATTTATTATAAAATTACAGCACTTTAGCAAGGACTATGGAAATACTTCTAAAATTTTGCATTATTGAAGTATACCTGATTGAGCATAAAGCACTTAACCACATCGAAGTATCTTTTATATTACCTACTGCGTCTTACTTGTCACAATGCCTTTCTTACTTTGAAAATGTACTTATATACGATTTTTCCAACTTTATTAATTTGTTAGGGCTTTTCTTGGAGTCAGACTTTTTACCAGGACTTTTCAGTTTTAGGTACATCTGAATAATCTAAAAATGCAGAAATTATTTAGGTAAGTACGATATTTTTTATACTTATACATATGTAAGTATATTATTATTTAAATATATTCATGAAGTTAAAGCTTAATTTGGTTATTATTTTGTATTATTCGTAGTTAAAGGGTAAAGTATTTAGAAATACAAAGCTTATTTTGGCAATGAAGACACAAGAAGATTCGATGATGTTGGAGTCATTTGGAAGACAAAGCCAAACTGGTGAGCAAAAAGGTTGTCCTCAACAGAGCCAGACGGTACTTCACGTTTACGTCATCTCTACGGCTGTATAATGCACAAGTCCGCCCGCATGTGGAGTACTGCTCTTACCTGTAGGCAGCAGCCCCTAAATACTAGCTCGATCTATTTGATTCCCGCCAACGGCTAGCTATTCGAATTTACGATGATCCCAATCTCACGGACAAACTGTAGTCACTAGAGCAGCGGAGGGACTTTGGCTCTCTATCGTATGTTTCACGGAGAGTGCTCTGCTTGACCTGGTGCCATCGTCTCATTTCTATCATCGCACCACTCGACATCGCAGCAAAGCTCATCCATACTACCTGGACACGATCTCGTCTAGCACGGTTCGTTTCTAGCTTTCATTTCTCCTACGTACCTGCAGGCTCTGGAACAAATTACCAGCCAGTACAAGCTGCGGCGTTTCCTGAACGTTTGACCCGTCCTTCTTCAAACGAGGTTTCGAAGCAGCGGCTTCGCGGAGCCTCTGACATTGCAGAAGTCCATGAGCGTTAGTTGCCCTTTACCAACAGGTGGGTCGTTGGCTCTTCTGCCACTGTAAATTCTGGCAATAAAAATAAACAAAGTAGGTATTTGATTTGTTCCTTTTAAAAACAGCGCCTAACCGATATCAAACTACTTGTACTTGGGTAGGTAACTACTTATACTTTTGTTATACCAAAAAAAAAAAAATGATGTAATATCAATAAAGATACCATTTTAGACGTCTCTTAACATAGTTAGTTAGTAGTTTTTAATCCATTTATGGCCAGGCGGGGGTGTTGTTGCCGTGACCTTGAAAGCAACATCATACGATATTTTTGCTCTCGGCGTTAATGCGGAAGACTATTTCAAGAGTCAGGGCCAGTAGCGGCCGTCACCCGCGCCCGCTCACCTCACCAACACGTCACGGTGTCGGGTTTCCGTAATGTGACGCGATACCAACCCTCACGGCTAATTCGAATAAAAAAAAATAAAAGTTGTTTTGTACAATACTACGGTGGCAATCAAGTATATAAATAAGACTTGACTTATATGATTGACTGCTTCTCTTTGTACTAAGAATCAGGCAATACATCATGGAAACTTTACAAACATACAGATGAAAACTAGTTCACATATCTAATATTGTGTAATCTTGGTCACACATTTGTCAAGTGAGAATCCCTCGTAGCGTAGTGGCTGACCAGCTAAACTGATAGACTACGCGTACAGTCAAATTAAAAAATATTGTCAATTAAATTATTTGTATATAATTATGTACATAATTGATATGTTTCTGGTAGGTCAATATAAATAAATAATAAATTTTTGGTTCAAAACTTTTACATTTACAATTTTAGGTAGGTATTTTACAAACATAAGCTTAACAATGTACAAATTATATCTAATATTTGCTTCCGTAGCCGAACTAGGTATAAAACCTGAGTTTTAACTTAAGGGGCGCCAGTTTAGCCCACATCACAGAAATACTAATAATGTTAGTGATATACCTAGTAGTGGTACTAGGTATATCACTAACAGAAACAACATATAAACCTGTAAAAGTGATTTTTATATCGGAATTCTGTGTTATAATTTCAAGTAGGTAACTAATGTATTATCTTATTACTATAGGTAGGAAGAAGTCGTCATTTTTAAAGTAGCCTAAATCATATCCCAAGGTCTAAACTATTTCAATGTAATCTGTGAATACGGAAACCAGACCGGAATAACTCGAATATTGTACCTAATGTCGCCTAATTGTTTTGGCAGCAGGCAATTTTTGTTTTGTAGATGCCATTAT
Organism: Parascotia fuliginaria; assembly: GCA_963082885.1. Lineage (NCBI taxonomy): Eukaryota > Metazoa > Arthropoda > Insecta > Lepidoptera > Erebidae > Parascotia > Parascotia fuliginaria. The sequence continues at coordinate 9,782,038 of OY720174.1, read as the reverse complement.
CGATTTCAAAATGCTTAGGAGATAACAGCAGGTAGCCTTTTTGTCAGTTGAATACACATTTTTAATGGGCGATAAAAAGAGTGGCCTAAGTTTCTTGCTAGTTTTTCGCATGGCTCTACCTCGCCAGCAAACTGGCTAAAGCGGCTGAAGGATAATAGGCTGACATATCGTCTTTGTTATTTTGACGTTCATAAGTGTTTACATTAGGTATATGTGATGTAAATGAATAAATGAGTTTGTGTTTGAGAAAATTGCCTGTATGACCATTTTCCAGGACTTAGGTATAATCATAAGCAGAATTGAGATGTTTCCGCGTTTTCTTCTTGGTCTTTGAATGATTCATGAAAAATAATTCACTTTTATCTAGACCTTCAAGAATTACAGTCGTGACATAATCATTGACAATATTTGTCATATTGTTCTAAGTGATCTGCTAATAGATATTGGGTCGTTGACATAATCAGGAGTATGTCTGTCGCCTCGAAATATCTAAATAAAAAAGATGAAAAAATACTTATTATGAAATTTATTGAATAAAATCGATTATGTACCTGATTATTTTTTATCACAAAATTTAGTTACAAAAATTGAAATCAATTACAAACATGTAAGTACTGAAATATTCGACAAAAATAAGAAATATGAATAAGTTCCAAATATAAAAGAGCACAATTTATCTACCTATGCCTTTTAACTTTTTATTTAAAGACATCTTGTATTATTCAATTCGTTTAGTGAACTTATTAATTATTATTAGTAACCTATCAGAAACAATGTACTTGATCGTAAAACACTTTATTGGCTCTATGAAATCAACTGCCTAGACCTAGAGTCAAGTGTAAAATTACTCGTCTCTAGATGATCCGTAGCGCGTAGGTACTATTAATATATTACAGGTACAATACAATGTTATAGATATAATGACTTTTAAAGAATTACATGAAATCAAAAGACAACAATCTGTCAAACAAATTCAGTAGGAATTATTTTTTTAAATTATTTATTAAATTAATTATTCATCAAACTGGTAGGAAACTCAAAAAGCGTTTATTTTAAAAAGTTGACAGTTATTAACATTGTAAGCGTATTAATACAAACTATCAATGTATTTTACATAAATCAAATGACAAAGGACGCGTACAGTGATGGCTGCGTTCTTGTAGTTGCGGTGAGATCTGCTGACCTCAACCCGCTTGTGTGAAGGTAATCTATAGTGATGTAAATAGACAGGAAGCTCAAACAATGTCAGGAGCTCAAGTAGATTCAAAAAATTTAACCGTGGTGTTTAAAGGTTCCGCATAAAAATCAAAGCGTATAATTATAAAATTATGCAAATGAAATTTTCAGTGTCACGTGCATTGCGCTGGATAATAATAATAATAACCGTTTATTTCAGACTTTCCATGATCCATATTGCACATTACATTGAAAATTATAAACAAAAATATTACACAAAATTTTGAGCAGACATTCCAACAAGATAAATATTTAAATAACATGTAAATGCATCCATTTTGACATAAATGAACAATCCATGTCCATTCTAGATGCAATTAATTGCAGGTAGCTGTTGGAGCTGCCACGCAACCGCCCTATCAGGGAAGCTGGCCGCTTACGCAGTATAGCCGCAAAGCCATCCACGCGAGCATCCGCGAACATACCCGACGCGCTACAGTAGCGTGGAAGCTCTATCAGCGCCCTGAAACTATATTATTGTATTGGATACGCAAGGCATTGTAAGCTGTTTGACCCATAGATTGCACGTGTAGAAAGATTGGCAATAAGTTCTAAATAGCGTTATCTTTACTTCAGCGTTACAACGTGCAAATCGAAGGGCCAGCATATTTAAAAACCAGCACTTCACTTTTTACATTATTATACCTTAGCCCATGGGCCTCTGCATAGCTCGCAACATATTTTTAACAGCTTTCTAAGGGCGCTAATTGATGGGCTCAACAGTATATACCATGTCATCGCATCGGCGTAGCTTAAGTTGTTAATGATCGAGAATGAGTAGATGGCCTAGATGGACTCATCTACTGAACAGCATATTCCGGTACTGCTGAGCTCACCAATCAAGCCGTTCATGTAGAGGTTGAAAAGTTTGGGTGATGCCAGCCCACCCCGTTTCTCACCACACTCCAACCGATATATGTCAGATCACTCACCCGCCCACCTTACATAATTACTTTGATGAGCATACCAATATTTAAAAAGTGACAAAAGTTTGCTGAGGAGATCTATATGATTTGATACTTTCTGGCATATTTTATCATGTCTTATTAGATCGAAAGCCTTCGAAGAGGTCTAGAAAGCACGCATTAACTGGTGTCTTCCCAGAGGCCCTAGACAAGTGGCAAAGATATCTATTCTATTCATAGAATAGATTAAAAAATGTATTGGATTGACATAAGCTAACGTCAACACATATGTCAATCTCATAAATTTTTTTATCTATTCTATGAATAGAATAGAAATCTTTGACACTTGTCTAGAGCCTCTGGTGTATTATCGAACAGTGCGCTTGACAATTAGTATGGCTGATTCAGTAACGAGCCCAGATCGGAACCCAAACTGAGCGTCGTGAAGCTTTAGATGTTTAGCTAAATGATTATCAAGCACACTGTCCATTACTTGCTTGCCTCTCAGACTGACCACAAATTCGCCGTAAATAATATTAATTATTTTTTTGCTAACGTTGGTAAAGACTTACGGAAAAAATGACTAGTGCCCATGATTTACCTACTATAGATGCAACAGATTTCAAATCTTGCTCCTCTTCTCTAGTTTTCCTACCAACTGATGAGACTGAAGTTGAAAGCCTGATCTTGTCACTGAAAAGCAATGCAGTGGGTTGGGACAAGTGCAAACATACTGAAAACTTATAAAAATATTCTTGTATCACCTATTACTCATATCTGCAACTTAGCTAGTACGACAGGCACATTCCCGGATGCCTTTAAGAAAGCTCGCATTATTCCTATACACAAAGCGGGCGAAAAAGACCGTGTCAACAACTATAGGCCAATATCCATTCTTCCATCTATGTCTAAGATTCTAGAAAAGATAATGAGCGCCAGACTGATTGACTTCATCGAATCACACAAACTCCTATCACCTACACAATTTGGTTTTCGTTCGGGGCTGTCAACGGCAGATGCTGCCCATAATCGTACCGACCATATCTTCAGCAAATTAGACAGTAGGCAAAAATGCTTAGTATTCCTAGATCTTGCGAAAGCCTTTGACACGGTCTCAATTCCACTTCTGCTCAGAAAATTGGAACGAGTAGGAATAAGGGGATTGCAACACAAACTATTCCGTAGTTACTTAAGTGTTAATGTCGGGAAAGCAGTGATGATCTACCCGTCCTATACGGAGTCCCCCTAGGACCAGTTCTTTTCCTCATCTACATAGATGATCTGTGTAGGCTAAAATTACCCCATGGCCTTATTACCACTTTTGCGGATGACACAGCCCTTACATTCACTTCAGAAACTTGGCAGGACTTATTTCGGCATGCCCAAAATGAAATGAACACTGTCACGAAATGGTTGCGTAACAACAACCTCACGATAAACACTCAAAAAACCAAATATATTACATTTACAAAACGTGGCCCAATACCTAAGTTACCATTTCATATTGTTGCACATGCCTGCTCAAGAGGACTGAAAAATAGTTGTGAGTGCCCTAAAATAGAAAGAGTGCAATCAATCAAGTATCTGGGAATACAGTTGGACCATAATCTTACCTTCAATAACCACATTGACGCACTAACGGCACGAGTCCGTAAACTTATGTTCGTCTCAAAAGTACTTAAGACATCCCGATCTCTGCCTTTTCGCTACCCTACTGCTGATCTGTATAGGGAATGCGCTGTTCTCACTGTCCGTCAATTATTTATTTTAAACCTAGTTATCAAACGACATCATAACCTACCCTTTAAACCCAATATAAATATTAATAAGAGGCGTAGAGACATTATAAGCCCTTATGTGGCTAAATCAAAATTTTTCCAAACGCTCATTTTTATATTTGGGCTGTTTCCTATACACTAAAATACATAAAATTCTTAATATAGGTATATCCTCTTTGTAGAGACTCTATATAACTGGCTACAGTCACTAAACTATGATGAAACAGAAAAAATAATAGCTGCTAATGTGTAAAAACAATGATTATATAAATTTCTAAATTATATTAAATATCATACACACACACAAACACACACATACACACAAACACACACACACACACACACACTCATACACACACGCAACCACACACACACATGCGCACACACACACAAACACGGACGCTCGCACTCACTCACGTACAGACATATATTTGCACTGTTCACAAACACAATCTCACTTTCATTGTTTAGACAAATCACGTATTGTATCGAAAACATACAAATTGTCAATGTAAACCTTTATCGGTGGGGCCTGGAGATCCGTAATACAGGATTTTTTCCTAGCACGGAGTCCAGTCCTTCACAAAGTCACATTTAAACTGTATTGTACTGTTTCGATGTATACAATTTTGTCTTTGTGAAGTGAAAATAAATCAATTTTATTATTATTATTATTATTATTACTTTAGCTACTATAGTTGCAAGCGATACAGGTCCGTAGTTGTTTAAACTCGACGCATCTACTGTCTTGTTTTTAACAACTACGATATGAATGGCCTAAACAGAAGGTATCTAATACGAGATGATATTACCAAATTATATTAATAAATAATCTGTACTATATATGTATATGGATATCAATGTCAATTATTGCACTTAGTTACTTGCGATTATTCAACAAAACGTAATATTTTCTATTTATTCAGGTGTAGATTGTATAAGTATAGAGCTATTGTAATTTAAATAACTTGTCGAGATCACCTCTAGACTTTGAAATGAAACCAAGGCCGATATTAATGTTCATATATGACCTTAAATTTTTCACGAGATCATTTAAAAATATACAACAACGATGGCCTGGCGGAAAGTATTTTGTTGCTAAGGATATTTTTTATTCGCACTATAAGCCTAAATGCTTAAAAAAGGTACGACAGATTTTTATACATATAAGTAGATTATTACGCCACGGCATGTAAATAACTCCAAAACTAACAAAGTCTATCGTATAAAAGGTTAATTTTCTTTATAACGTAATTTCTCTCAGATGTCTCAGTATGTTGTTTCCCAATTGGCCACATTTAATAAAAAAATATTATTATACAAAATGTATAAAATTATTACTAATAATTTGTGAGTAGTACCTAACTAAACTTACATCTATATAGTGACAAAGAAACACAAGACATCTCCTAGCACTAACAGTCTAGACTTTTGCCTGTGATTTCACTTGCGTAGCATGTTTAGAGGTTATGCAGGAATAATGTGTCTTTCTACTAGTGAAAGTATTTCAGAGATTTTAGATAGAGGTGATTTCTCGTCGAATTGGGGCAAACGTGTGGAAGTACATAGGTACAGGAGACAGTTATTCTACTTGAGTATTTGTGCTCATTAATATAATAAGTAAAGGTTTCGAATACATTATTACAATTTAGAGAAATTATCTTTGATCCTAAGTCTTTTAAGCGGGGCGTGAAAAAGCATCTCACCATTCAATCATCCAAATTTAGAACCAAGCTGTATCTGCTTTGTAAAAACTACACTTTAAAATAATTTATTGGGCACATAATATAGTTATATGTATGTAAAAAAGGTTGTGCTAATCAAATAGGCATTTAAAAAAATAATTGCCACTTCAGTGATGCAACTCATTTTCGTCATTAATTTGTTCAAATATATAAAACACTCAAGTGTTCTTTTTCACAAGTGTTTAATTTGTTAATAATAGGTATAGTAGCGTGATGCCAATGCGTAAGCAACTGAAACTTGAAACATTACGAGCTACATGAACCGTGTGGATGGCCATATAACGAGTGTCTCAGATTATAAGCCACCCGGAAGTTGTTTATCGAGTCCAGGTGATGCCATGCAAGCACCTACTGACACACAACTGTTTTCTTAACGTTTTTTTACGTGTGTGACCTAATTTGTAGTTACTCACTATAAGTCCGTGATTTCAATGTTTGTGAAACCGGCGGTACAAGTGTTGGTTTCTGGTGTACACGTTTTAAAATAATAACTAAATTAAAGTTTTTAAAATTTGAAGTAGTATAGTAGTTCTTCAGATTTCATGAAATTTTCTCATCCTCCGAAAATAGTTCATCTGAAAAGCGCAATCCATAGATGGCATATCAGTGGGTACCTTTTTTATAACATACAATTTTTATCTTTGTCTTGTGATCTGTCCACCTGGGATGATCTTAATGGCCATGATCTTTGATTTTATGTTCTTTATTTGTTGAAGTCCTGGTTTCCACACGAGGCTTTCCTTCACTATACTTAGTTACAATAATATTTAAAATATACTAAGGTTAACTTAAGTTATGTACCTACTTAGATAAGATCCTAGGTTAACCTAGGATCTTATCTATGTAGGTACATAATTTTAAACCACAGGCTACGAACGATAGAAGCATCGAAAACCTAACTGTAACTTTTTACCGAAACTACATTAAATCCAATTAAAACCTCAAAACAACATTCATGCCCAATCAAAGGATAATTCTAGTATTGTATCTTTATAAAAGTAATTGAGATGTAAATTAAGGACACAATGACAATTGTAGTAATAAAATCTGCAATCCAGTAGTGAAACAAAGCTTAATATGGAAAGTACATTGTTTCACATTGGTCATTAGCAGGGCCTTGAACTTTGAGAACGCGCCGGTAAACATGTTTGCGCTGTGCTTACTGCGCACTCTTTATTACTATGACGTCTCATCGTGTCCTATACATCATTTCATTTGTTTTATTTCCACGGCTTATTCCGTTACCTTCGACTAGGGCCACTCCAATTGGATTCCTACCTGGCCTTCAGATGAAACAACCGAGACTAATGTTTATGGTGTTCCTCGACATACCATAATTCAAGGCCGGGTTCTTCATAACTATTGAATGTCTTTAATATTCATTTAACATCGTAATAATCGTTATTTTTAGTTAAACAATAAATATTTACCTATGTTTTTTTATGAGTAGAGTCGGAGAAAACATACTAATCAGCAATTGCAAAAAAATATATATTTACGTCACTGATACACTAAAAACATCTTTTTGTATATAATGATGTACGTATATAGGTACGATTATGTTACTTCAAGAATATCTAAACTTAATTGAAACTCTCAACTCATCTCTGTTTTTTATTTGCTCGCTACCTTTGCCAGACCCTAGAGCTGCCGTTCTATAGAGGACGGCGGATCTAGGGTCTGCAGACCTGCCATCGCAAATTCTACCAGTTCGTAGTCGCCAATTCAGAAGTTTCCGCCCAAAGAATAATATTTCTCTAAACTGTGTATCATATTCATTGCCATTTTAGTAAGGCAATGCTTCGATTCTGTAAAGACATAAATAATCTCTTTACTTACTAAACTACCAGAAGTTAAAATGACGTCATTTTGTTTTAATAACTTATGTCTAGTGTTTTCTAAGGTTCATAGGCTATCAAATTGTATCAAATTATTAGTCATTAAAATACCTTAGTCCTCTATAAATAACTATCAGCACAATTCAATTTATGCCTTTGTAACGGGTGGCGCAAAAGTAAAGACCCTATTTGGTTCAGCTATAACATTTTTTCTAAATTAGAAAACTAGATTTAGATTTTTTTAAATGTATATTTGTGCCATTAAATTTCGTACCATTAGGATTTAAAGATGATATCTTTTAAATGGTGACCTCCAGAGTTGATACACATTTGAGCCCTATTTATGACATTTTGCATAACTTGCCGTAACACTTCCTGCGATATGTTCGTTATTTCTTGACGAATGTTTTCTTTTAGAGCTGCGAGAGTCTGTGGCTTGTTCACATACACCCGAGATTTCAAAAAACCCCAAAGAAAGAAGTCTGGACTGGTCAGATCGGGTGATCTTGCAGGCCAAGGCAAATCGCCAAAACGAGAGATAACTCGGCCTGGAAAAGCGTCCCTCACTAAGTCCATAGTGTCGCGCGCTGTGTGTGCCGTAGCGCCGTCTTGTTGAAACCAGATGTGCTCCAGCCCCAATTCGTCCAAACTGGGTATCAAAAACTCACGTAACATGGTTCTGTAGCGTTCTCCAGTGACAGTAATCGCATTGCCTCCAGCGTCTTCGAAAAAATAGGGTCCGATCACTCTGTCAACACAGATGCCACACCATACAGTAACTTTTAGTGGGTGTAGAGGTGTTTCTTGAATAATGCGCGGATTATCAGTGCCCCAGAACCGAGTATTCTGCTTATTGACATGCCCTGAGAGATGGAAATGGAAACGCAGGAAGTGTTACGGCAAGTTATGCAAAATGTCATAAATAGGGCTCAAATGTGTATTAACTCTGGAGGTCACCATTTAAAAGACATCATCTTTAAATCCTAATGGTACGAAATTTAATGGCACAAATATACATTTAAAAAAATCTAAATCTAGTTTTCTAATTTAGAAAAAATGTTATAGCTGAACCAAATAGGGTCTTTACTTTTGCGCCACCCAGTACATAACAGTTTTATTTATAAAAAAGAAATCGAGCCTGTAAGTAATCATTATTTTTTATTTTTTTTAAATTATGCCCAAATGACTAAAATTTTGTTATAATGTCAATAAAGTATTTTAAAAAGCAATTAAAAAAAACTGTTATGGTCATACGAAGGTAATTATAATAAAGAAAACCTTAACTCGGCCAATGTGTGCCAATCTCCATTCCATCAGATCAGATCTGTTTACGAATAAAAATGACTTCCTAGTTGTTCGACTTCAAGTTAAATGCTTATAATAATAATAAATAGTAAAAACAATGATCGAGGAAAACATTCCTGTTTACGTACATAGTGAATTAAGTCCTTTGTGACGTAGCATACTATGGTGACCGAGGTGGCTGAGATAATGAGTTCATCAAGGTCAACGCGTGTTAATTACAATTACCGTGAGTGGTCATTCTTTGTTCCAATAATGATTAATGCCGGTCGCGAGTGGCGAGAAGTATCGTAAATGAGATAACAGGAAGCGTCCGTGTCGCGCCAATGTCATATGACAAGGCCGCATGACATTGGCCTGCTACATCACACGGGCTTTGGCAATGCTGCATCGCGTCGTACCGTCGGCGCCGCTGCTGATGCACTGCATCTAACGCAATAATTCCTCTTTAGCGCTACGCTTCGTAGCGTTAACCATTTTGCTCTACCCTCATATCTCGTGGCATTCAACACGACGTAGGTGCCTCCTCGTCACAGAAGGTAACCGTAGATTATTTTATTGACTGTAAGACCATGATTTTTTTATTTATATTAGGTACTAGGGACAAATATATTGATTTGATTGTAACTATAGAGGCACACTTCGAAGTATTCACTAATATCATCACTTTAATAGAAAGAAGACCACTGCTATTAAGGCCTTACCAAAAACATTTTGACGATAAGTAGATATTTGAAAAAATCACCACGCATGCTTGGTATATAATTGCAACCTGAGAAGTCTGCTGCTGCTCATCGTGTACTGGACGATTTTCTTTGCACCTTTTCCTATGACGCGACTGTTTCACCATCGATTGAGGTCCGCTTGAGTGCGAGAGGATCATCACTGCTTGAGTCTGTACTTATATGTACATACATATTTATAAATATATTTTTATGTATTTCAAACCGTAACCTTGTAATAGAAAAATATCAGCAGAATTACCGTTATTGTTTGTTGCTTTAGATATTATTAGTATAAGGTAAATTGAGACCTAATACAATCACAAAAGTTGCAAATTACCTTAATATTGTTCTTTCTTATCGCCTAATCAGAAAAGCAGCGAGACCTTGAGCCTGACCCTGGATATTTTTATCCGCATACACATTTCGCGAGTATTATGTAGACACGAAGGTAGGTACCTACGTGATGAGGAACTGCCAAAATACTTTTTTAACAGTATCTGATAAAAAAATAAAGATAAACAATTTTATAATATAACGTATTTGTAGTCAAATTTAATGTTCGTTCAAGGGTAAATATAATTGTGACATCATTATCAGTATGTATATTCATTTGCCATTTCTGTAGGTATAATAGTTCCACTGATTTACTAATAATTTGGCGGTCGTTTTTAGATAACATCGTATAATATTAAATACCTACCTACTTGATTATTATTACTTAATATTGTTATCAATATGTACATCTGAAGTAACAAATGTGCGAAAAGCGAACACAATGGTGTTCTGGGTGGTGCGGGCGGAGAATTGTTGTCGGGCGGCGACGGGCGTCCAGCCGCTGTACCGCGAGGTCGCACGCTGCCGATCTAGGAAGTCAAGCGATTCGACCTCGACCTTGTGTGTGCGAAAAAATATTACCTATTCGACAACGACGCACACACTCTACTCCCTCCTCTCTCTCCCCTCGTACCGACCCCAGTGCCTCTTCTACCCGAGTACATGTACTTACGTCGAATCTAAGATTATACAACTGGTTACCTCATCACACTACATTTTGCAAACACAATAAGATTTAATATACACTAAGAATTTATGAAATATATTAGCAAACATGTACCACACCATCTTAACAACTAGATTACAAATCGCGGAAAAGATTGAAGGCCATATGAATAATTTTATGTTTGTAGAATATATATGTAAGTAAGTATGTTACAAAAGCGGGTTGATTTACGACAAATGTTTATTAAGAACGTTTGCGCAGTATATCAGACGCGGAAATGTGTGACTAAAAAGAAACAATAAATTAATCATGTAGCTACAGTGCAGCTATAATACTTTTGAGACTAGGATCTGCAAGCTACACGTGCTTCCTGACTCATGCGGCGGGACATACTAACACTTCATTTCATTATATTAATCAAGCCATGACAATAACGACACTATATTAGCTTCTCAGAAATTCAGTAAGACGCTGTTACCGGGAACACTTGACTCGCGGTTCTTACCCAGGAAGTATGTAAGTACATAATAACTACATAACGTGAATAACGGGGTTTTGCGAAATTCAAACCCTAAGGGGGTGAAAAGGGGGACAAAGTTTGTATGGGACAATGGATTTCTTGGTCCAATCTATTTCAAATTTTGCATAAACATTCTTTAACAGAATTGATGAAAGACGTGTTTTGTATTTTATTGAAATTTATTCCATACCCGGGATAAAAACGGGAAAGAAAGTAATTTTGAGGCTTAGAATTTTGGAAGTTGATATCAATACTTCTAAGTTCTTCTTCTTCTTCTCCTTTTATTTTGGCAACAGAGCCGACGATTGTGTCAGCTATTTCTGCCAGCGTCAAGTGTAGAATTATAATCTTGTTGATGATATTTATCCACTTTTCCTATTTTATCATTGTAATATATACAATGATAAAATAGAAAAAAGTGGATGAAATTATATGCAACCATCTTCCGTGAAAACAAAAAAAGCTCCTTCTAAGTTCTTTTGATTGAAAAATATTTTGATTTTGACACATTGTCATGTTTGGAAATTCAGTCAACCTACTTCAAATGAAGCAGCTGTAATTATTGTTGGACAGCAATATTTTATGCACAGAGTACTTTTTTAATACTCAAAAATTTTATGCGAGATATTGTAATTGAGAGCTATGTCAACACAATCATTACATCGATTATGTAAAACCATCGCTCATACGATGCATTACAGTAGGTACCCATTTTGTTTTGCTACAGCGAGGATGGATACTTCATTTTAATACCCCAGTGCGATTCTAAGACCAACAACCGCTATCGGCTGCAAGTTTTTATTCTTACCGTATATTGATAAGGAAAGGAGAATATTGTTACGTGTCAGGATGGGGTTCGATGCAAAATGCCAGTTACGCGATGATGCGTTTATTCAAGACTCACACAGTATACTAACAGTAACTAAATAAAGCAATAAACACTTATACTGCACTATCACGCTTCGTATATCGCTCTTCGTAAACTTCCGTATTACTTAGATGTTCGCTCGAGATCGCTGTATTCACAACTGAACGAAGTGCCGACGTTCGAATCCTTTTTATAGTCATTCAATAGATTTCTAGAACCTTCCCGCTATTACCACAAAGATGCCGACAATTCTCGAAAACAGAACAATGAGTGTAGGTACTTAGCTGCGACGCGTAGGTATGCCTACCGCCGTTGATCTATTGTTATACGTGTAGGTAGGTACATGCAAACGTTCTAGCGTAGGTATTTGTTGTATACGTGTAGGTAGGTACTTGCGAATGTTCTAGAGCGTAGGTATTTGTCGTACACGAGTAGGTAGGTACTTGCGAACGTTCTAGAGCTTAGGTATTCGTCGTACACGAGTAGGTAAGTACTTGCGAACGTTCTAGCATAGGTATTCGTCGCAACATTGCCCCCCTCTTAATCATGCTCGTCCCGAGCAGCTTTAGAACCGTGATAGGGTGCTAGTCGATCGATGTGGACGATCTTCGCCTTCTTTCTATCGCCCTGTCTTATGCGATAGGTCACGTCATTGATCCTTGTGATCACTTTATAGGGACCCTCCCAGCGGGCCTGTAGCTTCGGTGACTTGCCGATTTTCCTGAGAGGATTATGTAACCACACGAGCGTACCTTCCTCGAAGCCATGATTACTTGCTTTCCTGTCATAGCGAGTTTTCATCTTCTCATTAGCCTTGAGGTTGTTATCTCGCACTAGATCATGTGTCTTATCCAGCTGTGCTTGCAAGTTTGCGACGTACTCTACTGTCGGCTTTGGAGTATCAGGAGGTGTTCCGGTAATCAAGTCTACTGGTAGGCGTATCTCTCTTCCAAAGTTGACTTTGGCCGGCGTAAATCCTGTAGTGTCATGAACCGCGGACCGATATGATAACAGGAAGAGTGGAATGTAACGGTCCCAGTCTCGTTGATGGTCTTCGACAACCTTGGCCAGATGGTTTTCCAATGTCTGGTTAAACCGTTCTACCATGCCGTCAGACTGCGGGTGCGCTGGTGTTGTCCGTGTTTTGTGTATGCCGAGTAGATTACACATCTCTTGAAACAGGGCTGACTCGAAATTTCTTCCCTGGTCACTATGCAGTTCCAACGGCACACCAAATCGACACACTACTTCCTGGATCAACTTTTTGGCTACGGTCTGAGCCTCTTGGTTTGGTGTCGCAAACACTTCGGGCCATTTGGTAAAGTAATCTTGAACTACTACTATAAAGCGGTTGCCGTCTTCTGTCACGGGAAATGGTCCAGCTACGTCAATGGCAATTCTCTCCCATGGGGCTCCGACACTGTACAGCTGTAGCTTGCCTCTTGATCTAGTACGAGGTCCTTTTACCGAAACACACGTAGAGCACTTTCTGCACCACTCCTCGATGTCTTCCCGACAGCGTACCCAGTAGAACCGTTCTCTCACCTTCACCAAAGTCTTCTTCACACCAAGATGACCACCTGATGCACCATCATGCACTAAGCGCAGAACAGGTGCAACTTTGTTTCTCGGGATCACCATCTGTAGAACTTGGTCCTTCCCGTCAGGTGATTCCCACTTTCTATATAGCACGCCTTGTTCCAAACTCAGACTGTCCCACTGAGCCCAGTAGGCCTTCGTAATTGGGCTTGCGGCTGATACGTCCTGCCATAATGGTTTCCGACCCTGAGCCTTCCAATCCATTATTAGTTTAAGATCTCTGTCTTCTTTCTGTACCTTACTGATTTCCTCTTTGTCCCAGGATTCATCGGTCCCCTGAATCCTGACAATTTTCACTACCTCCTTGGACTCATGCTTCAAACAGTGTTTACAATCCTGGGAGCATGGACGTCGCGATAAGGCATCAGCATTGGAGTGAATCCTTCCACTGCGGTGTTCTATTACAAAGTTGTACTCCTGTAGTTGTTCGATCCATCTCGCGACTTGGCCTTCAGGATTCTTGAACTGGAGTAACCACTTCAGTGCTGCATGGTCTGTTCGTAGTGTGAACTCTCTTCCCAGCAAGTATTTATTAAAGTGTTGTAAGGTCTTCACAACTGCTAGTAATTCACGCCGAGTTACACAGTAGTTTCTCTCAGGCTTCGATAGAGACTTGCTGAAGTAGGCGATGACCACTTGCTGTCCATTTTGCTCCTGAGATAACACACCTCCGATTCCAGTATTACTGGCGTCTGTGTCCACAATAAATCTGCCTTCTCTATTAGGGTAGCACAGGACTGGAGCTGAACACAGCAACTCTTTGAGTCGTGTAAATGCACGTTGACAATCCGAGTCCCAAACGAAGTTCCTCTTCTCTTCTGTCAAGTGGTGTAATGGCTTGGCTACTTCAGAGAAGTTCTTCACAAAACGCCGGTAGTAAGCACTGAGGCCCAGGAAAGCTCTTACTTCGGTTTTAGTTTTTGGTACAGGCCACTCTTGCACCGCTTTTATTTTGTCTGGGTCCGTTCGAACACCTCTATCCGAAATAATATGGCCTAAGAACGAAACTTCTTTCTTGAAAAAGGCGCACTTCTTCGGGTTAAGTTTCAAATTTGATTCACGAAATCTCTTAAAAACTTTCTCAAGATTCCTGCGATGTTCCGTGAAACTGCGTCCCATAACTATTACGTCATCTAAGTACACCAGACAGGCATCTCCCAAAAGACCCACTAGTACGCGTTCCATAAGCCTTTCGAACGTAGCTGGTGCATTACACAATCCAAATGGCATTACCCGGAACTGCCACAGGCCTTTGCCAGTACCGGTGGTAAATACAGTCTTCTCCTTATCTTCTGGCCGGAGTTCCACTTGCCAGTAGCCACTTTTCAGATCTACCGTAGAGAACCACTTCATGCCTCCAAGCATGTCCAAAGTGTCGTCAATACGGGGCAAAGGATAGCTATCTTTCTTGGTCACGTTATTCAGCATCCTGTAGTCTACACAAAACCTAGTACTGCCATCTTTCTTCTTCACGAGTATCACAGGTGAAGACCATGGGCTGGATGATGGCTCTATGATCTTGGTTCGTGCCATATTCCCAATCAGCTCGGCTACTTCTTGTTCTTTTGCTAGTAGCACTCGTCTAGGTCTTTGTTTAATAGGCTGTGTAGCACCTGTGTCGATCGGGTGTTTCACTAACCCCGTTCTTCCAAGGTCGTTTTCTTCTTTAGTGAAAATGTCCTTGTAGTCCAGTAGCAGCTTCTCTGCTTCCCGATATTCGTTGGGTGACAAACTTTTCTTCGTGGTCTCTAGCAATGGGCCCATATGATTTTCCGAAGAGGCAGTCTGGACGTTCTCTAGGATCTTCCTCAGACTGCTCACAGCCTCACATCGTCCAACGATCGCGTTCTTCCGTAATAACATCGCCGAATTGCTGAGGTTGGCAATTTTAACTTTTGCTCCACTTCTAGTCATAACCAAAGTTCTGGCTGTAATTAGACTGGTATAGCGCCCAGGATCTTCCACCATGACGCAACGATCAGCAGTCACACCCTCAGGGAACCTTACGTCGACTAAGGTTTCTGACCTCGGTGCCAAGGTTACCGTTTTGGCACTGTAGACCGCTATCGAAGAACAGCCTTCCAGAAAGACTTCTTGATCTGGGAAGCTTAGAACACCTTTAGCAATATCGACAACGCACTGCTGCATTCGTAGGAAGTCTAAGCCGATAATGCAGTCATCCGTTATGCTCGCCACCAAAACAGATTGATGATAAATCTTCTCTCCTAGTTTGATCTTCACATCTGTAGCTCCGAGGACGGTCACTGGCTGGCCAGTCGCTGTTTGCAATTTGCAAGACGGTCGTGCGTCTTCCCACTGAATTGTTCGCCGCAGAATTTCTGGTCGTACGATGGTCTTTGACGCGCCCGTATCTATTGTAAAGCGAACAGGTTTACCATTTATTTCTCCAGCTGTTACCAGGCTATTACCGTCACATGCCTGTGATACTTGGACTGTGGGGGCTTGACGTAACCCAGCCAGTGCCCGCCCCGCGGCCCTGGCTCCGATTAGTTTAACGGATCTTGACTAGCGTCAACCTGAGTAGTGGTTGACACCGTTCTACTTCCTCTCTGAGCCGGACAGTTAACTCGGATATGTCCTCGCTTGCCGCATCCGTAGCATACAGGCTCACCCCTTGGTCTAACAGCTGCAACAACTTCCCGTACTTTATGCGACTTGTAGTCGTTTCGCACAGCTTCCACCTCAAGGGCATGTGCTAAGGCCGCTTCTAAAGTTGTATGGTGTGCCAACCGTACAGTTGCTCTGACCTCAAGGTCTTTTATACCATCCACAAATGCTTGTACCACTGTGTGGTCCACAGATGATGTACTGGAGGCATACGCTCGTCGTACCAGACGTTCAATTTCAGCAGCCCATTGTTGAAGTCCCTCACTCGACTTCTGAGTTCGATCCTTCAGCTGAGCTCGATAAACATGCTCCAGGTGCTTATCGCCAAATCGAGCTTCCAATGCCTTCAGGAGTGCGTCTAAGTTTCGTCGGTCAGCAGGTAAGTTCTCTAGGATCAGCAGTGCATCCCCTCTAAGTGCCAAAGTAAGCGCCGTCAGTGCGTGATCATCTTCCCACCCATTTCCTTTGGCAACTACTTCGAACTGGTGTCGAAAGGCCGTCCAGGAAGACGAGCCGTCAAAGGAGGGAAGTTTAAACTTGGGACCTCCGGAAGAGACTGCCGCGGCCACGGGCGTAGTACTTGAATAAAGGACCTTGGTGTTCTGGAGCTCTTTAATCATCTTGTCATGATGGTTCATGGTGGTCTGGACATCTTCGAGTATTTCATCATGTTTGCTGGTGCGTTTTTTTACCACTTCAACGTCTTCTTGAAGACGGTGACTGATGACGGTGCTGAACCCTTCCAACTTAGAGTCCATCATTTCTCGAAGGTCCTCTCGGATAGCCTGGCGTTGTCTGTCTTCGGCTTGCAGTTGACCTTCCTTAAGGTCTAGAAGAGCTTGGCGTTGGCGCTCTTCAGCTTGGCGTTGGCGCTCTTCAGCTTGGCGTTGACCTTCCTTCAACTCCTCCATGACTTGACGTTGCCGTTCTTCAGCTTGGCGTTGGCGCTCTTCAGCTTGGCGTTGGCGCTCTTCAGCTTGGCGTTGGCGCTCTTCAGCTTGGCGTTGGCCCTCCTGTATAACGGCTAAAAGGGACGACATGTCGAAGCCAGAGCCCATACCCGTCGACGCCGCAGAAGTGCCGGGATCACTAACTACTGCTGCGCTAGACTCTTCAGTATCGGCCATAATCGATGGTTCACGAGTTTCGTCTACCGCCGCCTGTCGTCGAGTGCGTACTCCCTCGTCGCGTGGTGTGACTGGCATTCTCACTTCTGTCACCAATTGTTACGTGTCAGGATGGGGTTCGATGCAAAATGCCAGTTACGTGATGATGCGTTTATTCAAGACTCACACAGTATACTAACAGTAACTAAATAAAGCAATAAACACTTATACTGCACTATCACGCTTCGTATATCGCTCTTCGTAAACTTCCGTATTACTTAGATGTTCGCTCGAGATCGCTGTTATTTACAACTGAACGAAGTGCCGACGTTCGAATCCTTTTTATAGTCATTCAATAGATTTCTAGAACCTTCCCGCTATTACCACAAAGATGCCGACAATTCTCGAAAACAGAACAATGAGTGTAGGTACTTAGCTGCGACGCGTAGGTATGCCTACCGCCGTTGATCTATTGTTATACGTGTAGGTAGGTACATGCAAACGTTCTAGCGTAGGTATTTGTTGTATACGTGTAGGTAGGTACTTGCGAACGTTCTAGAGCTTAGGTATTCGTCGTACACGAGTAGGTAAGTACTTGCGAACGTTCTAGCATAGGTATTCGTCGCAACAATATAATCATCTGCTATATTTTCATTAGTTATTTAGCCAGTTTTTAGTCGACATGTTTACAAAAAGAAATTGAGACCAAAAGTTTGAGTTAGGTATAATAGGAACAATCAGGCGCAGTTTAGTTATATACACTTGCAAGATGCGATAGGGAACAGCACGTTGATGCTGATCAGCTGGGTCATAAGGTGGTTCTGCCTACTTCTTTTACTGGGGGGCACGCTATATAAATGAGTGGGCTCATTTATATAGCGTGCCCCAAGTCACAATAAGTCACTACAGCCAAATTGAGAGTTGGCGCGGCAATTAGGTATGTTACTGCGCAATATAAATCCACCAAAATTATGCAATGGCATCAGATTTCAAGTAGAAATATTGCAATGCAATATAATTGAGGGAACTATACTGACCGTTTATTCTCGAGGAGATTCTGTAGATAATTATTTCTAGAATTCTCCCACTGCAGACCCACCATATCATCGGCCATACCCCTGGTGCTAGGCTGGGTCGCAACCATATTACCAAACCATCAAGTTAACACCATCAAATACCCCTTCGAATTCAAATGAGTGCAGTTTTCCATTCAATTTAGCTTCTCAATGAAGATAGACGAAGCTCAACTTGAAGAAAATCTGCTTCTCCTACGGCCAATGCTCCATAGTAAGCGCACAGAGTAGCCTGGTAATTGTAGCACCCGAAGGAAAAACATAATTTATATAGTATAAAAGCGAAATGTCAATTACTCACTCATCAGGAAATCTTAGAAGCTACAAGTGCTAGGAGTTCCTTTTAGGACATAGGTGCTTACTAAGACGGAATTTTGCAAAATAATCCTATATGGGACTAAAAAGGGGTAACAGAGTTTGTACGAAACTTCTATAGTTTTGATAGCAGGGCTTCCAAATTACTAGAAAATGACTCATTATTTAATAAAATTGTAATTTAGTGACTTTCTTTTTTAAACAACCCTTACAAAGGAGTGAAATTCGGGTTGTAGGTTTGTATGGAAAAACTTTTATTTTTAAAGCTATCGACTCCAAATTAACATAATAAAAAATTATATTATACTCTTTTTACTCAAATTGGTTAGGCCTTATCTATAAATACATAGTATAGAAGGTAGTCGCTAGAAAGCGTCTGTCTGTTTGAACGCGCTAATCTCGAAAATCACCCAATGGATTTAAATGCGGTATTTTACTGTTATCTATTGGGTTAATCCTGAAAGTTTCACATATGTAATACATTAACCTATCACCTATAGGCGCCGAGTCAGTAACGATAATATTAAATTTACCTCCAGTTTCTGAAAGGCTTATCAATGAAAAATTAACTAATCACCTGTTGAATCTCATGTGAAGTTAATCAGCCTTTCAGAGACTAGGGGCAAGCCGGATAAAGTTAGCCGCTTGCACATTCTAATGCGTTGTACTGTTTAAACCCTTAAAATATACCAATCTTGTGCATTAAAAATTGTGTAATAAAAAGTACTACAAAAATATAGCATATTACTATCTATAGCGGGTAAACTCTAATAGTCGCACTTTAACTTTTAATTTTGAATTATATTAGAATTATATAATTATATAATCTAGATTACGTTCAGAGTATTTTTAGCTAATAAAACGTTAATTCTAATCAAAGAAATATAATTCATCATTAGAACCTTTTAACGTAGATAAAAAATTACCTTTACACTATTTAAATCAAACGTAGTTATCGAATAATATGTAAAAACCTAATTAATTTGTAATTTTTTATAGATTAAAAAATGTAAGTATGGAATTGATAAGCTAACGCCGACATTGTCGTTAGTTTTTGACAATTCCATTCATTTTTTAATCTATTCTATGAATAGAATAGAAATCTATGCCAAATGACTAGGCCCTCAGAGCAGGCTATGTTAGGTATCTATCTACCTGCGGGACCATATATTAATATTATGATTATTTATAACCTTAAGGAAAATAAAATAGTCCACAGAGTTCAGACCTCACTGAAGTGTTAATGGGCAGGACACGTAAAAATACATACTAAGTTTTGAAAGCCTAAATTTGGAACATAGGCTAATCTCATCGTAAGCGTACTCTTAGATAGGACTTCTAAAATTTTAACTTGTGATACCGTAGCGAAGTAAAGAAGGGCCGCTAGTATTTATACCTATAGCACTCTTTGAAACTACTAGTCAATTTTTCACAATTACCTTCTAAGCTCATACGTCCGCGTTTCTAGAAAATATATCAATATAAATAGATAGTGTTAACTATTAAGTGACGTTTTGAAAAAGAATTTCCGAGTAATAGGTATACGAAACAACAAACCCTGTCTCAAAAACACGTGAAAGAGGGCTCTGGAATGTTGTGTCTATATATGATACTCCCAATACTTACTATTCACGAACCACTGCCTGTATATTACAGACTTTAAATTTGTTTGCTCTGAAAAAAAAATATATGGTAATTCTTTATTAAAAATTAAGTCTAATCTGGAATTGTACCGTAGATTAGTCCTTCTTTTACTTTAGTTGGTTAAACCTCTGTGTTTGTACTTTGTAAATCGGTACGTACCCGTTTACCCTTTTTGGGATGAAAACGTGATGTTATTTTTAACTATACATAAATATGTTGCATCACTAAGTAGACTATTTTTATTGAGATCCATTATTCAATTAATTTAAAACCTGAGGCTCTAGACAAAATGTATTGGAATGTATTGTAAAAAAAATGTATTGGATTGACATAAGCTTTGGCGTTAGCTTATGCTAATCTCATACATTTTTTTATCTATTCTATGAATAAAATAGAAATGTTTAACACTTGTCTAGGGCCTCTGGAATGGTTAAACACTTGATCTTTGAGTTAAAACAGGCTTAATAATACCTTACTTGTTTAGTGAATAAATAGCCTTGCTCTGACCGAGAGAAATGATCTAATCGTGTTGTTGTAATTATTTACGCAAATGTAAGCCATGTGAAAGAGCCACAAGCTGCAAGTCGATCTCGATTGGCGTTTGATATTATGGCAATATTACACCCCTGCCGCCATTGTTCGCCTTTTGTTGCGCAACGGCGTTTGATAAACATTCGCAAGGTAGCCCTCAATTGTTTTCGTTTACTATATAAACAATCTGAAACGAATGTAGACATCATACTCGATACGGTTGAAAACCGTTTATTGAGTGTCGGACTGAATTTCAAACTATAGGTTTGGTGTGTCTTCAACTTCAAAAATAAGCAAACGTTTCTCAGTCAACTCAAATAATATGAACATCAGCATATTTAATCATCTTGGAAAGTAGAAAACATTTTTGAAGAACATCCACGTAGTAGTAAGCGGTAACCACTCACGGATGTCACGTTCGACTGCCTTAGTAGCAGCTATTGACAATAATTAATTAAGAGTTTACATCTCCGCCTCCGTTCCCACCATATGAGCAAAGTGTAAAAACACTACAACAGGCACAATTAAACCTAACGAATAAAGCTACGTTTTATCAACATACAAACAGCGAAGCATCAGGTTGACGCTGATGTCAAATATTTCCATTGAATAATATCAGGATCATTTTATTTTTCATGATAAATTACAGCTAGATAAGAAATAACGTATAGTCTTAGTACACTCAATAGACATATTCACAAATATAAATAGATTATAGCTATAGTTTTTTATTTTTCAGTTTTATTATTACTTAATCATTTGAAAGGTGATGTTCACTAATAATCATAATAAAACTGTAGGTCGTCGCCTGTGTGTGACACTAGATGAGATGACCTTAATCTTGAACGATAGAGCGCCGTGCCGTAGACTGTAGGCAGCGGCCGCGTTATCTAACGCTTGTTGACTTTCGCCCAGTTATCACACACGCCAGGGTTGTCACTCCATCACAAACATGTTGTTTGTTCGTTATTGTATTTAAGTGTTTACAGAATAAATAACAACTGGGCAATTTTTTTAAACAGATTTAATATTAAAAATATAGCCATTACGAGCTCAAATTGCGAATGATTATATAAAGCACCGATCAAGTATCAATGTGACTTTTTCGAATCCAAATAGTTACATAAATAGACAATTATGACATTAAAAAAAAATCAGTATGGAACGACAAAAGTAGTAATATTAAGTTGCGATATTATCTAAACTAATATATAATACAGAAGAGTTTGAGTCTTTGAACGCGCTAATCTCTGGAACTACCAGTGAATAATTCTTTTTGCGTTGGATAGCCCAGTTCTTGAAGGTTATAAGCTATCTAACATCACGCTACTGGCGACGACGACGGGAGCAAAGCAGTAAGCAAAGACGTAACTTCGCGCGCTGCGGGAAGCTAGTGTAATGAAGGTCCTAACTGCTACGGGACATTCCCCGTCTGACTGAAAGAGAAAATGAATGATGAATGGATTCATGAAACAAAAATGAATATAATATTAGAATACAATAACTCATGCATGAAACATAAAAAACAATAGTTGTTTGTGGAAAAGATAGTGACACTAACAGCCGCTTATTGTCTATAAAAGAGCTTTTTGTGTATGGTGACTAAACATAGTGTTGTTCTCGGAAGACACTGTTTGAGCTCTTTGTCACACATCACGGTTCTTGCTATATTTTATTTATCAGGTAGTGCAGTACTGACCCATTTTTATTCCATGAATATAGAATTCGTACTACTTTGATAACAATATCAAAAAAGTATTGATACGTACCATACAATGTCACAAATATTTTTAATCTGAATTGCTGAACAAATAACGCACCGGCCTGGTTCTTTCGACTCTTTATTTTTTAATCTGTTTGTGCTCACATGTTGTGTGGTGTGGCAATGTAAGTAAACACGAGTTTATACGAAAACAGAGTCTGAAACGTGCTATTATTGATATTTTGTACGTGGAAATGATAGATATTTATTTAGTAGGTACTATCAAAAATTAATAAAAAATAAACTAACAGTATTTTCTATTATCCAAAGAGAGATTTCGCTAAGTGGTAATCTGATCGATTGATTATGTAATTAGTCTAGAAAAAGAATCAGCACTTTTTAGGGTTCCGAAGATAGTGCAATTAGACACTACTACGGAACTCTACACTTAACGTGGCCCGGCCGTCCGACACGCACATGGCCGGTCTTCTTTTTTAAATTTGTTCACCAATACAAAATATCTCCCTTTTTCAGCCTTTTTCGGCACCTGTCATTCTGGATAAAAAGAGAGACATTTTAAGAAGTTGTTGAAGTTTCACAGTGGAATTTAAAGGGTCTCAAACCAAACGGTTCAGCTCTTTGTACCTACTTTTGTCGCTCAATTAAAGCCTGGAACTCTTTACCAGCGCATGTTTTCCCATTTAATTTTGATCTTGGGTCTTTTAAGCGGGACGTGAAAAAGCATCTCACGAAGCTTCCATAGTGAAGGCCACCACACCATCAGTTTCAGATAATGGCTTTTGAAATGGTGACCATCAACTACCAGTCTGGTTTGAAAAATTATTTTTGTGTATGAAAGCTCAGTTTTCTGGGGAGGTCATAGGCTATGTAACATCCCGCTACTGGCGACAAAAGCAGAGCAGAACGTAAGCAAAAACGCAGCGTATGCAAACTAGAATTAGTAAACAAAATATTAAAAACTTGGCAATTCTACCCCCAATCCCTAAAACTAAGGAATGAAAGCTTTGTAATCAGACTTCCGAAAAATGGTGAAAACTCAAATTGATATAGGTATATTTCAGATAATAAGCCATATATTTGAGGATTTTTAGCAAACCGCCTCCTACCCTTTAAATTAGGAGATAAAATTAAACGCACACAAACCGCCTCATGTGTACCCGCTGTGATTTAGAAAGAAATAATGAACAAAATAAAATAATATGTCCATTAGCAACTTACGAAAAGAAGAAAAATATGTATTTATGTGTGTATGTGTATTTTAATAAGAAGAAACGGCTAAGCCACATAATTATTTATTTTGCCTAAGGTGTAGAGTTTGTGCTATAGAGCTTGCAGACTTAGGGCGTATAGAGTTAGAAGCTTAGCTCTACATGAGATTTGATAAACTTGACAATGCGAGGTAGATCACCAGAGAATCACCAGAAATTGACACTTTAAGCGCAAATTGTAGTATTTTTACAATTTCATTAATGGTTTCAATACAATACATATTGAAAATTTAAGGTCCTGTGTTTTTTCTACATTTCTGCTGTATTTAATGTAGGATGATAATTTTTGAAAGTTAAACAAATTATAGTAGAATGAAACCAATTGGAAACAGAAGATAATATGATAAAAATAAAAGGAAAAATAAATTATGGGCGATCCGAGTTTGGGAAGTAGGAGAGGGTGAGTGTTTAAGGGTTAAATTCGGTTTATCTTAATTTCCGGCAAAACTACAAGTCCTGTGGAAAAAAGTTAAATCGCAAAGTTGTAGGTAATAAAAAGATCTACAATTTTTGTATTCATACTTTTTTCACATAACCTCAAAATTTATGTGAAAAATTCAAATAATTTTTGGTTTTTTATTTTTATCTTTCACATAAATAAATTTTTCACGAAATTTGGAGGAAACTTACCTTTGTATGTTCTAAATATAGGTACGGATTTTTTAAAAATATAAATATTTATTTTTTCACCTAATTTTGACTAAATATCAAAAGAGCACCCTAATTTTCAATCGAAAAATCACACGTCAAATATTCGACTTTTTCAAAAAGTTGGTGGGCCTTTTTTTCGTTGAAATCTCTACTTTTTGATTGTGTGGAAAAAATATACACTACCGTGGTAAATTTTCTTAAGAAAGTAAAAAAAACGAAAATAACTTGAATTTTAAAATATTATGTACAATTTTATGCTATTAATTAAATTTTATACTTTAATTACTCGAAAAACCTAAGATTCCATGTTACATTGAAAAAAGGGGCGGGTCTGGGCCTACGCTTTCACGGTTTCCTATACGACATGCTAGCATGGTAGCATAGGTGCAGGCCTACCCTACCATCTCCTTCTGAGACGGTAGGGGGGCGCTGGTCTTGGGAGTAGCGCAGGTCGCTAAGATCCCCAAGGCAAGTTCGGTGGACTAACCTTCTCGAGGTTGCCAGCCCTGTTGTTGGTCTAGTTCACTCTGAAATAGACATAACTGAAACCACCGAGCGCTTTTTAGATATATTACATGCATGTATGTCTATTCATATCACTCATTTATATATGTATTAATATATAACCAATCTAAGGTGTGATCCGAACCGTGCCAAGAGATGCATGGCTGAGGGTGTGCTCAGTCGTCAACGGTGGCTACTCGACACCAGGACGAATCGGGTAGTATTTTAGTCCTCCCTTCGGCATGCGGGGCTCTGCTGTTGGGCATTTTTAGTTCCCTAGCTACTCGTGGGAATCATATGGATGAAACCGCAAAAAACCAATTAAAACCGTCTTCTCCGGTTAGAGAACAGTTCTCTCCTCTATTAGGGGAGACTATAGTACTTATGGAGGAGGTTCTATTAGCCTCTCCTCAAAGTACCAATATGACGTTGGAAGGGACTAGTCCGGCTAAGGCAGGAGGCTCCTGTGACTCTGCTCCAAAGACGGAAGAGAACCCGAAACGTCATACCAAGCTAAGTAGTGCAGCACGGAAAAGATTCCGAAGGCTATTAGCAGCCAATGTGCAGGTCGACGACGCCCGTAAATTGGCTATAAAGCCTTGGAAGGAAATTCCAATCACCAACCTACCTCCAGACCCGAAGGCCAAAAAAAGGCCTAGGTCGGAGGAAGAATCTCCAAAGGAGCAGCCGAAAAAAGCTCTCCGTGCGGAGGAGCCCGTAACCAAGCGCAGCTTCAAATTGGTCGTTGAGCAAACGCGCGTGGGTATCAGAAATCTGAAACCCATGAGCGAAGACCAAATGAAGCTGGTGCATCGCTCCCTGACCCTGGCGATGTTAAACATCGCTGACAAGGGAAAGGGGCCTAAATTTACGGGCTTTACACACAGACCAGGGTTTATTATTGTCACTTGCGAGGACCAGGCTATTCTCAAATGGCTGTCTGACAAGGTCCCCAGTATAAAACCCTGGGATGGGGCTTTGCTCTCGATCGTTCCGGAGGGGGAATTACCAAAGCCGACGGTAGGGACCATCTTCATCCCCAGCACTGAGGCAGAGTCGCTAGACGAAGCTACCCAGCTGCTGGGGATACAGAATGAAGGGCTAAACACCGAGCTTTGGAGGGTCGCGCACTGTAGGGTTGAGGGAAATGGACATGTGGTGTCTTCTTGTTCTTGTTCTTCCTGGATGAACCCTCTGTCTCGGCTCTCCGGGCTAGGAACTTTGAGGTGGCTCTTGGTTTTAAGAAGCTTGTTTTTAAGATCAGGAACGACCCAATGGTTGGCCCTTCAACAGCTGCTCCTGTGGGACCACAGCCTTCTACATCGAGGGGCTCTGAGAGGCAAGACAGGGCGAATCCTGAAGTGCGGTCAGCCGCGGCCAAGGAGACGCCCAAACCAGCGCCTCGGAGCAATGAAAGGCCTGTGGAACCACAGCCGAGCACATCAAACAGGTGCCCAGTCCTTGTGAGGCAGGAGAGAGTCGCGACCACGCCGCAGTCTGCTGTGGCTAGGGGGTCTCAAAGGACAGTGCATCGGGGTAGAGGCGGACATAAGCCTAGGGTAGCAGTTTCCCAAGGCGAATCAGAAAACGCTTGGCGTACGAGCCGAGGACGGTCGCGTCCTAAGCCTGTACGCACCAAGCCGGCGGGAAACTGCTAGCGGCTACCCAGGTGGGAGTGGTGAGGGTCCTGCAAGCCAACCTCCACCATGCTGTGGCAGCAACTGCGGTAATGGAGTGTTGTCTTGTTGAGGGCAAAGCTAGCCTCGCCTTGATCCAGGAACCTTGGGTAGCAAATACTCAGGTTTTAGGACTCAGTGCTGCTGGTAAGATTCTCAGTCATAACAATGGCAATAGACCTAGAGCCTGTATTTTATTCAATAACCTTGTTGACTTTTTACCGATTACAGAAGTTTGCAATGACGACTTGGTAGCTGCTTTTGTCAACCTCAAAGGATGGAATGGGGCTAGGGTGATAATGTGCTCTGCCTATCTATCTGGAGAGAGAGACAACCCGACAGAAGATTTGGCGAAAGTGGTAGATTATGCCACCAAACACAACGCCGAGCTACTAATCGGATGTGATGCCAACGCCCACCACACATCTTGGGGCAGCACGGACATCAACAGAAAGGGTGAGTTACTTTTTGACTTCCTTATCTCTAACCATCTAATAACGCTAAACGTAGATTGTAAACCAACCTTTGTTACCCGTACTAGGCAGGAAGTATTAGATATCACGATCGCTACAACTAACTTAGCCAGACACATTAAAAACTGGCAAGTCAGTAGTGAAAACTCAATGTCAGATCATAGGCATTTAAAGTTTGAGATTAGGGCTGCTCTAGACACCCAAATCACAACATACAGGGATCCCAAATTAACAGACTGGGTTGACTTCAGGAGTCAACTCAGGCTTCATCTTGAATCCTTTCCCAAAGCCATCAGATCAACTGAGAGTCTAGAGATTGCTGTGACAATCTTGACAGAAGGCATACTTAAAGCCTATGAAGAGAGTTGTCCGCTCAAGACAAAGACCTCAGTAAGGAAGGTACCTTGGTGGAACTCAAAGCTGACTAAGCTTCGAGATAAAACCAGGAAATTATTTAACAAGGCTAAACAGACTCATATGTGGGAGATCTACAGTAAAGCCTTGACGGAATACAATAAAGAGATTAGGAAAGCGAAGAGAGAATCTTGGAGGAAGCTCTGTGAAGAGATCAATAGTCTCCCACAAGCAGCAAGACTTCATAAACTGCTCTCAAAAACGAAACCTAATCAGATTGGGCTCCTTAAAAAGGACGATGGCTCCTTTACGAATAACGTGAAGGAGACCTTAGAGTTGCTGGCCACGACCCACTTTCCTGGGTCTAGTGTAAGGGACTCGACATGTCAGCAGCCAGTGCCTCACAGTAAACCTCGCAATGAGGACTGGCGCATGGCTGCAAAAGTCGTAAGACCCAGGCAAGTCCAGTGGGCCGTTGACTCCTTTAAACCAAATAAAGCGTGTGGTGAGGATGGAATAAAACCTATGTTCCTACAATAAGGGATTGACATCCTTACCCCCTATCTGATCAAAATCTACAGGACGAGCCTCGCCTGGGGATACGTACCAGAACAATGGACTTTGGTCAAAGTCATATTTATACCTAAAAATGGAAGGAAAGATTATAGCCAGCCAAAGTGTTTCAGACCAATAAGCCTCTCATCATTTCTACTAAAGACAATGGAGAAGGTTATAGACAGGTATATTAGAGATGTAGCTTTGGATAAATACCCAATCCATCACACCCAACACGCCTATCGCAAAGGAAAGTCGACAGAGACTGCCATCACCAGCCTCATCGACAGGGTGGAAAAGGCTACAGAGGACAAGGAAATAGCACCATGCGCATTCCTCGACATTGAAGGAGCTTTTGATAACTCACCAACCACACTGTTGGTGAATGGGCTGATAAGTAAAGATGTCGACCCTACAACGGTGAAATGGGTGAATTCAATGCTTGCACATAGGAGTGCAAAAATAGCCCTTCATGAAATCGCAATTGTAGTATCTACAGCAAGGGGTTGTCCACAAGGTGGAGTTCTATCGCCACTACTCTGGACCCTTGCTGTGGACGAACTCCTAGTTGATTTGGCAAAACTTCAGATTGATGCGCAAGCCTATGCAGATGACTTGGTAATTATAGTCAGAGGATTTTGTCAATCAACCATCTCATGTATTATGCAAAAGGGACTGAACACTGTTAGCAGGTGGTGTGTCAAAAGTGACCTCTCCGTTAATGCTGACAAAACAGTAATCGTACCTTTTACACAAAAGAAGCGATTGGATAAACTAAAAATGCCAAAGCTTAATGGTAAAACGATTGCGTTTTCCACAGAAGTCAAATACTTGGGCGTCACAATCGACCAAAAGTTGACTTGGAATTCACACTTGGACAATGTACTAAAGAAAGCCAAGATGACGATGGGAATTAGCGGCCGTATGATGGGCAGCAATTGGGGCATAACCCCTAGAACAACTATTTGGCTGTACACTGCCATTGTGAGGCCGATCATTACGTACGCATCAGTTGTGTGGTATAACAAGACGCGTCAAACGACCACCATAAAGAAATTAGACAGCTTACAGAGAACTGTCTGCCTCATGGCCTCGGGAGCTATGTCGACTAGCCCCGGAATGGCGCTAAATGCTTTGCTTGGATTACCGCCTCTTCATGTATTCATACAAAAAGAGGCGAAAGCTAGCATGTACAGGGCTCATATCCAAGGCAGAAGCAATTGGATCTCCCAGAAGTTGAGGACTTTACAGAACTCAATACTGGAAATACCAATACTTTGCATGCCTACGGATGCCACCCTACCCCGGTTTGTATTTGGAAAACAATACACAATAGAATTGCCATCTAGGGAAAACTGGCTCGAAGACCAGATATCTTTTGAGTCTGGTTGCCTAGTATGGTATACTGATGGCTCCAAAATAGGACAAAAAGTAGGCTGTGGAATATATGGGGAGCGACCAAAGCTCAAAAAAAGCGTGTTTTTGGGACAAAACGCCTCCATCTTTTAATCAGAAGTATACGCCATTGTGGAATGCGCGGAAGCCAATCTGCAAAAGCGCTACACCAATCAGACTATATATATAAATTCTGTTAGCCAAGCCGCTCTACTAGCACTGGATTCGAACGTAGTAACATCGAAACTAGTTGAAGAGTGCATGGATCGTTTAAACTCTCTAGGTAATATGAATAGAGTAGTTCTCAGATGGGTACCAGGTCATGCAGGTGTCATCGGTAATGAGTGCGCCGATGAACTTGCGAGAGCGGGAGCAAATGGAACTCAGCAGGGCCCAGAGCCCTTCTGTGGAATACCAAAAAGCCTAGCTCAAAATGCCCTTACAAACTCATGCATCGAAACAGCCATCAAACTCTGGTCGGAATCGCCAGGAATGAACCACTCTAAAGCCCTGATCAAAGGCTTTAACAGAAGGTACAATAACCTTATCCTTGCGTTGAGTAGGAACAATCTACGCATTGTGTCAAGAGCCTTGACAGGTCATTGTTGCTTAAACAAGCACATGCATAATCTAAGGCTAAGCGAAACACGCACCTGCAGGCGATGTAAAGAGGCAGATGAAACGCCCCTCCATCTTCTGGGGGAATGTGGCCCGCTCATACACAGGCGTCAGTTTCTTCTAGGGAAACACACTCTGGGCCCTGAAGAAATTAAGGAGCTCACCCCTAAGCAAATACTGCAGTATACCATAGCTGCAGGGTTTAGTGGTGAACTCTAGCTTGATAAAGCGGCGATCACAATAGACCATTCATGGTCGCAGTGACATTACAGCCGCATCACAGAAATAAAAAAAATAAATAATAATACATTGAAAAGGGTTAGGGAAGAGTAAACAAGTCTCTTATTTATTTTAGAATTTTATTTAATCTTGCCAAGACATTTAATACTGTTTCCGTTGCGATCCTATTATCGAAACTAGAAAACATTGGAATAAGAAGCATGGATTGGTGACATCATGAATACTGATATGAAAATTACTGGTTTTGGTATCCCGTAAGGAAGTATAATTGGCCCTACCCTTTTCCTAATTTACATCAAGGACCTCTGTAATTTAAATCTAGATCACGGCAAAATCATTTCAAACGCAGACGACACTGCACTCATTTTTTCTGCTGACACGCACACAGAAGCACTTATTTATGCACTAAATGGTCTTAATGTTATAAATAACTGGCTTAGACATAACCTACTAACTTTGAAACTAATTTCTTTGACTTTAGAATGAGCAAGCGGAATTCTCTAACTCGTAATTAAATTTGAATTTTTTAAAATTATAATTTGATTGCACATCATTGCGATAAACTTTCTACAAATATCTGCATCTGTCCTTTAATTAACAATACCAGCAGTGTTCAATATTTAGGTGTCATACTTGATAACACTCTATCATATACCTACAGAACATACAATATACATAATTATTATTTCTGTAGTTAAACGACTACGAAAATTAATATTTGTTTTTAAAAAACTACAACAATACATATCGCAGAGTAAAAACTAATAAAGCAGGTATACCAAGTTTGTGTCAGTCTATTATCCAATACTGCATTACGTCCTGGGGAGGTGCCCTAAAAACAGGAATGTTAGCTATTGAACAAGCCAAACCAACTATACTAAAAGTAGCACTTTTTCTTTCTTGCCGCTTTCCTACTCGGCAATTATAAGAATTATGTAAGGTTTTGACAGTCCACCAACTCTTTATCATGTCCACGGTACTAAAAAAGCACACAGCATTGCCGTACACTTCTAACATTACTAACCTTAAAAGAAGGAAAGATATTGTTTGTAAAGATAACTCAGAATCATGATTTATGTTCACGAATAAGTTCTACCTTTTTAGGTCCTTTTCTATATAATAAGTTAAACCATGCCTTATCCATATATAACCATAACTATTATAAATGTAAGATGTTAATTTATAACTTTAAACAGAATTTGTCCTATGACCCAACTGAACAAATGATAAATTATACTTAAATAAGTTATAACTAAAAGTCGAAATAGCCCAGTGGATAAAGGCACTCGTTTCGGAAATACTAGGTGGTGCGTTTGAATCCGGGCAAGTACCAATGTGATTTTTCATAATATCATATGTACTTCCTAAGTTTATCTTGGACATTGCATACTGGTGAAGGAAAACATCGTGATGAAATCTAAACTTAAAAGACTCAAATTGCCAGTTTGCCTTGAGCAAGCGTGGTGATTAATGCTTATGCCTTCTCTATAAGAGAAGAGGCCTTTGCTTTGCAGTGGGACACTAAACAGGTTGGTATTATTAAGTTATAACTAATTTACCTGTATAGACATATTTATTTGTACAGGCATCCTAATACTGTATACCTGTTTATAAGATATTATTTAAGGCCTATATTGTTAAAATACCTTTATGACCCAATAAAGATGTTATAATATTATGTTTCTCTTTATGTTTATTATTATCATTATTGCAGAATCTAAAAAAAAAGTTGGACAATTAATTGTCCATTACTAGTACACCAAAATTTCAAAGTTCTATTAATGGACATTGCCAAAAAAATAAAACATAACCTTTCTGAAGTAACAGCACGTTGTGTTTTCATCTTAATTTCATGGTTAATCCAAGCAAGAAAACCTTTCGATTTCAATAAAGCTATAATAAATTCAAAGACAAATTTCTACCTCTACTAGACTAATAATTTCCGTAGCAATAGCCGCGAAATCAATTTTTCAATAACAGAAGCAATTTGTTTCTCACACTACATTGTTAAAAAAGACTGGATTCAAACAAAACTTTAAACATTAATAGCTCGACAACTTTCCTATAAGGTCGAATATTCCCAACATATAAAAACTCATTCCAACTCTTATTCTACAAGATTTAGTTTTTTTTGTCCATCACTGGTGCCTAGTCCATTACTCGTGCAATTAATTACCTTATATGGTCTAGTCTTGGCAACATTTTTAATGAAAATGTTTTTCTTGGGATTTACAATTTCTGCAAGAAATTCTTATTACAGTAGCCTATTAATGTACGGTCAGCAATTGAAAAATGCTTGACAGTATATTTGTTCATTGAGATTGAGATTTCAGCAAGAATAGGCCGGATCGACCAGTGAAGTACTTAACTACTCTCTCATAGAAAATCGACTGAGCAGTAGTATCCATACTATTGCGTTTCGTTCGGTGAGTGAGAGCGCTGTAGGCCTAATTTCTCCCCTTTGCTTTTTCGTCACCTCCCTCATTCCCTTCACCTACCTCACTCCTTTTACGATAGGCAGCAACTTTGCAGAGTCGCTGGCATAACAAGTCCATGAGTGACAGTCACCACTTACCATCAAAAAAAGTAACGATTGAAAAACATCGACCTTTTTATCTTATTGTTAAATATTACGTAATTCATAATATTTTATAGTATGGCCTTGTATAGATCAAACGTCACTTCCTATTTAGATGAAGATGTACCTACTATCAGAAACAATTTCCTGATTCGCAGTTATACTGATAACTGGAATCTACATCTTAAAGTAGGTACCTATCAACATTATATAACTTGATAGCTCTAGCAGCGCAGTGCGTACGACTGTTATTCTTGTAATCCCTGTTTGGAATTATGATTCGAGGTGACACGATAATAATAATGTTTTTTTTACGAAGCGGTTAGTAACATGCCGCGGTGTTTGCAAGTAGGCTTGCCTGCTAAGTAACGCAGTTGCGGCAACGTATATGGAACGTCATACTTAGGATAAAAAGTACTATTCAGTTATCCCAACGCAGACATTGTAAGAACCTTTGTATAAAGACAAAGTACTTATAGCGGTGGCCGTGACGACTAGAGACTAAAGTAAATATTGTACAATCTACATACATACCATGTTGAAGTAATCGAGACGTAGAACAACTGTCCACTTCCTTGTTTTTCTCTGCGATCTTATTTTTGCAAAAATAACAAAATGGCTATTTAACTCAAGGTTGCCCTGACCTTGTTCACAAAGAATTGACGTATAATTTGTATGGTAACATAATCTAATTATGTCGATCTGCTATTAATATAATAATTAATGAAGTATTC
Organism: Parascotia fuliginaria; assembly: GCA_963082885.1. Classification (NCBI taxonomy): domain Eukaryota; kingdom Metazoa; phylum Arthropoda; class Insecta; order Lepidoptera; family Erebidae; genus Parascotia; species Parascotia fuliginaria. The sequence goes on along the minus strand of OY720174.1, from coordinate 9,748,456 downwards.
TAATAAATGAGTTACACTTTAACAGTAGGTGCCACGTAATTATTCGTCATAGTTAAAATTTAAAATTGCACGAAACTTTAATCTGACAACATGAGCAAATATGTAATAAAATCGCGGAAGTTTACTTATGTATTTACGACTATTAGCAATACTACTCTTACGTCATTTTACAAACCTGTAACACTTATTGTAATATCTGTTACAAATAACGTTTAATACAATACATAAGAATAGATATATGGGGTCATTCTACTGTTGACGATCAAAAAATTAAAATCTTAATTTCGTTTAGTTTTTTTTATTCTTTATATTAATTGAAAGAAAATAACAGCAATAATTTAGGGGCAGAGCGAGCTCCTTTTCTGTTAATTTCGAAGAAAATTACGAAAATCTAAAAAGACTGTTAACGGAAATGACTTAACATTACAGGAATGACAATATTTTAAATAAGTGGTGGTTAAATGAGTCTGCCCAATATACCGTACAATACAATGACCGTGGTATGAACGTATCAGGATCGGCAAGCAACACAATACGCTCTGCTATGTCCACTAGAGTGTATTATTATATTTTCGTCGACAATTGTTGACGCGCCGTGCATTGCACGCAACGGTGCTGGTTGATGACGGAACGGTCTAGTAGACGGTCTCATACTTTTAATACAAAGAATATTTTTTGCCTGATACGTTCATAGCACGGTCAAGATTGATTACACCTAAATTATAAGCACACGTAAAACTATAATAAAACCCGAGGGAAAGTTTTTCCGAAAATAATAAAGCATTCTAAAAAAATTAAATGGTATATTGACAAAAATTACGGCACCAAAAATCATTTCTTAAATAATTGTTCATAGTATGAAACTACGCATAAGATATAGTTTAATCAACTTTAACAAAAATAATCTGACGTACTCATAAACTGCATCAAAGTTCAGGATTACTTTGAAATGATTTTTTTTAATAAGTATGCAAACTTTTTAGATTTAATTATATAAATATGGAGAGACTGGCTCTTAATATTAAAAAAAAGCTAAATTTAAAAATAGAACTGCAGTAAAACAAATGAATATAGCCGGGAAAAGAAAATTTACTCGTAGTATCAGATTTGCGTGTTATTTAAAGCAAAGGTTTAAATTGATTCGCATTGATTTTTTATTCTTTTGTCAATTGTATTATTGTTACCAGCAAAATTGTTGGGTTAGTTTTTTAACTCATCGAGAGTTTTTGAACCATATTATGGATACTTCGTCCGAACAAGCGGCTCAAATTGTAGCACTGGTTTAAATTTTAATTTCTACCAATCGTTCGGTGATCCAAGCCCTCCCGGCTTGGATCAACGAACGATTGGTAGAAATTTAAATTTAAACCAGTCTACGGTTTCTAGAATATACAGAAGGTTTGTGGAGACAGGTTCTTACAGAAGGAGACGTGGTACAGGCAGGACTCGAGCAACCACCGGTCGTGATGACCGATTTATTGTTACAACTTCCCTGCGAAATCATTTCCTCACGTCAGTTAACATCAAAACAGAGCTTAACGAAGTGCGTGGAGTAAATGTGAGTGCACGAACAATAAGAAGAAGGTTAAAGGAAGCGGATATCACCCCTTTTAGACCAGCAAATGGTCCAAAGTTGTCTTTAGCTCACAGACAAGCTCGCTTAAGATTTGCGCGTGATCACCTAAATTGGACAGAAGAGCAATGTGCCTCCGTATTGTTTACGGACGAGTGTAGGACATGTTTATATGGTGCAGATGGTCGCAGAAGAGTCTATCGTCGACGTGGGGAGCGATATGCTCAAAGTTGCATTGAGGAGCGTGTTCCTTTTGGAGGCGGTTCGTAAATGGTCTGGGGTGGCATATCGATGAACGGGCGAACAGAACTTGTGTTCATAGACATGGTCCGTCAAAACGGTAATAGAGGGGGTTTGACTGCACAGCGCTACATAACAGAGATCTTAGAAGATCACGTGGTGCCCTACATGGGATTCATAGGCGAAAATTTTACGTTAATGCAGGATAATGCCCGGCCGCACGCTGCTGCACAAGTTCGACAACATTGCGAAGAGGTTGGGATACGTACAATGAATTGGCCAGCACGCAGCCCGGATCTTAATCCCATTGAGCATGTTTGGGACAATTTAAAAAGAGCTGTATATGCGAGAAATCCTGTGCCCACGACAGTGGCAGCACTAAGAACAGCACTTTCAGAAGAATTGGACAATATTGCGCAAGATCTTTTAATAACCCTAATAAAATCTATGCGGAACCGATTAGAATCCGTAATAAGGGCACGTGGAGGTAATACACCTTATTAAAACATAAATAAACCCTTGCATAAAGTTTGTGTCTATTGTTAAAACTATTTTATTTTATTAAACCAATTTTCCTTAAATTTCTGTTTTTTCTTCAAAAAAGTCTTAAGGTCCTTTCCAGTACACAAACTTAAACTTAAGGATATGACCCTACGCTGTTTTAAAGTTCACAAACCAATCTAGAGGTTTCAATTTTAATCTTTATAGAAAGTTTGCATACTTGGTTAAAATATTTATTTCAAAGTCGTCTATTACTTTGATGCAGTTTGAGTCCGTCAGTGTAGTAAACTAGAAATCAGTGAGATTACATATTAGTAGAGAAAATTGTGATAAGTTCTTATGTCTACAAACTAAAAAAAATAAAATATGTTTTCATCAGAAGACGACGATTGCAAACGTACGTACATATTTTTTTGAGCATTGTCTTTGCTCTTGAAATTTAACACCATTGATCGTTGACTCTATAAAGCTTTCCTTTTTAATATCTCTCTCCAAGCTGGCACCTGAAGAACTCGATCTATCTATAATATAAAAATGAATCGTGTGTTGCTAAGCGCAAATCTCGAGAGCAGCTGAACCGATTTCGCTAATTCTTTTTTGTATATTTTTTTATTATATTCTTTGAAGTACGAGGATGGTTCTTGCGGAGAGGAAAATTAAAAATTGCCTGGAAAAAACACTTATCTATATTATACCCATACAAAAGTATCTTTATTTATCCCAAAATGTTTAAAAAAAATGTCCACCCGTGCGAAGCCGAGGCGGACCGCTAGTAGGTAATAAAAGTTTCGACCACGCTTCAACAAAACTGACACAGTAACTGGTTCAGTTTTCTCCTGTAAAGCATCAGTCGCATTGTCACGGTCAGAATCGCTGGAAGACATATCTAATTCTGAATATCTTTTCGTAGATAGATATTTTCCAGTGAAGAAATATCCTCGATAGTGACTGCGTCAGAACATTAAATGTGTGGCGACAAACGACGACAACGAATGAAAAGAACTAATTCGGGCAGGTTTTATGTTAAAAAAACATCTAAATCTTTTCCTCTTCTTTTTTCTTCAAGATGTTCTTCAGTTAACTTTTTCTGATGTCGTCTCATGGCAAGCTTGACTTGTTCTTTACGGTTTTCGCGTTTTAACTCCATCCTTCTCAATATTTTTTTTTGTATTCTTTATGGCACAAATAAGGATTTTATAAACCAATCTAGTAAAAACGTGAATTTATAATTGATTTAGCAATTATTTACATTATGATCATAAATGAAATTTAATTTAACTGAATTTCTAATCATGTCACTTCAGTGATCTTTCGTCATTTATGTTATCACAATGGTACAGGAGCGATGATCACAGAAATAATAAAATTTAAAATTAACTTTACCGTTAGGTTGAAGAAAAACACCATGATACACTTTGTAGTTACGAGGCAAATGACATAATTATATTATAATGTGTCTATTTAAAAATTAAAAATCCACATAAGTTACGTTACCGTTTTTTTTGTAATACTTTTAAAAACAGAAATGACGAAAATCTTGTAATGCTAGTAGAATCATGTGGAATTAATTGTTAGACTGCACAAAAAATATACGCTTGAAACATTGTGAAGTAAACTATTTTTATAGTATATTTTGCAATACTAATACATTTTCACGCTAACAAATTATATTTGTTTTGGCTTTCGACATGTGCTAACCTGTGAATTACACAGTTCACAGGACGTGATTTTCGCCCTTAAATCAAATTGTCATTTATTCCTAATGTATAGTTAAATTGTTAATTCAATTATTTAGTGTTAACTGATAATACTTATCAATTTACGTTATAAAATGGTAATCACGACGCCAAACAACTATACTTTTATAGATACATATATCTTTAATGCACACTTTTTTACAGTGGAATAGTTAAAATTTTTATGACGGTCAACGAAGAAAAATAAAAACCAATAACCATTGTAACGCAAATGTATGTCAAGTGCTAGTGTATACGAGCTCGAGTGTCGAGTGCAAGAGCGCGTAGGGCCGCATGCATCTGCCGTTGGAACGGGGGCGTCATTGTTAAATACGACCATTCGACAAAAGTTAATTGGCCGACCTAGCTCGTAAAAGCGTTGTAAAAAGTGTGAAGGTCTGGCGGAGGTAAGGACTCGACAGAAAGAGGTCAAGTGTAATGCTTCGTGTTCTACTGACCTCATTTGGGAGCGACTGCCGCCTGCCGCTGCGCGCTCGCCGCCTTTCATATAAATATTACGTCCTAGTTTACCACTGTTCTACAATTACTGCTCTTTGTTAACATGGTAGAAAATAACTCTTCAGATTTTATTTTACTGCATTTTATAATAAAATGCATTAAAATAAAATGTTAAGTAATAATAATAATAATAATAATAATAATATTCTTTATTGTACACACCCTATACAGATACAAGTCAAGAATACAACATAAATTATAAGTAGGTACAATGGGCGGTCTTATCGCTTAGAGCGATCTCTTCCAGACTTAAGTATATATAAGCTAACTAAAAAAATATATTTTTCGTTTAATTATTGTTATGTCCTTATATTTTATTCTTTATACCGACGATTCTATAAACGATGCATTGTTATTTATTTCTTTTACCAATTTCAAACAACTTCTTTGATTGATATTAAATAAATTATATTGAAATAAATAAACATTGGCCAAGTAATAATTAAGAAAATGACTGTAATTTTCTTAATTTTTTGTAATTTGTTAAGTCAAATCTAGTTAAGTATCTACATTTATTTATAACGATTAATATTTGCAATAATTAAATAAGAAAATGTGATTTTAAAAAAATATAATTAAAACATCATGAACAATAAGCTAAAAGCAGTTTAAGCCACTTTTGATTCTGCACTTTAAATTAGAATTACAATGAATAATCCGGAAACACTCGTAGAAGAACTGACCTCCTGTTGTCGAATGAAACCTTCAGCTGCTATTATTAACGTTATGACCGCGAAATCGGAGCACTGACACACATCCCGCCCGAATAATACCATATACTACATAATTCATAGGAACCTTGGCCCCAATGCTTGCATGTATGCGTGGCTCATCAGCCGAGCTCGGGCAGCCCGAGCCACATGTCAAACTTACAATTATGCTTCAGAATATAATACATAAATTTGTATTACTCAACAAGACACACGAAAACAATGTCCGCTTTAAAACTATACCTACTGCAACAGGTAACTCCTATGATGATCAAATACATTACCTACATATCTGTGAGTTGCATTATTAAAATCGAACATAAAATATAATTATGTAGTACGCAAATGTCAGGTAGAAACATATTTATTATTATCACAAATACACCTCGGTAACCAAATCCTAACGTAGATCAAGGTGAGTTTAAGCGAACATATTCAATATTTTTACGTAACCTTTGTCTATGGACATTCATTGTTTTTTTGTTCAAAATCCTTGTGAATAATGAAAGGTGTCCTTAAAACTGAACATTTGAACAAACAAAGCTGAATTCGTAACTTATTTACAAGGCTACAGCGATAATAATCATGATTTGTGAAATGAATAATTATAAATGTCATTATCTTTTAATTACTTATATTTTATATTTAGGATAGCTTATAAACATAAGAACACATTTTTGTGTAACTTTCTTTGAACGTAAACCTACCGAGAGTTTATTGCAGAATAGTTTGTTAGCGGCTACATCGATTTCACCACGTGAAGTTTCTACGCTTGTTGACATCTAGAACAGTCAGGATAAGAACGTTGATTAAATTCATTATAAATCTGATAAAACATAACATGTGTCTTATGTTCATGATGTAACAAGCAGTTGCACAAGCAAGTTAGAAAACATTTTGTCATTTCACTAGATTGATACTGACTGACTGATTTACTTGCTAACTTATCGCTTTGAGCAAAAGCATCTCAAACACAATATTATTGTTTATTAATATTTCATACGTGTTTGCCTTCGTGTCGCTAATGGAATGCAAGACGATATTGAGCTCGAGAAATATCATAAAGCTAACTATTTGTTTTTATAGAGAAATTCTTAGTATTAACAAAGATTCTAAAATTTGAACCAGACATAGGGTCAGTTTGGTCTTCTATTTCGATACATATTAATGATAGTATAAAATGTATGTAATTCACGATGGTGTAGTCCAAAAAAGTAGCATATACTTATTTGTTCTTATTCTAATTAAAAAAAAACAAACACTAAGATGAGCCCACAACAGACGACAGGTATACCCACATACTCGATATCCGCCATTCTTGCCATTTATGATATAGTAAATGGAACGTTACGAAGGACATTTTGAATAGGGCATAACATTATTTGTATTAATAATTGTAGGTCACTAGTAGTCCATAGAGTTGATTTTATAATTTCCTGGAGTGCTAAGTCATCATTTGTATTTTTAAATAGCATTACAATAAAACCGTTATAATATTTTTAAGTAAATAGGATGACAGCATTTGCAAGCAAAATTGATGGTAGGTACCTCGTTAATTTAATTATAGATATTAATTCAAAGTTTCATTTCAGAGAGAAAGAAAGTAAATTTATTAATTTTATCATAATGGTAGTCCTAAAATCAACCATTTTTAGACCATCACTATCTCAAAATCATATAAGTCGATACTAATGCTATTTTTAAACGTTTACCTTTGTATGATAGCTGAATAACCTACACCTGGATACTGCTTACTGTAATATATGGATTTATTAAACTGACCGATAAAAATACGATCTCGTCTTTCAAATAGGAGAGGTCGGATAATATTACTTCAAGGTCTGTTGACGGGCTGACCTCGGCGTATCGGTCGCGGAGGACAGACGGTCGCAAATATTTGCGCGCGTGAGAGGCACGAGAGGCGAGCGAGGGGGAAGGGCGGGCATGCGGCGGGAGCCAGGTGACCTTGCCTCACGTCTGCTGCACGACCTTGATCTTGAGACGACCGCGGCAGCGCGTCCGCCCTCTCCGCGAGCTAACGACACTTCAACAACACCTATTGCTTCGATTGCTAACTATAACTTGCCATTATTAATTATTGACCATAAAGTTATATTAAATCTCACTTCTGGATTGAACCTTCAGTAATTTTAGCAGTCCTTTTGTTGATCTCTCGAAGGTTCTGCTACAGAAAAGCTCTAACACGATGCTATTAATTTTCCTTTGAAATGGAATTGTTTCATAAATTACTCTTTAATTGATTTACGATGGTAATACTTAGTTTAGTTTTTGTAAAACTAACTTTATGCATAAGTCTTCAACTCCTTTGAAATTTTACAAAATTCTCGATAGCATTCAGATTTAATCTAATTTCAAACAAAATAAACGGTGGAATCGAGTTCACGGTTAAAGCGCACATTGAGCTTGGTCATTTTTCAAAAATATTTTAGGTTTTACTTAAATTATTTTAATTAAAAGGTAGGCAATTACTGTTATACTGTACTCGTTATCTAATGCTATTGGTTGAAATTCGACCGTAATTATACATTTATTTTAACAAGTTTTCTTCTTCTTCTTCTCCTTTTTTTTGGCAACAGAGCCGACGATTGTGTCAGCTATTTCTGCCAGCGTCAAGTGTAGATTAATATTCTTGTTGATGATATTAATGGTATATTACAATGATAAAATAGAAAAAATGTGGATGAAATTAAATGACAACCATCTTCCGTGAAAACAAAAGATGGAAACTTAACAAGTTTTACTTTGACAAAAGCAAGATGAGATGACACAATGTGTATAAGAAAATTTTGTTCTCAAAGTAAATGCTAGAGGCGCTGTTCATTTTTCATAAGTTGTTTTTTCACAATATTTTTTCAATATTATCTTTCTGTTCTTTTTCAGTTGTAAAATTAATATAGAGTATAGATACTTACAATTTTTATTCTTTACATATAATATTAAACGTAAAATTATAACTTGTTTTTCATTTTTTAGGACAATAACATATAATTTTTGTTTAATAACAATATAAAATCTGTTTTTCTTTAATTTATTCATGTAAGAAAAATAACTAACTTCTAGTACCTAACTTTAAACATAAACTAGTACTAGTAGGTATATAATTTGATAACATATAGGTATCTACACTACACCGGACAATACGTAATAAAATATGTACCTATGACGGATTTTAGACATATATTTTTATTTTAATATAACGTACTATACACAAATCGTATTTGGATGCTTGATGAAAGATCTATTGTTCGGGTAACCACCACTAAAATATCAGAAATGTTTAATTTACATTTACATATGTTTAATACGGTTAAAAATAAGGTAAATGTGGCCAAGGTACACCAGCCCCGATGAACCTCAACCAGTACCCGGTACCCCAGGATACATTGAAAGTTTGGGGGTAAAACAGAAAACTTTTCGCTACCAAAATAGTTTTATTCGGTCTAGTGAGATATTATAATCACAAATTCTTAACAATATTGACGTAAAATTCATAGTATTCCTTGACATTAGAAATATCAATATCTTTTAACACAAACAAGTAATCTTATATCCTACCGTTATTTATGTTATGTCACATGACTGTCTTTAGGACTACTAGAGGTGCATTTAAACATGACAAATTTAGCAAATCTACTATAACAGGTACTTTTATAATATAAACTTATTTATTGTATGGTGTGCACAATAAAGATTATTTGTATTGTATTGTATTATCTATACTATTATATACAGCGGAAGAGTTCGTTGGTTTTTTTTGTTTGAACGCGCTAATATCTGAAAGTACCAGTCGGATTTAAAAAAATCTTAGTGCGTATGATAGCCCAGTTCACGAGGAAGGTTACAGGCTATGTAACATCACGCTACTGGCGACGGGAGCAGATCAGTAAGCAAAGACGCGGGTGAAACTGCGCCGCGCAAGCTAGTTAATTATAAAAATGATACTAAGGTACCTGCTATAGAACCACTTGGCCAAGGTACAACTGATTGAGAGTGGCCGAGGTACAAGACTATAGATACTAGATTCTTACAGAGAACAGTGCACTTCAAATATTTTGAGCTAACTTCTCTTGCATATATAACTGATTTGCATATAAAAGTTATGCGACAATTATAAAACACTAGCTTTCGCGCGGCGTGGTTTCTCCCGCGCTAAGTTACCTTTACCAGCTCCGCCGCCGTCGTTCGAAGCATAATCCTACATAGTCTTTAACCTTCCTTAAAAACTGGACTCTCAAACGCAAAAAAACATCATATTTATAGTGTATTTATGTATTTATGTATACATGTATTTATGTATATATGTATTTATATATTAACTTATTTATACTTATTTTTATTATAATATTTAAGTATTCGCTGTTTATTTTCTTTATGGTTAAACTTTATTTTTATACTTTTAACTTAGATCATAACTATTTTAGATTTTTATCATTCTGCTTCAAAAACTGCACCTACTTTGCTTATCTCTGCATCGCCTAAGGTTGACTGGTAGAGAATGCTTATAGCATTAAGTCCGCCTCTGTACCTATGTGCATGAAGTTTAATAAATAAATAAATAAATAAAAAAACAAACTTCCGCGGCGCGGTTTCACCCGCGTCTTAGCTTACTGCTGTGCTGCCGTCGCCAGTACCGTGATGTTTTATTATCTATAACCTTCCTCGAGAACTGGGCTATCATACACAAAAAGAGTTTTTTTAAATTCGATTGGTGGTTTCAGAGATTCGAGCGATTAATATCGTCGCCAGTATTAACAGAATGCATAAAGTTTATTTAGTTTTCGTTATTTTCGTTTCGTCACCAAAATTGCTAAAGAAAAGACGAAATGAAAGTGAAACTGTATTACAGTAGCCCAAGTAGACAATGTATAATAAACGTATGTTCTGAAATTAAAAGAGCTCTACTTTTACAAGCAGCTCTAGTGTCAGTATTACCACAATACTACGCAGTTAGTACTGCGCATTTGGATATCTAATATCTATAATTAAAACAAACCATTTATTTGTAACAATTTTGCAGACTTTTTCGGTTAAGATTAATATTTAATTACTCATAAATAAACTTAATTAAGAAGAGAAATTTAAGACTAGCGCAGTATTTGATAATGAAGTTAGAGAACGTGGCAATGGAAAATTACAAAGAATATTTTTTGATTTTCTTTTATACTACTGAGAAGGTAAATACGGTTTATTACCATCTGTCCCTCTGGTTTGTCCCCCTAGGGTGAGAGATGGAAAAAAAGTACTAACTCGCCCATTTATTAATAAACAACTATAAATAAAGAAATAATAACCAATTGACTATAATGTCTCTAAATTATCACTTCAGTCATCTCTTATGTAGTGTTACTTAACAACAAAAAGTACCTCTATGTGGTTCTAACTCTAACATAAACTACTTAAACATCTAAGCCAGTATAGTATTTCCCCAAAGGGCTAATATTTAGCCGCTATGTGATTTATGTAACTATATATTACTTGTGTAAATCAACGTGCATACGTTGACCTCTAAACATAAAAGTGTTCCTAAGAAATCTTGGCCATAAGATCATGGGATTCTTGTTGTAACTTTAAAACCCTAAGGAATATAATAATGACATCGCGACAACAGCTGCTATTCGTTAACAGCTTCCAACAGCTTCAGCGTGTTAGTTGTAGGTAATTTTTTGTACTAATAAAAATTATTATTTTTTCTTTTAAAATGGTACATTTGTAATAACTATGTAACAGATGCACAATAATAATAATAATAATAATAATAATCTTTATTGATCTTAAGGTATTGCAGTACATGTGTAGGTTATATATAACTAAATTTATACGTGGTAAAATTACATATTTGCTACAATTTTACTGGGTGCAGTTCTGATCTCCTAACTAGGTTAGTGTATAACCTGTATGAAGGCTACAATCCGAAGGAGTTAGTTCTATGATGAGAGCTGGAGTCTACTGGGTTCGAGACCCGTGTTACAAATATCCAGGCCCCCTACAAAAAGTTATGTCTAGAATTGTAATAGTTATTAGAGTTATTGAGTACTTATTGTACTTAGTGCAAAGTTTTACTATACTTAATTTGAAATATAAACCTATACCTATTTAAATGTCCATATTGCGAATGTGAAGTGGGAATGGTTTTTGAGTGTGAGTATGTGTAGTAGTTGACTAGTTGTCATTAAAAAGCAGAGATTTACTATTAAGAAGAATATTTTATAGATCATAAAGGATCGAATTCGCCTAGCCTATAAGTTCATACTAAGTAGGTAAGTAGTAAAGTAAGTGTGTAACTTAATCATCTCATGACCATTTTAGGAAAATCACTCTCAACAACTCTGAGATCTAACGTGCGTTGTCTGTCACTTAGTCAAAGATAATGACTTATTACGATATTTGAAAAGGTAGTTTAGTTATTTTAAGCATTCCAAAACAATTCTAAAACATTTTCACTACAGTAGAAAACCAATTAAAACATTCATGGCCAAACCGAAGTAGCATCAACTAGAAATAATTAGTTTGTGTACTCTACTTAACGTATTGTTAAGGTAACTGGTGCGAACGGTGCAACGTACAGAATGGTCAGCAACACGTGGACACTGCAACCTTGCGATAAGCGGCATCCGCTGATAAGATGCGAGCACGTCACCCGCTACGCTCGCACATTTCTAGCGGTCGCAGCCCGCGCCCCGCACTCCCTCCATTGACGCTCGAACGCTGCGCCAGCGCATGTTGCAAGGCCGCGCGTGCACCCTACACTGCAATAAACTTTACACGTGTCTATAACACATCACCATACATGACACTTCATTCTATCATAAATTAATACGCATTGTTCCATACTCCTACTACCATAATCTTTTATAATATTAAAACTATATTTTATCAATTATTATGCAAACTTTATTAATCATTTTATCTATGATTCATTGATAAAATTGTTTGATGCATGTTTTATGAATGAAACTCTTGTCGGTATACTATACTTACTTACCCATCTTAAACAAACATCGACTTTTGAGGCTGACTGTACCTATGTTTGTCAATACCTAACTATTTGTTGTTGTAATAATTTAATAACTCATAAGATTAATGTCTCATTATTAAATCTGACGACTTGTGGCAGATCTGTCTAGATGGAAATGAGGGACTAATACTAGTATTTACAGTAATACGAATATTACTTTAATGAATGCCTGACACAACGCTGCGACATTGCTACACGTTTTACTTTTCATGATGTGATCATAATCTATACAGCGGAAGAGTCTGTTTGTTTGTTTGAACGCGCTAATCTCTTGAACTACCAGTCCACTTTGCGTATTTTAGCCCAATTTTTAGAAAGGTTATAGGCTATATAACATCATGCTACTGGCGACGGGAGCAGAGCATAAAGCAAAAACGCGGGTGAAACCGCGCTGCGGGAAGCTAGTACCTGAATAAGTAAAGTCCGAAGGTTGGCTGGATAGTATGTTATGAAAGAAATACGAATACATAGAACGATTGTTTCGTATGAATTAATACAAAACGCAAACACCACATTTACTCTAGACCATTTTTTGGGTTTCGTAGTCAACAAGGAACAATATAGTTTCGCCATGTCCGTCCGCGGCCTAGCGCGGAGACTGTTGGTACTAGTAAGCTAAAAAATCGCATGGATATCTATATAAAAGCGAAAGGTAAATCCACACACTTACTCATCACGAAATCTCAGAAAATACAAGTGCTGGGAGTCTCAAACTTTGCATGGGGTTCCTTTTAGGACATAAGTGCTCACTGAGATGAGATTTAGGCGGGCGGGCGAAGGGTGTATAAAGGGGTGCCATAGTTTTTATAGTAGAATTACTAGAAAATACTCATTTTTTTATGTTTAGAAACTACCCTTATTAAGTGGGATACCCTTCTTTGACTTGAAATTTGATGGGTGTGTGTTATTTTTAATGTCTAAAAGTATACCAAGAAAGGAGTTTTAAAAATGTAACCCCTAAGTGTGTGAAAAGGGATGAAAACGTTTGTATGAAAAACCCTAGTTTCTTTAATTTATAATTTTGAAAATTTGGTTTAGGATACTATTATCAAAATACAAATGATAAAAAAATGTCTATGGAATATTTTTTTAATTAAGAATTTGTAGTGAAAATTTGCATTTGAGTACTGTTTATTTTTTGACAGGAAATATTTTTAGGTAGGTGACATGGGAGATTATATGAATAGATTAAGAAATAGTAGAGAAAATATATAAATTGTATAAAATGTCTATAGAAAATCGATAACCACGCGAGTGAGGCCGTGGGCAAAAACTAAATCATCATTTATAAGTGAGATAAGCACTATAGGCAGTACTTACTCATAGGTTATCTAACGTTTAAAATAGTTGGCTATGCCTCTGATACCTACGATTATCGCAGTCATGTAAAATATGTAAAAGGCGTACATTGCAGCCGGCCAGTACAATCTTCTACTTGCAATACGGTGCTTTTTTTAGGAGCACTGGAATCCTCTACTCACCTGCAGAAAAACAACGCTATTCTTTCTAACTCTATCATAACTGATAGAGTTGGAGACCCAAGGACTTTACCGTCTTCTTTGTTTTTTTCTCCTCAATCAAAAGATTTAAGAGATAACGAAGTCGTTGTATATCGCGAAGCAGAAGGTCTCATTCACGGTCTACAACGACTTGGTTTTGTTTGTTAGCATTTTTATATAATGTCTGACAACCATCATAGGCTGCGCCATATACAGCCATATCAATAGGATACGATAACCACATCCACATACCATTATAAAGACCGTGTAATTGTTTGTTAACTAAGTTTAATAAAAATGTTGATTGTACCCTTTATTGTTAGATGAGGTTGATTTATCGTACAAGAGAGACACATTCATACAACATCTACTAGACATGACTTGGATTACTATGCCTGTAGCCGGATGCAGCCAATTATTCATACAACTAAATACGAATAACATCTGTATAATATGACACACGCATCACAGTCATCATCTTCATTATCTCAGTTGGAATCCGCCCACTTATTTTAGTTTTAGTTTGATGTCTATACTGAAATTATAACCATATTTAACTTAATAATTTAAACAACACTTTCGACTTTAATAGGTTCAGGCCTATCGAGAACAACCTTAAAAGGCCTGAGTACTTCAAGTCTTATATATTTTGTTTTCTCCATCGTATGTCTATCTCTAGTACTATCTAAAATAAACTCTCAATAAGTAATTTAAAAAAGTAAAATTTTGTCCTGGACAGTTTCAAGAAGTTACCCTTTTAAGTCGTATCTAAACTATAATAATAAGTACTTAATTTACGTTCGTCCTGGACAGTTTCAAGAAATTGTAAGTCGTATCTAAACAATAAAAGTAGGACTTAAGCTACGCAGTAGTGTTTGATTATTTTCTAGAGAAATGTAACAATGCAGAATTTTTCACAGAGTGTAGTGGTGTAGACGTAACAAAGTTCTTTGTGATTTCTGAACCATAATCGGTGTCTGTAAAAACCACTTAGTAGTCGGAAAACCCCTAATACATTGTGTAGATGTACGTTCTATTTTATAACCTAATAATTCAGGAAAGGAAAATCACATAACTTAAATATGTAGGTATGCATAAAATGATAAGGTATAATAATACTAATAATAGAAATCTCTACCTCTTGTTTATTAAATAATAATATACAAAACAAAATTATTATAATAAAATATTAATTATTTTAATTCACGAACAAGTATATATAATAAGTAACACAACACAATTATTATTATAGAGATATTATACTCGTACGTTTTCAGCATTTCAAACTCTTACATGCGTTTATTTTAACACATGAAATGACTACATGAGAGACACTTATGAACGTCAAAATATCTAAAGTATACCTGCAGCCAGTTCTATGACCATGTTGAGCCGTGAGAAGAACTATTCTAATTAAATGTACGTAATATAATACTCAGCATATTATACCGAGATATTTTTAAGCAATGAATAGCGTGATAAGAGAAGAATGTGGATTGAATGACATTATACTAAAATTGAAAGGCATATGTTAAGGTTGTTTGGATGCAATTTGGATGTGTGGAAAGGATGGATGTAACTAGGAGCGGAAATGCCAGGGAACGTTAGTTGGATTAAAAGAAGAAGAAGTCGTTAGAAGACAGATAATACTATTCCGGTATTGTTGCAACGACTGTAGTCTTCTGTACACCAGAAGTAGATACTTCTGTTGTCGTGACACTTTAATTTGAGAAAAATCCCTTAAAAAATGGCGATATGTTATGTAATAGTAACGGTAGATGGGCCATAGCACATATCTTTATCAAAAAGCACGATAGATTTGTGTACAAAGGAATTTTTAAATTTTTTTCAATTGCTTGCTAACTAACTTAAATAGAATAGTCGTGACACTGTTATTTATCCTACTGGCAGGCTTATGATGTTATTGAACAGACAACTTGCCATGTAATTGTCCATTCTACTCACGTCTTTACGAGGCATTTTGGCGAAAAATATATGACGATCGTCCAACGTGTAGACCGTTCATCAACTTTGGGAAGTTGACCGTGTATCACGTTCATCTTACGCTATTCGAATAATGACGAACTAACAAAATTTAACGTTTTTCTTTGTATTTATCTTATGTCTGTACTGGAATAATTAGAATAGTGGAGGGACTTTGAGTAACTGTTTGACCTGGTGCCATCGTTTCCTTTCTATCATCGCACAACTCGACATCTCAGCAAAGTTTATCCATACAACCTCGTGATCTCGTCTAGCACGTTCATTTCCAGCGTTCAATTATTCCACGTACGTGCAGGCTCTAGAAGGTACTACCAGCTACGGCGTTTCCCGAGCGCTATGACATGTCCTTCTTCAAACAAGAGTTAAGGAGAGCTTTAATATCACGGTAGGCAGTGGCTTCGTAGAGTGTGGCATTGCAAAATCAGGTAGATTGTCTCGAGTGAGTGACTCGTCTGTCACGGTAGGCAATAAAAAAATAAAAATTTCAGGAACGTGATAGCCGATCACAGTACTCGAATGGGTCGATTTTAACATCTGTAGGAAACCTAGTCTATAATAAACATATAGCACAAAAGATTCTAGAGGTCGTAGTGCTCTGGCCTATAGGACAGATCGACCAAAAAAATAATAGAAAAGTAGAGACAAAAACATAAATGAAACGTTTGCTTGAGAGATATCTGCTGGATACTTTTTAAATTATACCTAACAGACTTACAGATGATATTATATAGACACTTCGTATAGAGACTCACATGTCCTCATAGTCCAACAGCGTAAGCTGTTTAATGGGGCTCTGATTAATACCTATTTATTATATTTAGAGGTGTATTAGTAGTAAATTAATTAATAAAATAATTTGATTCGTAACACATGTATCGAGTATAATAGTGGACCTTTGTTGTTATTGAGTGCACAACTATTTGCGATTAAACATAGGTATTTTTAAGAAGTTTAACCTAAGATCACAGTAAAGGTCGGAGCAGGTAGGTCGACGTGTCAATTGACGTTTTGTTATGTTGAATGTGACCGGCGCGTCTCTGCCGGATGGAGGGTGACATTGTGTGACCGCAGCGTTTTTATACAACTATTTATTGACGATACGGTGACGCGAAACGTCTGTTACTACAAGGTCAACTTTAATCATATTGTGTATTTTTGTTTATTAGCTGTATCTTCGCACTTATGGTATTTACATATTTATTACTTTATTTATTTTGTTGCCGACTGGCATGGGTGCCCATCCGAGACAAATATTTATGTGACACACAAATTAATGTTTTTTGCTAAAAATAAACATATAATCCTAAACAAATCCAAAAAGTCACTCGCTAACTAACGCGTAATCTCAAAAACTACTTCACCTGAAATTTGCAAAATACGAAAATTGCACTAGAGCCGAAACATGAGCATTTTGTATGCTGGCGATTAAACAGATATATTATTTATAAACTTTTAACCATTGAAACACGTATTGACATCCTTGTTTCGCAAGATGTTATTGACTAACACAAGATGCGTTAGAAGAAATAATAACATATAAGTACATAAGTAAAATAAATACTTATTTATATGAATAGTTAGGCGATTTCTTGATTAGCAATCTGATAGGAAGAGTGCCTTTCTGCAACAGTGAGTAGGTTTAGTTTTTTTTTCATTTAATTCCTTTTAGTACACATGACACATAGTCTAATCCCGGGATAGCCCCGGGATCCCAACATTACGCATCAAAAATCTCGTATTCCCGGAATTGATAAACATGATCGGGATTGTATTCTCTACTTGTACCTGCCATACAAAAATAAATACTGCATCTGGATCTAGGATCATTTAGGATCTACCACTTTGTTAAAGCACTATGCTTTAACAGAGTCACAGAACCTACCATTATTAATAATCAAAATTAAGAATTAACTTAAAATGACGTAAAACATAATATGAAGAACATTTATAATTTTATTGTATGACTAACCGGTTAAGAGCGAGTCTGTCGCGTACACAGAAGTTTCTGTACAAATTTATATGTGACCAACGAAAAAAAAATCTTCTTGTCTTAAAAATTCTTGCACTTTCTTTGAGTTTTCCAGAGGCAGTGTTGATGACGAAATAGACGTAATTATTGGAGTAAAGCCTCAGCAAACGATACTCAGAATAGGAAGATGCTCCAGTAACTTCAACTAAATGATATTCGTAAATAATATTTTGCTACTTCTGTAGAAGTAGAATATTAAGTATTACATATAATTATTATAATAAATGCAAAAGTTTGTGTGTGTGTGCGTGTGTGTTTGTTACCACTCAGCGCCTAAACGGCTGAACTGATTTCGATGAAAATTGGTATGTAGATAGATTCGGTGCAGGAATGGGACATAGGCATTTTTAACCCGAAATTCGGTCCGGTTCCCGAGGGCTATAACAAACATATCTTACACGCGGGCGAAGCAGTGGGGCGCAGCTAGTTATATATAATTTTCGTCTGTCAATCTTAATTTTAACAAAATAAATTAAATAAGATTATTTGCAAACAGTATGTATGCATGTAGTTGTGGTGTCGGGTAAAGAATCGGTGTTTATACTCAGAATAAAAAAGAACTTAAAAAATCTGTCTTACTAATAAATTTTACGCTCTTTTAAACTCTTCTCCTACCAACAATTGCCTATCCTAGGAAACCACCTGCAGAAGATGAATGATATCTTTCATGCCACACCGCGTTTGTACAAGATATGTAATTTTCCATCTTTACTATAGTTGAATTTCTGATTTCTCAGATTTTAGTTTGATCTTATAGGAGTTTGATACACATAGATAGAGATAGTGTTTTGATAGACGAAATACAAATGATTTAAAATTACTCGTATATACATTTTTAATGATATATTAATTAGGTACCTTTCCTAAATAAATTAATACGATACGATAATCAACTTTAATCAAGGTTAGGTATAATATTACCGCTGTTTGTTGTATTTGTAACATATAGCATACTAGCTTCCCGCGGAGCGTAATTTTATAACCTTCCTCAAGAACTGGGCTATGATACACAAAAAGATGTATTTAAATCCGACTGGTAGTTCCGAGATTAGCGCGTTCAATCAAACAAACAAACTCTGCCGCTTTATACCTATAAATTATAATACTACAGATATAGATTGTCTATTCCCACTAGTTCTGTGGACTAGTTCTGTTCACAGAGCTAGTGGATTTTTTTATTCCCATCAGTTCTGTTGGTAAAAACAACATTCTGTACCGAAACTAGTGAGACTTTGTGATTCCCACTAACGTTTTTACAACCTTTTATAACGTTTTTTATATTATTATTAAAGAAAATTCAATTTGAAGCTAAATTTTCTTCTCAATATCTCTTCTCATAATTATGATACAATAACTTACACACTTTTCTTATAGGTTTGATTCTAGTTAGTCCACGTTTCTTCATCAAACCGCACCAATGTGCTTAACGCGGGTACTTTGACCATCGACTTTACAAAAATATAAGCTAAATCTTGTCAGTAAGTTGGTGTTTATATCAATTACAAAATTGACTCTTGATTAATTATTGCACTTGAAAAGTTTTGCTTCTAAGTACTATTGTCCGCTACACCGTGCCAAGTGTTACAATATGATGTCTTGTAGGGTAAAAGTTCTCTAGTCGAGTTTTATATACCTAAGCGAGAAATCTGCTATGGAATACATTGTTGTGTCTTCTACATACCTACTTATACCTACAGAGCATAACATTTCTACATAAACTAGCGGTCACCTTAAGGAGGAAAAGTTCGGCTCCAGCTTTGGTTTGAAATGGTCTGTTCATGACTAATAACAATATTAGTGTGCCCAGAATATTAATCGCACGTAATGTCATAGTGCGCGCATACGATGCAACGCGAATTTAAAGACTGACGCATTTCGTTCAGTGGAATGCGAATTGTTATAAAAATACCTACGTAAACTAAGGATTCGTAGCCGTACGTGTATTTAGAAATAATTAATTTAATCCTATATAATTATATCCTATCATAACCGCCAATCTTATTTTTAATTAAATATAGGTAGCATTACATATTGGAACTCAGCTAATTATATCAGCGCGGATATTGATCCGATTCGAGACAAAAGTGTATAACGTAAGTACATAGTAGATCTATTACGAGGTTGCATTGCCTCGTGTCGTCGTTGATTGGATGAATGTACCTATTTACAAATGAAGACACTTAAGGCTTTAGCTTGTGGTATTTAGAGAACCTTATATCTTACTCATCTTTTACTATGTATTAATTTATTAAATATTTGAAAAAGTTTTATATACGAGTACTTACTTACGAGGACCCCATGTTCTTTATAAAAGGAGTTAATGTTTTTACGGAATTGGGAACGTGTATTTGATATTTCTAGTCTTGCAAGCATCTTTAAGCAACAGAAAATGCTTACTTAAGGCCCGTATGCATGTTTATCACCTTAGTTGTATGAAAAAACCAACCAAGTGCGAGTCCGACTAGCGCACGAAGGGTTCCGTACCATTATTATCTATTAAAATCGGGAAAAAATCATGTCTGTTGTATGGGCGCCCTCTTAAATATATGTGTTTTATTTTAATTTAATTATTTATTTTAAAGTGAATATTTAACTGAATATTCTGTGAATATTTCAGGGGAATAGGAAATCCATATTAGGAATTCCAAATTAAGTTGTTACTAGAAAATACTACTAATTATTTAAAATAAAATGAAATTTAGTTTTTATTAAATATTTTTTTAAACAACCAAGGTGTGAAATAGCGGGTGGAAGTTTGCATGGGAAATCTTTTATTTTTAAAGCTATCGACTTGAAACTCACTTATTTTTATTATTTACTAGTTAGGCATCAATAGTATAAAAGGAAGTCGCTAGAAAGCGTCTGTCTGTTTGAACACGCTAATCTCACCAACCACCCAATGGATTTCTGGCGACGGGAGCAGAGCAGTAAGAAAAAACGACGGTGAAACCGCGCCGCGAAAAGCTAGTAACATTTATGGTTAAGTACTGACGATCATTCCATCTTTAATGACGTTATATAAATTCGTCATAAATCATGTTCGGTTAAGTAACATTTGCGTCACTATAATAGACGTACAAGCACTATAATAGACGTACAGAGGGCCTAGACAAGTGACATAGATTTCTATTCTAGATAAAGAATAGATTAAAAATGTATGGAATTGACATAAGCTAACGCAATATTGTCGGTAGTTTATGTCAAATGCCATACATTTTTAATCTATTCTATTAATAGAATATAAATCTATGCCACTTGTCTAGGGCCTAGGGAGTGATAAAAGCGTCATGAAAATGTTATGTATAATAATAATACCAGCCTGTTTACTATCCCACTGCAGGGCAAAAGCCTCTTTTCATGTAGAGCAGGCATGAGCATTAATCACCACGCTTGCTGAAGGCAGATTGGCAATTTCAGACTTTTGAGTCCAGGGGTTTCTTCACTATGTTTTCCTTCACCGTCAGTCGGTAATGGCCAAGATAAACATAGAAAGTTCATCTGATTTGAAAAAACGCATTGGTACTTGCCCAGATTCGAACACACTACCTCGTTATTGAGAATCGGGTGCATTATCTACTGGGCCATTGTAAATGAAAGGAACTTTAAGAGATTTAATTACAGCACCAAATAAAGACAATTAATGTAAAGCTGGTTGGGAAAGTACACTTAAAAAGATGCATACTTATGTCGGACATAAACATGATAGTAACATCACTGCACTAAACTTTTTAAGCAGGTAGTTTATTAATAGACTGTTGAACTCCCTACATTATGTTAAATGTTTGTCTAAAAATGAATCGGCGATTAAATTAGAAATAGAACGTGTTTGGCAGTGCAGTACAACGACGTTTTATATAATTAGCGATGCACAAATGAAGTGGCTTCGAAGGAATTGGGTCGATGCGAGTAGCGGGCGGGTGTGAGCGGTGAGGGGCGCGTCGGAATTCGCGTAACGTTACGTCAGCGGGCATCGGCCTCGCAGCGGTCGCTGACCTGCGGCTATCTCTAGCGCGGCCGCTAGTCGCACGCGCATAATTACGCACACAACATACACATCATGTGTGTGCCGCATTACTGAGCTGCTAGGTGCACTTTACAACCACTACACACCTACGTCACAAACATCTTTACAGACTTGTCATTAAGGCACGTCAAGAATTCAAGTTATCTCCATTCTCTAATTAGACTATGGTTTCAACTACCTATCTTTTTAATTTGTAAACGTGTTACAAAATATTTAAAAAAATGCATGTTACGATGGTAGAATGGGTACAGGTTGTCTTTCTTTCTAAAATAGGCGTGCGTTTACTATTTTGATGTCAAAAGCTGTGTCGTTTAACGCACTCGAGGTTGTCGACCTGGTTCTACAGTTCTTTTGTATCTTTCAAAGGTTGAAATGAAGGTACGTGCCTACTGTGTTTAAAACGGGAAATAATACGGTTCATTTCATTCATCAACTTTATGTTCCTCTACACTGTGTAGGCGTAATGATGCGTTGTGGTATAATATAATATTTGTATGGGTATAATCGTATTATGAAAAATCATTTTCTATTCGACTGATATTCGGTGATTTTAGTTGACCGCTATACTCGTAAATGTCTTTGTGTTAATTCGCATGTATAAATCTAGTCACTACATGAACATTATGCACAATAACATATTTTAAAATATTTTGTAGGTAAATGTAGTATGGTGGGCCATACATATTTAGGTACCTGACATTATGAAGTTAAAACTATATATATTATGTTTCTACCATTTTATAAGACAAAGTGCAGTAAAAAATTGTAATCGGTGATCGTAAAAGTATGTAATGTACTTTAACTAAATTTAAGGCCCTTTTCACCACTTGCTTGTAGGTATGGTTATCAGGTACTGATTTTTGAGTACTAATTGTCAGATAAGTTTCGAATGGGTTATCATTGTCACGCACTTGATCAGCAAGTGGTGGGCCTTAGAAAATTAAATTATGCATACTTTATAAAAAGCGTTTTCTATTTAAATTTGACACCGATTTTAATTTAATATATTTAAATAATTGTAACGTATTTATTTGTAATTCAATAAGCGTCTGATCCTGTGAAATAGCTAATACGATAGGCAGGCTAAACTGTACTTCGCCTTCTGTTGTTTCTTTCCCGAACTGTAGCAGCCTAGCAGCCTTTCAGCGGAATTATTCCGATCTGAAAACTGCAGCTGTTTAGCAGTTATACTTATATTGAGTTCCTGCTGATGAATTGCAGTGCAAGTATTCTTCAAAGATGCTCTGTGACAGTAAAAAACAGGTTGCGGTCATACAGAATCAACACATTAATTCTTAAAATACAACGAAACTAAGAACAAGGACTAGCCTGCAACCTCATTTTCCTAACATGAGGTTCCACCATCTTTTATTACGAGTAACAATATTTTTTGGTAACATATTGCTCTATTTCTTCCAGAAAAATAAGTGACGTGTAAAATAATATTGTTATTTTGCTACCGTGGGAAACAGAAAATAGTCAATAAATAAGATAAGAAGAGATAGCTAATGTCTACCTGGTCACAATCAGCACTACGATCAATGTTTTTGACACTTAGCAATCTGAATCACTTGTAACTAGATTCTTCTTAAATTAATTCGATTAACCGGATAAATCTCTAAATTTGAGCAGAATATAATATGTATGTACTAATTAGTTTTAAATTTTAATTAGCATATTGGCATCCTAGAGCTGTATAATTATTTTTTAAAAGAATTATAATATCATAATTATTTATTTATTTATTTAAAGCTTTATACACATACATGTCAAGGCCGACTTAATGCCTGAGACATTATTTACCAGTCTACCATTGGCTGATCCAGAGATAATCAATTATTCCATACATATTATAATTATTATAAAAGGCTTTGTCCTGACTGACTGACTGACTGACAAACAACGCACAGCCTAAACCGCTGTTCGTAACGACTTAAAATTTGGAAGATGTTGTTGTCTTAAGATCTAGAGGTGTACTAAGAAAGGGTTTTAATTCAAACCCTAAGTGTGTGAAAAGGGATGAAAACAATTGTATACAACTTCATTTTTAACTTACAGTTTTGAAAATTTGTTTTGGGATACTTCTATTAAAATAAAAATGCCTCCATAAATATTTTTGGTAGGGGTGGCTTTAGAAGGCTGAAATTAGGGATGAAACATGGTATGGAAAGAAATTTGAAGGGCTTGTAAGACAAGCCCTTCAAATTTCTTTCCATGTCTAAAAGTGTATCTAGAAAAGTTTTTCATAAAATTCAACAAAGAAAATGATCGTATGAAACTTCTTTGTTGTTTAATTTGTAGTTTGGCAAATTTGTATTGGGAAACTACTATCAAAGTAAAAAATATTCTCATCAATATTTTTGGGGTGGCTTTAGAAGAGTGAAATCATAAAGGGATAAAACATTACATAATCTATGTTTTAGAAGTTAGCAACTTGTCAAAATGTCTGTGGAAAAAAGGATATCCACGCGAGCGAAGCCGTGGGTGAAAGCTAGTATTAGGTATTATATTTGGTTTGATAAACATAAAAGAAGACAACTTTCTCGCGAGGCTGGCGCCCCGCGACAGCTAGTGACGCTTGCGGACGCGACAGGCCACAACATCACGCCGCACTCTCCTACTTTCTATAGCTATCTCAACACTCTTACTAACGAAAATACTACTTAATCAAATAGCAAAACTCCATACCATAGTCTGAAAACTTGTACAGACAACTTATAAAAAATAGAAACCACATCTATTTTGACCTAATGTTATAGGGTGTTTTATAAGTTTATCAAAATTACCACACTGTAAGGTTTGTCCAGGTTCAGGAGGAGTAAACACTATCCCCAAAAGGCATAATTTTAACTAAGTATTTTTAATTCACATTTAATGAACAAACACCAAACGTTGTGTATGAGAAATCTAGACCTAATCTTGTTTTACTTAGTCTATGGACATGAACTTTGTTTTATTAGAAACTTCTTACACAAAGACATTAAAGTTCAAAGACGTATCCTGCGATGAAAGGACAAGACGAGAAAAGCGTAATATTTATAAAACAATAACATAAATGGTTTAAATAATGTTGCTCCACTAAGCAGAACATATAATTAATACATACATTACTACTATAAATACATTATACTACAATATTATAAATATACATAACCCTATCCTAATTATATTAATGATAAGAACGTTCTTAAATTCATTCGAATAATAGTAAAAATGAGCCTCCTATTTTTATTAGCACACAATTTTGCATACAAGTAGAGGCCTTACTGGCAATTTCTAATTTGAATATTTAACTAAGAAATGCTTCCGGATGTAAGTAAAGCAACAAACAACTGTAACTAATAGATAAGATAGAAAAAAGTGCGAGAAAGCGAGCGGGCTGAGGGAGCGGGGAAGTAGGACACTTTCATTTTCGTTCATTTCTTTTCGGATGCATCGCGGTGAACATTTGCCGTGCTGCTTAGCACGTATCCATTACCTCCTTTCTTTTCACACTTATTAGGTAGCAAAACCTGGTAGCAGTTTTCTTCATTTAAGAAAAACCATAAATCTAGTTAAATTATAAATGTAATTATAAATGTGAGCTATTAAACCAAATCGTAGAAAAACTAGAGTACTACTATGATTAGGGTTTAAAAGAGGTAGTGCAAAGTGATATGTCTTAGACGATTTATTACTTGAGCAACCGAGAGGGAAAATTGGACTATCCGACTACAATGTGTAACATCTCTGAATTGCAGGCGTAAACAGTGCCATATATGACTGTACGCTACTTTGTCAATTGGACGGCATACACAACCTTGGCAATAGACAAATATGACAATAACGACGAATTTCTAGTGTAGGGAAGTCGGAAGGACGAAATCTCAGAAAAAAAAAGCTACCTTATACTCATAAGCAAGTTGACTCTTAATACCTACTGCCTTCTATTTCTGACGAAATGTTAATTTTTATAAGAGCGAATTTTACAATGTTCAATCAATACTATCTTTCAGAACTCTATAAATATAGGTGAACCCTTCTACTAAACAAAAATAAAGTTTGATAGTTAAAGGTAGAACATAGCGGTGAGCCACTATTTACTTAGTTTAAGTCAACGGATCGAGTTCTATTCCAGTTATGACGTTTTTACTTGGACGAGCTAGTTATTTACGACATTTGTTAAATAGTTTATGGGACAGTAAAGAGTGTCAACGTTTTACTATTTTTAAATGTGAACCGGATTTTAGGCATAAGATTAGCTTACAATGACGGAACTGCGCGGGCGTATCTGTCGAAAGTAAGAACTTTCTAGGCCACTATTCAACGTCACGCTAATCGCACATTTTTATAATACAAGTATTTTCTAATGTTGATAAATATAAAAATAGCGAGGAATTAATTAGTAAAAGCTTGAAGAATTGCTAGCGATGACTGCTGCAGACTACAAATGTAGGTGTCGACATTTTGGTTTTGATAAAATTGACTAAGAAGGTTAGCTCTCAGCAAGGATAGCAAGATAGGCTACTTTAGATCTACGAAACGAACAGAGCTTCTAGTGAAAGTAATTCTTATATAAATATGTTACGAGATACCTATTCATCGATGTGCTGCTTATACCTACATTGCAGTGAATTGCCTTGGAGTCATTCCAAAATATTATTATCATGTTACACAATTATGAAGCATTTTGTTTACAAACATAACGTTTGTCTCGTAAACAACGCAGCTAATGTAACATGTATTGTATCTATCATTAAACTTACAAGAAAGGCAACTTTCACTATCGCATTTCTCTCGATTAATATGTCGATTATCATCGTATGTAGCATGTGAGTAGAATTATCTCTTCGCTTGATTTCTTTATTGTAATTTAAATGTACCTACTAAATAATAAAGCGTCGAAGAATCAAACATATTAGTAATTAGGTGAAAACTAAACAATCTAAATTTATTTGTTAGGTACTAACTTTATAATTAAATCTAAATGAAATAAATGATTAAAAATCTGAATTAAGTAACAACGTTATTGTCCAGTCTACAAAGTGCCAGTAACCTAATTTATTGCAAAGTAGATATAGCTTTCTACGTCCAAATCGCAACAAGTCAAACAACACTGCGATAGTAGAGTGGAAAAGGTGAAATTTAGCAGAGCGAGAAATCGACGGGATGTGATGTTTATTGTAACGAGCCCACGATCAGGCGTGCGCGCAAGAGAAACTGAAAGTAATGGCGCTGCATTCAACCCACTTTCACTAGCGCGCAGCGTGTACTCGCACAGCCAGCCAGCCACCTCTCGTGCCCTATGCCGCATGCCGTGCTGCGAAATTTTATACGCGCACGCTGTATTTACATTTTGTACAAGAAAGTACTTTCACGATTACGAAATGTTTACTCACATAGAATGACATTGATTTTAAGGCACTTTATTGTTTATACAGAATTAGTTCCAGTTCTCATAAAACTGTTGAACGAGCTGAACGTGTATTCGAACGAGGTAGAATAATAATAACTAGGTTAAATGGTGCCATGTGGTAATATTAATATTTATATCGAGTTAAAAAAAATATACCACGTTATATATTTTTATATCCGCTTTGAGCAAGCGTGGTGAATAATGCTCATGTCTTCTCTAAATGAAAAGAGGCCTTTGCCCTGCAGTGGGAAAGTAAACAGGCTGGTATTATTATTATTATTATTCACTTTATTAACTTACATACTCACCAACTTACATTTTTAAATATATATATTAAAATAACAGAAATATACCTATATTTAAAAATATAAAAATATGGAGACCCCGACACCGATATCGGGTACAGGGCTCATGGTTATTATTATTATTATTATTTCACTTTGAAACAATTGCACTCTCTAAAAAAAGGCTTTCGCAGTAGATAGAGTCACGTAATTATTAAATAAGCAATAATTTTGTTATTAATTAAAAGACTAGCTTGTTTTCTTAATGACTTTAGTAGCGCGAGGTTTTGTAAAAAGCCTGTGCCACTCGAATATACTGTAGCTTTTGCGCAGAGATGAATTAAATTGGTTTGTTAGCTTCCGAGATTTACGTATAAGCTCATCAGTTTTTTAATATTAGTAGGTATATGTTGTTTGTTTTATTACTAACTACCTGTTGGCCGCAGCTCCACTCGCGTGAATGTCGGTTACAGCAATTTTTATACAAACTTCATGCTCTGTTTCAACCCCTTCAACTTTTTTGCGTAATAAAAACCTACGTTGTTCTCCAAGGTCTCTTCTATCTCTACACTAAATTTCATCAAAATTGGTTCAGTGGCTTAGGCATGAAAGCGTGACACACAGACAGAGTTACTTTGTATAAAGGTTATGTTTGTGGCATCATTTGAGTCATCAAATCAAAAAAGTGCTAATGAGATCATTTTAAAGAACACGTTAAGCAGTTCGAATCAAATATCGAGTGGTTAGTGATCAACCTAGTGTTAGAATTTGTTTAGGTAGCCCTTAATTAAGCAGTTAGAAACTTATACCTACGCTTCCAATTGTGTGTTTAGCACACGCTTCTTACATCTCGTAAGTGGCACGGGCTCTTTAGGTTTATAATATTTAATTGTACCTACCTGTAGTACTTGTACCTGTACGTTTGAACGTTTAAACTTTTTTGTCTTAAAAATTACCAAATCAAATAAATTTTTGTTCATTGGAAACTAAGTGACAGCCTTCGTGTTAAAAGAGAAACGTTGTAGGCAGGCGCAGCCTACGTCACAATCTGTTCTACTGACAGTACAGAGCCCTCCAAAGGAATATCGCCTACTGCAACCTAGAGGCATTCGTCTGGATTTCTCTACAAGATAAACCACAAGAACAAGATATTTCCGAAGAGAAATTTGGTTTATGTGTGGCTTAATAGGAGAGATATTTTTGTCTTTTTTTAGGTATTCATTGAACAGTCATGATCCGAATTGTTTGTGATTTGCTATTTTTTGTCAATTACAGGTCTAATGTTAGCTTTGCCAAGTATAGAGTTATGTTCAAACTTATTATAAACTCTAAATTCAAACAGAAATCATATTATTGCAACGGTATATAATTTTGGAAAAACTAGTCTTTTGTTTTTGTTTGGTATCTGTAAGTTGATAGAGCTTTGGCTGCTAATTATTTAATAATATAGACATATTATATATATCATCGTTAATTTAACTAACTACAAAGGATATACCTAATACCTACTAATGAAAATGGACATAGCATGCATGCTAACCAAAGATCTTTCTGTTTCTATTTGTTTTTATTTTGTTGTAAGGTTGTTTAAGTGTATGTGAAAGGAATGTGCAATTTAATATCTATTCTACTTTCCTTACTCTCATCGCTATTCATTGATAACTTTTTGAAATATCGCTTACAAAATAAATGATAGGTGTTTACCGCTTACAGTATATATAGTTACTTATAGTTTAGCTACCTATTTAGTTAGTTCATTTTTAACACTTACTAACTATTAACCACTTTACCAAACTATTTATTTAGCATTGTCAACAGCTTGTTTATCTATTTGCTACATTCAGGTTTTCGCCATCATAATCTTGGGAGGCAGCAAGTGTCTTTCGCGCAGATGTCCATTCGCGCAAGTGTCTTGCATGCAATTGCCCCAAATCCTTGCACCATGCTGCCAGCGCCCATGTAAATAAATACTATATAATAATGTGCCAAGTAAATACTAGCCGACTTTTTACGAATTTACAGAAGCTTCGAAAAATCTTTTTGGATGAGTGTAGATATTTTTGTATCTGTAAATAGGAATGCTGAATCTCTATTTGTCAAGTATCACTTGAAATTAAATTTCTTATATTGCCAGTAGTTTTTATAAAATTAAATTCTTCATCTTAATCTTCAAATATAATAATAATAATAATAATATTATTACACATTCACACAGCGCCATCTAGCCCCAAATTAAGCAATTAATTTGCTTGTGTTATGGTACTAAACAACTGATATACTACTTATATACATTTTGTTTTGTAAATACATACATATTATAGATAAATTACACCCAGACACAGAACAAACAATCATGCTCATCACACAAAGATTTGTCCTGGGTTGGAATCGAACCCACAACCTCCGGCGTAGCAGTCAGGGTCACTAAACACTAGACCAACAGGCCAGTCAAAATAAAATATCTTTTGGGATTAATAATTTTCACTTGTTAACTCTAGTCATAGAGATAATTATTATTGATAGGTCTTTGCCTTTCCTATTTGAAATTTATAGCACCAAATCTAGGTGGGAAAAGTATAGGTACTTACCTACATATGATTCATCGTTTCTCAGGAATTATAAAACAAAGCATTCAAGACGAATACAACTTCAACGAGTTCAATGTGCCGATTCTAGTAATGCCTTTATCAGTCAATAGAATAAATCAATAAATAAATATTGTTCTGTTTGAGAAAGTTATGTGGGTAGGTAAGTTCTGTATGTGTTACACATGACGTTACCTTTGTACCCATATTAACAGGAATTTTGGTTCTATCGTAAAATTATCCAATATTACATCCATTATTATAAAAAATCCTTATTCTTTTAGCAATTATAATAATAATAATAGTAATATAGTTTCTACACTCCAATGATAAGTAGAACCAAAATTATAAGCCCATAACTCATGCGTACTGTTTCGTTTTTCAAGTGTGTCATACAAACATTAATTAAAGCTTGTACAATTAAAACACGGTAGTATACAACACAAGAATAGTGAAGTTAAGCAAGAGCGTTTCGCTTGTAACGCAGTAGAGTAGAGCGAGCAGCGTGCCGCTGTGTCAGGCCGTGTCGCTGAACCGCGCGCGAGTCAAGGGCCTCGGTCGACGACCGCACGCGGCCCGCGGCCCCTTTTCCTCCACCACAATACACACGCTAAATTGGCAGGCCGCTTTAGAATTCATTAAATTTGACTCTAAGTAACATCTGGTTAACTGTATTTTCTATTTTGAGAAGTGAGAACCCAATTTTTTTTTTCTATTAATAGAAATACAAAAAAAAACGTCGTGCAGCTTTGAAATGTAATTTGTGGAAATTATCAGATAAACCAATGATACTGTCATAAAATTATTATTATTGTTTATAAAACTATAGTTTTATTTTGGAATTATTATTCAATCCCAGGTTAGCATATAAAACAGGGTAGGTAATATAATTATTAATTATTAAATTGCAAAGCGAAGGCAATACCTATTCTCTAATTAGGTACAAAATGAATTCGAAAGAACTGATTGCGTAGGTATATATTTTGTGGCATATTTATACAGCAAATAAAATAAAAACAAACAAGTATAATGTTTACGTAGGTATTTTTGTTTACAATAAACGAGAGCACGAGTATGAATATTGTAAGTTTTCATTGAGCGATGAGGTTGCAATAGGTTGGTAATCGGTCAAATACGTGGCGCGGAGTTTGAGCGCGCGGGGCGCCCGCCTCGCGCTGCGGTGCCATGGCTGGTCGTCGAACCCGACATGGCCATAATGCTCCGCAACTGACTCAACAACCTGTATTGCTACAAATTAATTAAACCTACACACATGCAATTTTTCAATCAAGGCCCCGTTCGTGCGGTGAAAACCGAACAGCGATTTATAATTTGTTGTACTCATTCATTAATAAGTTAATTACAACATAATATGCAGATATGTATTATTTTGTAATTAACTACATAATAAGTACATGGATATACCTTGCCCTTATTAAATTGCATATTTATTACGTACCTACACCTTATACATATTAGGATATATACCTATTTTCTATAAAATAGTTAGTAGGCTTTCCAGTTGTACAGTGTTGTATATTTAACACGAAATAATGTATTATCTTGGGCCAATTGGACGATTTTAATATTACCAATACAAAATAATGATCCTTTAGGTAAAAGTTATACTACTAAATAATTATGATAAGATAGATAAATTTACAGTAGTTTAGTAAGTTACAGTAGGTACCTACATTACTAAGTAACGGTGCATATAGATACCTACTTACCTATTGAAATTAAGATGGTTTCCCATAATTAAAATATTAGGAATTTACGCACTGAGATATTCAGCTTAAGAGTTAAGATTCACAATATTAATACATAGGGTCATTTCGCCGGTATCGCGACCACCTTCTACTGCTCTGCTCTCGTCGCCAGTAGCGTGATTTTACATAGCCCATAACCTTACTCAAGAACTGGGCTATCATACGCAAAAAGAATTATTCAATTCTGACTGGTAGTTCTAGAGATTAGCGCGTTCAAACAACCAAACAAACAAAAAACAAGCTTCCGCTTTATATAATAGTATAGATTACTTTTTTAGATGGAGCTCCCAAATAATTCAGAATCAACAAAAAATTAAAAAGACTGTCCGGTACACTGAAGAAGGCCTGAAAAAAAGCTCTCTATGATAATTGATAACCGAAAAGAAGGGAAGGGAATAAGATAGATAGATTGTATCAAATGGTTATTTTTTAAATATAATAAAATATTACATCAAATTTTTATTATGTTTGTTTTTATTAAGAGGCAAAAAGTAAAATTATCTAAAGCGATTATAATGGTTTTAATGGCATATTTTTCATATTTAAATAGCGGTCGCAAACCGGCTCACTGGTGGTCATAAACTGATAAAAGAGGTCGTAAACTGACGTTTCCGCTACATTTTCACTTTTTCAGCATTCTATAAATATTTTTGTATAAACGTATATTATTTTATGTTTTTGTATCCAAGCTAGAGTATATTTGGGATGAATTCACATTAACGTATACTGTTTTGCGTGTAGACAACATTGTTTTTCCTCATCTGAAGCGGGCAACCCCAGCCTAACTGGTCGCCAACCGGCACAATGACCCTACCTACCTATCTTTATTTGTAAGAAGTCGATTGCCTAATTGCAAAGACCTCTTCTAGTAAGAGAAGGCATGAGTATTGATCATGATCTATGTAATAGGTATGTTATTTACTAATAACAAACGCAATAATTCGGCACTATTTGAAAATGTAGCTTGATCTGGTCAGAGCAAAATCTAATAAATATAGTGATCAAAGAAACCATAAGCCAATATTCTAATAGATAAATCTATCTAATGGTTTTTGGTTTGTTTAATTTAGTTATAAAAGTGTAGATACCTACAAATGCACTTGGGTAGGTAGGTACTTGAAATGCCACTCGGTGGCCATAAGTCTCATGCTATCGTCATCATTTAATATGACAAATAAACTTTTAAGTTAAACCAAAAGTTAAATAGGTCTGTCTTATGGGGCAGCAGCCTACTAACTTAAGCATAGCAAGCACAAGGCATTAGCCCTATCTATATCCCGCGAACGACAGATTATCAGTGAAACTATTAAAACTAATAGGTATTTGTGAAACAAACAAATATTTGTTTCGGATAAGAATTAAAACCACGAAACTCGTAATAACAGGTAGTAGTGCAGATGCTGCTGATACTCAGTCAGTTAATTACCTAAATGTTATAACTTATGTTATTTTATGTTATCTCGTACCTACATACCTAAGTACCTTCAATCAAATCTAAACTAATATTATAAAGAGAAAAGATTTGATAAGAAGTACATTATTAATAATCTATTAGCGTTATTATATTGCAACTACAAAACAAACTTTATGGTAAGCATTATATAACATTAGCGGTTTAAGGAATACTTATATAGAAAACTATTGTTTGTTAACTGCTGCTTGCGCACAAGGTTGAAGGTTGGAAAACCACGGATAATAATAATAATAAATAAATAACACAACAACTACACGACGCCGTTAGCTAGACCCAAAGTAAGCACATAAAAAAAAGCTTGTGGTATGAATTCTACATACATTTATAAAACACCCGTTTATAAGTTATGATTTTTTTATTTTTTTCATGCCGACAGTGGCAGACCAGCAAACAGACAGACCACCTCATGATAAGTGGTAACTGTCGCTCATGGATGACTCAGAGTCTCTGGCATTGCTTCTGTAAGGGATTCCGCGAAGCCGCTGTCTACCATGAAAGGAGTGGGGTAGGTGAATTGAGGGAGGTGATGAATAAGAAAAGGGAGGAAATTGGGCCTCCGCTCCGGCGCTTTCACTCACCGAACGAAACGCAATAGTATGGATACTACAGTTACTACTCTTAGGTCGATCGACAGAAATCCCCGGTCGATTTAGCCCATTAATGCTGAAAGCAGCGAGGTTCTACTACCGTCAAAATATGACTACGTAAAACTATGACTTTTTAAGGTTGCATGTGCGTAACTGTTAATTTTCTAAGTTTATAATATAACTAGTTACCTTAGTTTACTGACATATAGTACGTTGCAGATAACATTGTGAGGTAATCCTGGTCTATGACAAAATAAAGCACAAATAGTTCCAAACGCCGAGTCCCAAATCATAAAACCTAAATCTGTAGATAGGTAGGTACCTATACCATTCTATTTGGTCTACGATGCGGCTGAAGCTGAACATAAACCATCGCTTTGTATTATGTCGTCAGTCAGTTGAAAAATGCCCACGAATCTTTTCTATTCATCTTTGTGATGGTCACTAATATAACCTAACCGTTCATCGCTGTTCGCTACATAACCATCCATCACCTCTCATTGTAACTTGTTCACAAGCAGCTAAATGTGGGCCGTTATATTGTTAAACGTAGGTAAGTATCACAAAGACCCACAGTTTAAAAAGTCAGCTAATTTGTAGGACAGCTTTATTTCATCGTGTTTGGACTACTTACAGAAAATAAAACGATTTTTCCCCTTACCGTCGACATATAATAATTATGCTACTTGTTGGTGGGCTCGTTGTCCGCAAGTACGAGTAAACCTCTTGGTCTATTGTACGTCCGTATAAAGTCGACATATTATACGAGTATTTTACCTCCGCCATTAGTCTAGAATCACGGGTTCATAGTAGTATACCGTAACCCACCAGTAGGTCAAATCAGTAAGACCAGAGAGGACATACCTTTTCTACCTGCATTCTTCAGTTACCTACTCAGGATCTGCTAATGCTGAATAGATTATTTTGCAAAGGTGTAGTGTGCCTAAATATTAATCTAGGGCCGCAAGAGCCGCTACCTAACTACTTTTTCTCGAAACGTTTTATCGTTTTTTGAACCCTCATAACTTGGGTTTGGAATATAACAGATTGATAAAATTTTTGGGATAATGATGTCGGTAGTGGTCTTATTAAATATATAAAGTTTCACTTACATATAGGTCTTATACTTTAGTTTTATTGATATCTAAAAAACGCCGATTACGTCACTAACTCACTGATGATCATCAAAATAAAAATTCTTGGTACGTACCTGAAGTCCTAGAAGGTAGAGTATAAGCTAGTATTAGTACAAGAACCACAAAAAAATTGTAAAACTTGAAACTCCCTCAACCCCTTAAACTTGGAGATGGAATTTTCTATGAGACTTCCATAAACTTTGATGCTAGGGGTCTGAAAATTTATATAACGAGTTCCTTACTTCTTTTTGTAAGAGGAGGGGGTGATATTTTATAATAAAACTGAAATCCCACCAAAAATGTGGTCATGTGAAATGTTTCCAAGACATGACCAAGTAGCACTCAACAATTATTTAAATCCGACCGGTAGTTACAGAGATTAGTGCGTTCAAACAAACTAACCAACTTGTGTCCATCTTGCACTTACTGCAGCTGTATACAGCTTCAATGTGCAGCTTTAACCCTAGACACCTAACCTTCGCATTTACCCTTTTAAACCAAACCATTAGTCGTTTCGACGAGCAATTTTTGGGGTATAAAATGTAATGTACATAGAAACATATATTATGTTTCCGTCATTTTTCGTAAATCAATTAAGTATACTTAGGTTTTGCAAATAAAACATTCTTTTTTATTTTAGAAAAAATATATTTAACTTGTACCTGATGTTATGCAAACAGCAGTTTTGTTTAGCTCAACAAGACATCTGTTTTGTTAAAGTTATTTTAAAAATATTGACATTATTCAGCATTTTCTTCTATAGCGAACATAAATTATAACAGTCTTGTTACTCTGTGAAAAATATAGCATTTATTTTGCTGCGCATTGTGAAAATTACAAAAAGACGTTACTTACTGTATATAAGACGTTACTTACTGTGTATAATAAATTAATAAGACTACTTCAACGTCGTACGTCATAATTATTACTTTGTGCTAAACTAATACCTAGTCTAAGAATTTTAGGATACATACAAGGTATCTTATCTACTACTTTATAATTATATGTTGTTACAAAAAGTACCGAAATCTTAAGAATAGTTTCACAATTTATTGTTTCAAAACTGTTTATATTCATGAACATAAACAAAGTCACAAATACCTACTTGAAGAGAACATAATTATGGAAACATAATGACAGCTCTGCAGTTCGTCACGGGTTTTATTGTTACGACGTAACAGTAAAATGTCTGAATGGTTTGTAATCAGAGTGGCATCAAAACGATGTGGACCTATTTATGCGAGTGTTTCGGCTAACGACCGTCTGCGAAAAGGTTAATCGTTGTTCACCTGCGGCTAACTGTCTGTGTAGTGCGACAGTAGCTTTGTTCGCTGTTGTTTGGCTGGTGATTCCGCGACGCTGACCGTGAACATGGTCGATCACCCGCGCCGCGCACACTAAACTTGCGAACTTTATAGGGCGGGGGCGGTCACCTGTCCGCAAGATTTGTGTTACGTCCCCTCAAACGGACAATCCGTCTTGCAACTCGATGCGTGCCGTCATACCTACCTACTGTAGGTAGCATTCGCCATAATTACGTTGACTCACATCTTTTCGTTGAAATGTTTACTATTTATAGACATTTGTTTACTGTTTAGTATTATGAATTCTATTTATAGGTAGGTATCTACTATAAAACTGGATGGATACTATTTAGTAATAGGCTTTGTATAAGTAATGTTATGTTAATAAAACGAAGTATCGCTACCAATTCAGCCGCACCATGTTTACAATTGAACACAAAATAATGATCACTTACTTAATCCCCTTTTTCGAGACGCATTTCAATACAATTGTGCCTTCTTCGTATTACCCGGCAGTACAATCACGGTGTACAATGTAGCTATTAGGAATACAACCACCCTCGTGTGGGAGTCTACTGCGCAACAGGCGTAGTTTTGCGTCAAAAGAAATAATAAGTCGTAAGTCGAAAACTGAGGTTCTTATCTTAGGAGACAAAGCTTGAA
This sequence comes from Parascotia fuliginaria, assembly GCA_963082885.1. NCBI lineage: Eukaryota > Metazoa > Arthropoda > Insecta > Lepidoptera > Erebidae > Parascotia > Parascotia fuliginaria. Next base: position 9,711,388 of record OY720174.1, on the reverse strand, counting down.
TTTTGACCTAAGTTTGATATCTATAGGAACTACGAGCATATAATTAACATTTAAAATAGCAATAGTGACAAGATACGTCATCGGTTACTGTAAACTAGTGTAAACCAATAAATTTGTGATTAAGTAGATATTCTAAGTAGAAAAGACAATTTGTTTTAGAAAAATATAGAGATAAATTAAGCAGTAGAAATCTATTCCTCTAGGTAACATGACATACTGTATAGGATATACCTATTCATAACTACCCCATTAAGCTCCCCATCAGTAGGTAAGTAAAATCGTAACGCTCTGTTTACATACTTGTTTTCCCAAGATTTGATAGAAACGTGTCGTCTATGTTGAACATAGACGCCTCATTGAACTCCATTAGTTCTCTCTTCAAGTCTTCACTGGCATCGAATTTAAAAGTCGTCACTAGACATGGTTACATAATGATGATGTAGCTACCTAATCTCAAATGTCTTCGCCGTTTGTAGAAGTCTGTTTGTAAATAGGTAGATAAGGGATACCTCTTAATGAAACATTAGAACTATGTAGGATTTTTATACGAAACTTTATGCGCAGTAGGTACCTACATAATTATCATAAATAAAGCGTAAGAGTTTGTATGTTTTTTTGTTTGGTTGTTTGAACGCGCTAATCTCTGGAACTACTCAGTCGTATTTGAAAATTCTTTTTGCATATGATAGCCCAGTTCTAGAAGGAGGAAGGTTATATAGGCTATGTAACATCAAAGTACTGGCTACAGGAGCAGAGCAGTAAGCAAGACGCGGGTGAAATCGTGCGGCGTAAAGCTAGTTTTTAATAAAAGTAGTAGGTACCTAAATACTCAGTATTTGCTATAAAACGTAAAATAACAAATCAAACAATAACATGATAATGTATCAGGAATCGGGAGGCAAGAATCATTATGGAAGATTACTACGGGGAGGTATGAGCGGCGGCCGAGTGGAATGGAACCGGCGACCTTGTGAGGGCGAGGTCACGCCGCCCGAGCCCGCACCCCACCGCCACCTCGCCAGCTTCTACCTGCCTCTGCGGACGTCACACCGAATATATATACGTAAATGGCATTAAACTAAGTCACACATTCAACTTTTATTGCGTAGCTATGACAATTGTTTGGCAATAGAACTTCGACATCTATACTATTTCTAGCTGCCCGCTGCGCGATTTCACCTGCGTCTATGGTTACCGCTCTGCTCTCGTCGCCAGTAGGGTGATGTTTTGTAGTCTATATCTAACCTTCCTCAAGAACTGGGGTATAATATGCAAAAATAATTATATAAAATTTTGCGTATGATAGCCCTGCGGCCCTACCACAACCTCTTATAGCAATGTTATTATAACCTTACTTTGTCCTTCTTGTTTTTAATGGTACAGAAGAGAAAAGCAAAACAAAAAGTGACATTAAAATAATACAGCTATAAGAGGACCACCTCTTATAGCACCTCATATAACCTTCCTCAAGAACTGAGGGCCTACCACCAGGTAGGCGCCCAGTTCTTGAGGAAGGTTATATGCTATGTAACATTAAGCTACTGACAACGGGAGCAGAGCAGTAAGCAAAGACGCGGGTGAAAACGCGCCGCGGCAAGCTCGTGTATGAATAAACATTGAAATAGCCTAGCTTCCTATCAGCTTATGACTTCTTGGCTGCGTACAGCATCAACTATGATGAATTATATTATATTGAATAATACATGTGTATACAGCACAAACAACAAACTGCGGAACATAGTTAATATAGTGAGTAGTTATGGTTATATACGTGATGAGCGGGTAGTACAGGGCACGATCGGTCGCAGTCGGGAGCGATGACGGGCTGAGCGGCCTTGGCCGTGATCGCGCGCTCGATATAGCCGGGCCGCGCGCCCGCCTCCTGCCTCCTACGTACCATCGTCTCTTCCCCACGTTTCCACCTCGTTCCACGTTCCATTCCTTCCGAATCTCTGATATTTTCGACTAACAAGATGCAAACTCTATTAAGAAAATGGCAAGATTTATGTCAGAAAACCTTTTCTAAGTTCCCATCTTGCCTGAAAATGTATTTGTTTTTGTAAAACAAAAATTACAAACAAGTTATATTACAGAACCAGGAAATTTTAACCAACAATAACACTCAATGTTCCTACGTAATAGATCCTTTTTAATTGAATCTAGTTTATATTCTAACAAGAAACAAAAATGATTGGTAATGTTTATGAATATTAAGTAAATAGGCTTTGTTTGGGTATAGGTTAGTTTAACATATCGATACAGAATATTCATATTCCAAATACATACATACGCTTAAAAGTAAGTACTTAGTAGGCAGACGGCGTAGTTAGAGCGAATCAGAATTAGACACCAAGGTCACCAGGCGAAGTGATATCATTTATATGGCGTGTCTGTCCCTGAACTCAGCCGAGTGACGCACTTGGATTCAAATATCACCCTGACCTTAGTCGTAAAAATAATCTTTATAATGGAACTACTTTCCACCCAAACACATTTACTAAGGGTCAACATCCATAACATTAATTTGTCTAGTTAACAAACTGTACATATACTATAGCAATCGGTAGGTACTCGGTACAAGTGTACCTACCTATGTTTAAAAATAATGCCGGAAATAAAGTTACTTTAGTAATTGTTTTCGAATGTTGATCTATTATGCCTGTATAACCCATAATAAATCTGACAGACCTAAAACGTATTTTATAGATATTTGTAAGTGTAAGTGTATCTATATTAGTGGTGATGAATTACAGTAAGTAAGTATTGAGTAGTATTTCCGTATGAAGCTGTCGCAATCAAAAATAAAATTATTATATATAGGTACATTTATTTCAAAACAATTGTTGTTGTTGTTCTAGAATATTTCTATATCAAACTCCCTTATCATTTATTTAGCCTTCTTGCCTTTCTTTTTTGGGGGTGTTTTATTGTTATTTTTCGACGATTTGACCTTTTTACCGCGACCTTTGGTTTTTTCCTTGGCCTTTTGCGCGCGCATATCTTTCTTCATCCGAGGGTCGACCACCTTGTAATGTCCTTTAACTCCTTGAGGCCGTTTCATTCGCTTACTTGTATTGTGCTTTTTAGCTACTACGTAAGTCACTTTCTTCTTTCCGTCTGTTTGGGCTTTTTTGTAAAGATGTTTAATTTGTTGAGCTTTTTCTCTCTCTGACATATCAGCGTTCTCCATCACGGCCTCTACCTTCTTCTTAGCGCGTTCCATTTTCTTTACCATACGCTTCTTCTTCCTTGCCTTAGCTTCTATCACCTTCTTAATCGGCCTAGCGTTTATGTCTTGTAGTCTGTTCTTATATTCTTCAGTGTACTTCTACAAAAGCAAAATAAAAAAATATTTTTATTCATTATATATTATTCTCAAATTAGTTGGTTGAATTTTACAAGATGTCCACAATGTAACATGTAGCAGAAAGAAATACAGTCACATTTGAAATAGATGCAGATGGGCGCCATTTACGTTTACTGATTCTGTGACCACTATTATACGTGGGAAAACTATCGCACGGCACAAGTTTATGTACATTAAGGCGAATTTTCATGCTTCTTCAATGGTAAATGGAAGTATGATAGATTATGACTATTTTTTTAAATTTTAACAGACATGTTTAGAAGTCAAAATTGTAATTTGTACTCAATTATGCATAATTATCAATAAATAGGATTTATAGGGCGAAGGTCACAGTTATGCGTTACTTGTAAATAATGAGTATACGAAAATATTATTTTTACCTCCGGCACAAGGACTGGTTTCTTCATGTGTTTCTTCTCATCGTCTACGAACCAATCAGGCAAATTTTTATCATTGAATGCGTAACGATTCCAACCATCGTCCATAAGATCTCTTTTGAATTTTTTTGATGTAGCTATCATAGTGCCCAGAGCTAGAGTTTCCGCATCCATTTTAAGATTTTTCTTGAGCCGTTTTAAGTCTGTGAAAGATGATCTTGTTAGTTGTAGTAAATTGTGACAATACCTAACTATTGACATCATAGTGATTAAAATGAAATCATCAGGGCATTAAAATGAAATAATAAACAAAATAAATTTGCAGCTTCTCTTCAGAAAAAAGGCATTCTTTTATTTGCGTGCGAGTGTGGTAAGCGTAATGGATTACACAAAAGATTCGAAATCCGAAGTACTCTGACCTATAAACTACAACCCAAAGATAAACTAGGTATATAACTAGATAAACTACTATATATAAGCGATTCGTATTTCGGTAAACTTTAAAATAAATATTTCAATAAATACCTGGATCTTGTGAAACAACTTCAAAGGCATCATTATTTTTAGCTTTAGCTCCAGCTTTACCATTTGTTGGAGCCACATTGTCCTCAATTTCATAATCACTATCAGAAGAATCATCATCAGAATCATCATCCAGCTTTCTTTTCAAAGTTGATATTACATTATGAAGCTTGGTATCTTCAGCAACTTTCTTGCCTTTCTCCTTATAAGTTTCTGCCAGTTTATCCAAGTCCACACCCTCATCGTCATCTTCATCTATATCTTTAAAACTATCTTTTTGGAACCATAATTCTGCTTTCAGAGATCGTTTTGATGTCGCATCTCTATTATCTAAATCAGTCAATAACGGGTGATTCTTCGGTATAGTTGCGGCTTTCGTCACCTGACTGTTCCTTAAAGTGTTCATTTTTGTAATTTTGGCAATTTTTTTGTTTTCTGTATCTGAATCTGAAAATGCTGCAACAAAAAACACATAACTTTATTAGCAACTAGCTGCACCTCATGGTTTCGGCCGCATCTAAAATGTGTTTTGTCTCCATCGGGAACCAGATCGATTTTCGGAATAAAAAAACAGTCTGTACGCTCCGGCACCAAATCTATCTACATACCAATTTTCATCGAAATCAGTTCAGCCGTTTAGGCGCTGAGTGGTAACAAACACTCACACATACCTTCATACACACACACAAACTTTCGCATTTATAATATTAGTAGGTTAAATCTTATTTGAAGTTTTGGACATTTTTACATTGAAATTTTGAGGGAACCTGGGCAGTAACAAAAATTATTGCATAAAAATTTCAAGAGCCGAAATGCTCTAGTCTATGAAGAAAAATAACCAAAACATGAAAAATATAGCAACATTATACCTAAAGTTTCTTTGTCTTGTTCAGTGTCAGAATCTGACTCTATTTCAAGTTCACTGTCTGAATCTTTGTAATAGAGGCCTGAGGAATCTAATTTAGATCCTTCCGTATCATATTTTACATATTTAGCTTTTACTTTGAACTCATCATCTGAATCATCACTCTCTTCAGCTACTATGTCGGGCTGTTGATCAACCATGCGTGCCAACTCCTGAAATTAAAAAAATACATGTATGCATATCCCAGACATCGAGTTGGCTGGAACATCTTTCTTGACAAACCTATGAAAATCTTATTTATGTTGACAATATTAGATTATAAGTACAAAGGAAATTAATTGAAACATTTAGTTAAGATGACAACACCTAAAACTCTAATGGAAAATCTTGATAATTCTTTTATTTTCTGCTCAACATGGCAGCAAGTCTAACCAGGGCCTCGAGGAATATCCTCTTAAAAATTTTGAAGGTAGTGACTTTATAGTTCAGAGTAACTTTATGTCAATCAAATGAACTCAATACTACATTTATAATAGCTTACCTCAGCATTCTTAATGTCAGAAAGTTTGAACATGTCATTGCTCTCCAGAATAGGGCCATCATCACCCTTCAGAACCATTTTTAAGTTCATTTTCTCAGCTAGTTTTTGTCTCTGTTTATTTAGTTGCTTTCTTTTACGTTTCGATAGACGCCTTTCTTCATCCTAAAAAACATATGATATATTGTTTGACAATAGCTACACAATAGTAATAATTAGTGCTGCAAATATGCAGGTTTAATCAGTAATTAATTAGTAAACACTCAATATATAATAGCATGAAGAGTTCATAGCTACTAAAACCTTCACATACAAATATGATAAGTAAAATACCTGTAAGCCAGCAATTTTTCCATCAACATCTTCATCATCTCCATCTTCCTGTTTATTCTCATCTGTCTCAGCCTTTGACTCCTCATCACTGCCTACTTTCTCTTCTGCTGGTTTCTAATAAATAAACAAACAATATTTAGCTAATGTCATACATGTATAAATGAGATATAAAGGATATTCTGGGACAAACCCTCTTTTTGTACAAGTACTTCAGTTATCGAACAAAGTTGCAAAATTTAATAGTTGAAACTGTTTTTTTCAAATCCTGTCCTTACACATATGTATTGTAGAGATAATATATAAGACTACCTGTGAAGCTTTCCATTCTTTCATTTGTTTGAACCAACTTAAGAGAGTCTTCAAGTCTTTCCTACCAAGAACCTTGATGTCTTTACAGCATTCCTTTATTTCAGTAGTTGTCTTGGGATGTTCAGCCACAGCTTTGTCATCTAACACTATCTGTAAAGATTCCATTTCTTTATTTGTTGATCAATATTTGTTCAGCAGATGATGGTGATGAAATATGACTATAGATTGTCAGAACAAGCATAGGAAACATATTGGAAATGAAATGAAAAATATTGTAATATTTCTATGATTTGGTAGCCTTACCACAAGGCATCACAGTGCATTTTTAGTGGTATTTCAGATTTTAATTCTCTGCTGTTACATCTATCTGCCAAATTATTTACGATTATGTCATAAAAGGAACCAATATAAAATACCTCAGAACATCCTTGTAGCAGATCTATAGGGTCTTGCTCAGGGTCCAAGAACTGTGACAACATAACTTTATGGTGAGTGGTGTAATCATTCTCTTGGTAACCCTCAGCTTTGGCTTTCTTTTGTTTTTCAGGATGCATGATATTCATGTGCTGCTTTTTGACAATATCTAGATCTTCAAATACATTCTTTGGGTCAAGAAATTTGGGATCTATTGTGTCTGGTGCTATGTAACCTTGGCAAACCACGAAAATTTCAGAGGACTCATTACGAGAGGCTTGTGGTTTAGTTGCATGAACTTTTTTAAAAAATTGTTTCAGGACCCACAACAGTGCATGGTAATCTTTAGATCTAAATACTTTAGTCACAAACCATCCTCCTTCTCTCAGAAAATTTGTTGTCAATTTCAAAGCACTTAGTGTGAGACATGCTTGTTGGTAAGCATCATGAATCCAATTCAAACCAACATTAGGAGCACCATCATGTAGAACTACATCAGCTTTCCAAGTTTTTATTTCTTTTTTTATAGCCGTTTTACATTTCTCAGTTGTTATATCCTCTGTAAGACCGATGCAACCTGGTACTGGTTTGATTGGGAATAAATCTACACCAATGACTACACTGGAGACTGGCATATTTTGATGAGCCACCTGCATCCACCCACCGGGCGCCGCACATAAATCGATGCATACTCGTGATTTTTGTAAGAACCCAAATTTTCTATTTAATTGTATTAATTTAAATGCAGCTCTTGAACGGTAACCTAAAATTAAATATTTTACGTAATTATATATACATATAAATATAAAAAGAGTACTGCTGCAGCAGACAACTAAGCAACTACTTTATAGAAAATGGTACCTTTAACTTTAAACTAATTAATAAAACTTAATAGATTCGCTGATGCATTTGGAGCTTTAGAATAAGTGCATCTGCTGTGTTGTATTGTGCAATTTTATAAAAAAAACTATCAGATACCTTTGGCTAATTAACACTCGCTCTAGTCCTTTAATGATACAATCAGCTCAGCTTAATTTAAAAAGATGTTATGGCTGAACGGCGAGGTTATACTGTTTGCCTTTAATACAAACAATATAACCTCGCCAGGATTAAAAAGATAATAGGACAAAAAAGGCTTAAAAACCCAATCACAGACTCGTGCAGTACATTCTGTAAATACAGTTGCAACCCAATTCTAAAATAGCTACATACCTGTTTCTTTTGCAAGTTGGTAGTATTTATCTTTTCGCTGTTTTCCTACTTTAGTTTTTTTCCCCATTTTATGATAATTTCATCAGGTACCTCTGCTTTGACAAAATCTATCACAGTTTCAATATCTGCATGCTTGCATGCATATTTTAGGTTATGTTTTCTTTCCTCAGTCCACACTGGTCAGTGTCAGTTCAACTTCACTCTACTTGTCAATAGTGATGTCCATAAAGTCAATCGATAGTTCATAACGTTACTTAATAATTTTAAATGTAACAATATTAAATTACAGTTTTGAAATATAAAGTATTTGAACTACGTGATTTTGCTATCATAAAATCAAATCAATAATTTATTTAAAAAATTGGATACTTTAGTATTGGCATATATGGTTAATGTAAAATGCTCTATTTGTTTAAGCCCATCCGATAATTCGATACCTGGCTCTATCAATTAACTTTTAGAAATCTATTCTACCAACAAACTTAAATGACCCTTAGTCTTAGAGCATTAAACCAACCGGAGAGGCCACTGACAGGCGTACCCCTCTGCCAAAGGTACCAGCCCACCGGTCATACCCGTATAAAACTAGTTGACGCGCGTTCCGCATCATAAGTCACCTATCAGTGCATGCGTAATAGCGTCTCAATAGAAATGCCGAATTGCAGTGTATTTTGGTGTAAAAAGCGTTCAGCGACATCAAGTCTACAAAAGGATAATATTACATTCCACCTGTAAGTATTATTTTGTTCTAATATTATTAAATAAGGCATTAAATTAGCAATTTAACCAAATAAAATGCTAATCAACAAGTGTTGCCAGGCTTATCATCAATACTCCAATCTGGGGTAATATTTTAAGTTGAATTAACATAAAAACTAACCTTTCCTTTTTTATATCTCGCCTTGTTGACATATCTAATAAGTTTCATTTTGGATGTACATTATTGTGTCACCGTTCCCATATTTATTTATTTTTAATTAAAACCAATGTTTTTTTTACCAAGTAATGCACAAAATAATATTAAATGAACAAGTAAAATGAGATTATAAATCCAAATATACAAGATTAGTGCACTTTATTCCGAAAGATAATTAGAATAGAATAGAATAGAATAGAATTTATTGGTATAAAATGAGATACACAGTAGGTACACCGGCAATACTTACTTATATACTAAAATCGTTACTAACTGGTACAGCTATAACTAATTATAACTTCAAAATATAAAACAAATAACATGTCGTGAGTAGTATACAAAGCAAATCAAGAAATCTATATGAAACCAATAATACTTTTAACAAAGTATTTTTTTTTTTTTTTTTTTAAATTGACGGTATACACAGATAAAGTTCTTTACCTCCCGAGCTAGTCAACACGACTGTGTTACGGCAAGGTAAGATTCTCGTCTGCGAATACTAATCATAGGGACGTGTAAATAGGACTGTTTTTCTAACGACACATTTTTTCCTTGAACAAAAGATTCTAGAGAATTACAAGTTTATCGTAAACAACTAGTATAAGCAAAAAAATCAGACAAGGCTTACAACTAAAACATTTATGTTTCTTTATTGTTGAAAAATAAAGAATAGGATACTTTTCTTTATAGTTTAGTTAATTGTAAGAAATATAAATTATTATATACCTAAGTAATATTATTTATAGTATTTATTTCTATGTAATTTTCTAATATATCAATAGCTTTTTAATATATTTAATATATAAGTACATATTTTTATAATACTTCTTAATTATATAATATTAATAATATCTATGGTAATGTAAATAAATAGTCTATATAAATCTATATAAATAGTGTTTAGTAAATAAGTGTTATTTTACTTGCATATTTGTATAAAATTTTCAGTCCGATCATAATCTAAATTACTAAGAAACTCGTAAAGTGCCTTTTTACAAACAAATCTCGTCATATCTTTTAAAGGTTTAATTTTACTAATTCGATTATATAGAAAAGGAGCTAAAAAATAAGAGAAACACTGAGCAAAAGTAGTTTTACATGCTGGGACATCGTATACTTCATACGCTCTTCTAGCAGATTTATTGGTTTGTTGTTGAGAGTAATGTTGTCTTAGAACGATGCTTTGAATGAAGAGCTGACGAATATTCAGTACTCCAAACTCTTTATATATCGCGGTGGATGGATACCTAAATTTTTTTAAATTAATTACTTTCAAAATACATCGGTGTGCTCTTTCTAATTTTATGAGAGTACTTTTCCTAGCACCACCCCAAGCAGATATGCCATAGGTAATTATTGAACGACACAGTGTATAATAAACAGTTTTGTTTGTTAGTTTGTCTTTCAAGTTTCTAATCTTTTTAAAAATTGGTATTAGTGTCCGTGTTCGAGCTTTCAAATTATTTATATGTTGCTTCCAATTTAGGTTTTCGTCGATCTCAATGCCTAGATATTTAATGCAATTTGTTGGTAACAGAAAAGAGCATTCACAGTTTTCAGTAACCATACAAGTAGGTAAATGAGGTCTTAAGTTAAAGTCAGGGGGAGGTTGTGAGTTATTTTTTATACTGAACTTTTTTTTTTTTTTTTTTTTTTTTTTTATATTATAGTCTACCAAAATGACTCCACCCCGCCTGATGGTAAGCAGTCAGTGGAATCCAGAAGTGGCGGCCACTATACCAAAAGCCATCGTCTTAAACTGCTGGTATGGTAGCCTCCACTATGGCGACTGGGAATGGGGTTAGGGGAAGGGAATGAGGGAGGTGAGGAAAGAGGAAAGGGGGGAAATTGGGCCTCCGGCGCTCTCACTCACCGAACGAAACGCAGTAGTACGGATACTACTACTCTTAAGTCGATCTGAACTTTATATATTTAGTTTTTTTTAAATTAACAGTAAGAAGATTATAGTCAAGCCATTTCAAAACCACTTGAAGACCTTGCTCTACTGACTTTTTAACATTTGCCCATGTTTTTTGCTGGAACAAGATTACGGTATCATCAGCGAAAGTAATGATTTTCGCGTCAGGCAAGTTAATATCACAAAGATGGTTTACATAAATTAAAAACAACGTGGGACCTAGTACCGATCCCTGCGGGACGCCGAATTTAATATTTAATTTAGAACTAGAAATATTATCAATGTTTACACATTGTGTCCTATTACATAAATAATTTTTAAAAAGGTCAAGTGGTACACCTCGAATCCCTATAGCCTCCAATTTACGTACCAGCAGAGGGATCGAGACAGTATCAAAGGCTTTCGCTAAAACGAGAAAGACGCCAACGCATTTTTCTTCTTATCCAGATCACTAGCTACGTTGTTAACTAGATGTTCGACTGCATCTATAGTTGATTTTTTCTTCCTGAAGCCAAATTGGTTATGAGAGAGGAGATTATTTTTTTCTAGGTAATTTATAAGCCTATTATTTATTATTTTTTCGAGAATTTTAGCTGTAGTAGGTAAAAGTGATATTGGACGATAATTATTGATACTGTCTCTTTCCCCCGACTTATATATTGGTACAACAATAGAGTGTTTCAGAGCATCCGGAAACTTTCCTGATGAAAAACATAGATTAAAAATGTGAGTCAAAGGCTTTACCAGAATATTTACATATTTTTTAATAAACATAGATGAAATACCGTCCCAACCAGTAGACTTCGTATTTCTCAGTGACATAGCAACTTTATGAACCTCTGCCTCATCAGTGTCTAATAGCGCAAAAGAGTTCACTGGGCTGCGTTTACATTTAAATTTGTCCAAAAGAACATCTTCTGTAAGATTTTTTTTTTTTAGAATGTCTTCAGACAGCTTAGAACCCGTATTGACAAAGAAATCATTTATAAATTCAACCGATTCCTGTGTCGATTTCTTTATTTTTAATAGTTCACAAGGATCCTGCGATTTTTCACGTTTGGTTAAGTTGCATACGCGTTTAATTACATTCCACGTACCTTTTATATCGTGTTTGTTAGCATTTATGTCAGATCTATCATGCTCGTTTTTTAAGTTGTGGAGAAGATTATTGCAATGATTTCTGTAACGCTTGTAAGTGATTTCCTGATTTTTATCATTGGGATGTTTTAAGAACCTTTTATGTAACGTGTCTCTAAACCTCATGCATCGTAAGAGACCTGCTGTTATCCACGGTTGGAAAGTTTGCCGTCTGCTGGGTACCACAATCTGTCTGCTAGACTTTTCTATTATATCAGATAAGGTTTTGATAAGCGCTTCAGATGCTTCATTAGGATCTTTCAATAACAATATATCAGCCCAATCGAGATCTTTCATTAGGATGTAAGCTCTATCATAATCAAGGTTTAAAATAGTCTTTTTTGGTTTGGCAGCCATACGAGGTTGATTCATGGGAATACTAAGATAAATACTACTGTGGTCAGTAATTGATGAGTTACAAACTACTGTCAACATGTTTAAATTTGATTTCACGAAACAATGATCAATACATTTATTCAAGCGCGTTGGATGCAAGTGACTAGGTAGAAGACAGTAATTAGCAAGCAAGTTCATGTATTCATCAGATCTGTAATCAGTATTATTGTTACTAACATCAATATTAACATCACCGGTTAAGTAGATATTCGGTATATGTCTTTCATCTGTTAGCAGTTCCTCTAGGGAAACAAGAAAATTTGTGATTGAGGTAAATTGAGGTAATTGCTCATTTCTTACAAAAATAAGCGTATTTATTTTTAAGAAACTGGTCACACTTTAACATAATTAGAGATGAGACAGTTTAATCACAAATATCGATATTGGTTTTCCAGTATTAAATTTTTTTTTTTGTTTGTGATTTTCAAAAGAAGCAGCGCCTCGAGTCGCTTGGGTCCAATATTATAGGAACCATATAAGTGGGTTCCTAAGCGTACAAGTATCTGACTAATAGCTTAAAAGACAAAGCCTTCTGTGCTGCCAGCACTGCTACCTCCTCCCTACCCCCCAAGCGGCGGAGAGCTCAATTTTTAGCAAGTAAACTCGCTGTGCGCTACCTCCTCTTATTGCATTACCTAGGATTAGTTAAACTAGATTTATAAGGTTAATTTAAATTGCACAGTTTTTCAGTATTTTATTATACCTACTTAAATAAAGACTTTCTGAAATATATTCTGTTGTTTTTTTGTTATCTGAACAGATAAAATATCTCTCTAATAAAAATCTACTCATACATTCTCATGTCAGTGTCTTGTTACTATGTAATCAGAACAAAATCCTCCAATTACAAGCTCTGCTTAGTTGGAACGAAATTTAATAGCAACAGACAATTAATTCAAAGTATTATTTGGTTTGAATATACATACATACTTAGGAATAATACACGTAAAATTGACACGTAATAATTAATTACAATCTTTAATCCACACTAGAACAAATTTCAACAGGTGGTGGTTATTGAACATACATCCTTGTGCGCAGTAGTAAAATAAAAAAAAAGAGTGGGTACCCATGTACGCACGTAAGAAGTTATACTTCTTTGGCATAACAATCCAAAAATACCAAATAATAATACAACGCATACATACATAAATATTTGGATTGATATAAACGCCAATATATTTTTTATTTATTCACACAGATTATTTGTACTGATACGACACACAAAGATCCGCAACTAACTTCAGTGTGTAAAAGGTTCGCAACTAACTTCAGGGTGTTGCTTTTTTCTGTCGGTGTACGCGCGCATCGTAAAAATTCACTCATCATTTTTCCCAATCGCGCCAAAAAAAGTATAACTTCAAAAAAAAACGGCTAAATGCCAGTAGGACTCGCGCGCCGAGAGTTCCGTACTATCAGTGATCGGAAGTATTGAATAAACATTAGTAAACATAGTAGGAGAGCCCGACCGCATAACCAGATTTGTTTGTCGAACAATGTTTAACAAATAAATTTAGCCCGACCGTATGACGGGACGGGCTTTTCTGATAATAATTACAAAAAAGTGTGCTAGTTAGAAACACTGTTTTATTCTTCCTGTAATATTGACATAAACATGAATTAACAAAATTACTTCTAGTTAATTCATGTTTATGAACTATTTACTTTACTTTCATCTATTTCAAAGTGCTTAAATAAAAAAAAAACCTCAAAATTATAATAGATTATTATTACCTAAAACTGTTCTATATAATATAAGATAATGCTCATTTTAATAAGCAAACATAATAATCATGAAAATAATTAAATCTTTCGCGTACTTATATGAAATCCTAAACATCGATACTAAATATCGACAGAGTCAAGCTCTAACTGTTTTACGCTAAGGAAGCATAAACTGATAGATGTCCCTGTGTGTGAATGTGATTGTGTGTGTTTAGTTTAAGCTAGTGTGTAATAATTTTATTGTGTGCGTGTATAACGACGCGATTTAAAAATGCATTAGTAGTTAACATTGTAATTAGTGTGCGTTGCTCGCGTTACCCCGTCCCCCGCCGAAAGTGGCAGACTTTTGCGCAAGGGAAATAGAGCGCGTGTCCACTCCTGTTGGTTTAATGCTCTAAGCCCTTAGTCCTATAACTAAATAAAGTAAGTACGGAATTATCGATCATTCGATTAAATTCACAGAACAAGTACATACATAGAAGGAGTGTTAATCGCCCTCATATACTTGTCCTATTTTTCCAAATAAGCCGGATACATTGAAAAGAAAGAGACAAATAATTTTGCTAAGGACGCCCGGTGTACACTGTAGAAACGTCAATTTGGTTACCTTTGGTTACCTTTGGATGCCGAATTAAAAAGTAAACTAATGTCAAATGTTCCAACTTGTCAAGGCCTCTAGACAATTTAGTCGGATTAAACCGCCGCTCGTAATTTTCATTGTTGTTTATCTGTTTTGTGAAATAATATGTTATTTAATAATTACATAGTGCTATTGTTAAGTAAAATTCAGCCCATTGGATAAGCAAAGTCCTGCGTTATTGTAGGTTGTAAATTACATTCTTTTCGCAAAGAAAATCAAGTTTAAATCGTCAACTTCCATCGGTGAGTAGATAACAAACTAATAAAATATACTAAAAACCTATATATACGTGCAAAATACCTAAGTGATTTATACTTTACTATACTGCAATCATATTATAATCGTCTGTTTGCCATTCGATTCAGTAATTTTTAAGTATTTTACATTTTTACCAATTTGTGTAGTCATGTTCAATAGTGTTGTGACTTGTGCTGCATATTTTATCGATGACAAAAATATTACTATAATTTGTGTTAACGATTTTGTGGTAACTATCTTTGTACCTTTCATAGTGTTTCATACATTGTGTTCTTTTGCAGGTTTCCGAAAGATCAGACCGGAAGATCCATGAAGCAAATTAAGAGAGAATTATGTTATATATTATATTGTTACACGTTTAACGTTCCAGCGGTGAGGACGAATCTACTCAAATTTGCTCCATTGTCACGCGCCATACGACTTATTAATATTATTTCTATAGAAATTAATATTTTCAATGTACCCTGTCAAAATTCAAAGATGTTGCACAAAAATGTATAGTATTGGATAAATAGGTATATTTATTTAGTAATTTTTTTAGGTTTTTTTATGATATCGTATTGGATTTTTTATCTGTAATGATATTGTAAATACTTTTTCAATAAATAAATAAATAAATGTTCTAGATGACTACAGAAATTTATTGATAAAATTGATCGGGAAAAATTTCTAATAGTACCAATTCATAACATAACAAAAAATATTTTAGCTTATGCACAAATAATCAGGACATTCCTAAACAAAACTGTAATTTTAAGGGGCAGTAATAATGTGTTTCAATATTATTGGAAATATAATCATACATTTGTGACATGAATCTTACAGCTGTGTTTTATTTTTACCTTGGGGTATCTGCTATACTAAGAAAGTCAGAAAAGAACAGAGGGCCGATACCGGTATTTTGGCGATCCACACACTGCCCCGCACTACGCTGCGGGAGCGTGGCGACGCGGTGACGGTGCCACGCGTGCAGATGCGAGAGTGCTGGTCTGCATCATCAATCACGCACGTTACTGCAGAACACGGTGTCCGTCTGGCCCCGAACCCACGCGCGTGAGTACGTGTTTCTCTGCATGTAAGCGTGTGATCAGTAACACAGCGCTTAAATGCGTTTTCAGTGTGTTGCACCACGCGTGATTTCTATACAAAGAGAGATACTTACAAACAATACAAGAACACGCACGCTCGCACTACGCTCCGTGATGCGAGGTAGTGTGTGGATCGATCATGTATATTTTAATTTTCAATTTATTTAATTTATTCATAGACAATTTACATTGTGTTTGAACTTACAGCATGAAACATGAATATAAACTTCAAATTATTTCACATTGAAAATGCTCCTGGCGCCACTGCCGGCCTATGCCATTCCGGTGAGGTGTAAAACGACCCTTTGTTTCTTGTAGTTCGTTTACGAGAGCTTTTAGGCAACCAGACCTCATTTGACATTAGCATGTCTGATATTTTACCATAGCCCATAGACAAATTTCATCTATCGATATCGATAAACTCTCAGAAGGTATCGTAGCACTATTAAACTTCTATTTGTCTCTGAGTGTGTACGCTTTATTCTCATAAAGTACTTCTATGCTTTAGTACTTGTTCTGTGATTAAATTAGCATAAATATATGTCAACTGTCACTTTTAAGTCAAATGTGTAAGAATGTCAGTGCTAAGTTTTTGTTAGCATGCAACACTAATTTTCTGAAGCTGAAGGGCCGAAGGTCACTTTACGTGGTAATTATTGGTTGGTCAGTTTAAAAAGAGAACAGTGATCAAAAAGACTAGAGTCCAAGCTACCAGCGGTTAGGGTCCCAGACAGAAGAACTTCATAACAATACGTGCCGTGTCGAGCAGCACTGCCTTCTGGATCTGGCCCTTGATCTATCCACCTAATGCAAGCCTCTTTATATGTTAGTCGAGGCTCTATAATAATAAACCATTTACAGTAATGACTATCGGCACAATGACAGCAGAATTCACATCCCACATGTCAACAATCTAATGGGCTAAATCAAGATATTTCATTTGCTTGTCTTTCTCAGCCTTCATGAGATTTTCGTCAGGGAAGGTAATATCAACTATCATTGCAAGGCGTTCAGATCGATCCACCACCATAATGTCAGGCTTGTTAGCTATAATAGTCTTGTCTGTGATTGATGATGGAGCGATCCCAGTACAATGTCGCGCGACCATTCTCGAGAACCGGCTCAGGGTCTTGTCTCAGTTTATAAAATGTACTCTGTGGGGTCTTGTTATTAATTTGACGAAAATGCTGGATGTGGTAGGTGATAGTTAAAGGTTGACACCACAGACTAGTAGAGATGGTTGACACCAAAGAGTAAAGGTTGACACTAAGTTTACAACACAGAACAAGTACTAAAGCATAGAAGGACTATTATGAGAATAAATATAGCGTACACACTCAGAGACAAATAGAAGTTTAATAGTGCTACGATACCTTCTGACAGTTTATCGATATCGATAGATGAAATTTGTCTATGGGCTATGGTAAATTAACAGACATGCTAATAAAATGAGGTCTGGAGGCCTTGACAAGTTGGAACATTTCACTTTTTAATTTGGCATCCAAAGGCAACCAAAGGTAACCAAATTGACGTTTCTACAGTGTACACCGGGCGTCCTTAGCAAAATTATTTGTCTCTTTCTTTTCAATGTATCCGGCTTATTTGGAAAAATAGGACAAGTATATGAGGGCGATTAACACTCCTTCTATGTATACTTGTTCTGTGGTTTACAATATATGACGTAATATTATGGCGACTACTCTCTAATCTCTATTGATGAAACAGATTAAAAAAGCTGAAGCTTTGAATAGAATTTTAAAATTGAACAATGCTCGATAACCTCAGTAGAGTTTTTTAACATCTGGGCCTAAAAATGAATTAATCTATAATGGTGAACTGTTAAGTGGCACCGTAGGCAGACGCCTCACAAGGAGGACCCATGACCTTATTAAGATGGCGGGCAACCAATAGATGAGAGTGGCTCGTGAACGGTAAAGACAGCGAAACTTGGGGGACGCCTATGTCGCGTAGTAGACGCCTTTTGGTGGCAGGTTATGAGAAGTTATACATAAGTCCACAGAGTATAACCTGCCCCTATGCTTAGCGTTTGTGGACTTTGAGGAAGTGTTTGATTCGACCGACACCTGGGCCGTGCTGCAATCTCTCCAACGGTGCCTATTGACTATCAATGTATCGACGTGCTAAAGTGTTTGTATGAAAACGCCACCATGTCAGTACGAATTAATGGCCAGAGCTTAAGACCTATCCAGTTGTAGCAAGGAGTACGACAGGGAGATGTTATATCACCGAAACTGGTTACCGCTGCACTGAAGGACGTGTTGAAGCCGCTGACCTGGAATGGATTTGGCATCAATATAAACGGCGAGTACATAACTCACCTTCGATTCGCTGACGATATCGTGGTCATGGCTGAGACCGTGGAAGACGTCAGTGCAATGCTTAATGAGCTCAGTAGAGTCTCTAAAAATAAACATGGACAACTAAAGTCATGACCAATGTCCATGTCACACCCACTCCTATTACGGTCGGAGGCCCTAATTCATTGACGAATACTTATACCTGGGACAAGCAGTCCAATTAAGTAAGTCCGATTTTGAGAAAGAGGTCACTCGTTAATCTAACTCGGTTAGGCAGCGTTCAGGAAACTACTACATCTACATCTTCTCGTCTGCACTACTGCAGTGTCTCAAGACCAATGTCTTTGACCAGTGTGTGTTGCCAGCGATGACATACGGAGCAGAAACGTGTACGCTAAATAAGGGTCTTGTCAGAAGGCTTTAAGTTGCTAAGAGGGCGATGGAGCGGGCTATATTAGGCGTCTCCCTGCACAATCGTTTAAGAAACGAAGAATTCCACAGGCGAACAAAGGTAACTGACGTGGCCCACAGAGTTGCTACTCTGAAGTTGACCGTTGGGGCAGAAAGGTTCTAGAGTGGCAACCACGAACTGGAAGACGCAGCGTGGGCAGACCCCCAGACACAAGGTGGACCGACGATCTTATAAGGGTGGTGGGCAACCGATGGATGAGGGCTGTGAACGACCGGACACGGTGAGTAATTAGGGGAGGCCTATGTCCAGCAGTAGACGTCTTTTGACTGATATGATGAGTAGCGCTTCGGACCAGAGACTTCATGACATAATTTAGTAGAAACACTATATATATATATTGTACTAAATTTTAAATTGAAGACTTGCTCCCGCCATCTTAACGCTCACAAAAAACAGGCAAAAATCTCGAAGACAAACTTTTTACCCATTTTGACATAATATTAAATAGTGCGTGGACTCCGTCCGCGTGGAAGAAGTGCAACTTCGTAATGTAGAAATGAAAATAGGAAGGGGTAGAAATTCATTTTTCTATTTTCCCTCCCCAGGACCGTTGAACGTTTAACGCAACAGTGCTTTCATACCCCTTCCATGATAGCGTTAAACGCTTAACGCAACCTTGTTGGAAGTCGCATTAGAAGTTTCACTTTAATAAAATTTATCCTTTAGTTAAAGCCAACCCCAGAAAGTTAAAACAGGGAATCAATGCAAATCATTCATAGCATAATTAAATATCACCAAACCAACGTGTGCTATTTAGATATAGATAGACCTGTATGTCAACCTATGTCAATTTCTGCCTTTACACAACGAGAATATCAGTGCTGTAGTAAAATATTGTGACAAAAAGATTTTAAATTATGTGCTATGGCAATATTGGCAATTGGAAAAAATTTCGTCAAAATCACCATTGTTTCGTGTCGAAGTTGTAACTTGTGCTTAGTAAAATAATCAGTGTGCAATTTTGTTGCATCGTGCTATTCACTTCAACGGAAATATCTTGCAACGGTTCAAGAAACTGCTATCTACATCATAATTTTTCGCAAAAGTTAAATTGTATATTTTCTTTGAGGACTCATCATCATGACTCCTAATCTTCAAACATTCATCAACAGCTTTCAGAATCGACTGTAAGTATTTGATATAAATTATTTGTATACTTGCACAATGCTCGTGTATATTTACATAAGTTGCTAAATAAATTAATGTTACACAAGGCTATAAATGACTACGTCATTCTAGAACATTACAGTAGCTACGCTATGTTAATGTAGGATTATGAGCATTTTTTAGATTAATGTAGAATGAAATGTGTAATGTTTAAAACTCAATATCTTGTTTACTGCGCAATCAGCCGTATTGTATTTTTCTAATTTTATTGTTATCTTAAGTAAATCCATGATTTTGTTTTTTTTTAATGTGGACTTTGTATCATTCTTCTAGAGAGCCACCGGTGCGCCAACATCTTAAAAATGTTTATGGTACCTTAATGTTGACTTGCGCCTCTTCAGTGGCTGGAGTGTATGTTGACATGTACACTTGGTTCCAAGCTGGCTTTTTGTCAGCCATTGTTGGAGCAGGTCTAATGTTGATGTTAATTGCAACTCCTGATAATGGCAAAAATACTAACTTACGTCTTGGATACCTTCTAGGTTTTGGGCTCACATCAGGTAAGTTGAATTTCTTTGATAAACCCATCATTTTATAATCTACACTTTCCCTGTTTATTATTATGTTGTATTTTATTCTCTGAAGATGTATGAACTGCAACATAATGATATTTAGATGTTGATAGACATAAAATTGTATTATAAATGTAGTTAAAAACAATGGAAATTAAACAAAGAAAATCTAAAATTTCAGGAATGAGTTTGAGCCCACTGCTGGAGTATGTGAGCTTTATTGATCCCTCCATCATAGTGACAGCACTTTTGGGCACAACATTAGTGTTTGTATGCTTCTCTATTGCGGCCATGCTAGCTGAACGTGGCAGCTGGCTGTTCCTGGGAGGCACACTCATGACTTTGTTTACCTCTATGTCTCTTATGACTCTAGCCAACCTCTTTATGCAGTCACACTTCTTGTATCAAGTAAGTAAATAATATCCTTTTACAACCCTTAAAAATAATTACTTTGCAATGTACAGTATTGAATTCTTTTACAATAACAAGTTTATTTAATGATAATTATATGTAAATGTTCTGAACCTTTCATTGATTCCAGTTATTTGTGTATGTGCTGTGGTTCCATTGTCCAATATTTGTAAAGCAAATATTTATACAAGTGTTATATATTGTTTACCATGTATGTATATCACAATCAGAGATCAGAATAGGTAGAGTACCTGGAGTTTAAAGAAGGAAACAACATAGAGTTGATAATGCCTCCACCAAAATCCTAGAATCATAAACATGAAGATTAAATCAGCAGCAGCAATCGTTTCTTAAATCTCAGGATTTAAGAAACTACCTATTCCTCATTTATTTGTGTACTGCCTCTATGGTTTGGTAGTACTGTGTACAGATTACCAGTGTGCATTACCCTAGCAGGAAAGTTTCTCCTAGAGAAGCACAAATATTTAGTGCCTAATTTGCTGTAAATGGGTGCGGCATAAGAAAATTCTCCTCTTTCGGTCTTTTAAAGGAGGTACTACCAACTCTATGTTACTTAATTCTTTGGACTTTAGCTAAATATAATCTACCTATCCGATCTCTGAATTCACAATATACTTTTCATTGACTGTCGTATTATGTTTCAGGCACACCTCTACCTTGGCCTCATGCTTATGTGTGGCTTTGTACTGTTTGACACACAACTGATCATTGAGAAGCGCCGCATGGGTAGTAAGGACTTTGTTCAACATGCCTTGGAGCTGTTTATTGACTTTATTGGAATTTTCAGAAGACTGCTCATCATTCTTTCCCAAAAGGTATGTATGAGATTTTGTCCATGTGAGATCAAAATATGACCATTCCAAAGTTTATCAAATTTCAAAAACAAAATTATTAAAATAGTATAGGGTTTTTCTATGAAAATGTAACAGACAAAACAGTGTAATACTTCTCAGTTTAAAAAAAAACTAGGATACAGTAAGATACTTCACTTAAAATAAAAAGCTTGACTGAAAAAACACTGTTTTGGTAGCAGGAAGAAAATCTCAAGAAAATTCTATAGCTATTAGAAATAAATATTATCTTTGAATAATAGTAATGTCAGGGCCCTTATGTACTACTTAGATAACTTCCCTTTTCGTTGTGCATTATCTCTTAGCAAAATATATTGTGTAAAATAATTTACCAATAAATAAAATCCTTTACACTTGTATAAAATTATACTCAAAGTCCATGTATTATTATTATTTCCTATATATTGTTTATAGTAAGAATTTATGACACAGATTAACCAGAGATTAAATCATCCATCAATATACAATACTATAATATATGAATTTTTATTTTCAGGAAGAACAAAATCGCCGCCGCAAACGTGATTAAATACCTATTACGTGCAACTTTCAAGCCAATTCCTTGTTGACGCAAGACTTAACCTATGTAACGAAACAATGACGTAGATGTGTCATTCAAAGATTATTCACTGTTTTTAAACATCTTCCATGCGTTAAATTTTGCGAACTTGAGAAATGAATGATTATGTATACTATGTAAGATTGGGGCGGGATATAACTTCAAACTTTGTTTTAATATTATTATTTTGTTACTCTACTATGATATTTATGAAATTTACAAGTTATTACTGTATCATAATTAAATAAATTAATGCTGATTGTACTTTTTTTTTTAATAATAAGTCCTAATCATGTACCGGTAATTTGAGGTGAATAACAAAAACATTTTTGGGAAAAATCTGTTTTATAATGACACTATTACATTATCTAACATAAAAGATGATAATGACAAAATTTGTTTCAACTTTCAAATTTTATTATAAAATTGACAATATTGAGTTACGCTATTTTTTAAAATTTGCGCGTATCTAATAAGGATGTTTAGGAAAATTTCCGCCACCAGTTTGCGCCGCTTCACTTTCACATTGAGCCAATCGGGGCCGAGGCACACGATGCGTTGGCGCGGCGTCGGAGCGATGTCGCTGCGTCGTGATACATAAAAATATCTGAGGCATGTTACACGATGCGTTACGATGCCGCACCAGACTACAACTGCCGGGACGAGGTGGGGAGGGGTGAATGCGGCGCGACGTCAGAGCAGCAACGCTCAGTTGTCTTTTACGATCCATTTTTATTCAGGCTGTCACACTGCTGGGGCAGTGCACCGCGGTGGCGGCGTCACTGCGACATAACAACGTTGCGCCGTTGCGGCGCTGGCGCTGCACCGCTCATGTGCCCGTCGATACGGCGAAATCTTTCGGTGCGGGCGGCGCCGCAACACATATGCTCCGTCAGGGCTAAAGTTAACTTTCTAAAAGCATATGACAGATAGACCTGACGCGACGGTGCAGCCACCTCGTGGGCACCAATTTTAGAAAACTCTCAGCATTTTTCTTTTGTCCCGCGTGAATGTCGGTTATCGCTTAATATACATATTTTTACACATTGGCGATTATGAACATGTTTATTCATTGACAATTTCTTGTACAAACTGTCATTCCCAGGGCAAGGCGGGTTATGTCGGACTCTCCGACCGCATTCAAAGCGCGGCCGGCATACCGACTAAAACCCACGGTGTTCGTCCAGACGGCCAGTGTCGGGGTCACGGGCGACGCTCGTGCATTCATCCGCGACCCCGACGGGCCATGGCCCGCTCACCACGCACGGGCGGGTCTCGTCCAATTTGGGAGGCCTAGCCGCTCCTTCCCCCCCCCCCCCTCGAGAGGCGTGTGCGGAACACGCGCATCTCTAACATCGCCGCCCGCAAGCCACCTCCTAACTCGGCTGCAGAAGATAGGGAGAACAGCGCGTCGCAATACCGACACTCCTCTTTCCTTGCGGCCTCATCGCGTCCTCAATCCGGCGGTTGGGACCCCGCCGAGACCGAGGAAGGGAGGAAGAGCGGCGCACCGTTATACTGGCACTCCTCTACCGCCGCGGCCCAGTGTTGCCGAAGCAACACCGCAGCCCGTCACAGTTGCAGTACCGCTCATAAAGCACCGCAACCCACCTGAACCGCTCCATCGTGAGCTTAGCACCAAAGCCCAGAGGAGCGGCGCCTCCTTGGGGTACCTCTTAGTTCACCGTGGGTCTGGGTGACCACGGTTACTAAGCCAATAAAAATCCTATGTTGTTCACCAAGGTCTAGTATTTCTGTATACCAAATTTTATCAAAATCGGTTGTGATTTAGACGTGAAAGCGTAATAATAACAGACAGACAGACAAAGTTACTTTCGCATTTATAATATATGGATGGAAGAAATGCCACAATATTTCTCTATCCCTGTATAAATTGAGGCATTTTATATAATCAGCATCACACCAATGCGCAGGGCACTAACATTATTTAGAAGAAGAAAATCTGACTGTCCAGGCGTTCACTGTCCTTCGGCACTGACCGCCCACTATAGTTATTATACTCTTTGCCGCCCACTGTCTAATTGTATTCTTACGGAGCGAGTGACGACCCAGTACCTGTCATTTTAGGAGTGGGGGAAGGTCAGTGGTCAGTAGAAACAAAAAAAATTTAAGTAGCTGTCCGACAGCAACTGATAATCGCTCAACTTTGTGTTCACGGATCCAGTAACTGTCCTTCACTGACCGCCAGTTACTGGACCTGTGAAAAGCAGGCTTAACTAACCTTTACCTGGGTAGATTAGATAGTAGGACGCAACTGTAATAGTAGGTAAAGCAAATGAAACATTATTGTTATGATTTTAGAAAAAGATATTTTTTTATCTATAACAATTAGTGATATAAAAAATCTTTGCTAGGCGTTGTTTTGTAAGTAATAAAGTGTAAAATGGTGGTGTAGGTACTTAAGTACAAAATCTAATAATTTATTTATCTTATCAGCTACCGTTATCCTCATGTGGATGTACTTTATTGTTGTCGTACATAAATATCTTTCTAGCTCTGTCCAGCTCACTGTTTATCAGTATGCTGATAAAGTTTATTACATTTGCTTCCTCATCTTCCATCTCTCTCCGCGGATTTGTCACATGTAATTTGCTGGCAGTGGATACACTTTCTAAATTATTTGCTTTAGGCTTTCGCACATCGTAAATCTTTTTTGATAAATTCAATCTACAGCAGTTACAACCTGTCATATATTTGTACGATGGATCTTCTGGGTCACCACTTTTTATTACATATTCGTATGTCGAGACTCCTAAAATAGATATATAAACATGGAAACAACATAAATGTAATAAGGCACAACCTATTGCCGAAGCTATCACACAAAAGAACATTAAAAATATCAAAAAAGACACTGAACTTCTACAATAATTTGATGTCGTGCTAATGAATGAACTACAATTAATAAAGTTTTGTGCTTCAGTACTTAAATACATAGGATTAGTAAAAAATATCACAAGGTCAGCTATACATAAAGATGATGTGAACGTTGAGATCATCAGGGCTGTAGTAACGCACGCAGTGAAGGCTACGTAATTCCTGCGACCGATGCAGTTGTTGAGCCACTTGCAGTGGTGATCGAAGTAGTCCACACACTTGTTACATATACTGCAATGTTTTGTATTTCTGCTGGTTGTGTGTATGTTGCACAGGTGGCACCGTCCATTTTCAATAACATGGGCGTGAATATCACGATCAAACTCTGGCACGTTATTAACTTCAAGCTTTCGCAATTCCTTTTCACTTGGATCTATCAAAGAGGCTGCGAGATGTGATGCAATATGGCACACATACAATACAATAAAAATCACTAAAGATATCGTTTTCAGTTCATCAAACTGGATTTCTATGAGTATCGAGAAATTTAATGAACCAGTGGCAATGAAGACGAACCATCCAATAACTTGCTGATAATTAAGCGGCAGTTGCAGGCCATGTAATCTCCTTTGAAGTCTCGGTGACGAATGTAAAGTACAGCATTTGTCCATTTGTTTTAGTAATTAATCAATAGATACTTAAAATGGGCACGGTTAATAAGTAGATAAATATTTTCTGCAAATCTGGTCTCAAATGTACATGTTATTTTAAATTGTTTTCTTTTTCACGTAGAAACAACAATAACAACGCTATGCCTAGTACTACATAGTAAATACCTTTAACTAAATTTAGTAGACGAATCGACTTAAAGCTATGCGCGCGCATTACGCCAACATTTTTGTAACGATTTCATTGAACTTTGGGTTTGTTTGGGTTCAAGCAAATAAGTGTTTGTAATTCCATTAGACATAATTTCACTCACAGCATTCATGGTTACCCGTGCAAATATGTCTGAAACTACAAAATAGTAAATACCACACGTTCCTAAACTCCAACAAGTAAATGTTACCTACCTATTTGCCTATTTTTTAATTTCTGGCTTCAGGTTTCCTAGGAGATAGACTTCATAACATGACGCACAGCATACCTAGTCTACTGACCTACATACCAACTTTAAATAACCTTGTAAACTTTAAAGCATTTGTAAATAAATACATCGTAGTTCGTCTCTGCTCTAAGATTAGTAGGTAATTTTAAGCTATGCATTTAGATACGTTTAAAAGTCTACTCTCGCATTAGACAACAAACCCTCTGGTGTGAGAGACTTCACAAGTATACCCAAGTACCTACAATTAATGAACACTCATACAAACACACACATATTTTGGTAGCACGCAGTAATCGCACGTGTTCCCAATTCCCAATGACTGCGCTACAAAGGGAGTCAAACTGGGTCGGATATATATCTATAGCACCTGTTGAGATTATTATCAGATTATAGTGCTGATACCGCAGCTTGTTGTATCTCTACCTACTTCAAAGAAATGGTATTACTATTTCTTTCTTTCTGGTTGGCTATACGATGTCAAACTGAATTCTGCAAAAGGCGGTAATCCAGTATTTATATTAACAGTATTACTATAGGTACAGTGCCGTAGTTTACTTTAGACCTTAGACGTGGCCTGTATCGAAATTCATCAGAGGACCGTACTGCAACGAAGCTCAGAGGAAGTCGGGGTTTCTCTAGGTGGGCAGCCTTCGTATCATTATACGGTAAATACGGCGCTTGTTACGCTCTTGGTAAAGCGGCTACCTACGGTCAAATTAGTACTTCTTTATATAAACATACCTTCACAATAAGCAATAGTTTCAAAATATAGGTAGGTCCTAGCATTCAAAAATACTCAGTCCTGGTAAGAAATTGATTTAATATCTACATATTCACAAGTATAATATCAATACACATTTGTACACAAGCCAATTAAACTGTCGTCATTTCTGTTTTCACATTAACTTGTTTTGAAAACTTCTTGGCCATTTCACGTCTAGTATGTACGAGTATCCTATGGCCCTTACAATCCAAATCTTCCTCATAACATTTATTTTTGCAGCATTTTTTACAAAGTTGATACACGCATTTGCCGCCCTGAAAAACATTCAGAATGAGTTTCTCTATCTCTATCTATACTAAGAAATAACGAATAGCGATAGAGTTTGTTTGTTTGAACGGGCTAATCTTTGGAACTACCAGTCGTATTTGAATAATACTTTTTGCATATGATAGCCAAGTTCTTGAGGAAGGTTATAGGCTATGTAACATCACGCTACTGGCGACGCCGGGAACAAAGCTTAAGCAATGCAAAGACGCTGGTGTAAGCGGGGAACTAGTCTCAGATAAAATACCAGTAGATAATTTAATATTTTTAATATGATACAAGACAGTGTTTCAATAGCTATAGGCATGAAATTGTAATACCTACAAAATATACAATAACTTTGGTACTCTTTATCAATATTTTAGTGACATATAGATTAGATAGCATCATACTAACGAGAGGATTTGGACACTCTTCATTAAAACATATTTCTCCACTTCTAGTCTGCTGCATATCTTGTCTGCCCGGCCTTCGCAAAATTCTTCTTTGCTTCTTCATTTTCTTGCGTGAAATGTAATTACCATCGTCATTCTCTATTTCCCTTTTAACTCCAGAAAGGCTATCCTAGGAACAGAACAGTTCTCTACTAAGCGTCAATATTGTGTGGAATACGAAAATAAATGCTTCCAATTAAATGCCTGATTTTTATTGGGCATATCTAATTGCAGTAGTCTGTACATACTAATAAGTACTGGAGCTCTTTCTTAATCAGGTGATTACTAACGATACAAAGCAAAAAATTGAACCAGTAGAAATAAGTAGTAAAACTGAGAACAGCAAAATATATTTTCAGCACTATTAGTAGTGCGCCATTTGTAGTAAGAAGCATCTGATTTAATATTATTTATTGATTACATTACCTCATTATTTTGTAAGTTCTTCATTTTTAGTGTGTGCTCCTCAGGTGACATTCTCACGTATGGCTGACATATCCATGGAGGTAGTATCAAGTTAAAACCATTTCTAGTTATATTTTCGTAGTTATCCATTCCTTGCCTGCCTTCATGATAAGGTAAATATTTGTGCTTAATATTTACACACACTTTCCTAAAATCATCTAAGTTTTGAGCAGTTGCTAAGAGTTGTCTGTCTTCATTGTTTTCTTCAAATGAAAATCTATAAAACCGTAAATTATATTAAAAACAGTGTAGTCAGTGGTGTGCACACATATTTTTGTCAGGATATGGATTATTTAATTATGTTGCTAAACTTGTAAATTATTGGGAAAATTTTAAGGTAGGCAGTGCCTTTCTACCTAATGATGGGCACACCAGTCAAATGGGTGTAGTAGTGTTATGGATAAGTAGCAAAGTATTTTTATATTAAAAGTTATAAATGAAAGATTTAGCTGTCTATTATCACAGTTTAACCAGCTTTAAAACTAAATTTTTACCTACATTTTGTGAAATATCTTAAATAAATGTCCTCTGATGTAAGAAGTTGGGCATGGATATTTCTCAACTAAATCAAGATATTCTTCAGCAATTGCCCAAGTGACTGGATTAACACCTTCAAATAATGCTGGGTTTGTGAGGATACCTTCTGCACTCATTATGCCATCTACTTTGGTATAGTCCAAACATCTGTATACATCTTTCACACATTGAATGTTGCCATTGGCAAACATAGGTATTGATACTGCTTCTCTGGGAAGAAAAAAAAATGTTCTAGAAAAATGTCAGGACTATTAATACAACTTCACAAATATACCTCTAACTTCATGCAGGTAAATTTTTACTAGACTTATTTTAAATGCAATAATACTTTTCTAAAGAATCCTTCTAAGGTAGTGGAATAAAACAAGCACATAAGTACATAAATCTCTGGTATTTCTATTCACTTTTTTTGCACTATTTTTAAGTAAAGGACTAGGGGTTAGATGAGTGAAGCATTATGAATTACAGACCTGACAGCTTGTATGTGCTTCCAGCTTGCAATACCAGTCAATGGACCCTTTTGCTCTCTTGTTCTTCCATGTACTGTTAGCAACTTACAGCCAGCATTTTGTAACATCAGTGCATACTCCACAGATTTCTCAATGTTTTCAAAAATCCTTACTTTACAGGTTATTGGAACTGAGACTGCCTCAGACATTGCACCAACTGAAACAAAATAAATATGAACAAATAAATATACCTAGATATGTTTTACCTTCTAAGAAGAAAAGGTATATCAGAGACATCAGAGCTCCAGTGGCATCTATTTCAATGTAGACAAAGCCACCAGCACCAACAGTCACCTGTTGATAAGTAGTAACCATACTTGAAACTTGTGAAATATGAAAGACATGAAATTGCTGATTATGAGGCATCTAAATATTACACACATAATTATTTTGTGGTAAGTAATTTAGGAGCTGAACAAACAAACAAATCAACACTCACCTATTTTTTTCAACAACTCCCACTCATCCTGGAGAAATGACCCATATTTCCCTCTCTTGGCAATAGATTGTGGACATCCAAGATTAATATCTATAGCGTCACAACATTCTTCTACCATTTTTGCAGCCGCTGCCATTGTTTCAGGGTTGTTTCCACAAAACTTAAATAAGCAGCAAATATATTGTTATGATAAAATCACACAAACTAGTCACACATTTCGTGGTATTTCATTTAAAAATATGTATTACTAGCTTCCCGCGGCGCAAGCGCGCGTAGCGTGATGTTACATAGCCTTAGCTTATAATATTTCTTAAGAACTGGGCTATCATATGCAAAAAGAATTATTCAAATCCAACTACTATCCAAACAAACAAACGAACAAGCTCTTTCGCTTTCTGTATATTAATATAGATAATGTATAATGACAGCCTCTATAGTGCAACGGGAGTGTGTGAAATTGGTGTTAACGAGGTTATTAGCTATATATATAGCTTGGTAGCTGTCATACGTGAATGTTGTGTGTGTGAAGCCGTATGCAGAAATAAATAATTAAATAAGATAGTGTTTGGGTGAATAAAAGTGTGTGTGTCAAATACAATGCATACTAACCTGAACAATCAACGGGCGATCCTCTTTACAAGTGACCATGCTATCTTTTCTATACTTTGGATCCTTGGTGAAAACATTACTATGAAACATTGGTGTATAACAGAGAGTTGCACCATGCCTACGGCAAAGTAACCGCCAAGCCAGCTCACTGGCATCAACCATAGGGGCCACTACAAACTGTGGTCGCCCTATGGAGTCGTACCATTCATGGGACATGACTATAAAATTAAGAAAAATAACTCAACTCTATACCTGCTTGTACAAAGTTTCAATTAGTAAATATTGCATGTCAGTTACAGGGTACAAGCAATAATAAATTACTTACAAATTTTAGATTGCTTGCTTTGCTTGCCCAATTTGTTGTCAAATGTCAAATTGTGTTTGACACATGTCATTTCTTGGCTCTGACAGTGTCAGTTTTCGAAAGACGCTCCGCCTTGTTTCTAAACGATAGTAAATTTTCTGATCTTTTGTTTTCAGTTTTCACAGAAGATGGTGGTCCAAATATTTCTATTTTTATCATTGTAATATATTATATAGAGCGGAAGAGTTTGTACGTTTGTTTGAACGCGCTAACTTCTGGAATTACCAGTCGGTTTAAAAAAATCTTTTTGCGTAAGTATGAAAGCCCAGTTCTCGCCCAGCCCATATCTTCTGTTTTCAATTTTCACAGAAGATGGTTGTCCACATATTTCTATTTTTATCATTTTAATATATTCTATAAAGCGGAAGAGTTCGTATGTTTGTTTGAACGTGCTAACTTCTGGAACTACCAGACGTAATAGTCATGAGTAACTCCCGACACACCTATACCCTCGGGTATATATCCGGGACTGGATATGCCACGACGCCTTCCCTTTCCAAAATATTAATATATCCGACAAATCCATATATCCACTCAACTCCGGACTGAGACTGAGAAACTTAGAGCGATGATCGAACACGCAACTGGATATGCCACGACTCCTTCCCTTTCCAAAATATTAATATAGCCGACATATCCATGTATCCACGCAACTCAGGACTGAGACTGAGAAACTTATAGCGATGACTAAACACGAATCTTAAGTTAAATTTAATTAAAGCAGCCGACATTTAGGACTTTGTTGTTTTTGAACCTATTCCCTTCAAAATCGATATCTAAGTGTCCTAGCGATGACCAAACACGAATCTTAAGTCAAATTTAATTAAAGCAGCTGCCATTTTGGACTTTGCTGTTTTTGAAATTATTCCTTTCAAAATCGATATCTGAGTGACTAAGCGAGAATAAGTTTGCGGAGTTATGGATATACTAAAGCGGATATGGATATGTTAATCGGATATATCTCCCTACTTGGAAAGATATATGACATATCCAATCTTTTACCGGAGTTACTAAGCCCATGCCTAAGACGTAATGTTCATGCAGTTGCCATAGAAAATAAACGAGAGATTTTAATTAATGTTCTTGTTCTTGTGTTGTGTCATCTGTCTGTCAGTAACCACAGAGTACATTTACAATAAAAATACAAACAGTCGTAATGTTTTAAACAAACTTGTTCTATAATTAATTAATTAGTCTGTGCTTAAACTTAAAAGTCATACACTTGTCAGTAGCGATGAGATATACTTGCAAAATTCAATACCAGGGCTTCTAAGTACAAGTACGTAAAAATACGAGGGTCGAAAACCAGGTTTTAAAATACTTGAAAGTATTTGTCATCCCACCCGCTAAAGTTCGAGTTCGAGTATGGCAACCCGCTCCCGTCGCACCTACCACGAGCCCCGCGCCGCCGCGCCGCAGTTGCTCGAGCGACTTATCTAAAATACTTGCATAGGAATTCAACCTGTATTCTCAGAAACGTAAGGAGCAAATTCGTATAAATAAAAAAATACTTTCAAGATAAAAGTATTTATTATTCACAAAGTCCGAGTGTGTTTCTTATTTATCATCATTGAAATATGAATAATTTTTCTATGCTATGCTATCGTTCGCCTTTAAGAACTTACTTTCATACCTGCAAGTATTGGACGCGAGCGTCTTACCTAAAATACTTGCATAGAAATTCAACCTGTATTCCCAATATGGTAAGGAGCAAATTCGTATAAATAAAAAATACTTTGAAGATCAAAGTATTTATTATTCCCTAATTACGAGTGTGGTTTTTATCTATATTGAAATATGAATCGTTTTTCTATGCTATGGTATCGCGCGTTCGCCTTATATATAGCACATACTTTCATACTTGCAAGTATAGTCTGCTCGTACCAGGGCGCC
Source organism: Parascotia fuliginaria (assembly GCA_963082885.1). Taxonomy (NCBI): domain Eukaryota; kingdom Metazoa; phylum Arthropoda; class Insecta; order Lepidoptera; family Erebidae; genus Parascotia; species Parascotia fuliginaria. The sequence goes on along the minus strand of OY720174.1, from coordinate 9,678,818 downwards.
CTACTTCGAAGCGAAGCCCTGGTTTTAAAACCTGGTAGCGTAAATACGTCTCATCTCTACTTGTCATGTCAAGTCATAGTTACACACCGGTTGCTTTTGCTTGATTTAAAATTTACCATGAACAAAATGGATAGGTGGTACTGAAATTTTTAATTGTGAATGGATACGATTAATTTATTGTGGTTATGTTTATAAAAAAGTCGCTAATAAACATATATTGTATAAAACCTATCCTGACTTGCTTTTTGATATTGTCTAGTTACATTTTAATTGATTTAAAACTACAATTAAATTTATCTAATATTACAAGTTTCGAACATTAATAAAAATTAAGTTTTAATAATGGCGTACGATATCTTGGTAAGTAAACGTGTTATCCTTAATTTTGTTTTTGTAGACACATTACGCTCAGTTGTCTTTGTATATTAAAAAATAATCCAAGGGTTGGTCTATACGAAACGGGGCACTGAAGAAAGACTAACGATCACCCGTCGAGCTACCTTTTTCATAGTATATTATAATTATTATATTTATATTAATAATTACTAGCTGCGCCCCACGACTTCGCCCGCACGTAAAATATGTGTTGTCTCCCTTGGGTACCAGATTTATTTTTGGGATAAAAAGTAGCCTATGTTTGTCTCCAGCACCAAATCTATCTACATACCAATTTTCATTAATTTTAGTTAATAAGTTTTTTAACAATACTGTTTTATTTCAGAGTCAATTTTATACAAGTTTAAATTTACCACTACAAGAGAAGCTTATGGAGTTGACAAGGATTATAGATCAATCAAGCCCAAATAAAGATCTTCAAGCACTGTTCCCACAGCTTATCAGTAATATATTCTCAACCACTTTCAACAATGGCTGGGGACTGAGAACTGTTACCTTTGATGTTAACAGATATGATTTTGATGCATTGTTAAGTTTCTTTGAACCTCTTGGCCCAATGTTTAGGTTGTGCTACAAACTCCTTTCAGATCCACAGCTGAAATATAACCTGCCATTGAATGTCTTACCGGTAATTACATGATTATTTTTTTAAGGTAACACCATATAAAAAACAAAACCTAAATGGATGTACCATTTAGGTTTTGCTTTTTGCTTTAATTTACTTCTCCGTATTATGTCCGTAGGTAATTAAATGTTGAACTCTGAGCCCAAACTGGTAGTTTAGTACTCTCCCTACATAGGGCAACTGTAATAAGTTGATACTGTATAAAATAAGGTAATCTGCTGCAGCCTTATTCCTAGTAATGGTGTTTTCTTTATGTAAAATTTCAATACATATTTTGATTACAGCTTGATTTACAAATGACACTGGAAAGAGGAAGGTGCCCACAGTTCTATGCAGATATGTTAACTACTGACTCACAATCTCTAAATGTTGTGGCTCTTGCACTCAGTATCCTTTTCACAAAATAAATAAGATATTTTATTACTAAAACATATGCAACATAAAACCATAATGTTACAAGCTGCAGAGAAAGTGAAAGAGAATTTTTTACGAAATGAAATCGTCATGATGAGTCATGCATGCGAAAGAGTTTTTTTGAACGAGCGGGGGGTCATCGGAGGCCCTTCCGTGCCCCGCGGCAGCTTTTCAACTCCCGGATTGGTCGGGTCCAACACATCGCTCTTTCTTTGGGTATCACCTTGACTTCGCCTCCCAAATAACACCTCACCCCCACTCTCTCTACAAACCATGGCCACAAGAAAAAGAAAGAGCAACGTATTTACGGCGGACACCAAATCCACATTTAAAATGGACTAGCTGTTGCCCGCGACTTCGTTCGCGTGAAAATTCAGATGGGTGCCTCTATGAGAATATTGCGTGCCTGATTTTATGGCATCCAGTTTAAACCGGCTACCGCTAAAACTGACAAACCACTTTCACACAAACTTGCGACTCTTATTTGCCCACTTAATAAGGGTGGTTTCTGAATATTAAAAAAAGAGTATTTTCTAGTAATTTGGTAATCCTACTATAAAAACTATAGAACTTTCATACAAACTTTGCCACCCCTTTATACCCCCTTAGGGGATGGATTTCGCAAAATTCCGTCTAAGTGAGCACCTATATCCTAATAGGAACGACCATGCAAAGTTTGAGATTCCTAGCACATGTTGTTTCTGAGATTTCGTGATGAGTGAGTTAGTGACCTTTTGCTTTAATGTATGTATAGATAGCTTTTGCCCGCGGCTTCGCTCGCGTGAATATCGTTGTTTCCAATAGATTGAGATTTTTATATTGTCTAAATACTGTTTGTCATACTATTTTTAATCTCCCTTTCATACAAATCCTCTTTCACCTACCTAAAGATATCCCTCGTAAAAACAATATACAATACACAAAGGCAAATTTTCACTACAATAACTTTCCCCTTCCTCTCCTCCCCTCCCCCTTCTCCTCTTCACCTCCTTCAGCATCCCTTGCCCCTCCTTCAGCATCTCTTGCCCTTTCCTCCACTTCCCTCTACCTTGCCTCCTCGCTTTCTCCTCTCTTCCCCCTTCCTTCGCCTTCCTTTTCCTCCTTTCTTCTCCCTTCCTATCGCTTCCTATACCTTTCCCTCCCTTTTCCACCATTCAAGAACTTCTTTCTTTCCTCGTCCCTTCCCCCTCCCTTCCTCTCCCGTCTCCCTCGCTTTCCTCTCACTTCCCCCTCACTTTCCCTCACTTCCCTCTCACTTCCCCCTCACTACCCCCTCACTGCCCCCTCAATTCCCTCTCACTTCTCCCTCACTTCTCCCTCACTTCCCCCTCACTTTCCCGTCACTTCTCTGTCACTTTTCCCTCACTTCCCCTCACTTTCCTCTCACTTTCCTCTTACATTCCCCTTACTTCTCCCTCATTTCTCCCTGGCTTTCCCCTGACTTCACCCTGACTTTTTCCTGACATTCTCCGCATTTCCCCCACACTTCCTCTTCACTTCCCCCTCACTTCCCCATCACTTTCCTCTCACTTCCCCATCACTTCCCTCTCACTGTCCCCTCCCTTCCTCCTTCCCCTCAATTCCTCCTTTTCCTCCCTCCCCTCCCTGAAAATTTCAAGTCGATAGCTTCAAAAGCTAAAGATCTTTGTATAGAATATTTCATCCCTAATTTTACGCCTCTAAATCCACCCCTGTTAAAACAAAATTATAAGCATATTTTTTATTTAAATAGAAGTATTCCAAAACAAAACTTCAAAACTGTAAGTTAAAAAATAAAGAAGATTCACACAATCGTTTTCATCCCTTTTCACACACTTAGGAATTAAATTTTGAAAAATCCATTCTTAGTATAACCTCTAAACATTTAGACAAACACACCCTCCAAATTTCAAGTCACTACGACCAGCAGTTTAGGCTGTGCGTTGTCTGTTAGTCAGTCAGTCAGTCAGGACAAAGCCTTATATAATATGTATGGGTGTATGGATGTATGGATTAGACGTATAGCCATCGGGGATCAAAGCATACAGGCTGCTAGGAAGCCACATAAAGCTGACCGTGCGAAAAACAGCTAATACTTAGATCCACACCCACAACCTTTAGTTGTGTCTGACCTTTTGCTTTATTAATTGTCATCGCGAAATATAGGCTCACAGGAAACTGGACTCATTTAAAACTAAACGGAAGTTTGTTTAGAATGAGAGGAATCCGCAAAATAAAAACGCTATCAGCTATTCCGTAACCTGTTAAAGTTTCTGTTTCTATCAGGTTTCCTAGTAAATTAACAAATGTTCGACGTGATTCTTTAAATTGCCATAACTTTTTTATTTATGAACCGATTGACATGAAACAAACACAAAATGTTAAGTGAAGCTTACCACAATGTATTAGTGAAAACCATATCTAAATCGGATGAGCCGTTTCTGAGATTAGCGTGAACAAACGCACAGACAAACAGACAAACAGACAAAAATTTTAACAATCAATGTTTTGGGTTCTATTTGCGTTGATAAAGGTCCCAATAATATTTTTTCTCATATATCTTCCATGTACAGACAGCGATCGGTTACATTTTTATTATATGTATAGATTTCTGCAATATCGGTCGGCGCGGCCTGCCTTGCTCTTTTTAACGGAGACGCAGATATGTACCCCGGACGATATATCGTACCTTAAATACCCCGGCTACGAGCTGGAACATGCTTTTCACCGCAAGGCTGGTGTGTGCATTTTCGTACGGGGTGATATCTGCTGTCGCCGCCTTCGGGCCCTCGAACGCCGGGACCTATCAATATTATGGCTGCGGGTAGACCATGTGGGTTTTACCCGAATCTACTCGTGCCTTTACAGGTCTCCGGCCAGTGATATAGGAGTCACCCAAATAACCGAGAACGTCCAAGGGTGGATTAACCAAATATTGGAACAGCATCCGTCTGCGGAGGTGGTGGTCCTAGGTGATTTCAACGTTCACCATAAAGAATGGCTGGGGTTCTGGACCACTGACCTCCTGGGCAGAACTGTCTTCAATATGGCCTCGGCCTATGGCCTCTCTCAACTGGTAATGCAGCCTACCGGCATTCCAGACGTAGAGGGTCATGAACCTTCTTTGTTGGATCTTCTGCTGACTACTCACCCAAACTATGGGGTAGTGGTCGATGCTCCACTCGGATCATCTGACCACTGCCTTATCCGTAGTAAAGCCCCTGTTGTGAGACCCGATCGCTCTTCGGCAACCGGGTCTCGCAGAGTCTGGCGATATAGCTCAGCAGATTGGGATGGGCTTCGTGAATTTTTCGCGTCCTACCCATGTAAGCGGCTTTGCTTCTCCTCCGGCAATCCCGACACATGTGCGGACTGCATTACTGATACGGTGCTTCAGGGGATGGAATTATTCATCCCCAACGCAAAAATCCCGGTCGGCGGTCGCAGTCGCCCCTGGTTTAACAAAACCTGCAGGCAGGCGACGCACCTTAAGCAGTCCGCATATAGGGCCTGGAACAGTGTTAGGCAACGCCAGGACCCGCGGGTCAGGGAAGAGAAGCGTAAGTTCAATGCCGCTTCCAAATTCGACAAGAAGGTTATCGCTGAGGCCAAAGCAGAACACGTTGCCAGAATTGGCGAGAGGCTAGAAAGCTATCCTTCAGGGAGCCATGCATTCTGGTCTCTCGCCAAGGCTGCCCAAGGCAACTTCTGCTCGTCCAATCTCCTGCCACTGCGCAAACAAGACGACATACTGGTCCATAGTGCAAAGGAAAAGGCTGACACTTTAGGCCAATACTTTGCCTCGAACTCGACTCTAGACGACGGGGGAGTCACACCACCCAACATCTCGCGGTGTGAAAGCTCAATGCCGGAAATCCGCATCACTCAACGCGCGGTCAGGCGAGAGCTCAGGCTCCTAGATGTCCACAAGTCGAGTGGACCAGATGGCGAACCCGCAGTGGTTCTGAAGACGTGCGCCCCTGAGTTGACTCCCGTTTTAACGCGCCTTTATCGTCTCTCATATAACGCTAATAGGGTTCCATCTTCGTGGAAGGTAGCTAACGTCCACCCGAACCCTAAAAAGGGTGACCGGTCGGACCCGTCTAAACTACAGACCGATAGCGATAACGTCCTTGCTGTCCAAGGTTCTGGAACGAGTTATCAACTCCCAACTCCTGAGGTACCTTGAGGAGCACCAGCTGATAAGCGACCGCCAGTACGGTTTCCGTCACGATCGGTCAGCTGGTGATCTTCTCGTGTACCACACACCGTCGGGCAGAAGCCTTGGAGGGCAAGGGTGAAGCTCTGGCTGTCAGCCTTGATATTGCCAATGCGTTTGACAGGGTCTGGCACAAAGCACTTCTATCGAAGCTACCATCGTTTGGAATCCCCGAGGGACTCTGCAGATGGATCGCCAGCTTCCTGGATGGTCGGAGCATTAAGGTCGTTGTTGATGGTGCTTGCTCCGATAGCATGATGGTTCATGCTGGCATACCACAAGGCTCAGTGCTCTCCCCAACGCTGTTTATTCTGCATATCAATGACATGTTAACCATTGAGAACATGCATTGCTATGCAGATGACAGCACGGGTGACGCGCGGTACACTAGCCAACAGAATGTCCTTCGGAGCTCCGTGCATGAGAGACGGTTACAACTTGTGTCTGAAGTTGAGGGCTCTCTCGGGCGGGCTCTCGAATGGGGTGAGAAGAACTTAGTTCATTTCAACCCCACAAAGACACAAGTATGCGCGTTCACTGCGAAGAAGGACCCTTTTGTTATGGCGCCTCAGTTCCAAGGAGTTTCTCTCCGTATCTCCGATGACATTGGGATCCTCGGCGTTCAAATATCCAGCAAGGTCCAATTTGGGAGTCATTTGGAAGTTTGTCTTCCAAATGACTCCCGGAAGAGTTTGTTTGTTTCAACGCGCTAATCGCCGGAACTAGGTACCAGTCGGTTGTGAATATTTTTTCTGTCTATGACACAGGACATGCACATATGACGCTAAGGCGTGCAATATCGACAGTTTTTCAATTCCGGAACTGAGTTCCAATACTAGAGATCTGATTACAGAATCTCGTTCCAGAACCTTTGACAGCAAGGACTCTATCCTACGGTCTGTAGTTTAGACGGGTCCGACCGGTCACCCTTTTTAGGGTTCGGGTGGACGTTAGCTACCTTCCACGAAGATGGAACCCTATTAGCGTTATATGAGAGACGATGACTTCAGGACATTATCAACGTGCTGAAGGTGACCGACCCCGATGTCGTGCCGACTTTCGTGGCTAAGGGGCTGAGGAGACTTCCCCCTGTCACGTTCGCACGTCGATGTCACCGGACTCTTGAACGACATAACGTCGCTGAAAGCAAGTCTGGCCGATGTGATGCTGCAGTTTGAAGCCTAACAAACAACCATCGCTGATCTACGTAACGAAGTAAAAGAGTTACGAAATACTACATTGGTATTTAGGTTAGCTGAGGCTTCAAACGTAAATACGAAACGCGGAGCATTCGTGTGTTCACCGGTAGCAAATATCGCATCAGCGATATCTGAAACGTCGCCGTCCGTCGTCGCGACTGCGCGCAGTGACCCCGTTGTCTCCGCGCGCTCCGTCGTCGCCGCGCGCTCCTCTGTCCCCGCTGCGCCCGATCCCGCTGCACGTGTCTCATTACTCCACAATGACTCAGGACCTCGTGGAGTACATCAAGGTCAAGGCCACTTACATTGTGAGGGTGCAACCTTTGGAGTCACGTCACAGCGTGAATTTCAAGTCGTTCGTGGCGCGTGTGCCGACGAAGGCCCTTGAAACCTTCACAAAGAAGATTTCTGGTCGAAGGGCGTGGTGTTCCGGCGGTTCCAGGCAGGCTGCGAGACAACGGAACCAAAACCGACAGACAGGCACAACGGGAAGGGTCATTATAGATTAAAGTTATATTTAATATATATTTTTTTTTTTTTTACATTAGCCTACCAAAGTGACTCCACTCTGCCTGATGGTAAGCAGTAAGTGGAATCCAGAAGTGGCGAACACCATTCCAAAAGCCAAACTACTGGTATGGTGGCCTCCACTATGGCGGCTTAGTGAGATGCTTTTTCACGCCCCGCTTAAAAGACCCAGGATCAAAATTAGATGGGAACACATGCGCTGGCAAAGAGTTCCAGGCTTTAATTGAGCGACAAAAGTATGAAGTGCAGAACCGTTTGGTTCGAGACCCTTTAGATTCCACTGTGAAAGGGTGGCACTTTAGTCCCTCACGTGTTGTTCTGGATAAAAAGGGAGAGGGTGGGATTAATTCAAAGAGCTCTTATTTTATTTTATTTTAGGTTAAGGCATTTATTAATTAACTTTTATTTAAATAGTGTGTAGTATACTTATATTATAATGTATGTATGATAGTCTGTAAGATATATATTAAAAATTGTAATCCTGATGGTACCCAAGATAGCTTAGTTTGGGACCAAAGGGAAACTACCTATTTGTAATAAAATGTAATTTTATATTTTATGAAATTACATTATATAAATACTAAGTAGTAATACTGCGGTTGTGTTTGAATGGTGATGTGCGTGCGTACCTTCATTGTGCGCGGCTGTTGACTGTACAGCGCCAAGCCACATGAGTAGTTTAACCGTACAGAGCTTCAGCTTCTTATGAAAGTGCAATATTGTTACCTATTTTGGTAGGGTTGTACAAAGTCGCCCTGAATATAGATGTTAATAATTTATTTGATTAAATTTCAAATATGTGCAAATATTGCACATGGCCAAGAATGCTTTTAATAGCTCTATAAAACAAAACAACATTGCTATCGTTGTTTGCTTATAACTTCGAAAGTGTTATTATATTTTTCCTTACATGACACTTAAACAGATCCATTTGACTACTACATCTTGAATTTTGCCCTACACCTGATAAACAATAATCAGAATAAGAGTACCTGGGAGAACTGGAACAGTGTGTATTTTGCCCTAGCATGTGATTACCTAATGCACTTCCTGCCCTCTGACCCTAATGTTATTGTACAACCACCAATACCAAACTACACTGGCAAAGTGCCTATGGTTGCGCCTTTACAGACTGCTAACAGGTATGTAAGTACTATGTGTGTTGATGTAAGTGATATTTAGATAACATTGTGGAATTGTATTTTCATTTATTTAAAAGAAGCATGTGGAACATGATGCATATGCACTGAACATAATAAAGTATTATAATTAAGTTAAATTTAGGTATATTTAATCTCATGAAACTCTAATAAAGTGAGAAAAATGAGATTGGTTATAGTAAAAACAGTTTGTAACACCTGACTGATACTTCGAATTTCTGGACAGAATATTCAGCACTAATTTTCACAACTACAATCACACCACATGAATGAAACCTGAGGTCTCAACTGCTCACTGCTACACAATCAATAATTAAGTTTTAGCTATATATCAACACAATAAGAATCAAACTTTGATATATTCATGTGTTTCAGGCCCTTGTATTCCCCATCACTGCTGTTAATACCAGATCTGTCTGGCAGTAGCATGAGTAATCAGCATGCAACGCAGAATCAATCACGTAATGAGGTGTGGCGGTCAGAAACAGTACTACAAGTTTTTATCGACATTTGGATGAGTGTTGAGCAATTTAGCACAAGTAATGTGGAGGTGAATCTATATTTTATATTCGTGTACTACATACTCATTTGGAGTCTATTAATCTCAAAGGTTCAAGTCAAGTCAGACACACCCTCAAATTAAGATAATAAAAAATAGTAGTGTACTACACCGATGTATACTCGATATTAAAGTGTGATTTTATAACAAGCAACAGTTATTCCGTCGTTCGTATACTCCGTCCTAATTTTGTTACAAATACGGTGTACCACAAGGATCAATATTGGGACCTCTTCTTATATTTATTTTATAGCAGAGTGCATGCAACTCATTTCGTTATCAATTAAGCTTAGTGATTGTGTAAATACTTACATTTACTATTGAAAAACAGACGCATTTTACAAAGCAATATTATAATTTCTTTCCACAATCTTTTCTAAAATTAGGGGTTAATTATTTTCTTTGTTAGATAGCTTTTGCACTAATACTTTATTAGCTTACAAAGGGACACAAAGCACGTCGAGTCTTCAAATAAATATTCGTAATATCATGTAAATAATGTCATGTTGAAAAGACTTAAAATTAGCGAAATACAGAAAAAGGAACTAGGTGAAAGTGTTTGGGAGTATTTAATGATAATGATAGATAATTCGACACAACATTCAGTGACGCGAAAAACGCTGTCTGAGTTATTCTTACGAAGACAGAATAGAAAAATTCGAAAATCAAATAGTAATAAAGTTATATTTGCATAAAATGTAGGTACATACGTCTAAACAGTATAGTGTACAGTGCCAGATACAATTTGTTGCTATTGCAATGCATCTAACGAACAACATGTACCCTATAACTTCTACTTTCGTTTTTAAAAATAAGTTTTTTAAAAACTTCCAGTTCTACCAAAGAAACTGTCAAGTGTTATGTTCAAGCCCAGAACGCGTGAGAACAGTACGAGTACTAGTCAAACATTTGCACACATTCTCTGCTAAACATTTGTCAGATCCAGCGGTCCGATCGTCAGCGCTCAGAAAGTACGCACGACAAATGATGTGTGTTCGTGCATACCATTATATTAAGCATTTGGTAACTACATGGCCGCTGGATGCCTCCTTTAGACTTGTGATGGAATTGTGGCTGAGTTTCATTCAGCCTTGGAGATATGTCAACAACACTATTTCTCAAGACAGGTAAATACTTCTTCATGTCGTTAACACAAAACTCGTATGTACGGTTTATTTATTAACAGACATCAAAAAAAGATGAGGTTTCTAATTCGACTGTATTTTTATTTTATGTTGATACCTCAGAATTATCGACTGAATAAACCGTTTTTGATGATGATTTTGTCCAGTTCTGACAATGGCATCCATAAGAAAATAAAAGTCTTAAATTTGTATTTTGTCACTTTTTAATTTCTTTCATGTTTAAAGTCGGATTTTTTTAAATTAAAATTATTTTCTTTTTGTGATCTTCAGAACCCTGTGATTTTCTGCGCACTACCATATGTTCAGGTTTTCTCATGATGTTTTCCTTCAATGTGTGTCAGTAATATTGACAAAATGTGTTGATTGTTCTAGAGTCTAACATAATATAATAATAATATCACAACAACTACACACAACGCCATCTAGTTCATAAGTAAGCATATATTATGGGTTCTAGAATGCGAATAACATACTTAAATACTTCTTGTTTTTGTAAATACATACATACCTACATAGAAACACTCTGACCAACTAGTTTATGTCTACTATGTTTTTTTTTATTTGGAGTTGTTTAAAGTACATAAATGCAATGTTTTCCAGGTTCCCCGCTACTAATAACAGACAAGAAGAAAGTCAAAATAATCTGGATGCAAGTTTCACTCAGTTCATAGCAGAGAATTTTCCATCATATACATGCATGTTCCAACTTGTTTTGCCTAGGTTTATGAGGTTAGACTTGACAGCCTACAAGAATGCAGTTATGCTGTTCAGATTGGGCAAGGTATAACTATTTTTTTAGTAAAGCATATTTTTCCATAGGCCACTTGTTATCAGAAAAGTAAATATGTACATAATTTACATATAACATTGTTTATACAGGTATTTTGCCAGCAGCATCTTATACCTGTTTTAAGAAACTTGGAACAGGGAATTACTGATAGTGGCTTAAACAGTAGCTTAGACTTAAGTTACAACAATTCTAATTTAGATCAGAGGTAAGCAATTTAATCAACATTATAATCCGTTTGGTTATATCGAGTTCCCAGATCTCATGTTTTCTTTCATTGAACTTTCTTTGAACCTTCATAAGACACGTGTCCGAAACTCATTATTACCAACACATACTGGTTGCATATTTTTAAGTTATAGACTGTTCGCTACGAAACAGAGAAAAAGGTAAGACAGGCCATTGTTGGCGAGACAAGGCACGTGGCGTGTCTGCCTCGTCCACACAACACATGACCAAAGCTTATAATAATATGTTATAATAGGTATTCAATATTAGTATTTGTGAATTGTTTATCGTTATTACCTACCTACATTTGCTTAACGTTATTGATTTTAACTATTATAAAAGTAATTAACAAAGTACATCAATCGCTATTTTACTATTTTATTACAGTTACACATACAATGGTGTGCCACTACATAAATGGGTAACAATCGCAAAGCAAGCCATATCAGAGTTAAATCTATCAGCAAATTACGAGTATGAGCCCATTTGGGGGGAGAACAATAAACAATTTGCATCAGAACTACTGAAGAGAATAATATCTGCAAAATTAATAGCGGAAAACAACATACAGGAGTTCAATAGGAAACTGAATCTACGTAATCAAGGTATTCGTCAAATAACAATTTATCCTACCAATATTATGAAAGCGAAAATGTTTGTGTGTGTGTGTGTGTAGATGTTTGTTACCACGCAGCGTCTAAAAGGCTGAACCGATTTAGATGAAAATTGGTATGTACATAATAATATATTCGGTGCCAGAGATGGACATAGGATACTCTTTATCTCGAAAATCGGTCTAGTTCCCAAGTCATAATATTTGAACACATAACATTTTCCGCGCGGGCGAAGCCGCTGGGCGCAGTTTATAATATTCAAGGCATAAGGTAGGCCCGGTATCCGACCAGCGCTACCTCGTTGCTCGGTGTTCACTCGTTGACGACAGGTGGTCAACGACGGCGCTGGTCGGGTGCCGGGTGGGCCTGATGAGCTATGACCTTTAATATGTACATTTAATGAATTTTATATATCGAATGGTATGCGATAAATCAAATGTAGTGCATTTTAGTTTGTACAATATTTTCTAATTTTAGGTGTATGGGCCGCGTTTAAGAATTTCTTGATGATCGGCCATAGCGTTGAAGATGACGCACTGTTGGAGGAATTCAAGAAAGTGCCGGCTTATTTGAACATTAGCATTCAACATTTCTCAACTATATTTGGGGTAAGCATTAAGAACTATGAACATTGTTAAACTGAGCAACATTAGGCTTGGGCCAGTAACGTGCTCCTTCTCCTCCTTGATCCGCCATTAAACATAAGACACGAACATTTTTATCATATTTTCTCCAGTAAAAAACGAGATCATAATAAAAAAACGTAGCCATTGGTGGACATGACATAAAGATGTCTACATATAGATATGTTTAGTTTTTATTATGTGCTAACATTATAATATTGTTTCAGTTCACTGAGAATATGTTACACCTATCTGAACCTACAGTGCCAGAAAGTTCATTGGAACACTCCTCGTACGTTAATTCAATCAGTTTTCCACTTTCTATCACCAATAAGGTAAATAATAAAAATTTAACATTATTTCTAACCCATTATTCGATTATAATAATAATATTCTACCACATGTACACAACGCCATTTAGCCCCAAATTAAGCAATTATATTTGCTTGTTATGGGTACTAAAGAACTGATATACTACATATATACATTTTTTTTTGTAAATACATACATATTATAGATAAATTACACCCAGACACAGAACAAACAATCATGCTCATCACACAAAGGTTTGTCCTGGGTAGGAATTGAACCCACGACCTCCGGCTTAGCAGTCAGGGTCACTAACCACTAGACCAACAGGCCAGTCTAACTTAATTATGATTTAAGTACTTATTTTAATATTTTTCTTCTGATTATCTCCAGCTACGCAGTAATCCTACTGAAGTACACTATATGGGCGATCCTGATCTAATGCCAATAACATCTTATGAAAGCACAATATTAGTGAGAATGCTGTACCAAATAGCTTCAAGAATTAATGAAATCGTAAGTAATGATCACACCATGAAATAAAGCCTAAATAAATTTTGATTAAATTTCATAACACTTGTGATTAGACAATGAGCTAGCGTTAAATATAATACTGTAAAATGCTGCAAACGTTGTGCACCTTTGCTGTCCTATCAAGGGTGACATTGACCAAACATGTACTCCCGCTAAAGCTATGTACTGAAAAAGTAGCAATAATAAAAATAAAATTATCTCTTTCAGTATGGACACCAAATTACACAATTGTGGAACAGACGAGATTTAGTAGGGTATATGGCTCGGGAAGTTTTGCAGCGCCCTTGCACTATACAGACTTATGTGAAGGATGTAACTAATCATCAGAACATTGTGAGTCAAGAGCTACCACCACGTGTTTCCCTACGACGACTTGGTTCCCATGCTTTTGTAGTGTGGGTTTCCATCGGCTATATCATATTCAGACTGTTTTCCTGCAGTGGCCTTTTCTACGTGTTTGTACTAGCCCTTTTGTGGATATTATTTGTTTTTACAAAAGCAAGTGTTAATATGTTAAGAACAATTTGAATCAGAATGATTAATATTTTTACAGAATTAAATAATTTCGTACAAATTGCAATGTACTCTTTATTATCGTTCCCTATTGTCGTTTTTCGCACACTTTTCTAAATAACATAACATAACAGATAATAAGGAAATCACCGAATTATGATATTATCGCCTCCAGTCGCCAGTAGCGCCATGTTACATAGCCTATAACCTTCCTCAGGAACTTGGCTATCATACGCAAAGAATTATTTAAATCCGCTTAGTAGTTCCAGTGATTAGCGCGTTCAAATCCCTGAATCGTGTAAAAATGTCCACCGAGTACTTGGCACGGACTCAAAGCATACGGTGAGCCCGGAAATTGAGTCATCGTATGGACGTGCAGCACGTCACTATCGAGCGCGCAATGCAGACTAAGTATTAATATTATTAGTTCCGTTTATTCTCAATGAGTCACACTCATCTATATCACACTGTCACTGGTTGGGAAACTTTTTAATAAAAAAATCCCCAACCAGGCACACTTTCAGTCTTATTCGATACAATTTCTATGAGATCTATATCGATGAACAAAAAAGTACCGGGGGGTCAGTCCCTCGTTTGTGCAGGCCTTTAGAAGCAGAATAACAGAACTGGAGGGCTACCACCACCTCTTATAGCAGTATTATTTTGACCTTACTTTCGAGTTTTGTCGTTTGCTTTTGTACCATTAAAAACAAGGATAGATACAAAGTAAGGTTATTAAAAGATTGCTAAGAGAAGTTGTGAAAAAAAGAGGGCCTAAAATTAAGAATTACGAATTACTACAGGATAACCTTTGTATCCTGGTACTTCTGGTGTTTTTTTTATAAGACACAATTTCGTTCTTGCGTGGAGTAATGCTCTCATCTTTGGGATGGCTCCGCACAGTACTTGCTGGATGCACTCGATAAGTAATAGATTTTGTATATGAAGTTTTTAATAAATAATAAATAAATAAATAAGTTGTAGCGGCGAGCAGTTTGTATCATCGGAAGCCCAGAGTCCACTAAGAATTTTGAACCTTCACAGCTGGGTAGGGACATCGCCTCAATAGCCGTCTTCTATGCCTTTACCACGGAGAATGTTCAAAGAGCTCTTTGAATTAATCCCACCCTCTCCCTTTTGATCCAGACGACACGTGCGGGACTAAAGTGCCACCCTTTCACAGTGGAATCTAAAGGATCTCGAAACAAACGGTTCAACACTTCATACTTTTGTCGCTCAAGCCCCCATAGTGGAGGCCAACATACCAGTATTTTGGCTTTTGGAATGGTGTCCACCACTTCTGGGTTCCACTGACTGCTTACCATCAGGCAGAGTAGAAGCATTTTGGTAGGCTAATATAAAAAAAAAAGTAAAACGTCGACGGAATTATAAACAAATTTTTAATTCTTAAAGATTAATACAATAACAAAGTAAAATAGCTAGCTATATTTCTTAAGAGTAAGCTTAGGTACAATATTCATGGAGGCTAGTTCCTGGAACAGCAGCTTGCAGGCGTAGGGCATGTCGACGCTGGAGACGGCGGCGGACGAGCGGCACGCGTGGCACCAGGCGCGCGCCGCCAGCCGCCCGCACGCGCCGCAGATGTGCGCCAGGAACGCGTCCGACGCCAGCATCAGGCGCTCCATCAGCAACATGCTGCGGACAACACGACACAGTGGCTATTCGCGGGCCTACACGATCTACAAAAACCCTGTCGTTGCATTTATAGAGACCTTATCTACCGCTGCCATACGGTGCATTCTTTAGGATCACTGAAACCATCTACTATTTGTTCTGAATCAAGCTCGCCAAAATGAGGATGAGGAGCATAAGCGGGGTACACGGAACGTAAAAACTGCGTGAAGGGCTATTTCAAGGACAAGCATTCGAATGCACAGAAATGCACCAATCGTAGTATCCGCTGTTAGTTCTTATGCCAAATGCCGGTATGAGGTGTGCGTGTATTAAAGAAAGAAAAAAAATGTACTACTAGTATATATTATTAGGGCGTTGTGTGTCAGAAGGACCGTCATCTGTGCTCTTGGCGCCTTCGCTTGTCGCTGCATGCACAAAGACACTATCTACCGATTCCAGTACAATTCTATTTAGCCATTTATTAGTACCTGGCACCATATCCAATAAGACAGTCTCGCTCCATTTCTCCAAGTCGCAGACCTCCATCGCGCGATCGTCCTTCGGTAGGTTGCCGAGTGAGAACGGCTCGCGGGCCTCTCGCGCGAGCGTGCATTTTGTCTTGGACCATGTGCTTTAATTTTTGATAGTACACCTAGAAAAATAGAATTTATTTATTATGTTTTAAAATTAGACCAATTTCTCTTGATGATATAAATCGCCAATAAATTACAGGTTTCTAAATAATAGTATTCTATATAGTTACTTAATATACATATAGGCATAGGTTTATGAACTTACCGGTCCTGAATAAATATAAGCTTCCAGAGGTTCTCCAGTTAAGCCCGAGTAAAAAATATCTTTGCCGTGATAGTTATATCCATGTTTTTCTAATTCGTGACACACGTCAATTACCTTAGAACCGCCAAATGCTGTACCTAAAAATTACAGAAAATTAGTGTATGTGTAGCAAAACTACGTCAAGGTAATAGAAATAAATAAATTATTAATACTTACCATAATGGAATTTTCCTTCCATAAGTCCAGCTTTTCCAGCTAACAATTCGATAGTTTTACCTACAGTCATTCTAGAAGGAAACCCATGAGGGTTCATAATCATGTCAGGGCAAATGCCTCGATCATTAAATGGCATATCTTCTTGTTGAACTATTAAACCAGTGACGCCTTTCTGACCGTGTCTAGAACTGAACTTGTCTCCTATTTCAGGAATTCGTGTCTGTCTAAGTAATATTTTAATTAGAGAAGCGTCTTCAGAATTTGACGATACCATGACTTTTTCGACATACGACTCTACAGGGCCTTTATATGTTACAGGAACATCTTTATAGTCAACTTGCTGTGGTTGACCCTGAGTGACGGGGTTCAGAGTCGCAGGAGGCATTTGTTTGTTTATTAACACTTGTCTGTTTTCAACCATTTCACCCGGCGCTGCGATGCCGTCTGCATCAAGGATTTCATGCGCTCTTATAACTTTACCGGTGGTGGCATCTCTTGAAGGTCCCATTATCCTATCCGACGTTTGGTTACTATATCGTTTCATAGTAGTCTTAGCACTTTTGTACACAAGACATCGACCATATCCACGATCAATAGATGCTCGGTTAAGGATCAAAGCGTCTTCGATGTCATACCCACTGTAACTCATGACGGCTACTGTGGCGTTCTGCCCGGCAGGCAACTTATCGAAGTTTGTTAATTCTATTGTTCTTGTTTTAACCATAGGACATTGAGGATACACTAAATTGTACATGAGAGTATCAATTCTGTTTTTCTGATTATAGCCAATTGTTCCTGAAGTAAATAAAAAAGATAAACATATACTTTTGAAATGTTGAAAATCACTTTACTTCTTTGATTAAGATTACTCACCCATGGCTTGTTTACCCATAGCACATTGGTACGTATTTCTGGGACTCTGATTGTGATGTGGATACGGTACTAAGCCCGCACACACTCCTAATATTGTAAAAGGTTCAATTTCTAAATGCGTAGTTACGTATGGATCTATTTCTGCTTCAACTGTTGCTATGTGACTGTCGTTTTCTTCATTCACGTCTAAGTATTCAATAAGACCGTCATTCAAAAAATCTTGGAATTTTCTAATTCCTCTGTTGAGTTCGTTTATATGGGACTGCTGCACTAATGGATATCCTTTTTCTACAATCATGTATGGCCTGCACAGTCTACCACCATCACTACAAATGTATACAGTCCTCTGGTTATGGTTTGGATAAATAGACACAAATGCTGATATCAGGCCACGTCGTCTGAACATTCGGAAAACTTTGATGAGCCTCTTGTATAGCCTGGACACGCCTAATATGTTACCTGAAATATAACATTTTAATATAGTTTCTGTTGTCTATTGAGCTGTCTTGAAACTCAATCTTGAAGTAATTCTTTTTAATTCAAATAAAACACGCCATAACCAACGGAAATTGAATATTATTCAGAATTCTTACCATTGAGAAAAACCATGTACACAGCTGGATGATTAATTTCTTCACCGCCCAACAACCGTACATCTTCAACACCGGCGTTCCGTGCTAATCTGGCTATCGGTTCTTCAGAGCACTCAGTAGTGATGTGAGTCATCAAAGCTAAGTTCTTCACGAGACCACACGCTTCACCTTCAGGCGTGTCGGAAGGACACAACATGCCCCACTGAGAAGGTTGCAATGAACGCGGACCAGAAACTTTCCTAGTTTTCTCAAACTGAGAATTGACTCGAGTCATCATGCCGAGCGCAGAAATGTAACTGAGCCGACTTAACACTTGTGTCACTCCATGCCTTTCCATTTTAAATCTTTTAATAGTCCAATTACCCTAAAAACAAACATTTAGTTCATTTTTGTATCAGTATTTTGAGCTAAGTCATGAAAATAACTGTCTTGATAATAATTTTAGGAGATAGCTCAAACATTCTTACTTACTGAAGAAATTGCTGCGAACAATCCATTAGCTATTAAATCAGGTCTCATATGCTTAACAACATCAAATGGGGCAGCTTTAACTTTTGGTATTATTTTGTCTGCTATAGACTTTAGTTCCCAATTAAACCTTTTGAATAAATCTTCAAACATTAAAGCAAGTAATGAGCCTGCTAACTCCAATCTCTTGTTTCCATAATAATCTGGGTCATCTATAGCAGCTTTGTTTGTTTCAGCTTCTATTACTCTTTTCACCATAATAGCTAAATAGATAGCTTTCACATAAAAATTGTAATTTTCAACTGCTACATGAGCCAGAATAGTTGTAGCCAGTAGATCACGGGCTTCATCTACAGGCGTGCGAGCTTTAGAGTTACCTGTTTGAAACCTACAAAATTTAAAAAAATCTTATTATCCCAAGTATTGAAGTGCTCTGGCATTAAGGTCCAGTTACCTCCACCAAATAAAAAAAAGAATATTAATTGTGTTCGCGCCTAGATCACAGGACGCCAGAAAGGGATGCAAGATCCCTTCTAGCCGTCCACGCGCGACGCGTTTATAAGGAGACGCGCACCGCAGCGCCCTCTGTCGCCACTCTCTCAACTCGTTACTTTCGCCAATCATTGTTAAATTGTATAACGTTCGCACAAAGTTTAAATTTATGTAAAATTACGTATAAAGAACTGAAGTATAGTAAGTATATATTGAAACATTTCTCGAGTATCAATTATCTCCAATACACAAACCCGTACACATAAGGGAGGACACCGCAGAGGCGCAAACAATTAGATTGCTTTTCAATTTGTGCTGAAAATTGTAATCACTGTTTTATACTAAGAAAATACATACAAATACCTTTTAACTTTCAATTTACTCCCTATGTATGTCAAAGCTTGATTTTGTGTAAAAATTTTTAAATTATGGCAGTCCATGATGCAAGGAGCCATTTTTTTCATAATGGTGTCGTCTGTACCAATAAGTTGCATAATTTCTTGATCACTACAAATACCCATAGCTTTAAATGCAACTGCTATCGGAATATCCTGCAAGTGATTAAAAATTATTTTCCAATTTTTAAGCTATACAATTTATCCTTATCTTGAAATAACAAACACAATATAAATATATAATATTAATTCAGTTAAATGACTACTACTTGAGTCATTTTGTAACCTAATAGGACATAATAATATAGTTTTAGAAACTTGTATCAAAAGCTGTTATCATTGTTTATTCAAAAGTTTTTCAAAAGTACAGTACAAATTCAGGAATAAGTTAGGATGGTTTCTTCTGTTCTATGATCTAAGGACCCATGTATCATGAGTCGCACATGCTTGCATAGAAATGCATGTTCCCAATTGATACCAGGTCATAAATATAAGAATTAAATATGAACAGAAAGTATAGCCGTTGAGGGCAGTACAGAGCCTTGTGGTACACCTGCATTGATAGTTTTGGTGTTGAGGCCAGCATCATCAACCTTAAAGCTCCAATCATCTATGAAGCTGGCTATCCTAAACAGTTTCCTTAGGGAATATCATACAAAGGTAGTTGAGATATAACAGTTTTGTGACAGGCCCTGTCAATAGCTATGTCAAAAAATTTTTGTCTTCTTATAAAGGTCATACGTGTCCCAACCAAATAAACTTAATGTAAAGAATATTGAAAACTAGTATCACTTACGTCTGAAAGAGCATTATGTCTTAACACATATTTGCCATTTTTAACAATAACATTAGTTCTTGTTTTCTTCTCATGAGTTGAACTAGTGACTTGGCACTGTATTGCTCCTTTAAATTCGTCAACTATCATACGATTTCTAGACAGTTGTTCTTGAATTAATATCACTTTCTCTTGACCTAAAAATATTAATTTTTAGCCACTGCATGCCTTATTAAATCATACAAGTTCTTTTAACTATTTGTTATTTTAATTGATAACAAGAAAAAATAATTACTAGGTAGTCTAGTCTAAGAGGCAAACTTTAATTGTTTGTCCCTAAAGAGTGATGACTAAAGTTCTAGCCAAAGTGTTAAAGTAGTTAGTTGCTGCAAGAGTAAGTAGGCCTTACATACTCAAAAGACAAACAATTTATTTGCAATGTGAATAAAACATACCTCTAATAATAAAATAACCGCCTGGGTCATGTGGACATTCATTAAGTTGTGCCAGTTCAAAGTCTGATTTATCTGTTAACACACAATTTGACGAACGTAACATTAATGGCATCCTGAAAAGTATTAACATTGAAATATTCAAAAGTGTTTTTAATGTTGAGTAAATAGGTATTGATTTCAAATAACTGTAATATTTTATCTGTTATATGTCATACTATCAAACCAAACAGAGAATTATAAAAGGAGTAACAAAATTCATAGAATGAAAAAAATATGTGCTATTATTACTAACTAACCTTCCAATCAGTTGTTTGTTCTTTATCACTCTTTGGTTGCCTCTTATATATTCAATGTCTACAGTAATTGGTGCAGAGTATGTCATGTCCCTAAGTCGACATTCATGAGGGGTAGTAGGCTTCGTAACATTGAATCCCTCTTCCAAGTCTGGAGTCCCAACATATGCATTTAAATATTTTATATAAAATAATGGATCAGAATCACAAAACACTTTTTCATTAGCTTGAACTATCTTCTTGATTTCAACATTGATAAAATAGTTGAATGAATCAATATGTTGCTTTACAAGTCCCTTAATTTGTAAAAATGAAGGAACTAATTTCCATTTATCCTGAAAAAGAAATAAATATTCAAAGTAGAATAGAAATATTAAAGAGTTTTCATAATTTTAGTTCGCCCACAGTGGATAAAATTAGATGAGGCCTATGTCCAGCAGTGGACACATTTTGGCTGATATGATGACGATAATGTCATCAATTATCAAATTATTTGTAATAGATCCCCGAATAGGTAGACAGAAGTGTTTAACCAACCACGTTTCGTTAATTATTATTTTGGGTCTCATGTAACAGGAGAAGAGCCTGTTGCCATATATGTGACACAATTACAGGCTCCAGGCTAATACTGAGAATTTCTCAATGGAAAACCTAATATAATTTTACCTGACCCAGCGATCGAACCCTAGACCTCTGCATGGTAATCCATACACAGTACTACTGAACCGCAGAGGCATTCTGGTCATAGAATTATTGAGAATACTGCATTGGTAGCTTAAAAGATTGTGAGGCAGCAGGCATTAGATCCATGGTAACCACATAACAGATGATAAGCAAATTGCTTGTCATTATGTAAGCAAAACAACTTGATAATTTTTAAGAAAGTCAATTTTGAGTAAGTACATTTTTTAAAACATAATAAAATATTGTTAAAATTTTCCATTATAAATATGTAAAATGTGTTGATACACATCTTATGGCTGGTATCATTACCAGCCCATTATTTTCCACCTGCAGGGAAAGACCTCTTCTCAGAGGAGAAGGCATGAGCATTGATCACCACACTTGCGTAGTGCATATTAGCAATTTCAAACTTTGAAGTTCAGTCCAGGTTTCGTTACAATGTTTCTGTTACCATAAGTCACTAACGTCCAAAATAAATTTAAAAATTAACATGTATACTAACCTCTAAATGTTTTATAGTTTCTCGCGAACCTTTGGTAGAATCCCAATCATTCTGTTTTTTATTTATCTCACCCATGGTTTAAATCTATGTAGATTATCTGTAGCATAAATAAATAAATGTATGAGCAGTCAGAACTTAACCATAACACAGAAGTCATTTCTTATTACATATTTACTAAATTCACTGGTGATAATATTTAGGTTAGCGGTGCCCATAAAAGCGGCATTAGTCTGTATGTAATTCCTATTGCTATATAAATCTATAAATATCTGTGGATTTGACAGTTTGAGTTTGATTTTTTTTTTTTTTTTTTTTTTTGCCCAAAGGGCAGGCTATAGTCTGTCGACCATACTGCCTAGTCTTCCGTGTAGGATTTCTTACGTGGTAAGTTTGAGTTTGAGTAGTTTGACACTTTGATTGACAGTCAGTAGGGATCACAGAGTACATTTTACATACTGAGAATAGGGATGATGATTCAAACTTTGTTTGCAGTCAGTGGAATCCAGAAGTGGTGGTTACCATACCAAAAGCCATCGTTTTAAACTGCTGGTATGGTGGCCTCCACTATTTCGGCTGGGAATGGGGTTAGGGGAAGGGAGTGAGGGAGGTGAGGAAACAGGGAAGAGGGGAAATTGGGCCTCCGGCACTCTCACTCACCGAACGAAACGCAGTAGTACGAATACAACTCTTACTTCAATCGTCTATGAGAGGGTAGTACTTCCCCGGACGATCTAGCCCATTCATGCTGAAACCAGCTTGGATCTACTACCTATCATACTTTACTTTCCGCTAGAAACAGAATTTATTTTCACATTGTTTGCACTCAACGAAACCGTTCAGGCCCAGACATGACATTTATGCAAAAATTTATGGTCTTGCATGTTGCACTCAGATGCATGGATGTTGGACCCCTTTGTTCTACGCCTGCCTAAAACGGATTATGTCTATGTCGCGTTTCGCCTAAACTCTATCTCTAGCATCTAGGCTATATTAGTAGTTCGTCTACTTCGCTTTTGATCTATTCAGTATAATGCGTCTATCTACAATGTAGGTAAGTACCTAAATGCCAATTTCGCATTTCACCTACACTTCAATTTGTAATGAAAAATCATTTACATTCTTTGTCTTATAGCTGGCCACTTGGTTTTAGAAGAATGTATGATAGTTAATTAGAAAGGCTTGTAGGTGTACGTCAAGCGATTTCTGTTCATGTTCATTTGCGATGTGGAAATAACGATACGATACGATAGTAACGAGTACCAATTGTTATAGTAACGAATACATACGAGTACGCTTTTCTTCGTTACTTTTACACCTGTATACTAAAGTAAATTCAACTCTTTAATATCTTCATCAATAGACTTTGTTCGGCAACAAAGAATTATTAGAGATAATGTTTAGAGCAGGACAAAAAGTAGAGGTGATTATTACGCTCATAATGTTGTAATAATAAAGAAATTTGCACCGAAGTGGTGAAACAAATAAATTGGTACGAATATTAATTTACGAAAATGTTTCGCCCGCGTGGAGAATGGTTTACCTAATTAATCTAACTCGGGCACCAGACCGATTTTCGGAATAAAAATATTCCATGTCCGTCACCGGTACCGAATATATATATATATTTTTTTTTATACGACTAAGGTGACAAACCAGCATAAGGCCCGCCTGATGGTAAGCAGTTACCGTGGCCTATGGACGCTTGCAACACCAGGAGCATCACTAGCGCGTTGCCGACCCTGTTAAAAACCTTTTAACTCGTTTCTTGAAGAACTCCATGTTGTAGTCTCTCGGGAAAACCTCATATATATATATACCATTTTTATCGAAATCGGTTCAGCCGTTTACGTGCTACACCACAAAAACTTACACATTTATAATTGCACCCATGCGAGGCCGAAGAATATTATAAATGATACTAAATAAACTACAGAATGTCTTTATATAACGTTCACAGCTTTTTTGTCATCAGACAATATAAACGTGTTTTGTCCTTGCATTTTAAATCTATAATATCTTTGAAATTATTCATTCAAATTACATGCTGTAAAGGGCCATATTGATCTATTTTAAATGCATAGTGTATTTAATTAAATAAGGATTAATGCTGTATTGCTTAAAATCGCTTCGTAAATAAGTCGTTATTTCTCTTAAAAAGTAAAGGATAAATTTCAATTCAATTTCAATTTCCATTTATTTCATAAATATAAATTACATTTTATTACAAATAAGTAGTTTCCCTTTGGTCCCAAACTAAGCTAGTGCTTGTATCTTGAGTACCATCGGGATTACAATTTTCAATATATATCTTACAGACAATCATACATACCTACATTATAATATAAGTATACTACACACTATTTAAATAAAAGTTAATCAATAAATACCGTAACCTAAAATATATATTAAAAATAACTTA
Organism: Parascotia fuliginaria; assembly: GCA_963082885.1. Classification (NCBI taxonomy): domain Eukaryota; kingdom Metazoa; phylum Arthropoda; class Insecta; order Lepidoptera; family Erebidae; genus Parascotia; species Parascotia fuliginaria. The sequence continues at coordinate 9,654,388 of OY720174.1, read as the reverse complement.
AATCTATGATGACACTTCTCGTTGTGCCTGTCGGTCGGTGTTAGTTCCGTTGTCTCGCAGCCTGCCCCGGAACCGCCGGAACACCGCGCCCTTCGGCCAGAATTCTTCTTTGGTGAAGGTTTCAAGAGCCTTTGTCGACACACGCGCTACGAACGACTTGAAGTTCACGCTGTGACGTGACTCCAAATGCTCTACCCTCACGATGTAAGTGGCCTTGACCTTGATGTATTCCACGAGGTCCTGAGTCGTTGTGGAGTGATGCAGGCGCGAGACATACAGTAGCGTAGTGGGTACGGCAGGTTTCAACAGGAAGTTATGCCCTGTGGGTGCTGTACCACACTTATTTCGGCAGGTTTGACTCCTACGTTTCTTTTGGACTTTCACAAATCCATCATCATCCGGAACACAGCTTCGAGTGGAGATGGGTGTGACGTCCTCTTCTTTATTGTTCCCCGTTTTGGCACCCTGATGTTGTACTGTGGCGAGTGGACTCACGGCGCGCGCATAGTCACGTCGAGAAGATGACGTAACGGTGACACGTGCAGCGAGCGCGGGCGCAGGCGTAGCGGGGACAGAGGAGCGCGCGGCAACGACGGGGCGCGCGGGGACAACGGGGTTACTGCGCGCAGTCGCGATGACGGACGGCGACGTTTCAGATATCGCTGATGCGAAATTTGCTGCCGGCGAACACATGAATGCTCCGCGTTTCGTATTTACGTTTGAAGCCTCAGCTGACCTAAATACCGATGTAGTATTTCGTAACTCTTTTACTTCGTTACGTAGGTCAGCGATGGTTGTTTGTGAGGCTTCAAACTTCAGCATCACATCGGCCAGACTTGCTTTCAGCGACGTTATGTCCTTTAAGAGTCTGGTGACATCGACGTGGTCGAACGTGACAGAGGGCAGTCTCCTCTGCTCCTTAGCCACGAAAGTCGGCACGTCATCGGGGTCGGTCACCTTCAGCACGTTGATAATGTCCTGAAGACTCCGCGCCCCTTTTTCATCTCTCCGACGAGATGGCATTCGGTCGCTCATGTTGAACGACGTATACAGCAGCTCCTTGGCGCTGCGGATCTCATCTTCTGTGAAGTTCGAGGTGCAGATCTGCGTGACGCTGACCTCGTTCATCACATCCATAAAAAATGTTTATTGTGAGTTATCGCTTTTTTGTAGACTTTTTTAAGGTGTACAATACTGTAGTACATTATTTTGATCTGTCTTGTGGGCTTAGCCAGCGTTACATTAGAAACGTCTAAAATTTATCAGTGATTCTATACTATACTATGCATGTTATAAACATATAAAACTTCCTCTTGATTCACTCTATCTATTAAAAAAACTCGCACTAAAATCTGTTACCTTGTTTTAAAGATCTAAGCATACATAAGGACAGACAGACAGACAGCGGGCAGCAACTTGTTTTACACATACCGAATGGATAATACTTTGATCTCACGCATTAATTGTACCCGGGATTTAGGTTTTCAGATGGTACCCGAGCTAACATTTCGGAAGCATATTGTTGGCATTTGCACCAAATCGTTTAAAAAATTAGGATTCATTTTAAGAAATTGTAAAGATTTTCGCAGTATCTCAGCTATTAAAATGTTGTAGAATGCACTTATTTGAAGTCAATTAGAATCTACAGCCATCGTCTGGAATCCCCATGAGGCTAAATATAGCCTCATGGTAGAAAAAATTCAAAATAAATTTACTCGTTTTTTATTCTATAAAGCATATGGAGTGTACCCTTTATATCCACTCATTTATCCAAGTTTGTTTGTACTTGGCATGGTTGGCTACGTCCAGCTGAGAGTGCGACGCGACCTGTCATTAGTGGTCTACTGGCGCGTGCTTCGTGGACAGCTACACCACCCTGCTGTGCTGGCGGAGCTGCGGTTGTGCGTTCCCGACGGGTACGTGAGTGCGCGCCGCCGCCCTAACACTTTTAACGTCCCAGCGATGAGAACGAATCTACTCAAATTTGCTCCATTGTCGCGCGCCATACGACTTATTAATATTATTTCTATAGAAATTGATATTTTTCAATGTACCCTGTCAAAATTCAAGGATGTTGCACAAAAATGTATAGTATTGGATATGTAGATATATTTATTTAGTAATTAGTTATATTGTTTTTAATTTTAGGTTTTTATGATATCGTGTTGGGTTTTATATATAGATATTGTAAATACTTTTTCAATAAATAATAAATAAATAAATAAACTATGTTCACTACATGATAAACTAGAATTATGCTGTGACAGTTATCGGTTTGGTAGTGAAGTTAGACTTCTTTTGGCGCGATTGGGAAAAAATGATGAGAGTGAATTTTTACGATGCGCGCGCACACCGACGGAAAAAAGCAACACCCTGAAGTTAGTTGCGAAGCTTTTACACCCTGAGGTTAGTTGCGAACCTTTGAGTGTCGTATCAGTACAAATAATCAGTATGAATAAATAAAAAATATATTGGCGTTTATATCAATTCAATTATATTTATGACAGTAATAGATATTTTTTATTGATCATTTATCAGTAAAAATATTTATTTTGAATATATTATAAGAAGTATAACTTCTTACGTGCGTACATGAGTACACACACTTTTTTTTTATCAGTTATTATCGGTTTAGCCCTATACGCCTTAGAGCATTAAACCAACCGGAGAGGCCACTGACAGGCGTACCCCTCTGCCAAAGGTACCAGCCCACCGGTCATACCCGTTATATAAAACTAGTTGACGCGCGTTCCGCATCATAAGTCACCTATCAGTGCATGCGTAATAGCGTCTCAATAGAAATACCGAATTGCAGTGTATTTTGGTGTAAAAAGCGTTCAGCGACATCAAGTCTACAAAAGGATAATATTACATTCCACCTGTAAGTATTATTTTGTTCTAATATTATTAAATAAGGCATTAAATTAGCAATTTAACCAAATAAAATGCTAATCAACAAGTGTTGCCAGGCTTATCATCAATACTCCAATCTGGGGTAATATTTTAAGTTGAATTAACATAAAAACTAACCTTTCCTTTTTTATATCTCGCCTTGTTGACATATCTAATAAGTTTCATTTTGGATGTACATTATTGTGTCACCGTTCCCATATTTATTTATTTTTAATTAAAACCAATGTTTTTTTTACCAAGTAATGCACAAAATAATATTAAATGAACAAGTAAAATGAGATTATAAATCCAAATATACAAGATTAGTGCACTTTATTCCGAAAGATAATTGCTCATTTCTTACAAAAATAAGCGTATTTATTTTTAAGAAACTGGTCACACTTTAACATAATTAGAGATGAGACAGTTTAATCACAAATATCGATATTGGTTTTCCAGTATTAAATTAATTTTTTTTGTTTGTTTTAGATTTTCAAAAGAAGCAGCGCCTCGAGTCGCTTGTGTCCAATATTGTAGGAACCATATAAGTGGGTTCCTAAGCGTACAAGTATCTGACTAACAGCTTAAAAGACAAAGCCTTCTGTGCTGCCAGCACTGCTACCTCCTCCCTACCCCCCAAGCGGCGGAGAGCTCAGTTTTTAGCAAGTAAACTCGCTGTGCGCTACCTCCTCTTATTGCATTACCTAGGATTAGTTAAAGTAGATTTATAAGGTTAATTTAAATTGCACAGTTTTTCAGTATTTTATTATACCTACTTAAATAAAGACTCTGAAATATATTCTGTTGTTTTTTTGTTATCTGAACAGATAAAATATCTCTCTAATAAAAATCTACTCATACATTCTGATGTCAGTGTCTTGTTACTATGTAATCAGAACAAAATACTCCAATTACAAGCTCTGCTTAGTTGTAACGAAATTTAATAGCAACAGACAATTAATTCTAAGTATTATTTGGTTTGAATATACATACATACTTAGGAATAATACACGTAAAATTGACACGTAATAATTAATTACAATCTTTAATCCACACTAGAACAAATTTCAACAGGTGGTGGTTATTGAACATACATCCTTGTGCGCAGTAGTAAAATAAAAAAAAAGAGTGGGTACCCATGTACGCACGTAAGAAGTTATACTTCTTTGGCATAACAATCCGAAAATACCAAATAATAATACAACGCATACATACATAAATATTTGAATTGATATAAACGCCAATATATTTTTTATTTATTCACACAGATTATTTGTACTGATACGACACACAAAGATCCGCAACTAACTTCAGTGTGTAAAAGGTTCGCAACTAACTTCAGGGTGTTGCTTTTTTCTGTCGGTGTGCGCGCGCATCGTAAAAATTCACTCTCATCATTTTTCCCAATCGCGCCAAAAAAAGTATAACTTCAAAAAAAACCGGCTAAATGCCAGTAGGACTCGCGCGCCGAGGGTTCCGTACTATCAGGGATCGGAAGTATTGAATAAACATTAGTAAACATAGTAGGAGAGCCCGACCGCATAACCAGATTTGTTTGTCGAACAATGTTTAACAAATAAATTTAGCCCGACCGTATGACAGGACGGGCTTTTTTGATAATAATTACAAAAAAGTGTGCTAGTTAGAAACACTGTTTTATTCTTCCTGTAATATTGACATAAACATGAATTAACAGAATTACTTCTAGTTAATTCATGTTTATGAACTATTTACTTTACTTTCATCTATTTCAAAGTGCTTAAATAAAAAAAAACCTTAAAATTATAATAGATTATTATTACCTAAAACTGTTCTATATAATATAAGATAATGCTCATTTTAATAAGCAAACATAATAATCATGAAAATAATTAAATCTTTCGCGTACTTATATGAAATCCTAAACATCGATACTAAATATCGACAGAGTCAAGCTCTAACTGTTTTACGCTAAGGAAGCGTAAACTGATAGATGTCCCTGTGTGTGAATGTGATTGTGTGTGTTTAGTTTAAGCTAGTGTGTAATAATTTGATTGTGTGCGTGTATAACGACGCGATTTAAAAATGCATTAGTAGTTAACATTGTAATTAGTGTGCGTTGCTCGCGTTACCCCGTCCCCCGCCGAAAGTGGCAGACTTTTGCGCAAGGGAAATAGAGCGCGTGTCCACTCCTGTTGGTTTAATGCTCTAAGCTTTATGCGCTGAGTGGTAACATACATCCACACACACAAAGTTTCACATTTATAATATCAGTGTGTATTATATTTTTGTCATAAATTTGAGTTAAGGAAAATATACATCCGTAATGACATGTGCTATTTGAGCCTCGTGGCCACCCTAGCTAGCACTATACATACATTATTAATATTAAAGGTTTTTATAAACCACAAGTTTGCTACTTATCAGGGTAACATTATTTTAGGGAGTGTTACCCTGATATTTCCAACATTATAATTATATCCCCTTCTGCGAACAATTTGCGACACACTTTCCAGCCTCAGAACAAGGACATAAGTTTCCAGCAGTCTATTTATACCATATTCAGTCAACGGTGTAAATTGAAAAGTTTAGCTTTCTTTGTAAATTTATAAAAAATAAATGATGTCATTTCGGATGTCTAATTTTGATCAAGGTTAGCCAAACTCGGTCATAACATTAAACATTTTACGTGAGAAAATAAATATGCCTGGTAAATTAAAAATTTGTTTGTGTGCTAGCAAGTTGTTTGTATGGCAAAATCAAGCATTCTAGGAAAAGCAAATAACCAAACTTATATAATGGAGCAAAAGCAAATTAAGCATTCTATGAACGTCAAACTTATAATATGGTAATGAATTTATAAATTTTTCAATAATATTCTTATTTATCAAGAATAATATACATTATTATTCTTGAGTATTCCAGACCTACATTTAAGTTTTTGACATTGGCAAGCAGATCGTTCAAGAAAAAACATGATTTAGTCTATGATTAAGAATGGCAGCCACTCCACAACTTGTCAACTTGTTCTCTACATAATCTGTCACACTCCACCATCAAATTTCGGAATTCCGGCAGCAATAATTTGTGAAAAATAAACAAAAAAAAAGGCTCAAATATTTTTCTTCTATTAAAAATGCATTTATCTGTTAATAACATAATTAAATTCTAACTAAATAAAGCAAGATGGTTTATGAATCCATTCCTCGCACAGTTCGCATTTTATTATTAGGTGAACCAGGAGTTGGAAAAACCTCACTTATACTTTCTTTAGTTACTGAAGAATTCACTGAACATGTGCCTCCTAAAGTAGAAGAAATTACAATTCCTGCAGACGTTACGCCGGAGCAAGTTCCAACTAATATTGTCGATATTTGTGGTATGTATTTGTGCTACCAAATCCATCCGACAAAATTTAATACTATCTGTTGTTTTGAATGATTGTGTGATTTTCTAATTCAGTTTTAATGTAATGCATAATTAAACATCTTTATTGTCATTGCAATTCGAATTTGCATACATAAATTATTAAACATAGCTAAACTAAAAGATATCCAAAGATATAAAATCTGTTGTCAAACTGAACTTAAACAAAATATTATTACCTAATGAAAACTGTTTATATTTATTATTAAGTGGATTCAAAATATAATAAAGCAAATGCTTTTTCATGTCTTACTTGTTCATTTTAATTTCACTAGCAAAAATATACAGTTTTTAATATTATGTTACACAATTTGTTGTAACCAAATATTATTAAGGGATTTCAATGATTAATTAAACATTTTAGTTGCGGACCAAACTATAGAGCAAGTGGGTGAGGAGATAGAAAGAGCTCATGTGATATGCATAGTTTTCTCTGTGGATAGACAGGAAACGCTGGACAAAATAGCATCATATTGGTTACCATTTGTAAGGGAAAATTGTTCAGATGAGTGCAGAAAGCCAGTTATTCTTGTTGGGAACAAGATTGATTTGATTGACTATTCTGTAATTGATGTAAGTTATATACTTTGTTACATAACTACATGTTTTGTGTAAGCAAGAAGCAATGTAACTAAGCATTTATTGACCAAACCTGTTGTAATCATTGTGACATTGTTTACTCTAAGGGTGGTAAGACAATTTTATGGTTGACTATACAAGTCAGTCTTACATGATATAATGCCCGTAACACAAAATAATTATTTAAAAACTGGACAAAAGAAATACCTACATTATAAATAATGCCATACATTATCATGTAGAAATATTAATATGATTTTAATGAAACAAAATATGTTGCTATTATCATTCTATTTACAGAATATTTGGGATATAGCTGAAGAATATCCTGAAGTTGATAGGTGTATAGAATGTTCTGCTAAATCACTTGTAAATGTCTCTGAGATGTTTTACAATGCACAAAAAGCAGTGTTACATCCCATCAATCCAATTTATAGTATTGAAGAACAAGAGGTAAATATGATTTTCTAATATTTTTATTGCCAATCATGGTAAGTAGTATTAAATGGTAATTACAGCTGGTGAACCTCAGTAATGCCTCTGGCACCTTAATAAAGAGAGATATCATGTACTTGCAGCCAAGTATACAATCTCTTCTGCTGCCAGTAGGGTTTTCTTTAGAAGCACTAAAAACCATTGTTCACCAGTAAGGGCAGAACTTAATGCTACTTTGATGATACTTCAGACTGCCAGAATAATCCATTCATCCATATTGAATGTGACCTTCAACAATGTACCTTCAATGAAATTCTTAACCTTATAAAACACAGATTAAATATACAACTATTGAAGAACAATTGAAAAACTAAACTAGTAACTAACAGAAATCATTATTTTGTAGCTTACGGAAAAATGTAAAAAGGCATTGAGCCGAATTTTCAAGATTTGTGACTTAGACAGTGATGGACTTTTAGATGATTATGAAGTTACAATGTTCCAAAAAAAGTGTTTTGATTCACCTTTGCAATTACAGGTAATGATTATATTTATTAATATATTTCATCATTGTTCTAACAACTCTATGTAGATCAAGGTTTACTTATTATTAACAACAAAAATTGTATGCAAGCACAATATTATTTTGTAATAAAATGCATAATTTATTCATATTGGTTAATACGAGTATACACAAGCCAAGAAAAACTATAACTACTAATCATGAACATTACTAATAAAAAAAATTAGAGAAACATATTTTTTTTTAAATTGCACAATATCATTGTAAAACTATTGTCTCTCATGTATATTTAATGGTGGTCCCTCAGTGCAAGCATTCGCTTGTTTTCAAATTTAAAATAGTATTGTAAAATCAAACCAAACATTACAAAAAGAGTTACATTACAGTTCAGGTGAATGTTTGCGGTGAGGGATTATCTTTAGATTTCAACCATTATTATGTTATTATATATTATTACTAGGTGTGCATCATCTTAATTTTTACAAAAATTATTTTAGTAAATAGACGTTTTACTATAATTTATTGAGTAACTAGCTGTTGCCCGCAGCTCCGCCCGCACTAATGTCGGTTTTCGCGTAAATTTTTATTTTTGGAATAAGAAATACACTGCTATATCTATAATCAATTTTATAATATTGATGATTTTTCATACAAACTTTCATACCTTATTTCAACCCCTGAACCCTTTCAAGTCTCGAGCTTTACCTACCACTTTACAGAAGTGTGATAATATGTTCAAAAGCCAAGAATTTATTTAAAGTAAGTTTACTGTTTAAATGAATGCATGCTTTCTAACATTACTTACTGATAATTTCAGGTTTTAGATGAAGTAAAATCTGTTATTGCTCAGAATATTGCTGGTGGAATAGAAAATGATTGCATAACAATAAAGGGTTTCATTTTCTTGCATTGTTTGTTCATACAAAGAGGAAGGAATGAAACAACATGGACAGTTCTGCGCAAATTTGGATATGATGAAAGTTTGGAATTAACTCACAGCTATTTATATTCTAAGTATGTAAACATTCAATATTACATATTGCTGTGTTGCATAATATTATTGTATAGTTCAAGAGGAACACAACTAGCCTTTGTAAATTAAATGAACTATGCATTGTAATTGTAACATATTAAATATAAAGTTTAGTGTTAATAAACCTTTATAATTTAAGCACATATTTTGAGATCTATTTAATTAAATAGAATAACATTGTATAAAAAACAACCTTCTAAAGAGTCACAGTTCTGGAAGCCTGAAAAATGTATCAGAATGCTATATGTACCCACCCACTTACATAATAATTATGAAAATTAAACTATAAATCTCAGATTCTAGAATCAAATGTTTATTTCCAGTATAAAAGTACCAGTTGGTTGCACTTCCGAGTTGTCATATAAAGGCCAGCAGTTTCTAAACCAGTTGTTTGAGAAGTATGACAAGGATAAAGATGGTATGCTGAATCCAACTGAGCTCAAAAATGTATTTTCCTGTTGCCCGAGAATTCCGTGGCATAACTTGCGATATACTGTACCCACTAATGACAAGGTAATAATTTAATTTAGTATAGTGTGTTTAAATCGGCTAATATCGGCTGTGAATAAGTTGTCATAATCAAAATGAGAAAATCTTGGCTGATTGGAGACCGCGGTAGCTGGTTTCTGGCATTCCCTTCGCCGCATCTTGCACCATTCAAGGAAAGAGACGACATTGTCCGATATTCAAAACCAAAGACGACACAGCCGACGTATATGCTTAATTAAAATATTAATCAATATTGCAGGGTTATTTAACATTACAAGGTTGGATGTGTCGTTGGACACTAATGACTTTACTGGACTTGCAGAATACTAGTGCTTACCTAGCTTACTTGGGCTTTAATTTTTTAGAAAATGAAACGCAAAAATCAGCAATACACAGTAAGTTTTAGTTGTGATGTCATTAGCTATTTAGAACACAATATATTCCAAAATAACTAACTATTAACTCATTCATGCTTTTTTGCAGTAACCCGAGAAAAAAAATTGGACATTGCCAAGAAACAATCCAGTCGTAATGTTTACCAGTGCCACGTAATCGGTCCAAGGTCGTGTGGCAAAACTTCTATATGTCGAAGTTTACTTGGCATAGCGCATAAGGTTTATACTTCATTAATATTATATTTCTACCTATATACTCATTTGTGTCGCGACTTGATTTGATAGATTGGAAAACACTTTTTACAGTATTATTACTAAGCAAGATTTTTTGTTTTTAGAAAATAAAGCCGCATGCTAACGAACGAGGAGACAGTAACAGTTTAGAAAATTGCTGCATTAACACAGTATTGGTATATGGTCAAGAAAAGTACTTAGTTTTAAAAGAGATACCGATAACTCGGGTGTCTGATCCGTTACAGCCACATGAAGTCAATTGTGATGTTGCTTGTCTAGTGTATGACGTAGGTGCCAGTCGATCGTTTGAATACATCGCTAGAATTTATATTGTGAGTTATTTCTTTATTGTTTAACTTATTAACAGTACACATTACCAGTGGTCTATATCCAGGACTGCTTCTATCATCACCATACTAGCCGAAACACGTTCTCTATTGGACACAGGAGGCCTTCCTACCTATTGTATCCTATTATTATTATAAATGCGAAAGTTTGTGTGTATGTACATGTTTGTGTGTGTGTGTGTATTTGTATTTGTTACCACCCAGCGCCTAAACGGCTAAACCGATTTCGATGAAAATTCGTATGTAGATAGATTCGGTGCCGGAAACGGACACAGGCATAATTTTTATCCAGAAATTCGGTTTGTTTTCCAAGAAAGACATAACACATTTTAGGCGCGGACAAAGCCGTGGGGCGCAGATAGTGCTCACATATGAACTATTTTTATTTTCAGAAATACTTTGCAGAGAGTCATATTCCAGTTTTAATAGTAGGCACGAAAGGCGATGCGTTGATAGCAAGACAAGAATACATTCTACAGCCAGAAGTATTCTGCAACAAATACCAGCTACTGCCACCTCAGTTCTTTAACATTAGAGAAAATAAACACGATGTGTTTATCAAACTTGCTACTATGGCCGCATTTCCGTAAGTAAACACTTGATTGTTATTGGTTTATCTTACCGCTACTGCTAGTCTGAAGATCAAAATATTATGTCATACATGTGCCTTATAGCTACACTTGTAACACCGCTTCGTGTACTCTACCATTTCTAGTATTTTGACTTACAGTGCATTATCCCATTTGTGATACAGAAATGATTGATTGGACACTACCACGTTTTGCTGTATATATTGGATGATATAGTAGCCATTACACCTTCCTTGAAAATATCTGGCAAGCATCAGATGTTATGGATTCTAAATTGATATATGCCTTGTACCATATTTGATTTCTCTACCCGAAATAGTTTGTGGATCTGGGACAAGGCATTGCACAAGGGTAGATTGCATAACAGTTTTACTTCTAGAGTATTTATTATTAAAAAAGGTTCAAAGTGCGACGACGACGGATCAATGCAATCAATTAATATAATAAAGCAAAACACACCGATTAGATTGTGAATAATATCAACACTTGTACTCTATATTTGGAGGTTTCTTGGAACTGGCTATCAGTAAATGCTTAGTCGGCAGGAGGTTTAAATAAAAAATCATGATTCATCAAGTGTGCTATTAGTACTGTTTACAATAACGAGGCGTAATGTATGACGTTATTACTGTGTTACGTAATATTATGCCCACCCACCACAGAGTAAGCTCTTTAGACCTTCCCTCCGACTAATTTTTACGTTTGTATCGAAAATGTTTGAGATCTCTTAGTACCTATATAATTTCATTTATAGCGGCAGAAAATTTGTTAAACATAATAAAATTATAGCCTATGTATTTTAAATCATTGTATCACAAACAGATGTAACTAACTATCGGCCGGTTTCAATTCTTTCTTCCATGTCAAAGGTCATGGAGAGGTTAGTACACAATAACATTTATCCCTTGCTGCATAAAGCTATAATACATAGCATGGCTTTGTGCGTAAACGTTCAACGGTGACTAATCTGATGGTTTATACTTCTGAACTGTTTAGTAATTTAGATTCCAATGATTTTCGCAAAGCCTTTGACCGAGTGGATCACAAAATATTACTGGAGAAACTTGCATTCAACGGTATCCGTGGTAATTTGTGGAGATGGTTTAAAGCCTATGTTACAAACAGAACTCTAAAAGTAGTCATTAATGGATATGAATCGAACACGGTTATCACTACGTCTGGTGTACCTCAAGGCTCAATTTTTGGTCCTCTATTATTTGTTCTATTCATCAATGACATAAACGGCTGTTTTCAGTACTGTAACTTTTTATTATATGCCGATGACCTTAAAATGTGCCGAATCATAGAAGACACTAATGATCAACGCAAGTTCCAAGACGACCTCCACAGATTCACTAACTATTGTAATCTGAACAAATTGCAGTTAAGTCTCGATAAATGTAGTGTTATTACCTTTTCTAGAAAACGTAAGCTAACAACTTATAATTACTCTATTAATGGCCGTTATCTTGATAGAGTTTATAGTATTCGCGATCTTGGAGTCACATTGGACACTAAGCTGACACTGGATACTCATGTGGACAACATCTGTACTAGAGCTTACCAAATGTATGGTTTAGTTATGCGAGCTAGTAATGACTTTACACGTCCGCAAACCTATCTGTATCTATATAAAACCCTGATCCGCTCGCAATTGGAATACGCTGTATGTATATAGGACCCATTGTATACTAAATATTCAGATAGCCTTGAAAATGTGCAAAAGAAATACTTACGTTGTATCCATTACAAATGCTATCATAATTATCTATCGTACCCCAGTCTGTTGGAGAAATATTAACTTTTGGACCTTAAATCTAGGAGAATTCAGATACAAGCAATGTTTTTATACGATGTTTGTCATGACAGGTATGACTGTATCGATATTGTTAATAATATTAGTTACAGAGTCCCTACAAGATCAAATACGCGTGTTTGTCGCGCAAATACGCCATTTGCCTTGCGAACATCACGAACTAACGCAGGCAAGCGCATACCTATCATTCGCGTACTTGATAGTTACAACCGCAACTTCTGCAATATTGATATATATGCTAACGGCATAAGCGCCTATACCAAACTAATATTTAAAAAACTGCATGACTTTTATACTTGAGCATTTTACTTAAACTAATAATTTGTGTTTACTACTCATAACATGTACAATGTTTATATATTTGTCTAACCGTGGTAAACGGTGTGGATGTCACAATTATTTACATTATATAACCTCACACCACTGTATCTTAATGCATTATTGTGATATTGTTTGTTTACCCAATAAATGAAAAAAAATAAAAAAATCGGTTACCTACGTAGATCTCGAGTTAAATCGATAAAAAACAAAGAAACATACCAAAAATTCAAATCTTCGCTTTATAGGTAATACTAGCGACCCACAGCTTCGCACGGATGGACATTTTTTTTAACATTTTAGAATAAATAATCTCTTTCGCCGCGTTGCTCACTGCGTAGAGTGGGGCGTATCTAATATCTTTTGAATAGAATGTCCGATTTCAATAATTCGAAAATATTTAAATGGGGGGGATAACATCGTCTTATTTTGATCGGCATTTCTATCAACTTTTAAAATGTAAAAACGGAGTTACAGTGACATAACTACAATAGTGGGACATATAGTGGCGTTCCCATTGAGGCACACATCTGAATTTTAAGCTTTTAAATGCGTCAGCCTTTAGTAAAAGTTGTAACGATTGTAAATTCAGTCTTTTATTTGTAAAAGTAGGCACTCAAAAGTTACAAGCGGTCAAAGGTGGACCCTCAATCGTGGCTGACAGGCATCCATATCTCAAAACCTTGTTAAAATTTACAACTGCTATTAATGACTACTCTTAGTAAAAGATTTGTTACACTACTTTATTAAATGTCAGCCTTTCTGGTTCATTATGTAAAAAGAACTAGCATGCAGAAGGTGGTCCCTCAATCGATCACCATAAGTTCACATAAGTGGAGACCACAGTGAAATTTGGAAATTTCGTATGGCTCTAGCGTTAGTAAAAGTATTTAAACGGTTGTAAACTCAATCTCTTGTTTGTAAAAGAAGCCCTTTAAAGTTACAACTGGTGAAAGGTGGTCCCGCAGTCAAAACGCTTCCCATAAGAAACAATCAATTTACGTAGCATTCGGAAGTCAAATAGCCCATTACTGCCTATCCTTTAGTAGTTGTTTTTTACTAACGATTACTTTATCTATACATATAATAAAAATGTAACCGATCGCTGTCTGTACATGGAAGATATTGTGCGTTCGCGCAGCGGAATGTTGTTGAATTTAAAGATTTTAATTATGCAGATATTTAGTGTATGACGTCGTATAAATGTGTATGGTAAAAAAAAAATTGTGCACGCAGCCATTGTGGAGAAATTCACCAAAAGCTGATTCCGCTGGGCGAACGTTGTCCTGGCGGAACTTTTTTTAATCCATAGACTTTAGAAGAAAAGAGATGTGTCCAAAAATTAGTGTGTATTTGTGTGTAATTGTGTATGTATGAATAAAATTAGTGCATGCATAAACTTCGGAGAAATTCAAGTTTCCGCTACGCGAACGTTTGGCCATTAGCTAGTTTTCATATAAAGCGCTTACATAGAGAGCTCTAGATTTTTACATACGTTGTTTTGAATTTGTTTATATTTGTTTAAAAAACAGATTTAGAAAAAATGGTAGGGCTTAAAAGATAAAAATATAAACGTAAAATACGCTTATTAGATCTTAGTTCTTAAAGTATGCACTTTGGGGTCTAGATTTTTACGTTTATACAAACCTTGTAAGTGTCTGCAACATGTTGCCAAGTATCAATGATGTTCTGTTAATAATTAAAGAGTTATAGGACAATTTACCATGAATAGATCACTGTTTACAAAGCAGTCAAATATCACGACGTTCTAAAGGAATTGCATGGTAAAATGTATGCCAATAATTAGTTTATTCATTCAACTATTCACATGCAAAATTTCATGTCATTAAATTCAGTAATTAAAGAAAAACAATTATAATACTGACGAAGCATCGAAAACCTTCATAACCCGACCAAGTTCGGATAGCTACAAAAAAGCGGCCGTGCAATATATTTAGGTAACATCCCAAAATTTACAGTATAATACCGGTATTGAATTGGTATAGGTGATGATAACACAATTGTTGTTTCGATATAATTTACAGGTCATTTATTTTTGTACACCTACTTTTTAAATGTATTTGACTATGACAGAAAGTATGACTGAATAGTCCAGTTATGTGATGTGATTTTAATTTTTATTGAAGCTCGAAATATTATACTTACCCTTGTATTCATAATCGTTTATTAAACCTATTTTAGTTAAAACACATTTAAGTCTATTGCTGTCGTTGCAAGCGTTTGTTAACGTTATTCATCATATCATCATCATATCAGCCACAAGACGTCCACTGCTGGACATAGGCCTCCCCCAATTATCGCCACCGTTGTCGGTCGTTCGCCGCCCTCATCCATCGGTTGCCCGCCACCCTTATAAGGTCGTCGGTCCACCTTGTGAGTGGTCTGCCCACGCTGCGTCTTCCGGTTCGTGGTCGCCACTCTAGAACCTTTCTGCCCCAGCGGCCGTCAGTTCTGCGAGCTATGTGTCCTGCCCATTGCTACTTCAGAGAAGCAATTCTGCGAGCTACATCGGCTACTTTGGTTCGCCTGCGGATTTCTTCGTTTCTCAAACGATCGCGCAGGGAGACGCCTAACATAGCCCGCTCCATCGACCTCTGAGCGACTTTGAGCCTTCGGATAAGACCCATAGTCAGCGACCACGTCTCTGCTCCGTATGTCATCACTGGCAACACACACTGGTCAAAGACCTTAGTCTTGAGACACTGCGGTAGTGCGGACGTGAAGATATGTTGTAGCTTCCCGAACGCTGCCCAGCCGAGCTGGATTCGACGAGTGACCTCTTTCTCGAAATCGGACTTACCTAATCGTCCCATAATAATAATAATAATAATAATTTGTCCCAGGTATATGTACTCGTCAACGAATTCGAGCATCGAGCCTCCGACCGTGATAGGAGTGGGTGTAACATGGACATTGGTCATGACTTTAGTCTTGTCCATGTTCATTTTTAGGCCCACTTGTCGAGAGACTCTACTGAGGTCATCGAGCATTGCACTGAGGTCCTCCACGGTCTCAGCCATGACCACGATATCGTCCGCGAATCGAAGGTGAGTGATGTACTCGCCGTTTATGTTGATGCCAAGTCCATTCCAGGTCAGAAGCTTAAACATATCCTCCAGTGCAGCGGTGAACAGTTTCGGAGATATAACATCTCCCTGTCGTACTCCTCGCTGCAACTGGATAGGTCTTGAGCTCTGACCATTAATTCGTACTGACATGGTGGCGTTTTCATACAAACATTTCAGCACTTCGATATATCGATAGTGAATATGGCACCGTTGGAGGGACTGCAACACAGCCCAGGTCTCGATCGAATCAAAGGCTTTCTCATAGTCCACAAACGCTAAGCATAGGGGCCGGTTATACTCTGTGGACTTATGTAGAACCTGCCGCAGCGTGTGTATGTGGTCTATGGTACTAAAACCTTTTCGGAAATCGGCTTGTTCGGGAGGCTGGAAGTCGTCGAACCTGTTTGCGAGACGATTAGTGATGACTCTCGAGAACAGCTTATAGACGAGACTCAGGAGTGTGATAGGTCTGTAATTCTTCAGAAGGGTTTTATCGCCCTTCTTGAAGAACAGCTCCACCACACCCCTGTGCCATGCCTGCGGCGTTTTACCCTCGAGGAGGATGGTACTAAAGAGCCTCTGAAGGGCCTTCAGGACAGGATTTCCGCCTGCCTTCAGTAGCTCGGCTGTGATTCCATCCTCACCCGGCGCCTTGTTGTTCTTGAGCTGTCTGAGGGCCATACCAATCTCGCACAGGCTGACGTCCGGGATATCTTCGGTGTAATGTCGAGTTAACCTAGCTCTAGGATCTGATGCTAGGGAGCAAACAGGTGCATGTTGTGTCGTGTATAACTGTCCGTAGAACCTCTCGAGCTCCTCTAAAACCTCTGGCTTAGACGAGATGAGCCTGCCGTCCCCAGTCTTCAGCTTGACAAGTCGGCTCTGCCCAACAGACCGATCTCGTGCGAACACTTTCAAGCCTTTGTTGCGCTCTATAGCCTCTTTAACACGTTGTGTGTTAAATTGGCGAAGGTCGCGAGTCAAAGACTTGGAGATCCGTCTGTTGAGCCGCCGATAGTCACTCACTTCCTCTGGGGACCGCAGTACCATCCTGCGCCTTTCGTCCATAAGTTCGAGGGTCTGGTCGGTGATCTTTCTCGGTCCTTTACTGCGGTGGGCTTTAAAGATGTTAGACCCTACCGCTAACGTTATTATAATTACATAATTAAGTATTATATGTAATTAAAAATATTTTTGTACACCGACATTTAAATAGAGAAGTACTTGTTAATTGAAGATTTATTTTTATCGTAGATAGTGGCGTTATTATTAAAATATATTTTTCATTCAAGAAATGCAATTGTTTTATTTTTCCTAACGCTTGTGTACGCAACTGTACCATATTAATAAATACTATATTGGAAGGTTAAGAACGTTTCTTAGATAAATGGCACGGCCGCTTTTTTGTAGCCATCCGAACTTGGTCGGGTTATGTAGGTTTTCGATGCTTCGTCAGTATTATAATTGTTTTTCTTTAATTACTGAATTTAATGACATGAAATTTTGAATGTGAATAGTTGAATGAATAAACTAATTATTGGCATACATTTTACCATGCAATTCCTTTAGAACGTCGTGATATTTGACTGCTTTGTAAACAGTGATCTATTCATGGTAAATTGTCCTATAACTCTTTAATTATTAACAGAACATCATTGATACTTGGCAACATGTTGCAGACACTTACAAGGTTTGTATAAACGTAAAAATCTAGACCCCAAAGTGCATACTTTAAGAACTAAGATCTAATAAGCGTATTTTACGTTTATATTTTTATCTTTTAAGCCCTACCATTTTTTCTAAATCTGTTTTTTAAACAAATATAAACAAATTCAAAACAACGTATGTAAAAATCTAGAGCTCTCTATGTAAGCGCTTTATATGAAAACTAGCTAATGGCCAAACGTTCGCGTAGCGGAAACTTGAATTTCTCCGAAGTTTATGCATGCCCAAATTTTATTCATACATACACAATTACACACAAATACACACTAATTTTTGGACACATCTCTTTTCTTCTAGTCTATGGATTAAAAAAAGTTCCGCCAGGACAACGTTCGCCCAGCGGAATCAGTTTTTGGTGAATTTCTCCACAATGGCTGCGTGCACAATTTTTTTTACCATACACAATTATACGACGTCATACACTAAATATCTGCATAATTGAAATCTTTAAATTCAACAACATTCCGCTGCGCGAACGAAGATATATGAGAAAAAAATTATTGGGGCCTTTATCAACGCAAATAGAACCCAAAACAATGATTGTTACAATTTTTGTCTGTTTGTCTGTTTGTCTGTGCGTTTGTTCACGCTCTCAGAAACGGCTTATCCGATTTAGATATGGTTTTCACTTATACATTGTGGTAAGCTTCACTTAACATTTAGTGTTTGTTACATGTCAATCGGTTCATAAATAAAAAAGTTATGCCATTTTAAAGAATCACGTCGAACATTTTCTGATAAAAACTGAGACTAACAGGTTACGGAATAGCTGATAGCGTTTTTATTTTTCGGATTCCTCTCATTCTAAACAATCTTCCGTTTAGTTTTAAATGAGTTCAGTTTCCAGTGAGCCTATGTTTCGCGATGACAATTTATAAAGCCCAAGGTCGGACACAACTAAAAGTTGTGGGCGTGGATCTAAGTATTAGCTGTTTTTCGCACGGTCAGCTTTATGTGGCTCTATCACGTGTTAATCCCCGATGGCTATACGTCTAATCCATACATCCATACACCCATACATATTATATAAGGCTTTGTCCTGACTGACTGACTGACTAACAGACATCGCACAGCCTAAACTGCTGGTCGTAGTGACTTGAAATTTGGAGGGTCGTGTTTGTCTAAATGTCTAGGTTGTACTAAAAAAGGGTTTTTAAAATTTAATTCCTAAGTGTGTGAATAGGGATGAAATCGATTGTATGAATCTTCTTCATTTTTAAATTTAAGGGAGGGGAAAGTGAGAGGGAAGTGATGGGGGAGTGAGAGGATAGTTATGGGGAAGTGAGGGTAAAGTGAAGAGGAAGTGTGGGGGAAATGCGGGAGAAGTGAGGGGAAAGTCAGGAAGAAGTCAGAGGGAAGTCAGGGGAAAGCCAGGGGAAGTGAGGGGATAGTGACGGAGAAGTGAGTGGGAAGTGAGGGGGAATTGAGGGAGAAGTGAGGTGGGTGAGGGGGAAGTGAGAGGGAAGTGAGGGGAAATGAGGGTTAAGTGAGGGGTGAATGAGGGGAAAATGAGAGGAAAGTGAGGGAGGCAGTAGAGGAAGGGAGGGGAAAGGAACGCGAAAAGAAAGGAGTTCTCGAATGGTTGAAAAAGGGAGGCAAAGGGATAGTAAGCGATAGGAAGGGAGAGGACAGGAGGAAAAGAAAGGAGAAGAGAGGGGAAAACGAGAAGGCAAGGTAGAGGGAAGTGGAGGAAAGGGCAAGAGATGCTGGAGGAGAGGCAAGGAATGCTGAAGGAGGTGAAGAAGAGAAGGGGGAGGGGAAGAGAGGAAGGAGGAAACTGTGGAGAGTGGAGAAAAAGTTCAATAGGGAAGAAGGGGAAGGGGAAACTTATTGTAGTGAAAATTTGCCTTTGTGTATTGTATATTGTTTTTACGAGGGATATCTTTAGGTAGGTGAAAGAGGATTTGTATGAATGGGAGATTAAAAATAGTATGAAAAACAGTATTTAAACAACATAAAAATGCTATCTATATACATAAAAGCAAAAGGTCACTCACTCTCTTATCACGAAATCTCAGAAACAACAAGTGCTAGGAATCTCAAACTTTGCATTGTCGTTTCTATTAGGATAAAGGTGCTCACTTAGACGGAATTTTGCGAAATCCATCTCCTAAGGGGTATAAAGGGGTGGCAAAGTTTGTATGAAATTTCTATAGTTTTTATAGTAGGATTACCAAATTACTAGAAAATACTCTTTTTTATTATTCAGCAACCCCCCTTATTAAATGGGCAAATAAGAGTCGCAAGTTTGTGTGAAAGTGGTTTGTCAGTTTTAGCGGTAGCGGGTTTAAACTGGATTCGCCATAGAGACGGATAATACTGATACAATGTACGATTGCCATAAAATCAGGCACGCATTATTGTCATAAAGGCACCCATCTGAATTTTCACGCGAACGAAGTCGCGGGCAACAGCTAGTCTATAATATATATATAAGACTGAATTTACAATCGTTTGAGAACTTTTACTAAAGGCTGACGTATTTAAAAGCTTACAATTCAGATGTGGTCCCTCAATGGAAACGCACACGCACATATATATGGTCTCGCAAGTTTTTTGTAGATATTTATATATTCTATAAATATTGTAGAACATTTTTTTTTTGTTATCATCAATACTTTTCGCAGCGCAATGGATGAAAGACATTTCTTGGCAAAATTTTAAATATTAGGTTGGTTTTAGTAGGGATTTCAAATTTTTCTGTAATAAATGGCTTAGCTTTCTAATGGTAAAAGTATTTTTGAAATCGGTACAGTAGTTTTTGAGTCTATTTGTTGCATACAAAAATACAAATCTATCCTCTTTATAATATTAGTGTAGATTATTATAGAAAAGACGGATGGATTCAAGACAAGGGCAACCTTCCCTTTACCTTGTATACAGCCACATGTTATGTAGTTAGGTAATGCTTTGTAAAGACTGGTAATTCACGCTTTGTTGATTTTATTTCACAACCTAAACGGTAGTTCTCACATCTCACGTGAGCTGAATCTAGACTTAGTCCTTTATTGGTACTTAAGCGCTGTCGCTAAAAGGTGTGACCTACCTTCAAACGAAGCGGTGTTTATCAAGTGTCTAATAATATACAAAATTTTGGATTGTCATATTTTGGATGTCTAATAATATGGAAAAATTATCAACATACAGTACAGTTATAACATATTTCTATTTCAATAGAATTGAATATAATAATGCACAGTTGCTTGGTATGCGATACTGTTATTTTAATTGTCTTTGTCAGTCAATTTCAAGCTGCTTGGATTTTATTCAGCAAGCACAGGTTAGTGAAAATTTGATATATAAATCCAGTATAGATATCTCTTTATTATTTTATTAATTCAAATTAATGTCTTTACAGACACTTGAAGCACTTCGCCAGCTTGACAGGCGACAACTCATCGTGGTGGAAGGCGGGTATAGGCGTAGCAGCGGCAACGGTCGTCGGACTTGTCCTCATTAAATTATTTAGCTTCCAGAAACGATAAAGTAGATCTACAACTACTTATTAATTGTACATAATGTGTATTAAAATAGTATTGAACATACTTGAAAATTATTTAAGAATAGACCAAAGAAAATAATACTTAAAAATAGTAATTTTTGTTTTCAGTTGTAAATAAAATAATTTCATTGCAATAATTATTTCATTCAAAATTTTGTAGTTGAACTGTGTTTTGTTTCTGTACTACGAAAATAATTATTATGCAACTTTTTTGTAATCAATTTACTGAGAGAGACCCATCGGCCCCGTGGTTTACCCCAGGCCACCTTTACATTTAATTAAAATTATTCTGTAGTGTTAACCCTCTGCGACTGATTGGATGGTTCATTAGGCTATTTGACAATTGTAATGATAAAATATTTAATATGTTAGATACAGTAGCATAGAGGTTCATGATAATCATTCATTCATACTATGATTTTTGCATTAAATTTAATTGTAAATATTTTATTTTTGAAAAGTAAATTAGTTTTTGATCAGTGGATTACAAAAACTGAAATGCAGGCGGCCATGTTTGAGTATTGTGTGACGTCACATTACTCACAATAGTGATACATTGTTGGCAGTTTGCTGAGAAGATTTAAGTACTACAAAATTTAATTTGTGCATAGAGAAGTTTCACGAAATTGAGCCAGGCTATATAAAAGCTGTTAGCGAAATCTGCCCAAAATCGACTCATTTATGGTTGCAAATTATTGTGCATGTAATCCTGGCAAACTGGCTTCATGCTTATTTTGCCGACAGAACCCATCACTGCATTGGATGTAATTTTCCATGTCATACGGCAGCTGTAAAGTGACACAAATATATTATAAATACGCACGATGTTGCAGATCTGCACTCCCGCAAGTACGCCGTTTAGGTGCAGAATGTCCAAGTTGCAACATGTCCAGTGGTTTCAAAATGTCCAGGTTGCAGAATGTCTAGGTCCCAAAATAGTAGTAATAGGAACTTCTGGATCTAGAGGAAATATACCTTATGCTACCGAAACGAAATTCACACAAATCAAATAAAAATTTGATTTGTGTGAATTTCGTTTCGAATTTCTTTAGATCCAGAAGTTCCTATTATTACTATTTTGGGACCTGGACATTCTGCAACCTGGACATTTTGCAACCTGGACATTTTGCAACTTGGACATTCTGCACCTAAACGAAGTACGCGCGTAGGTGCGTCGACACGCAACATGCAGCGTGGTGCGTGGGTGTGCCATTCGCCTAGTTACAAGAAACTGTATTCACCCCAGTTTTTTAAAGGCTGATCAACGAAAAATTAACTAATCACCTGTTAAACCTTATGCAGGTACTTCACAAGAGATTTTACGGGTGATTAGTTAATTTTTCGTTTATCAGATTTTCAGAAACTGGGGGTCATTCAGGAATACTAGTCCAGAGAACACCATCTCAATATTTCCGCTGAGTCACGACAGTTTCTAAAGACCGATTTATTTACGTTTTCCGGCCGCCTTTACTAGCTTATCCTTTCAGCTGCCTTAGACGCTCATCAGTGCTTCGAGCGTTATGACATGTGCATGCCTAAGCACTGATCAGTGCTCAATCACCCGCGCGGGTTTTGCCGATTTTGATAATTATATACTACTACATAAGGTCTAAATTGTTGTTTTCATCGATCCCTATTAAAATGAATGAACTCTAGAAAGCTTTTTAAAGGATCATTTCAAATTTGCGTAGGTATTATTGAATGAATGTTATATAATAACATGAGATGTTTTTTATATTAACAGATAGCCTTGTTATTGAAGTTTAAGGAAATGAAAATCAAAAACGAAAATAATTCGAAGAGTATATTGAAATTCGAATTTTTCTTACAATTGGTGCGTAGGTTGACATATGGTTCGATTGTCTGTAAATATTATAAAGATAACATTTGTTTTATCAATAAAGTATGGTAGTATGACAAGGTAGCTACGTTATTCATCTATCAAATAAAAACGATAGGTATAAAATCCGAACTCTACTGCACTCTCTAATCGCGCCCTTGTCGCGGCTGTTGAAGAGATAATTGGTAGAAGTTTTATACTCTATGCGTTCTCAAACACCCACAGAGGATATAATCACTTTTGACTGTGCCATGCCCTCTACTTATAATCCGATGAGTTATATCGGTCCCTTTTGCAGACCAACCACCTTTGTGGCATAATGTCATGCACATTATGAAACGTCGAAGACTTTGAAGATGGACCCTGTCGAGATTGGACAGAAGTGTCTAAACACATTAAGATACGTAATCACACCGAATTTCGGCCGCGTTTCTTCGGCAGTGTGGTTAGAGGGTTAATATAATCCTTATTTGATGTTTGAATATGGGTCGACGAAGAAGATAACTGCCAACCGGTTACTATACTGCCACTGGTTGTTTTGTACCGAGCTTCTCGACATTTGCTTAATTTTTTTTGACTACATCTGGCTGCACGGAACCTGCACTTTCCGTCACTGAGACATGTCAATCACTAGCTAGAGCGAGAAGTCAAATGATAGGCTAGTTGAACATATAGCCTATCCTATAACTAAAGGTTTATCTAAGATAAATCAAACACTATTGCAAGATACTTAACTTTATTACTGAATACGATCAAGATATAAAATACATAATAAAACACTTGCATTTGTATAATAATACACTGCATAAGCAAGAATGTTTTACATCAATTTAAGTATACAGATGAACATAAATCATCCTATGATACAATAGTCATCCAAATTGTAAGACAGCAGTTTGAATATTTTTAAACACCTAAACATAATATTAAATTATTATAACATGGTTTGCTTTGGCTATTAATTTTAACATAACTTTATGGAAAGAATGTTTGTCAAGATTGAAAAATAACTACTTATAGTCAGATTAACATACAAACCAACTTAATTCTATATATTACAAGTTAATTATATTATTAATACGGCCGCTGCCGGTCCCTGCCACTGCAAAGAAAAATAAGTTATAATTAATTTGATTAACAGTATCGAGATAACAACATTCAACAAACATTATAAATCAAAGACAAGATTTTAAGTATTATTTGAAAATTTGTTGATAGAAGAAGAATTTTCAAGTAATACTTCTATGCCATTTACTTCGTTGTGAATTCGTCGTAGAATAAGTGCAAATTATATTAGAAGTTTAACTTGGACATTAACACACTGCAGGCAGTGGATAAATAACAAGACTGATTCTTTGGTTTTATTGTTGTGGTGTTATTTACCCGCCATCGCCTCTCATAGCGCCACCACCGCTGTTGCGGTCGCCACCGCCGCCGCCGCCTCCGTATCCGCGTCGGTCGCCGCCTCGGTCTCCCCCACGGTCGCCGCCACGTCCTCCGCCACCCCACCCTCCGCGGTCGCCGCCGCCACCGCCTCTGCCCCCACCGCCGCGTCCACCGCGCCCAGGTGGACCGCCGCCGCCACCGCCGCGACCACCACCACCACCGCCGCTGCCGCCGGAAGGTGGTGGGCCACCACCTCCGGCACCCTCAGGTTTTTCCTCATTGCACCTATTGCAGGACTTCCTCCATGAAAAATTGGTGTTGCCGCAACTAGGATTAGGGCACCTCCAGTCGCCCGCTCTGTTGCCGCTAGGCGGGCCGCCCCCACCGCCTCCGCCCATGCCCCCACCGCCACCGCCGCCACCCCGGCCGCCACCACCGCCGCCGCGACCTCCTCCTCCTCCTCCTCCTCCGCCGCCGCCGCCTCCTCGTCCCCCGCGGAAACCACCACCGCCGCCTCCTTTGTTACCGCCCCATGTGTTTTGTCTTTGAGCGAGGGACACTTTAATAGTAGCTCCGTTAAAATCTTTTCCGTCAAACCACTGAATGGCTGAGGATGCCGCATTCGAGTCTTCATAGGTGACAGTAGCTTCACCCTTTGGTTGGCCGGTGGCTTTATCTTTGTACATCCATACCTTTGGTCTTTGGGTTTTCTTATCGGTCTAAACAAACAAAAACAATTGATTTAAGTGATAAAAACTTATTCAAGTAGATGCTATGGCATTTTTAGTTTAGTGTTTAGAGATGCCGAAAATACAAGCAGTGATAAGATTTTTATAAACTTATTACTAGATTACTAGATGACCCAGTGAACTTTGTATCACTTACATCTATCAATCTATATTATCATATATATATTATATATTATATATATATATATATATATATATATATATCATAATTCATCACACCAGCCCGTTATTATCCCACTGCAGGGAAAGGCCCCTTAGAGGAGGTAAGACACTATTTTGCATCAAATGTTTGATATTCCATTTTTCTCACCACTTAAACCTTCTCTGAACTCCTACAAATATTTCAAGATCAAAATTAGCCAAATCGACCCAGACATTCTCGAGTTTTAGAGAGCCAAACAAACAGCAATTTATTTATATATACACTAGACGTCTGTTCTCGCTTCGCTATCAATAGTTATATAAGTATAAATTGGTTACGTGGATCTTGAGTTCAATCGGAACAAACAAACATACAAAAAATCTTATCTTTTCTCTTTATAATATTAGTTTAGATATATATTATATAGATACCTTAATAATACCAATGGATCCGAAATGTTGACACAATTCGTCTTCAGTAGTGGATGGATTCATGCCTTGAATAAAGACGGTATCTTCTTGCGTTACCATATCACCCCCACCCCCTCCACGATCGCCACCGAAACCACCACCGCCACCTGTTGAAAACATTTATTCAGTTTCCGCTAGCAGTGTCCACTCGTTTTAACCTGGATTGAACTTCTTTAGTTTTGATAACTAAACTGTACTTTTAATTCTTTGAAAACAAGTAGTTTTCAATAACTTGTAATATCCATAGTTACAACAAACATTTGCTCAGGGCGTCGAACCCAACAGTTTTTTTTGCAATACATATACCTATTTTTACCAATAATAAATATTATATTTTAGTTACACTACCATAAAATAATATATTTAGTTATAACAGCATAACGCCTAGCATAGTAGAGATGGGATTCTAATCGGTAAATTCACGGGTAGGTAAATACCCAAAAGAAAACCATTTAAGTTTATTTAAAATAAAAATCTAAAATAAATTTAAATTATGAGGGCGCCACAATCAAACTTAAAATATTTGGCGTACTGTAGAAGATCGAAAAATATAAATTTAGCCACCTGCTAAACCGCTAACCTTAACAATTTAAGGAGTAACTGTTATAATATTTGACTAGTTTTGGGTATTTTGTTATTTGAGTATATCTGGGTATTTACCTACGGGGTATTTTTACGCTCATCTCTAACCATGCATATTAAAAACTTCAACACTATTTAAAAAGAAACACCATAATTATATTCACTTTTTAAGAACCTGAAACCTGAACACCTGAATTTCTACCTACAATCAATTTTGTATATTATAACCAAAACGAAATATGTATAACCAATTATTTTCAAATTATTATATATTGTAACTTTATCTGTGTAGCAAATAAATTCCAGCATGATATCACCCAGAAACATATAAGTATACTAAAAAATGTGTCCGTTGCTTCAGCGGAAATTAGAATTTCAGAATTTGAATTTCACAGTTTCTGTGTATGATACGCGTAATGTGTATGGTAGGTAAAAACTGTGTATCCTACCCTGTAGTTATTTATTAAAAACTGTTTCCGCTGGGGCAACGTTGTCCCAGCAACACTTTTTATCATATGGAGGTTGAATTAAAAAAAAATAGTTAAAAAAATTGTGTATGACGTGAGGTCTTCTTTTCGTTAATATTTTATTCCATTCTATAAATGTAACTGGTTGGGAAATTACTAATAAAAAGTTCCCATGTAGTAACAGTGCGACTCGTTGGGTTTTGTTTACAAAACATTTCCCAACCAGTCACAGTGATAGATGAGTGTGACTCGTTGGGAACAAATAAAAAAATGTAACGTTTTCCTAGTAGTGCTAAACTAACGTTAATTTAATGAGAATTTATGTTAGTTTGATATCGTTAAACTCGCAAGTGTATGAATGAAGTGTGAGATTAGGGAAACTGCTGTAGTTATCGTTAAACAGCAATATTCTAAGCGGGATATTGTATTTGGGAACTGTGATACCACGATCATTACATCGAATAAGTAAAATCCATCGCTCATACGATGAATTACCGTAAGTACTCACTTTTGTTTTGCTAGACCAAACAACAGCATAAAAAAATGGTATCTACTGCAAGTTTTTATTATTACCGTATAACTATTAGGAAAGGAGAAGATAATCATCTGCTACATTTCATTCGTTGTTTAGCCAGTTTTTAGTTGACATGTTTGCGAAAATAAATCGAGAAGGATAATTTTATTCAAGTTATATTAGGAACAATCATCATCATTAGCGCGGACAGTTATAATACGCTTGCAAGAAGGGACACAGGACGTTGATGCTGATCAGCTGGGTCAAAAGGTGGTGTTGCCTTCTTTTACTGGGAGGCCACGCTATATGAATGAGCTAATTTGGCATGTTGCTGCGCAATATAAATCCACCCAAAATTATGTAATGGCATCAGATTGCAAATGAAAACATTGCAATGCAATGTAATTGAGGCAACTATACTGATCGGTTGTTCTCGAGGAATCTGTAGATATTTATTCCTCGGATTCCCCTAGCACCATCAAATACCCTTTCCAATTCAAGAGAGTGCAGTTTTCCATCAGTCTGAGCCGCAATGATCATAAACAAAGCTCAAGATCAAACTCAGGTAGCGGACGTAGACTTGAGGAAAAATTCCTTCGCCCACGGCCAGTCGTATGTGGCATGTTCCTGAGTAAACGCACAGATTATGAGTAGCCTGGTAATTCTAGTACCCGAAAGAAAAACAATATACACAATTGTATACAAAGAAATACTCGCTAGATGTAGTATTTCGATTTCGTTGTAAAAAGATAATACTCGTGTAAAATTCACCAGATCAAAGACTGAGCTTCGTGTTCATAAAATATATAATAAGGAAAGTTTGATTTTTTTTTAAAGATTTTTGTTTATTCATCCTTTAATCACAAGACAAGTAGTCTTGTGATTAAAGGATGAATAAACAAAAATCTTAAATAACAGTATAATAACAGTTCAAACACTTAAACATAATAATAATTTACACGTTACTAGCTGCGCCCCACCGCTTCATCCATTTTCGCCTTCGCCTATTCATTGCATAGCTGAATTATGCAATGAATTGTCCATTTTAAAGGCATTAAATTATTGTGTTTTATTTTTCATGAATATATCTATTTGCAGAATAGTACCTATAATTTACTATATTAACTAACAAATACGATGAAAACAGCAGGTGTAGAAAAAGCAAGCGACCTAATATTTTAATTTAAAATTTAATTTAAGAATTGTGTAACCACCTGTATCAATTCCATACTGGTATTATAATATAAATTTTAGAGTATTACCTAAATATACTGCACAACCGTGTTTATGTAGCCATCCGAACTCGGTCTGGTTATGTACTTTTTGCGGTGGCTGTCAGTAATTTAATTGCATTTCGTTAATTATTGAGTGCAATGACATGAAATTTCACATGTGAATAGTTGAATAAATACACAATATATTAGAATACGTTTTATTACGCATTTCATTTAGAATCCCGTGCAATTCAATTGCATATAAAACAGTAGTCCAGTTATGGTAAATTATCCCATAACTCATTAAATAGTAAAAGTAAATCAATGATACTTGTCAAAACGTCGCAGTCTTACAAGGTATGTACTTATAAACGTTATAAATTAGACCCTAGAGTGCATACTTTGAAATACTAGTACCTAATAACCTTATTTCACGTTTAAGTGTATCTCCTAAAAAGTATTTCTTTTTTTTAAATCTGGTTTTACAAACATTATAAAAAAACTCTAATCAACGTTGGAAAAACCTACGGCTTAAAAAATAAATGCGTCTTATATGAAATGTAAGCAAATGGCCAAACGTTGTCATAGCGGAAACTTGAAAAATAGATATTCGCAGTTTCATGACCCACTTATTTTAATTACCTCACGACTCACGTCATACACAAATTTTAGAAACTTACTTAACTCTTCTTCGTTCATAGGATAAAAATGATTTCGCTGGGACAACGTTGCCCCAGCAGAAATAGTTTTTAATGAATAACTCCTCCATGGTTGTAGGTACACAATTTTTAACTTACCATACACAATTACACGGAGTCATCAGAAAACCTGTGAAATTCAAATTATGTAATTAAAACTTTTTCCGCGAGGGCAACGGACAAAAAAAATTTAATATTTTTTGGAACACATTACGACCATGACCCACTTATTTCAATAACACAATCATTTATAACGTTTAAATTTCATTTAGGGCTGCCAAAATGATATGCAAGTTTCTGGTGTACTCTAAATTAATAACGACCACAACCTTTATCATATCATATTATTATACTTTATTAAATTACCACTTCAGACGACACACTCCGTGGATACGACACTCAACACCTTATTGAGCATTTACCCACACAACTTACGAAATAAGTTTTATTTAAACAGTATTAGATGCAACCTGTCGTATTTTATTAAATACACAAAATTAAGTACCGAATGAGTCGTGTTTATGATATAAATATCTATGTCACCTTTACTTCGTCGGTTTCGTAGCCATCTGTCTAAGAGATCAAGCTACATTTTATGAACTATAGTAGTATAAATATGACAAACCCACCAATTACCTTCTTTTCGTCATGTACAATACCAATGAGTACAAAGAAGTACCATAATATTAGAACAAAGATACACTCGGCACGTTACTCACACGTCAGTGATCTTCACGTTTATTGGAACCTGAGACCATGATATGCAGACATACTTGCGCTATACCTATGACCGGTTTTTATCCTTTTGAGACCCTTGGTCTTAATACCACTTATTAATAACACCGTTATTTCACTGAGACACAGTTCTAAATTTATAATACACAGTCAACCACAGGTATATAAACCAGTGAACGATTCGAATACCAGGTTTGGCAGCCCTTAGAAAATTACAAATTAATAAAATGTTAACAGCACCGCCCGCTCAATGCGAGGAGCTTTACCTTTATTAAAACCACCCCCCCTGCCGCCGCCACTAAAACAATAAGAACAGCGTTTAGTACACTGGGCAGGCTGGGGACACTGAACGAAGCACGCAGATTGAGCGACACCTAGGTACACTTTTATGTGACCCTTACTCCATCCTTTTCTTTACCATAACGTTTATTACCTTGATACCTTAAAAATCTTAGAACATTGGTTGATGATATTATTGTAGTAACGTGTGACACATGCATGCTAGCAGGTACAATAGGGATGATTACAAAACAGGCTTGAATATGCACATGTTTACCAATTTTGCTAAAAATTGCAATCATTATACAATTTTTATCAAAACTGTTATAACTACCATTAAACAGAAATTATATAATTAATGACACTATTCACAGCCATATTCCGATTGTGCTCCTATTTGAGCATTTTATAGCAAACATATATTTTGAAAATGGAAAGTTTCTCTTATTGTGTGAATGTGTGTAATTAAATATGAGAACTTATATTATATAACTTATTAAATTATATGGGACTAGATGACGGTGTGTGATAGTGTCACATTTTATTAATATTATATTATTAATTATGATGTAAACTGCATCACAAATTGATACTGGTTGTCAATACTAAAGGTAGCATTCGGTTCTTAGCCACCGCGACGCGCGACTATTCGACTACGCGATCGCCGATCATAGTCGCCTCAGTCCTCAGAAAACCGATAAATATAGATATATCGACACCTAAAAATATTGACCATGAGCGCCGATATCGACCGTTTCGAAAGAAAAAGCAGTCTCATTATTACTAACAGTCAGCCGACTGATGTACTTGCGCGGGGCAACGATGAGGGGGACAAGGGGAAGCGAGCGGCAGGGTCGACGAGCGCAATCTCACTTAGTTTGCGCTCTCTAATTTGAAGGGGTGTACGTTAGTAAAAGTACGCTTCCAACTACTCCGATGAAGCAACATTAAATAACTTACATTTGCGCGGACGAGTATATAACATTAGTCGTGATACGTTTGACGGACTGCAGGTGCCTTCAGCTGATTTCGTTGACTATTGCGATAAACTGGAAGCGAATTTGATGCAAAATTTCAGATCGTTTGTTGGGAACTGTATTCATATAAAATGTTGATGTTTTGAAATAGTTTCGAGTTTAAGACACAATCCTGCGTTTGTTTCCCATTAGAGTTTTTATTGAAATTGTATATTCGCATGAGAATCCATTACATAGTAAAATTTATTAACAGAACTCTAAAAACATCTAAATTAAATAAGTAGAAAATATTTATCGGTTACGCATTTATAATTTTTGTATATTACGTATTATTACTACCTATATTCCTTCGTTATTTCAAATTAAAACTTATGTAATACTAGCTGCGCTTCACGGCTTCGTTCCCGCGTAAAATATGTTTTGTTGTATCCCACGTGAACCAGACTGATTTTCGGGATAAAAAGTAACCTAAGTATCGAAAACAACAACAACTCGAAAAACATTACCCTCCTTGACTGCGTCAGTCGGGCAAAAATTCATTCCCTATTCAGTAGGTACTTAAAGGAAGTACTTATATAGTTACTAGTAACAATCACATTAATATTATAAATGTGAAAGTTTGTGCGTGTGTGTGTGCGTGCGTGCGTGCGTGCGTGCGTGTGTGTGTGTGTGTGTGTGTGTTTGTTACTTTTTTAGCGCCTAAACGGTTGAACCGATTTCGATGAAAATTGGTATGTACGTAGATTTGGTGCCGGAGACGGACGTAGGATACTTTTTACCCCAAGAATCGATATGATATCCGAGTTACATTAATTAAACACATAGCTGTACTTTTTTCTGCGCTGGCGAAGCCGCAGGGCACAGGTAGTAAATTCATATTAGGCAGTGGGTCGTGCGACTATGTCACGTTCGCGGGACGCGGTCGCTAAAAACCAAATGCTACCTTTATGAATACATATTTTAACCAAACCGTAAATCAGCTATGCAAAATTCTTTAGATATCGCAATATGATAGAAATCATTAAGAATTTTGAAATTCAATTATTACCCATAAAAATCAAACAAATCTAAATAATTACTGATTTCTATCAATAAATTATAAACTACTTATGCGTCATTTTTTATAAAGGAGTTGTGCGCAGACCATTAGACCATGTAACTATTAACTGGTAAATAATCTTGCCTTTTACTCAATAGCTTTGATCTGCCTATTCACCTGTTTGCTCTGTGAAACATAGTCAAGTATACGATAAGAAGTAGTCCGTCTTTTATGACGAGCGATAGGATGTCCACCCACCAACAAAATACCACGCGAGGAAGCCAGTCGCGGGAGATATCGCAATTTCCGTAAAATGGAGACATATGAAATCCCATTTATCCGTTCATATCGTATTGCATACAGTTAAGCCTATGTCGACAGCAATCAACTTGAACATTAGCAGTTTCATTTCGTGCATATACATTTCAGAGCTAATTAAAATGAGCAGCACGCAAGTGTCATTTGGTGATCTACCAATAGCGTAGTCCATAGGATATATACGTTCCCGCGTCGCGCCCGGCTCCCGGCCAGGCACCAAAATATCCTAAAATGAGTTCTGCGCATCCAACGTCATTGTTCAAGCAAGATGTTTGCAGTATACTATATAATTGTAAAAAGTCGTCATAGCTTGTTCTTTTTTATATTAGCTTACCAAAGTGACTTCACTCTGCCTGATGGTAAGCAGTCAGTAGTACAATTCAGATAATATATATATCCGCTAAAGCGCTTCTATTTGCTATTAAAGGAGCTAATTTTTGCTAGGTGCTACAGCCCATCTCCTTTATAACCAACTTGACATAATTCTATTGAATTATTAATAAAATCGAAACAAAATATAAAATATATCATTGTCTATTCCATACTTAAACGTCATTTATATTTAACCACACATCATTATTTTGTAGAATATAGTTTCGCTCACCATCTACACAGGGACCAAATGTTGTAGGGACCTTCAAGAAGACTTACATCCAGTAACATGAAGACTCAGGCTGACGATGACAACAAAGTTTTAGAAACCATTTTTATTACATTTAAAGCAGAATAGTAACGAGATGAGTCATACAATAACTCTTTAATCCTTTGGCAATATCAACACTTGAAAATATTCAATTTACTCATGTTAAACTTCTAATGTTAAAACCACTTAAAGCACTTGTACTGTTGAAGAAGTAGCATACTACTTATTTTGATTTCGTAGTAAATTGCCCAGTAAGCTTTTTCACGAGTAACCAGCTCATTGTAATGTAATACTCGTAAAACTTTAATGAAACTAATATAGACATGTATTTTGCACATACCCTGAAATGTTATGTTGAAAACACATAATATTACACAGCTACAACAGCTTTTTGATTGTCGACACCTTCAGGATTATTCATCAATGGGACAAGTGCCTTAGTGAAAGTAACTATGCGGAATGTAGGACACTCATGTTATGATCATAATTTCAAAAGACAGTATTACTGAAGCATATAAATGAAACTCACCCATAGCCTCCATCTCTATTTCCACCATCTCTATTGTAACTTGATCGATCTCCTCCATACCCGCCTCGATCACCGCCGCTTGAATATCCTTGTCTATCTCTGTCACGATCTCCACCTCCATAGTTGGAGCCTCCGCGGTCGCCACCACCGCCACCGCCGCCGCCTCCACCGCCTCCATAATAACTACTACCTCGGTCACCACCACTCACATTGTAACCCCCGCCCCCACCACCACTGCTGTTACGATCATAGCCTCCACTGGAATAATTTGACTCATAGTTTTGGCCATAGTTGTTGCCTGTTTGGCTACCTCCATAGGAATTGCCACCTGCAACAAAAATCAAGTTTCAAGTCATTATGGTGTCACACGAGAACACTTTAAAATAATGAAATAATTGGTTACATGAATGCTAATAGAGTAAGTTTATTAATCTAAACTTCACAAGTAAACATTTGTAGTTTGTTTGTTTGGTTTGGTTATCTTATCTAGCAGCCATGAAATAAAGTTATTAGGATGTAATAATTAAGTTAACAAAAACCTAAATTATTTTATATCATAACAAAAAAAACAGTATTTTATATAGACAAATAGGTAGTTACCACTTAATATTTAAAATGAGAATGAATTTGTGGGATTGTAGTAGGTAATATATTAGGTAGCTGTAGGATAATTGGCTGACATTTTAGCCCTACTGCCGAAGTCAAAGAGGGTTGTTTTTCTAGCGTTTAAGCACGATCTTCACAGTTGGAACCACGCCCACAAACCAAGGTGACCTTGCTTAGTGCAAACTATTCAGACGGCTGATGTAAATCAAATTACATTATAATCTTGTCCAGTAACGTTTTTACCATGGGGCACACGGGGCACGTGCCCCAGGTCCCCATTCTCGTAACGTCTTTAGCATAAGGGTACACGAGGCACGTGCCCCAGGTCCCCATTTTCGTAACGTCTTTACTATAAGGGCACACGGGGCTTGTACCCCAGGCCCCCATTCTCAGGGAGGCCCGAAAGACCCACAATATTTTTAACACATTTATTCTCAAAACATTTTTGTCGAGCACATTACATTTTATTTACAAAAAAGTCACAGCTCTAAATTAAATAATCGAAATAACTCCTAAATTTAGATACCTACTCATTTTTACGGGTAAAAAAATTAAAGAAGTTTCTCTTTTACCTTCCTCACGCAATTGTTGACACGTGGTTACACGGGTGTTTCGTATTGTACTTTGCTACCTTATCGTATTTCTGCCGCTTACGCCGCCATATTGGAAATATTGTACCAGAAAGCAGTTTTTTTATAATATCTCTTTTCAGACCTACTAGGTACTTTATTAATATAGTAGCGTAGATTCTACGCTAGATCTATCACGTTGTCCTACTATTTTTTACCAAAATACCAACAGCATAATACTATAATTATTGACATACCTAATTATATCATTATTACCTATGTATTTGATTGATTACCCATAATGTTTTTATATTTAAAGTTGAACCACATATGGCAGCACGAAATCGCATTTGTTCCGCCTGTGCTACAAGGTGCTGCTTGATGCGTTTTTGTTTTTACTTAATTTTAATGATTATGTTGTCCATCGACGTTTTATTGTTATACAGACGACAGCAATGAGGATACGTAATAAACGGGCAGGGGGAAAATGCCTCGTTCAATTGTGCATTGTGGAGAAAAGTCGAGAAAGGCTTGTGAAGAAACAAGTCTGCGCGTTCACCACTAAGAAAGCTCAATTTTTAGTCACTCCGCAATTTCAACACACAGTCCTTACAACATCTGAAATCCTTCCGTCTAGTTTCGCAGAGTTTTTTTTCCACCATCATTTAAAGACTAAAGTAAAGCTGGTATCCAAAAAGCTCGGTGTGCTCAATTGGGCGAAGCGGTACTTCACTGCGGGGCAAGGACTATTGTTTTACAAAGCTAAACTTTGTTCCCACATGGTGTATTACTGCCATCTTTGGGCGGGAGCACCTAGATGCCAGCTTGGACCCCTTGACCCCTTGTCCAAAAAGGTGCTGTGAGAACTATGACAATTCCAAGCTCTTAAGGCGGTATTGAATCACTAGGCTTAAGGTGAGACTTTGCCTCCTAACGTGTATTCTACCGCCTGCGCCTGTAAAATCGTTATGATGGTGCAAACTGCCACTTTTTATCATCGTACTTTTCGCCATCGACTAGGAGTTCATCCTCACACCCTAAAACTTTTGGGTCCCGTACAGTGAGGTTTTAAGTTTGTTGAGGTTTTAGGAAAACTTTTCCCTCGTAAGATAAGGTTGTGACATGCACTATTCGTCAAGATTTTCCCATTAAACTATAACACTGGCAGGCGCGTCTACGTTCCGCCACCTCTCTGTGTGCAACCGCATTATTTTTCTATTGCTTGTCGATTACGCCGCATGTTGTTGCATGTTAGGTAGGTGTAGGTAGGTGGGTAAATCTTAATTCATTTTCTTTACTTTCAAAAGGGCCCCAGATTCTTAGATGCCATGGGGCCCCAGCATAGCTTAAGACGGCCTTGATCTTGGTTTGTGAGCGCGTGTTTCCAACCAAAGTGGGCAGTGTTTAAGCAAGACCACCTTGGTTTAGGGGCGTGTTTCCAACTGTGAAGATCGTGCTATAATGTATCGATGGTCCCTATTAACAAAATCGTTTCTGCAAAAAGACTACTTTTCAGTAGAGCAGTTCAAAGTTTGTTTTGACAATAAATAGATTGTTAAAAGACTGTGGATGTTCAAATTTTTACTGATTGTTTAATGTATTGATAACTACGTATTGACATAGACAAATTATAATATATTATAATATTAATTATTTGAATTTGAAGTAATGACAAGTCAATATTTACATCCGACAAAAAAATCTGCACCTATTGCAATTAATGGTGTAGAAAGTGACACATCTGACACAATGTCTGCTTTAAGAACGTCGGAAGTGGTACATCCAACGAAATGATCTACTAAACGTACATGTAATAATGTCGAAAGTGGTATATCCAACAAAATTTTCTGCTTGAAGTACATTGAAAATAGATGTATCTACCGGAACCGACTTTATTAAAGGGAATATACTTATAGTATGCAAAGTACAAATGGTTTATTAAAAAATAGTAATTATATAAATGGTGCTTCTCTTCTTCACTTGCTTGTAGCTACCAATACAAATCATTAAAGAAGAATCATTCATTACGCTGCACGAACTACGTCAATTCTGTTACCAACACTATTGCGCGGACAAAATTATTACAACCGACAATATTAACCTAGAAACTGACTGAATATCATGATTTTCAATAAAATAAAATATTGTGTACCATGGATCTTCTTATTGTAATTCTATTTATATAAAAAGTGAATATTACCAAAAATGTATATTCGACATTGTTAATAGTGATTGTGTACCATGGATCTTCTTATTGTAATTCTATTTATATAAAAAGTGAATATTACCAAAAATGTATATTCGACATTGTTAATAGTGACCATCGGTATGTATTCCCACGGACAATCGAATTTAGATATGATGTAAACAATCCGCCATATTGCCATTGTCTATGATTTCATAAATTTACTAGTAATAGGGACAAGAGTGATAATGAAATAAAATTAATTACATAAAATACATTGTTAAATACCTAGTATATAATAATTTTTAACAAAAAGAAAACAGACTTTAAACAGGACGGTAATTAAAAAGTAAAAAATAAATTTACTTAGCCGGCTTGTGTGTGCCTATCAGTTGCACGTCAGCTTCGACCAAACCTGCGCGACCGCGACGCGGGACGCGGGACGCGACTGCAACGCAAAACTTAACGTGCACACCTGCGCGACTGCGACGCGAACTGCAAACTTAATTTTTTAGTGAACAATCACTAAAGCTGCGTGTCTTTGTCTGGTACTAGTCGCACCCCACGGCTTCGCCCGCGCCTATACTGTATTTTATATTCCTCGGGAAACAGACCGATATTTGGGATAAAAAGTAACCTTGCATACTTTGTCCGTCTCCGGCACCAAACCTATCTACATACCAATTTTCATCAAAATCGGTTTAGCCGTTTATGCGCTAAGTGGTAACAACCACACACACATACACACACACAAACTTTCGCATGTATAATATTAGTAGGATAGCTACTAAATTGTTATGGTGATGACATTCTCGTATTTAACATCAGATTCTAATTCTGATGAGAAAGACCTTCTATCGCTTGCTTTTGCGGAACAAATCACGCGATAAGTAATGGCAACCTCTCTGGTTCACGGTTTGAGTGACAGACTACTAATCGGAAGGTTTTTTTTACAGCCGACAGTGGCAGACTAGCCAACAGCCCACCTGATGGTAAGTGGCAACTGTCGCTCATGTCGCTTCCTCATTGCCTGGGACTCATGGAATGGGGTAGGAGAAGGTAGTGGGGTAGCCGAAGGGAGTGAAGTAGGTAAAGTGAGTAGGGAATGATGAAAAAGGAAAGGGTAGAGATTGGGCCTACGGCGCTCTCACTTACCGAACGAAAGTAATACTACTATTTTTACATCAAACTTTTATGAGAGGGTAGTACTTTATTCATCCTAATATACACGTCTGACCACTAGACGCGTGCGTCCCGCTTTGCGGACGCTGCAGTCCCGCGTTGCGGTCGCTGCAGTCCCGCGTTGCGGACGCGCAGGTGTGTAAAGCACCATTGATTTATATGGGCAGCGACCGCCGGTAGACGCTCCCACTTCGCAGTCGCTTTGGTCGCGCAGGTTTGGCCGAAGCTTCATTGATGTATTGAGTGTGCGTATGCAGGTTCATACTACGAATTCTCACTCTTATTGAGAGTATTGGCACAATTTAAATTTTTATTATATTTTACTGTTCGACCTGGACATATGTGTAGTTTGCCCGATTACTATTACCTAGAAAAAGTTTGTAAAACCACTAAAATTTCTCAGCGTATACATATTTGGATTCAAGAAGAAAAGGCCTATCTGCCTATATTTTTTTTATAATTTTACAAACTTTACGTAAAAAAGAGCACATATAACTCAAAGGTCACAAATGAACAGGTGTGGCTTTTAATTTTTCGCATATTTTATTATTTTAATCATTGGAAAGTTATAATTGACCTACTTCAAATAGTAAAGGCTTACGTGGCAAATGTGCCCTTTTATTTAATATTTTACCGATACTACATATTAACATTTCATATAAAATAAGTCACAACTAGCAACTTTGTCTTTGTTTAAGATAGAATAATAAGGCACAATTGAAAACATGTGCCTTTTCATTGTGCTGAAATAGCAAATATTTTTTCACTAAATGTTGAACTGAAATGTTTTTTACATTTTAACTAAATTTTATTTGTTACTTTGGAAAAGAGCAAAATGCTACTATTTTCATTCAAACATCTTCGAAAAATATAATATTGTCATTATTTTTTTTTTTTTATTCACCAAAAACTAAGAAATATTAAAACCCAGTTTTCTCCAGATTAGCAAAATGTTAGTTGCGCCTTTTTCCATTATGATGGCAGTATATTTATGAATATTTATGAAAAATTACATTTTTTGTTCATTAATGTGGTTATTGGTTTATTATGAGTGAATCACAAGAAAATCTAAAATATGTACTTTATACACATTTAGCAAGTATTTTAATTTTGGACTTACAAGCTTTAGCTTTGCTTTTTCTGTCTTTTATTATGGGAAAATCTAGAATGCAATATTTTGTGACACTAGGGGCCGGTTTCTCAGGTTCATTAGGTGACTTGAGATTAACATTTAATATTAAACAGAGATTATTAGTCAAGGTTGGCAAGTTTTTCTTGCTTCCAATTATGAGATGTAGATATAAAGCCTTCAAATAAGTATGTCTATTGGTTTTATTTACTCATTAATTGCTTATGTAAACTATAACAACATTATTATGTTATTCGGACCTCGGCGATACAGGGCGAAGACATGGCGGCAACATGGCTCTCGTGTCCGGTCGATTCTTCACATATTACTAAATTACCTACAGATACAACGTAATACAATCACAAACGATAGTTGCTACAGTCACAAGCTTTATTACAAGGTAGTTTTTTAAAGGAAGAAGGTTAATACATAGATTATGGCGGCAATGTGTGATGACATTGCACAGAAAAATAAGACATTAGTTAAAGCCTTACCTGAGTTTTGTTGATTCCAATCTTGGCCCTGGCTCGAAGGATAACTGCTTTGGTTATATCCTTGGCCACCAGAACCATAATTATTGTCACCAGAGGACATTGTTGGCGGCGGGACTGAATACTGAGCTGAATAACCACCACCGCTGTAATCGCCTGCTGCTAAAACAATTACAAGAACTTTTAAGTTACCTGTACAGTTACTTTACAAAATCAAAAAGTTTTAGCAAAGAAAAGCAGCACTTACGATCGCCCATTTTTATGATTATTAAAATAAAACCGCAACTTTTAGAATTGTGAACCACACCGCACCCGGCACCACGCCACGCTTAGCCTTAGGGATGCAGTGCAACCGGCAACGCAACGATACACGGGGAAACCGTTAAATATCGATATATCGATACTATAAAATATCGATATTTAGCGACATCGACTATGCGCCGATATCGATATATCAATATCGACATTGCGCGCCGCTATCGTTATAAGTGTTATACTATAACATATCAAAAGAAATAAGGAAACCATAAAAAAGTCTATGGTTTTTGGCAGGCAGACTGTCAAAGTCACTGTTTTTAAGTTCTATTGCTGATTTATAATACTGGAATTTTGAACATTGTGTATAAATGTATGAAAAACTAGCTGCGTCCCAAGGCTTCAATCACGCGTAAAATATGTTTTGTTGTATCGCTCGGGAGCCAGACCGATTGTCGAGATAAAAAGTAGCCTATGTCCGTCTCTGGCATCAAATCTATCTACATACTAATTTTCATCGAAATCGGGTGAGCTGTTTTATTTGTTTAGGCGCTGAGTGGTAACAAACAAACAAACAAATACAAACACTTGATATGAATTTACTACCTGTGCCCTGTGGTTTCGCCAGCGCGTAAAAAGGTACAGCTTTGTGTTCTATTAGTGACTCGGAAATCAGATCGTTTTTCGGGACAAAAAGTACCCTATGTCCGTCTCCGGCACTAAATCTATGCATACCAATTTTCATCGAAATCGGTTCAACCGTTTAGGCGCTGAGTGGTAACAAACACACATACAAACTTTTGCATTTATAATATTAATAGGATACTCATGTTTAAATCCAAAAATATTGTTATTCTTATCGATAAACTATACAAAAAAAAAACTAAAATGACATTTATTTTGCACAAGCTTTTAAAAAAAATATCAATACATCGCCGTTGTATCGGCACTCTAGAGCGATTTATCGTTATTGACTTAATTTTATATATATCGATATCGATATATCGGAACTTTTAAAAACTTTTCATCCCTAACATCGATACATAAGTTCACAATGTTGCCAATTTTATTAATATTCATAGAAAAGAAACCGTATTTCTTGAGTTTTCAATATTGACCTCCAACACCATGTGTGATTCATTTTCAACGTTGTCGTTGCCGTGTGACGTCGGAGTCCGTGTTTTCACGGTACAACTCTTGTACAACTACATGAAAGTAAGCAATTACCAAAATATCCAGATGCGCAATCATAACAAAGAGAGACATTATGGTATTTTACTCTATAAAGAGAAAAAATATAATATTATTGAGATAACTGCAAAAAGCAGTCACAAAACTTTACTTTTAGTATAAAATAGCAAACTAAATTTTAAATACAGTCGCCACCTTATTACGTCAAATGGCTATGGTAGGCATGGGTTTAGTAACTCCCGTAAAAGATTGAACATGTCGCTTAACCACCGAAGTAAGGATATATATTCAATTAACATATCCTTATGCGGCGGCCGGTACCCTACCTGTGCGGCTATTTATGACTAGTCGAAAAGCAAGTTGACACCAAGGTCATTTGTTTTTATTGTAAAAAAAAATATAATTGTGAATATGTGATTTTGTTTTTTAAATTTATTTTATTTTTTATACAATATATTATGTGTAATTTATATAATATTAATAATAATGTAGGTCTGAAATGGGTAAATTTAAATAAAGGTTTGTACTTCTAGCTTTTGAGTAAAACATACTTTTAAATTTGTATTATTAATGAATAAATTGTACGCTAATAAACCTAACCTGGATTAGTCCTGATGGTGTCACAAAAAATGAGATTGACTTCATCATGTCGACCAGGCGGCAAATATTTAATGATGTCTCAGTGATCAATGCGGTGAAAACGGGAAGCGATCACCGGATGGTAAGAGGCACATTAAATATCAACCCTAAGCTGGACCGGTCTCGACTGATGAAGTCTACGCTCCGACCTGCACCGATTCAAATTCAAAGCTCCGAGAGCTTCCAACTCGAACTTCTTAACCGCTTCGAAAGCCTCGGCGATTGCGTAGACGTGGACGAATACAGCAACAGGTTCGTGGAAACTGTCCGTTCGGTAGGGTCTAACATCTTTAAAGCCCACCGCAGTAAAAGACCGAGAAAGATCACCGACCAGACCCTCAAACTTATGGACGAAAGACGCAGGATGGTACTGCGGTCCCCAGAGGAAGCTAGTGACTATCGGCGGCTCAACAGACGGATCTCCAAGTCTTTGACTCGCGACCTTCGCCAATTTAACACACAACGTGTTAAAGAGGCTATAGAGCGCAACAATGGCTTGAAAGTGTTCGCACGAGATCGGTCTGTCGGGCAGAGCCGACTTGTCAAGCTGAAGACTGGGGACGGCAGGATCGTCTCGTCTACGCCAGAGGTTTTAGAGGAGGTCGAGAGGTTCTACGGACAGTTATACACGACACAACATGCACCTGTTAGCTTTCTAGCATCAGATCCAAGAGCTAGGTTAACTCGACATTACACCGAAGACATCCCGGACGTCAGCCTGTGCGAGATTGGTAGGGCCCTGAGACAGCTCAAGAACAACAAGGCGCCGGGTGAGTATATAATAAAAATTACATTTTTTGTTCATTAATGTGGTTATTGGTTTATTAAGAGTGAATCACAAGAAAATCTAAAATATGTACTTTATACACATTTAGCAAGTATTTTAATTTTGGACTTACAAGCTTTAGCTTTGCTTTTTCTGTCTTTTATTATGGGAAAATCTAGAATGCAATATTTTGTGACACTAGGGGCCGGTTTCTCAGGTTCATTAGGTGACTTGAGATTAACATTTAATATGAGACAGACGACAGCTCAAGAACAACAAGGCGCCGGGTGAGGATGGAATCACAGTCGAGCTACTGAAGGCAGGCGGAAATCCTGTCCTGAAGGCCCTTCAGAGGCTCTTTAGTGCCGTCCTCCTCGAGGGCAAAACGCCACAGGCATGGCATAGGGGTGTGGTGGAGCTGTTATTCAAGAGGGGCGATAAAACCCTTCTGAAGAATTACAGACCTATCACACTCCTGAGTCACGTCTACAAGCTGTTCTCAAGAGTCATCACTAATCGTCTCGCAAACAGGTTCGACGACTTCCAGCCTCCCGAACAAGCCGGTTTCCGAAAAGGTTTTAGTACCATAGACCACATACATACGCTGCGGCAGGTTATACATAAGTCCACAGAGTATAACCGGCCCCTATGCTTAGCGTTTGTGGACTATGAGAAAGCCTTTGATTCGATCGAGACCTGGGCCGTGCTGCAGTCTCTCCAACGGTGCCATATTGACTATCGATATATCGAAGTGCTGAAGTGTTTGTATGAAAACGCCACCATGTCAGTACGAATTAATGGTCAGAGCTCAAGGCCTATCCAGTTGCAGCGAGGAGTACGACAGGGAGATGTCATATCTCCGAAATTGTTCACCGCTGCACTGGAGGACGTGTTCAAGCTTCTGACCTGGAATGGACTTGGCATCAACATAAACGGCGAGTACATCACTCACCTTCGATTCGCGGACGATATCGTGGTCATGGCTGAGACCGTGGAGGAGCTCAGTGCAATGCTCGATGACCTCAGTAGAGTCTCTCGACAAGT
Source organism: Parascotia fuliginaria (assembly GCA_963082885.1). Lineage (NCBI taxonomy): Eukaryota > Metazoa > Arthropoda > Insecta > Lepidoptera > Erebidae > Parascotia > Parascotia fuliginaria. The sequence continues at coordinate 9,610,377 of OY720174.1, read as the reverse complement.
GGGTCTAAAAATGAACATGGACAAGACTAAAGTCATGACCAATGTCCATGTTACACCCACTCCTATTACGGTCGGAGGCTCGATGCTCGAATTCGTTGACGAGTACACATACCTGGGACAAACAGTCCGATTTCGAGAAAGAGGTCACTCGTCGAATCCAGCTCGGCTGGGCAGCGTTCGGGAAGCTACAACATATCTTCTCGTCCGCACTACCGCAGTGTCTTAAGACCAAGGTCTTTGACCAGTGTGTGTTGCCAGTGATGACATACGGAGCAGAGACGTGGTCGCTAACTATGGGTCTTATCCGAAGGCTCAAAGTCGCTCAGAGGGCGATGGAGCGGGCTATGTTAGGCGTCTCCCTGCGCGATCGTTTGAGAAACGAAGAAATCCGCAGGCGAACCAAAGTGACTGACGTGGCTCGCAGAGTTGCTTCTCTGAAGTGGCAATGGGCAGGACACATAGCTCGCAGAACTGACGGCCGCTGGGGCAGAAAGGTTCTAGAGTGGCGACCACGAACCGGAAGACGCAGCGTGGGCAGACCCCTCACAAGGTGGACCGACGACCTTATAAGGGTGGCGGGCAACCGATGGATGAGGGCGGCGAACGACCGGCTACGATGGCGAAAATTGGGGGAGGCCTATGTCCAGCAGTGGACGTCTTTTGGCTGATATGATGATGATGATGATGACGCTAATAAATTATTTTCTTTATTTACTTTCTTTGTTACTTTCCATATCCGCTTGATATATCCATAACTCCGCGGACTCATTCTTGCTCAGTCTCTTCAAGAACGATCTCGGAGAATGATGATTCCGGCTTCTATATCCATATCCTCGGAGCGACTTATAACCGTCAACTCTGGAGACGGACAATAATATGGACATGGTAATCTCACTTCATTACTCGACGGATTTACTAAATCTGTCATGGAGCGATATCGTAAAGTAATAATTGATTTCTCTTCATACTTTACCTCGATATTTCACATTCTTATATTCAAAGATTTTAGTATATCTAAATGAAAATAAAATTGAATTGAAATCAGTATGCGTTAAAGAGACAGTAGGTCTATAATACCTTTCTCTGCATATAAATCAAAGTTCGAATTAAATAAGCACTGTTTGCATGCTTTTTCAAAATATTACTATGCTACCCATTATGTCTTTGCATATTATCCACTTTATATGCAAATTATGGGTAGTAAATTGCTTGTTATATTTCATAAATGATTTGAGAAAGAGTTTTAACCGTTTTATTTCTTAAGCCCTCCGCTACCTACTTCGTTTTTTGAAGCGGTTTTAGGGCGCGCGACATGCACAGTGACAAAACACATACTGGTATCCTTGTTGCGCGCGCTCGCTGTCTCTCGCTCTATCATTCCGAAGTTACGTAGATATATGGATATGTCAGTTATAATAATATTTTGGAAAGGGATGGAGTGGTGGTATATCCATTCCGGGATATATATCTGAAAATATAGATATGTTCAGAGTTAGGTTAAAGAGACAACAGAGTGATATGGAGTCCACTGCGTCCAGTTTTACGACAAATTACTAATTATTATTATCAATTTGAAAATGAAAAAGTTTCAATGCATTTTATGCCATTTATCGATTTAAAAAAAATACATCTGGCAGCACCTATTACAGCGTCAGGCCCGAGCGCTGTAAGCACTTTTATAAGCTGCAGAAAGCGGCTAAACGCTGCAGCAGATTGAACCTTTTTGTCTTTACGACGAATCAGTTACAGCACGCGGCAGCCGCCACACGCTGTTGGGTTGTCACACGCTTGCGATTGCGAGCAGCGGCGGCGACTGGATGTATGGCGTATATTCCACCTGACTAAATTCAGACGTCAAAATGATTAAATAACTAAATTTAGTCAAGTGAAATAGCATCGCAATAGCAGAGTTCCTAAATCATTTAAAAAGTCTGTCTCACGAAAGAAGTCCCGCGGCAAAAAGTGGAACTAATTATAAAAGATCTAGACATGTGCAAAACATTACTTCCGAAAGTAATGTTATGTGGTATTACATTTCGTGCCGAATAATATGACATTACATCATTACTTTAAACATTACCCGTGATGGCTGTCATGATGCCATGATGCGCGATATTGTAACGCCAACGACGCACGGTCTACCGTGGTGGTGCCAAAGTAATATAAACCTTATAGCATTTGAGATACTGTTCAAAGTTCAAGCGACAATTTGAACACAGAGAGACCAATTAATTGTTGTCGAACTAGCGATACTCAGCGACCACACGCAAATAGACACTGCAAAATCTCTCACTCACTCGCACTTATGTGTTCGTCTCTCTCTATTTCGTTCGTACAACATGACAGTCATGATACCAAACCAAAGTTGAAACAAGTAGGTAACATTACATTACGCCGGGCACCTCGCATCACATCACAGTTCGCAGTACTTTGCGCTCGTACTATTGTATCTCATCTCTTAAGTTATGACGCGCGCGTCATGTTTAGTGTAATATGTAATGGTATTACCGGTCGAGTGATGTGTAATGATACAATACAGTCATAGGTAATATGACGCGTAATGCATCTCTCGCATTACTTACACATGTCTAAAAAGATCAACAATGTTGTTGTTGTTGGTGGATGACAGGTGCTGTTATCGTGCTCGTATTTTTGATAATTTCTCTTATTTCAAGTATTATTTACAATGCCTAAAGTTGTGAAAAGTGCTTGCCGAGAAATGATACTGAAGATAAAGGAGTTTTGTGAGGCAGAACAGCGCAATAATGGCGTTTTAATACCTTTTAACAATGTCCGCAAGAGAGTTGCCGCCATGACAGGTACTTTATTTTGGGTTGCTAGCTGTGTGATTTTTACCATTATTTTTGGGATTTAAAAAAAAGGAAGAGTGCCGAATTATTATTGACGCGTGTTGTAATACGTCAGATACAAAGTTAATTTTAAAATTTGAATAAAACATGGGAATGACAAGAGTATGTATGTAATAGAAAGTATGAGAACAAACATTAGTCTTTGTAACCTAATAACCTAAAGTTTCATAAAATTATTTTGAATTTTCCCCATAGCCTGGACTAGTAACTGTTAACTGTAGTTCCTGGTACTTATAGCTCAGGTTATCCTATTTTAAGTACCAGCAGTACATTATTAATTGAGACTTCTGTACCTACATTAATTTTTCCACTACTATGTACCTACTTGTGCTTGTGTCAATAAAGAATTTTTATTATTTTATTATTTTATTATAGTAAAGATTCAAGTTAAATAAATTTTACTTTGTTTTACTTACCTACTTAATGTTTTTATTTAGGAGTGTCTGAAAAAACCGTCTCAAGAATAACACAAGAAGGGAAAATGGCTGCAAGTACTTCAAATAAAATTGTCACACCAGGAAAGAGTCGTCCACATCCGAAAAAGGTCGATCTGGATAGTTTCGATCTATGTGCGATTCGTCATAAAATTCACGAATTTTATATTGTAAGAAAAGAACTGCCTACTTTAAATAAATTACTTGCAGTGTTGAAAGAAGATATCGATTTTAAAGGAAGTCGCGCCACACTGCATAGAGTATTGCAAAGAATTGGGTTTAAATATAGACGATGCCAGTCTAAAAGAAAGATATTAATGGAGCGTTATGATATAAGTGCTTGGCGCGCTAGGTATATTGACAAGATGCGAAAAAATCGAACCGTCGAAAAAAGACCTGTGCTGTTCTTAGACGAAACTTATATCCACAACACCTCTCATGCCAAAAAATGCTGGTAAAGTGAAAAAGAACCAGGACTTATCACTTCAGAGTCTGCTGGGAGTAGATGGGTAATCGCTCATGCTGGTTCTGAGAAAGGTTTTATAGATAATGCATTTCTAATGTTCAAATCACAATCGTAGTCGTCAGATTATCATGACGACATGAATTCAACTAATTTTCTTAAATGGTCTACTGAAAAATTAGTACCAAATTTGCCAGAAAGGTCGCTTGTGGTTATGGATAATGCTCCATACCATTGTACTCAAATAAATAAATCACCAACTATGTCAAGTTTAAAAGCTGATATGCAAAAGTGGTTGCAAGAAAAGAATATTTATTTTGAAGACACCTGGACAAAAGCCGTATTGTTTGATCTAATAAAACAAAATAAAGGCCAACCAATATATACTGTAGATGTAATCTTAAAAAGTCACAACCACGAAGTTTTGAAACTGCCACCATATCATTGTGATCTGAACCCAATAGAAAAAATATGGAGGCTTGTGAAAAGACGGGTGGCTGATAAAAATATTGACCAAGACTCGAAGAAAATTGTGAAATTGACAGAGGACGCGTTTGCAAGCGTCACTCCAGAAGATTGGTTTGCACAATGCAAACATGTGGAGCATCTAGAAGATGAATATTTTAGAAATAACGGGCTGCTAGATGAAGAAACCGACCGATTTATAATATCAACAGCAAGTGACAGCGAAACAGAGTCTGATCACGACAGTGATATATATCATAACTCTTCGGACAGTGATTGCAGTATGTCTGGGATAAACCCAATCGATGACCATAATTATACAATTAAAATTTGATGTTAGTTTTTTTATTTCATACTTGCTTACTATTACAAATACATTATTTTATTTATTCTATTGTAGATAACCAAGTAAACAAAATGTGTAAAATATTAGAACGATGTCAATATAATTTGTTAATTTATAAACATTTTATTGGGGAGTCTAAAACATTAGATGCTTGCAACATTTCGTCGCATGACTGCAGCGCCGCGTCTGCGGGACTTTTTTCGTGAGACGGACTCTACGTTTGAATTCAGGTGGAATACGCGCTATAAGCTTGATAGAGTCTGTTCAGGCCTGAAACTGCGTTAAGCGGACGCCCGCGCGGTTCCATACAAAAGTGTTCCGTCGCGGTTACCCGCGCGGACGGCCGTCGCGGGGAGGCGGGCCCCGCACCCGCGCGACTTGTCCCGTAACCGTACGACGGGGTACGGCGCGGGGGCAAGCGCGGGGCACGCCAGCGGTAACAGGCACGGTTCGGTTCAGTTAATGTCGCTGAGTGAGACGGTTTGCACGCACGGAGCGCAGTATTGTAGGGAATAAAAATGTCTTTCGATACAGAACGTGTAATTATCGAAGTATAGTGTCGCCCTGCTATATGGAACCAGGCGGATGAAAATTATAAAGACAGAGATGCGCGAACAGCGGCTTGGCTCAAAATTGCTAAAGAACTTTTTGAAAGTTTCGAAAATTTTAGTGATGCTGAAAAAAAAACAACTGGTAAGTAAACATTTTTAATTTCCTATTATATTTTGGGTAAATGCCAATACTTACATACTATTTTTCATTCTAAGCACTATGCGGGTATTTTTAGCTACTTTTTAACAATAGATTATCTTAAAATAAGCTATTCAATTTTTAATTTTTTTAAATAACTTATTTTACATTATTGTGCAGCGTAATTTTTGATCTTTAGGTACTATGCCTAAATGGGCGACTCCATATTAGTGGTAGTAAGTTCGCGCGAGTCGTGCCCTCCACATTCACGAAATGCTCATAATCGTTCAGCGTTCGCGTATTGTATACGCGTCTCTATGGGTGTTCCCAAACCCATGGTTGATATCACGAATATGACGCGGGGTAATGACAATATCGTTAACATCATTGTCACCCTGTCTAGATCTAATAAAATTATGCAGAATACATATCGCTTTAACAAAAGAAATAGCATTATCTTTTGAAACGTTTAAAGGACGATGAAATCGAAATTTATTAGCCATAATACCGAAAGTCGATTCAATATAACGCCTCGCTCTTGTTAATCTATAATTAAATATTTTTTTCTTATGGTCCAAATTGAGAGCTCGAGCATATGGCCGCATGATATTACTAGACAACCCAAATGCTTCATCTCCTACAACAACGTGGGGTAATGGTACAGTTGCTACAACGTTGGTTGACTTATCGTTCTGCAGGTGAGGTAATGCCTTAGCAGGAGGAATATCCAATAAATTATCATTCATTTGTTTGAACAAGCGACTTTGGGTAAAAATTGTTGAATCAGATTCTTTACCCTGTACTCCCACATTTATGTAGGTAAACTCATAATTTGCATTACACATTGCAGTAAGACAATAGAATAGTAATGTTTATAATTATAATAAAGTGAACCGCTGTGAGCAGGTCTTATAATGCGTATATGTTTCCTATCTATTGCACCGATACAGTTGGGAAAATCAGCTCGCACCAAAAAACCTTCTGCTATCTCTTCCCATCGCGCACATGAAAAACTTGGTATACAGTCTTTCTTCATTCTTTCGTTTATGATTTGACAGACATTTTTTACTATTTTTCTGATAGTCGTTACTCCTGCCTGATACGCCAGATGTAAATCTACAAAAGTATGTCTGCTTACAAGGTACCTGTAAACAAAATGTAAGGTACATTAATAAAACTTAATAATAATACGTATTGTTTCAGTCATAAAACTACAATCAAGATGGAAAACTGCGAGGGACACATATATGAAAGTTAAAGCAAACAAAAGAAATCTAAAATCAGGTTCAGGTGCTAAAACATGCAAAATTACATGTTTTATGACATGTTAACCTTTTTAGATTCGAATAAAAGTAATGAAGCAGATGAATCAATAGATAAGAGTGAAGATCAAGACTTATCAACTAATGCATTAAATGAGAGTAACATAATCTAATAATTAGGAAGGAAGAATATACATTTACTTAATGTGATTTAAATTTACCTACTGTGATTATTAAATGTGATCTACATGTGCCAAGAAACTATGTACCTATAAGCAAATAATAAAGACGATGAATAACTAATAAATATTTTTTACTTACCGCAGCGTTATTGCCAGCCTTTCCATTGGTGTTATCACTGATACAGATTTTACTCTAAGATTGTTGATTTTCATATATGGCTCCAGTTTTGAATATAATTCGTCATAAACCTGTACCGAAACTTTAAAATATTTGTAAAATGTGTTTTCATTTTCTCTTAATTTACTAAACTTAACAACAAACTCCCCGCACAGCAACCTAGATTCTATAAACGGGTTTACTGGCTGTCGTTTTTTTTTTAATAGTTGGCGTCGTTTTGCTACGTAGTAACATATTAAGTTCTCCATCGACACGACTGTACATTCACAAAGCTAAAATTGAACTAGCGACACTGCGAAATCCGGTCTCCGCGTCTGGTATACGCGACGGAGACCGTTGCGGGCGTCCGTCACCCATTCGCGTGTCCCCGCGCATAAACACGCGGCGGGTGTCCGACGCGGGCGTCCGCTTAACGCAGTTTCAGGCCTCAAAAAGAGAACCGTTGAGGCCAAATTGTAAAGTAACGGTCCGATTATTACCTAAGTAAATTATTATTTATTATTATTATAATAATTATTAATGAAGTAAATTATTAAGGTAATAATAATTAGTAACGGAGTAGACGCACTATACTATTGCCTACTAAACAAAATAGGTAATGACTAATGAATGAGGCACAGTTGCGTCCTCAAATCTCACGACGGCGACGGTTCTCTGCCAGTATATAAGTGTATAATCTATGGTTCTCTGTCTGAACAGACTTTGCTGTGTTTTTTGTCTGTGTCATTAAATCTGTGTTGGTCAGATGTCATTGTCAATTTGTCACTTTGATTTTTGATTAATTTGTCCGTCTCATTTTTTAATTTATTTTCTAATTTCACTTCAAGTTTTGTGAAAAAGAAAACCTATTCACTGGCGCAAAATACTTCAGTCATCTATTTTGCTATTAAAGTGGCATTGATCAAGGAAACTACACTATTTCAATCCAGTCATTGTAAGGTAATCGGACACATAGGCCTCAAAAAGCTTTTGGCGCCCCGTTTGCGCAGAATTGAAAATGTCTTCATTCGTGGATATGAGCTTAGAGGACATAATTAAGAAAAAGAGATCGAATACAAGGTAATATCATTATGTTATTAAGAAATACCTATTATAACTACATAAATCCGCACTATAAAGTCGTTTTCTATTTCGCAGAGGTAAACGAAATAAACCAAAGGCGCCGACAGCTTCTCCTGTAAATCAGATAACCGACGCTCGAAATAAAATAATTTCCAAAAAAAGAACTCAAATCACCGATGCAAGAGAAAAACTAGCTCAACTTGCTAAACAAAAAGATGCAAGAATCAAACTGGAAAAATTACGCCAAGAAAGAGTAAGTTTCGTTCTGTTACTGTTTAAAACTTGAACATTATTATCAAATTTTATCTGCATTTTATGTCTACAGGAAAGAAATCTCGGATTACCTAGAAATTTGTTACCAAATCGGGGTAAATTTTTGAGAACAGCACAAAACAAAGATAGAGGTATGGTATACATACTGATATTAATTATTTGAATTGATTAAATAAACAGCCTTTAATTATATGTGGGTTGGCTTTAGGTACTAGTTACTAATAACAAATGCTAGCAGCTTATTATGCGGAAATGCAAAGTTTTTGAAAAATCTATTATAAAATTTTTATAGGTTAACTTAGTTAATACAGTTGCAAACACAATATCATTGGTTATATTTTAGCCTCGCAAAGCGAGCTTGGGAAGTGGGGCATCCTGAGTCGTACAATTTAGGTTAGAAGGGGATCGCAGCTTCGCGGTGCTCCGTCACTATGGCTTGTTATTATTGCTTGCTTTCTAAGCATTGAATATAAAGAAAACTTTGCATTTCTGGTGGGGGGTGGGCATGTTGGTTTACACACTTCCTCTCTTCCTCCTTCCCTCTCTCCTTGCAATACTTCGCCTGAATCCAGATACTAAAGCAATAATGTTATCTAAAATGGTATTGTTACTATTGGTTGTTGTTGTATAAGATTACATGTTTTTAAAAGAATCTGGTATTGACTGACACATTGTTCTTTGTTAACACTTTAAGATTTCCTTTGGCATTGGACATTTTATGGCTTAGGAGATTATGCATGAACAATAAACAGCATCATTGTCTCAATCTTAAACACTCTTTTTAATAACAATTTTCAGTTTTCACAGATGCGTCCAGGCAAGTAGTGTCTCAGCCTTTACATATTTCTAAAATAGTCCAAAATCGTCAACTTAACATTGGGAGACAAATGATTGTCAGCAGACAGATTAATAATGTAAGACAGCTTATCACTGGTAGACAACTTACTACTGTAAGGCATCTTAACACGGAAAAACAATCCAGCATCGCAAGAATATCTGAGGGCAGATCTATTGAAAATAATAGGTTTATTGGTTAGTACCTTATAATTCTACTTAATCTTTAATAGTTACAGTAAATCTGTGATTTAACATCCTGGAAAATCAAACAATGCTGTTGCAAACACTACTACCACCAACTGTATTCACTCTGTTGATGATATGCATGGTAAATTGATGAATGATCTGGGACTATTTGGATAGGTTCTATTTGTTGTTCTGTGTGGCCTTTAAAGTACTTACACTTAACTGCTACTGATGAGTTACAGAAGCAAAGTTAGCTAACTTTTTGGAGAAACAATCCTGAAATTTTAGAAAATGAATTAGAAAAGTAGATGTAATAAAAGACCTTTGCCTGTTTCTTGTTTTCTGTAACTTGTTTTTGCTGTCAGATAAATTTAAATATTTAACCAAAACCTACAATAAAGCTACTCCTTTAGAAACATGGAACATAGCCGGCACATCTACTGTAATAATTGCTGTGTTTTATTTCAGAGCTTAAGAACAGGCAAAAAATAAAACCTATTGTTCGAACTGTTGAAAATGATTTGGAAATTATGGATGATCCTATGGAAGATGAATATGTTCCACCAAAATCATCTTCAATAAATTCAATGAACCGTCACACAAGTCTTCAACTCAAGATTATAGCGCATAATGATGATGCCCGTGAAAATCGTTTTGCCACTGTTCACAGGTAAAACTGTGCCTAAAAATATTATAAATGCGAAAATAACTCTGAAACCACTGAACCGATTAGGATGAAATTTGGTATAGAGATAGAGTAGAACTTGGGGAACAACATATATAGGTTACCTTTTATCGCAAAAAAAAATCGCTTAAAGGGGTTGAAATAGGGAATGCAAGTTTATACATTGATGATAAACTTTATATATAACCGACATTCACGCGGGCGGAGCTGCAGGCAAGAGCTAGTTAATTATACTATTGATTATAATATAATTACGAGTAATCATGCTTAAACCTACTACATATTGAAGTTAGGAAGAGCTTTATTGGTTGCAATGAAATCAAATGCTTCCTAATATTAAATGGTAATTTGTTTTAGATCCACTATTACAGAAAAGGACACAAGTCCACCGAGGCCTCCATCTATTCTTAAAAAACGACCTATGGCTGCTTTAAAAAGTGATGCTAAAGTTCAGAAGATTGAGAAATCACCCTTGGAATTCAGAATTATAGTCAGCAATTTGAGAAATACTGTTACTGCAAGTGACATTGAGGTATATAAACATAATAATGTACACAATGGTGTTATAAAAGATTGTGCGAAATTTTTGTTTGTTGGTCAAGAGCCTAATGGCGCGTACAGACTTATGAAATGCAACATCCAATGTCATGGAATGAGCATTTCATAAGTGAATACGCGGGTGCGCACAAACCGAGCATGTACGTACTCGCATCTGTTTGAGTAGCCTCCACCGTAGCTGTGTATGCTCTGTTTGTGGGCGTAGTATGCGCGGTTTGTGCGCGCGGGCGTCTACACCATGGGAATTCTTTCATTGCGTGTTACATTGCATGTTGCATTTCGTAAGTTTGTACGCGGTATGACGGATAAGAAATAATGTTTATGCCTTAAAATCCCTAGCGTGTCTGCAATTGCTAAAAGGGTGGATCGACCGGTGAAGTAGCCCCTAATTAATAGAAGATTAATATAAATATTAGTTTTAGAACCCGGCTATTTTACTCTTTTTACAGGAGTTATTCGGCGATGTTGGAGGTATGATGGAGTCGCGTTTAGTTCGTCCCGGCACTGCAGAAGTTATATACAAGACACAAGAAGATGCACAGAGAGCTGTTGATTTATACCATAATAGGCAACTAGATAGCCAGCCAATGAATTGTCTCCTTGTAACGCCAAGATCGCCTACAACAAGCACACGGTATAATAGAGTATTTTTATAGATATTAAATGAATATTAATCTATACTTATAATAAATCTCTAACGAGATAAAATTTCATAATTATGATGACATTTTGTGTTAATGTTTCAGGAACAGTACTACCAAACCTGCATTGTACAGCACAAACTCAAATGTAGAACCAGATATCTCCACTTTTCATAAAGTATTGTTCAGCAATTTGTGAATATTATGTATGTTAATTTGTCAATACCAGTTTTTGAAACGCTATTTTGTACTGGACCTGGAGTAAATGACTGGTTATACAAAATAAACCTATTAAATAACCAAACTGCAAATTTGTTTATCTCTCAATACCACAGCTGCTTATAGAATAAATTGATATTTTGCAGGTCTAACACACATAGTAATACATAAATAACATAAATTTAAACTATAAAATTATATAAACCAAAATTATTTTATTAGAATATTATACTAAGAGCTTTTTTTTTGGTTAGCATCCATAAAAAATTATAGTAATAAAAAATGTTTTGTCCAGATTAACTATAAATAGCGAAAGTAAACTAGCAGCTATTATTTTAAATTTATCTTCAAATGAGTTTGTACACAGCGTATTTGTACCTATGTAGAGTCGTCAATTAGTTCTGTAATCCTGTTGAAGCCTATACACTGACAGAAACAACAGCTGGTAGCAGGCATCGTAGCGACAAAACGGTCATTCTGGTCATATTTTTGTGTAAGTACCTAAAGTTGTTATTATATAACTGCTGTTAGTAAGCTTGGTCTTTTCTCTATTATTAAGTTAAATGAGTATGATTTGAGATGAACACATTTTGTGTAAAACATTGTTACTTTGTCATTTGGTTGATCTTTTTGTTTCTTAGTATGTACTCATATGTGCTTTTTGGAACTGAAAATTTGTTATTTCACAAAAACATTTTCTGCTGGGGTAACATTACTGCAGCCTGACATGGAATATTTAAATAAATATTAGCTAGTTATATAATTAGTTGTCTAGATGAGGTAAATATACTTATTATTACTTATAATATACTTACTGTTAATTACTTATTAATATACTTACTATTAATTACTTATTATATATACTTATTTTGTATTTGTTCTTTTTTCGGCTGCGAAGTTACTAAAGATTCAGCTGGAGTAACATTTGTGATTTTGCTGGATCTCTGAAACGGTTAAGCGGATTCTTATCATCTTTTGTAAATGACTTGTTTAGAATTAGTTTTAATTAGTTGTGCAATAGAAAAAGAAAATAATGCACCATTTAAAAGTTATTTATCTAAATATAAAAACACTTTAGTACGTCATAACACTTTGAGCTCTAAAGACTTGCCTGCCTTGAACTGCCTTCAAATGTGTGTGAAGTTTCATTAGGATCTTGTTAGTAAATAACAAATTATGATGAAATTCAGGTCTCTACGTTGACGGTCACAATGCGCGTGGGGTTATTTGGTCACCGATAAACCTGTATGTGCTCATATAAACTGAATTATGTATCAATAATTAGTTGGTTAGTTCAGGTTTATACCTGTAAAATTTCAGCGTAGTACATACATTAATTAAATAATTAGATAATAAAAAAACTCATTAGGAAGTGCAAGACCGTGGTAAACGACCATGTTTAGGTGGTAGCAAAAAAGCGACCGAGCAGTACATTATGCTACCTTCTAAAATATGTAGGATAGTGTTACGAATATAGTACAGATGTGTACACAAGTGCTAAGCATTTACAAGCAACGTCTAAATGTAGTTTCATATTTCGTGGTTTCTAATTATTTTTATTCATTCAGAGCTATATTTTAAAAATATGTTCTGCTAACATTTTAGAATTAGGTAAAAGCTGTATATAAAGTAAGGAACCAGAATGCTTACAGTTATTTTACTGTGAAAATAACGCAACGCAAGTTTGCAATGAAAGCGCGGGAAGCTAGTTTGCATATAAATAGAACTGTGAACGCATTAATTCATTTATTCATTTTTTTTTGTATTAGCCTACCAAAATGACTCCACTTTGCCTTATGGTAAGCAGTTAGTGAATTCCAGAAGTGGTGGAAACCATTCCAAAAGCCAAATTACTGGTTTGATGGCCTCCACTATGGCGGCTTAGTGAGATGCTTTTTCATGACCCGCTGTAAAGACCCAGGATCATAATTACATGGGAACACATGCGCTGGTAAAGAGTTCCAGGCTTTAATTAAGCACAACATTTACCTCGTCTAGACAACTAAATATATAGCTAATATTGAATTAAAAAAAAAAATAGAAAATGCCTGGCTGCGGTAAGGTTACCCCAGCAGAAAATGTTTTTGTGAAATAACTAAAAAAACTATAAGGGTGTTACTACACCAATCGATAAATCGTTGATCGTCGGCATTGATCAACGTCGACCAAAGTTGATCAAGTGGTCTGGTATCTTTGATTGTTGTGTGTTACCCCAGCAAAATGTTCCTGAAAATTGTGCTTATGAAAGGTGAGAGTATAACAGATAGTTAGTGTGTCTTATGGAGTAATTTATTTGCATTATAGTTTTAAAGTTATTCGGCAACAACAGGTTTTGTTGAGGTAATGTTTCCCCAGCAAAATGGTTTTTTTAAATTATCGATTTACCCAGATCCAATTACACGAAAAGGTAGCTTTTGTTGCATTATTAAATGTTTGCCTATAGCAAAATTAGTTAGTGTTGTGATTTTAAAGTTATTCAAGACTAGCTGTGGTGCGCAGCTCCGCTTGCGTGAATGTCGGTTATATCTACATAGATATAATTTTAATTAAGAATAATGGCTTAAGTTTATATATAATATTAATAGACCTTAATTTGTTTGAATTTGTATAATCAAAAGTTTTCTAATTGATAAACACCAATGTAAATAAATAGTTTCGAAAATCAAAAAAAAAAAGAAATTACAAGTAAATAGTTCACTTGAAATAAAATAAAAAGCTGTAACATGTACTCTTCGTACACATATATAAGCACAAAGTGATTGTGTTTTTCCGATTAACTTAAAAACTACAATGCAAACAATTTTGCTAGAGGCAAACAAATTACTCCATTATACACACTTATTATCTGTTATACTCTAACCTCTCGTAAGCACAATTCTTATGAACTGGTTACCCCAGCACACCTTTAATTGATCGACTGATACTATTGGTATTGGTATGAACGGACTGATTTCCGCAACTCCACGACTGTGCGCGTATTTTGCGTGTGGGTGGGGGGCGATCACTCGATCCATCCCAGCTCCTCGAGGAAGGCCAGCAGACTTCTGATGTCCCCGACGATCTCTTGGAGTGAATCCGGGTCGCCAAAGTATCTTGCCCTCTATGTGGTGATGGCGGCTGTGACTGTGCGAAGTTGTTGTTTTGACAGTCGGAGCACCTGTTTCGTGATGCGAGCATTTAGCTCTGGCAGTGCTTCCTTAGCCTGCCTGCACTCGGTATGGTTCTTCCATGTGTTTTTGTGTTGATCTATGGTGTGATTTCTTACCAGGGTGCGTAGGTGACCAAAGGGGATGGCAACAGTGGGTTTTGGTCCCACGGCATTCATAGCTGAGCCTTCCCTCGCAAGCACGTCGGCTGCGTCGTTACCTCGGGAGCCGCTATGCCCTTTGATCCATTGTATAGTGATGTTGTTATTGTTACCTACCTTACATAGTTTTTGGTGGCAGTCATATACTAGTTTGGAATTTATTGTATGGCTTCCTAGCGCTTGAAGGACAGACATGCTGTCCGAGAGTATGCGGATGGAATGATCCCTGACCTCTCTTGCTAGGATCGCCGAGGCTGCCAGGGAGATACCCATACACTCAGTTTGGAAGACAGTGTTTTCGGCCCCCAACGGTGCTAATATGTGCATGTTTAAATCTTCGGAGAAGATCCCGGTTCCGGTCCCTGTGCCTGTTTTTGATCTGTCTGTAAATATCCTGAGTTCCCCTAGTCGCAATCCCTTGCAACTCTGGTCCTCATGCAGTTGTATTTTGTATTTCTTGTCAAAGAGAAATTGTTTCGGTATGCGGTAGTTTACCGCATTGATTATAGGAAATTCATTTGTCAGTCCTTCAAGTAGAGACATATGTCTTGTGTTACCTTTGTAAGTACCACAAGTTTAGTGTTTTGAGGCGTAGGGCCGTCATTGCTGCCTCCTGTTGGATGTAGAGGGGAAGCGGTGGGAGGCCCAACATAGCCTCTAAAGCCGCCGTCGGTGTGGTCCTGAAGCAGCCTGTAATAGCCATGCATACTAACCTTTGTATCCGTTGAAGTTTGTTTGCTATAGTGTCTAGTTTAATTCTCGGCCACCAGACTACTGCCCCATAAGAGAGTATGGGTTAGATGACGGTGTTGTAGAGCCATAGTATTATTTTGGGTTGTAGTCCCCACGTCTTACCAATCATCTTCTTGCATTGGTAGAATATAATCGTTGCCTTGTTTATTGTGCTGTCTACATGGTTGCTCCATGTTAGTTTACTGTCAAGGATGACGCCAAGGTACTTGAGATCATTTGACAGTTTTAGTTCGGTGTTGAAAATCCTGGGTAATGTATAGTGACCCAGGCTGCGCTTCTTGGTGAACAAAACAAGCTGCGTCTTGTTGGGGTTTACCGAGAGGTCATACTCCTTGCATCATTTTTCAACTATATATAGCGCTTGTTCGATTGTTGTATTGTGATCGATTGGTTAGTCGACTGATACTAGTCGACTAACCAATCGATCGATTGCCGGTTGATTGCATCGGTCAACGTTGACGGCGTCGACTAACACATTCTACCATCGATCGACGCCGACGATCGACGATCGTTCGATTGGTCTGGTAGAAACTATCGATCGACGTTGACTAATCTATTCTGCCATCGATCGATGCCGTCAATCGACCATCGATCGATTGGTGTAGTAACACCCTAAGTGCAACAAATTTGAAAATGTGCGCAGCAATTACAGAAGCTGGGCAACTAAATTATTTATGACATTTAAATGACTATTTTCGTCATTTTTTTGCTGGTATATCGCAAACAAAAATGAATAGTGTGTAATATTGAATAGGTTTCTATAATAATCTAATGTTTAATTATTAGGTTAATTTGAAAATAAAAATTGTGTAAAATTTATCTAAGTATTTCATTTATAATTTCCTCTTATACCTACCTACCATCCTCTATCAGACAAAGTCATACATTCGTGGACTTCCGAATGACGTTGGGATCTAAGTAAAAGGATAGTCACATGCACGTAGGACACGACGTTGGCCCGCCTCGTTTCTCTGCGCCCCAACACAGTGTGCTATAGCAAGCGGAGTTTTTGTAGTATTTATTTGGCACCGCCTTCAAATTTATAAAATACTTATTTAATCGTTTCTGATTAACTAAATCAAAAAGGAATTACTTCATACAAGTAAATTTTTCTTTTTTTACTTTTTATTTACCTGCTTGACGTCGGTTTATTTTTGTTAAAAATTATTTTATAGAAATTCTGCTGCAGGTCCATGCCTGCTATGACAACTCGATTGGTTTGAGGTAAATGTCCTATATTTCGGCATGTTAAGGCTCTTATGACTTAAAGATTTTTTAAATGTGCTTATTACTAAACGTGATATACAGTTTGTATGATAAATAATAGTATTTTGTATAGCTCATCTTGGCACAGTGGTGTGGCTCTGGCTGTCGCGAAGTAAAAATCTAATAATATGACTAATTAGCTTATAATTATTTAAAATTAGTCTTAAAATACCAAAATTAGTCGGTCTACCGTTTAAAAGTTATAAGGGGGATATTGGTCGCTGTGCCAAACTGAGCGCTCAGGCTGATGGCTGATACAGCCACCTCATATCTCGAAAACCGTAGCTCCTAACGAAAATTTGATTATACCTAGAATGAGTCGATTATACACGAAATTTTAGGATTCTACGGCCCGCCGTTCAAAAGTTATAAAGGGAAAGTATTGGTGGCTGTGCCAAACTGAGCCCTCAGGTTGGCACAGCCACCTCTGTATCTCAAAAACTTTAGTACCTAGCGAATATCTGTTTATGCCCAGAATCAGTCGGTAATAATTAGTCGTTACCATACATTGAGTAATCCAAGTACAGTCAGCGCCATATTGATTAATTGAATAAACACAATAAATGAAAATACAACATAGAACTGTATATTTTGGGTGTCTAATATGAATTTTTGTTTCCATAAACACAGTAATATTAGAATGGCCTAATGTAGAAAATTAAAGTCCGATTTTGAAGGCAAAATGCTCGTTAGTGAGCCGCTTAGAGCATTAAACCAACAGGAGTGGACACGCGCTCTATTTCCCTTGCGCAAAAGTCTGCCACTTTCGGCGGGGGACGGGGTAACGCGAGCAACGCACACTAATTACAATGTTAACTACTAATGCATTTTTAAATCGCGTCGTTATACACGCACACAATAAAATTATTACACACTAGCTTAAACTAAACACACACAATCACATTCACACACAGTGACATCTATCAGTTTACGCTTCCATAGCATAAAACAGTTAGAGCTTGACTCTGTCGATATTTAGTATCGATGTAAACATCGATACTAAATAATTAAATCTTTCGCGTACTTATATGAAATCCTAAAGGATTTCATATAAGTACGCGAAAGATTTAATTATTTTCATGATTATTATGTTTGCTTATTAAAATGAGCATTATCTTATATTATATAGAACAGCTTTAGGTAATAATAATCTATTATAATTTTAAGGTTTTTTTTTATTTAAGCACTTTGAAATAGATGAAAGTAAAGTAAATAGTTCATAAACATGAATTAACTAGAAGTAATTCTGTTAATTCATGTTTATGTCAATATTACAGGAAGAATAAAACAGTGTTTCTAACTAGCACACTTTTTTGTAATTATTATCAAAAAAGCCCGTCATACGGTCGGGCTAAATTTATTTGTTAAACATTGTTTGACAAACAAATCTGGTTATGCGGTCGGGCTCTCCTACTATGTTTACTAATGTTTATTCAATACTTCCGATCCCTGATAGTACGGAACCCTCGGCGCGCGAGTCCTACTGGCATTTAGCCGTTTTTTTTGAAGTTATACTTTTTTTTGCGCGATTGGGAAAAATGATGAAAGTGAATTTTTACGATGCGCGCGCACACCGACAGAAAAAAGCAACACCCTGAAGTTAGTTGCGAACCTTTTACATACTGAAGTTAGTTGCGGATCTTTGTGTGTCGTATCAGTACAAATAATCTGTGTGAATAATTAAAAAATATATTGGCGTTTATATCAATTCAAATATTTATGTATGTATGCGTTGTATTATTATTTGGTATTTTTGGATTGTTATGCCAAAGAAGTATAACTTCTTACGTGCGTACATGGGTACCCACTCTTTTTTTTTATTTTACTACTGCGCACAAGGATGTATGTTCAATAACCACCACCTGTTGAAATTTGTTCTAGTGTGGATTAAAGATTGTAATTAATTATTACGTGTCAATTTTACGTGTATTATTCCTAAGTATGTATGTATATTCAAACCAAATAATACTTTGAATTAATTGTCTGTTGCTATTAAATTTCGTTCCAACTAAGCAGAGCTTGTAATTGGAGGATTTTGTTCTGATTACATAATAACAAGACACTGACATGAGAATGTATGAGTAGATTTTTATTAGAGAGATATTTTATCTGTTCAGATAACAAAAAAACAACAGAACATATTTCAGAAAGTCTTTATTTAAGTAGGTATAATAAAATACTGAAAAACTGTGCAATTTAAATTAACCTTATAAATCTAGTTTAACTAATCCTAGGTAATGCAATAAGAGGAGGTAGCGCACAGCGAGTTTACTTGCTAAAAACTGAGCTCTCCGCCACTTGGGGGGTAGGGAGGAGGTAGCAGTGCTGGCAGCACAGAAGGCTTTGTCTTTTAAGCTGTTAGTCAGATACTTGTACGCTTAGGAACCCACTTATATGGTTCCTACAATATTGGACCCAAGCGACTCGAGGCGCTGCTTCTTTTGAAAATCTATAACAAACAAAAAAAATTAATTTAATACTGGAAAACCAATATCGATATTTGTGATTAAACTGTCTCATCTCTAATTATGTTAAAGTGTGACCAGTTTCTTAAAAATAAATACGCTTATTTTTGTAAGAAATGAGCAATTATCTTTCGGAATAAAGTGCACTAATCTTGTATATTTGGATTTATAATCTCATTTTACTTGTTCATTTAATATTATTTTGTGCATTACTTGGTAAAAAAAACATTGGTTTTAATTAAAAATAAATAAATATGGGAACGGTGACACAATAATGTACATCCAAAATGAAACTTATTAGATATGTCAACAAGGCGAGATATAAAAAAGGAAAGGTTAGTTTTTATGTTAATTCAACTTAAAATATTACCCCAGATTGGAGTATTGATGATAAGCCTGGCAACACTTGTTGATTAGCATTTTATTTGGTTAAATTGCTAATTTAATGCCTTATTTAATAAGATTGATGTCGCTGAACGCTTTTTACACCAAAATACACTGCAATTCGGCATTTCTATTGAGACGCTATTACGCATGCACTGATAAGTAGGTGACTTATGATGCGGAACGCGCGTCAACTAGTTTTATATAACGGGTATGACCGGTGGGCTGGTACCTTTGGCAGAGGGGTACGCCTGTCAGTGGCCTCTCCGGTTGGTTTAATGCTCTAAGGTGAGCCGTCTTGGTGACCAAGGTCACTTGGAGTGCAATCAAGCAAGGTCACTAGTTTGTAGGCGTGTTTCCTACTGTGAAGATCGTGTTTTACGGGTATATCAACTAAAAATATATAAAAGTAAATAATTTTATTGTTTTATCATTATTTATGGTTATAAAAAATCAAATGACTATTTTCAAGAATGAAATACCGATTTACTA
Source organism: Parascotia fuliginaria (assembly GCA_963082885.1). Lineage (NCBI taxonomy): Eukaryota > Metazoa > Arthropoda > Insecta > Lepidoptera > Erebidae > Parascotia > Parascotia fuliginaria. Next base: position 9,590,359 of record OY720174.1, on the reverse strand, counting down.
CTGCTATTATTATTAAAAAACCGATCTTTAGGGCTTGAAAAATTGATTCTTGTTTCTATTAATCGATTTCTAATCGACATCCCTATGCTCTACATCGTCTGTGGCTTCAGCTTGCTTTGTGTTGTGAGCATGGACCATCACAGAACAAGTACTAAGCATAGAAGTACTATTATGAGAATAAAGCGTACACACTCAGAGACAAATAGAAGTTTAATAGTGCTACGATACCTTCTGACAGTTTATCGATATCGATAGATGAAATTTGTCTATGGGCTATGGTAAATTAACAGACATGCTAATATCAAATGAGGTCTGGTTGCATAAAAGCTCTCGTAAACGAACTACAAGAAACAAACGGCCGTTTTACACCTCACCGGAATGGCATAGGCCGGCAGCGGCGCCAGGAGCACTTTCAATGTGAAATAATTTTGAAGTTTATATTCATGTTTCATGCTGTAAGTTCAAACACAATGTAAACTGTATATGAATAAATTAAATAAATTGAAAATTGAAATATATATGATCGATCCACACACTGCCTCGCATCAGTGCGAGCGTGCGTGTTCTTGTATTGTTTGTAATTGTAAGTATCTCTCTTTGTATAGAAATCACGCGTGGTGCAACACAATGAAAACGCATTTAAGCGCTGTGTTACTGATCACACGCTTACATGCAGAGAAACACGTACTCACGCGCGTGGGTTCGGGGCCAGACGGTATGGACACCGAGTTCTGCAGTAACGTGCTTGATTGATGATGCAGACCAGTACTCTCGCATCTGCACGCGTGGCACCGTCGCCGCGTCGTCGCCACGCTCCCGCAGCGTAGTGCGGTGCAGTGTGTGGATCACCAAAATACCAGTATCGGCCCTCAGTTCTTTTCTGACTTTCTTAGTATAGTCAAAGTCAAAGTCAAAGTCAAAGCATTTATTTCATTTAGATCATAAAGTATGATGCTTATGAAAAGTCAACATTACATTTTGTCAGCCAATTGACCTACAGCCAGTTCGCTGACGAGGTAGAGCTGTGAGAAGAACTGGCAAGAAACTCACGCCACTCTTTTCAATCGCCAGATAATTACAGTTATTTGAATGAGTTAGTCAAAGTCAAAGTCAAAGTCAAAGCATTTATTTCATTTAGATCATAAAGTATGATGCTTATGAAAAGTCAACATTACATTTTGTCAGCCAATTGACCTACAGCCAGTTCGCTGACGAGGTAGAGCTGTGAGAAGAACTGGCAAGAAACTCACGCCACTCTTTTCAATCGCCAGATAATTACAGTTATTTGAATGAGTTACAATTTAAACACTCAACGCAACCAAAGAACCATACAAAGTAATTATTACAAATTAACTAATTAATATAATACTAAGATTAAAGAAAGAAAACAAGGAATTCAATTATTTAGTTTCAACTAGTATGGTAATTTGACTACGTATTTTAATTAAACTGGTAAATGCACCCCCTGGTCACATTGAACGACAAGGTAATACTGGATTGAATATTAAATGTAAGCCATGCCAAGATTGACCAGTCATCCCAAGTAGCACCCGTTCACGAGCATGACGCACGGGCCAGCCATCATCACCCTCGCCATATTAGAGGGAAGGTGATGACCCGGCCAATACGACACCACAAGCAATGACATTTTAGTGAGCATGACAATGCAGGGCATGGGTGGTAAAAGAACCCTAATAAAATGTAAAATGTATAGCATCGAAACAGATACCCCAAGGTAAAAATAAAACACAGCTGTAAGATTCATGTCACAAATGTATGATTATATTTCCAATAATATTGAAACACATTATTACTGCCCCTTAAAATTGCAGTTTTGTTTAAGAATGTCCTGATTATTTGTGCATAAGCAGAAATATTTTTTGTAATGTTATGAATTGGTACTTTTAGAAATATTTCCCCATCAATTTTATCAATAAATTTCTGTAGTCATCTAGAACATTTATTTCTTTATTTATTATTAATTATTAGTTATTGAAAAAGTATTTACAATCTCATTACAGATAAAAAATCCAATACGATATCATAAATAAAAACCTAAAATTTAAAACAATTACTAAATAAATATACCTATTTATCCAATACTATACATTTTTGTGCAACATCTTTGAATTTTGACAGGGTACATTAAAAAATATCAATTTCTATAGAAATAATATTATTAAGTCGTATGGCACGTGACAATGGAGCAAATTTGAGTAGATTCGTCCTCACCGCTGGAACGTTAAACGTGTAACAATATAATATATAACATAATTCTCTCTTAACTTGCTTCATGGATCTTCCGGTCTGATCTTTCGGAAACCTGCAAAAGAACACAATGTATGAAATACTATGAAAGGTACAAAGATAGTTACCACAAAATCGTTAACTACAAAATATAGTAATATTTTTGTCATCGATAAAATATGCAGCACAAGTCACAACACTATTGAACATGACTACACAAATTGGTAAAAATGTAAAATACTTAATAATTACTGAATCGAATGGCAAACAGACGATTATAATATGATTACAGTATAGTAAAGTATAAATCAATTAGGTATTTTGCATTTATGTATAGGTTTTTAGTATATATTATTGGTTTGTTATCTACTCACCGATGGAAGTTGACGATTTAAACTTGATTTTCTTTGCAAAAAGAATGTAATTTACAACCTACAATAACGCAGGACATTGCATATCCAATGGGCTTAATATTACTTCACAATAGCATTATGTAATTATTAAATAACATATATTATTTCACAAAACAGATAAACAACAATGAAAATTACGAGCGGCGGTAAAATCCGACAAAATTTGTCGGACAAGTTGGAACATTTGACACTAATTCGCTTTTTATTTCGGCATCCAAAGGTAACCAAATTGACGTTTCTACAGTGTACACCAGCCGTCCTTAGCAAAATTATTTATCTCTTTCTTTTCAATGTATCCGGCTTATTTGGAAAAATAGGACAACTATATGAGGGTGATTAACACTCCTTCTATGCTTTAGTACTTGTTCTGTGTGGACCATGGACTTGGTGACTTGTGTATGTTGTGTGTTACTTTACTCTTTGGTTGTGTGTGCGAGTGCATCCTGACAACTGTGACATTTGCGTTGATTTTGTGGTGAATAGTGCTACAAATTTCAATTTATTTAATTTGTTTTAGGAATCTGTCACACTTAGCGTGATTGTGTAGTACCTACGCTTTTAATTTTATTAAATATCAGATCAGAAAACCATGATGGATAAGGAAGACGGTGAAATGAGTGATGACAATACAATGCTTGTTGATGATGTAAAACAACCAATTTCTTATGATGAAAAGGAATGTGAGGTGGTCAGTACGCAGATAAGAGTTGTTATTGTCACAACTACTATAATATCTGGAGCAGATGCTCCAGATGTGTACACATACGTAGAGTTACAACCTAGCTTTCTATTTTATAAATTTACTTTGTTTCTTTACGTTTGTATCTTGTTGATAGTGTTGCGTACAATAAAGTTTTCAAAACATAAACGAGTAGCCTTAATATAGTGCACACTTCCATAGCTTTTGTTTTCGTTACGAAAGTCTTTTGGTGTCAATAACACAAAAATACGCTACAAGAGTAAAAGTTAAGTTTAAATTAATTAATAATGTTTCTTTTTTATTCCAGATATATAGAGCAGACAAAGGCGGAATAATAATAGAAAAATTGGAAAAGGTTGATGCTTCAAAGATTGAAGAAAGAGCTAAAAGATTTGGCTTAAATCTAACTGGGAATAGAGTTATTACACAAAGACAAATTGATGAATTATATGCAAACTTTGGTATAGAAAGTGGCAATGAAAGACATTTTCGTTTTGATGCTATAAATTTGAGTGGTGTTGACGGACTTACTACCAGAGAAATATTTCAATATTTAGAAGATTATAAACCATTGTCTTTAGAATGGACAGATGAGGTTTCATGTAAGTATATAAATTACATATAATACCTATATAATGTATAATAATTGTAATGACATGGAATATTATCTAAAATGTCATTTTACATAGCTACCATCATCATCATTATTATAGATAAGGCACCTCCAAATTACCACCTAGGCTGGTCGTGAAACACCCTTACTACAATATTCAGTAAAAAATTAAGTTGTTAAAGTTTTCTTCCAGCTTCACAAGTTTAGTTTATCCACAAAACTGAGCAGTAGGTCCTTCGATGAATCATGAATGTCCTTTTCTTAATGCTTATACATAATATATATTTTTGTTCAGTGTGTATGTATGAAATTTTAAATTAGATTATTTGTTATCTGGTTTCAGGCAATGTAGTATGTCAAGATCATATCTCAGCAGCACTGGCATTGTTGGTTCATTCTAGAGAAATCAGGGATGTAAACTTAAAAGAGATGCTTTTAGGCAAATCAAAGCATCATTGGCGTGAAGGTATGCCTCATCCAAAACAAGAGTTAATATTGATGAGATTTGCTACAAATGGAGATAAAAAAGTTGTCAAAAAGAAACCACAAAGCAAAAATATTGATGAATATTATGATCAAACTATGGATTCAATAAGTAAAAATCCATGGGGTGATTTGTGCAAATCTTGGGGAGTTTATGACCATCAGGAAGTTTTTCAACGTAAACCTATGTATAATGATGACGAGGAACAGGATACTAAAGAACATGAAAAGTTTGTAAAAATAAAAAATAACCATTTAGCTAGCAGACTTGGTAAAAGACGTCTTGACAGAAATAATTACAATGATGAGCAATCTGAAGACAGTTGTTCAGATTCTGAATGGAAAATGAAATCCAAAACACCCAGAATGCGAATGCATGCTGATGATGAAGAGTCAAGGCAGAAGAAAAAACAGGTTGCACAATATTCTAAAGAAGCAAATGTTGACAAATATTCATCGCTGTCTATTGAAATAGAAAATTCTGGAAATAATTTTACAAAAAGAGAACCAACTTTGTTATCTGATAAGTTTAAAAAACACAGTATGCATAAACAAAAAAATAGTATACAGTCTCGATTAGGGGAAAAGGTAGTTCCTATAGATGATTATCACTCAAGTGAAGAGTCGTCGGATGACTCTGATGGCTATGTTACCAGCAGAGTGCATAAAGTAAATAGCACTATCAAAAGCACTAACAGTGTTTGGTCTAGATTAGATATGAAACAGAATAACACACCTAATAGTAGTGACTTGCGACAAATATTAAGATCAAGGAAACAAACAAAACCAAATGATCTTAGAGGGAAATTGGGTCAGTCTAAGCAGACTAACTTACGTATTGAAATAGACAATAATTATGCAGATTTATAGTGTTGTATGTAGCATAATAATTTATAGTTTAAATATACTAGGTCTTATATGATATTTAGGTATTAGTGCAACATTGTTACAAATACAAAAATATGACAAAATATTTTTTTGACACAACACTATGTATTGGACTTTTAAATTAAATTATTTATATTTAGTGTAAGTTGCCTTTAAGGAATATTTTTAAAATGTAATACACATTGCAGTCACAATCAATTTCAATGAAATCTATACTAATATTATAAGAAAAAAGATTTGATGTTTTGCATGTTTGTTGGTAACGATTTAACTAAAAATCAAAGTATCCAATTTAAAAAATCCTTTACTTTTAGAAAGCTATAAATATGACGGGTAACATAGACAATATTTTATTACGTCTAACATGTTCTTAGCAGTTTTCAGAATTTGTAAATTTTAAATTTGGACCAAGTGATTCTGGAATTTTGCGACTAATTCGGGGCATGATCACATATTTGATAGGTACTATTTTCGAGATACATAGGTGGCTGTGTCAACCTGAGCGCCCAGTTTGCCACAGCCATCAATACCTTCCTATAACTTTTGAACAAAGGGCCATAGTATCCCAGTACTCGCGTCTCAATCTAGACTGCTCATATAGCATGCACAGCCTCAATAGTATGTAAACGGATACTTGTTGTAAATAAAATCTAGCAAGAAATGTACATAGTTATGAGTTAGCAGACCTATCGAGTTTGTTCTTAGCGAGTTTTTGTTAGCCAGCTTTGGATCAGAGGTTTGTTTCTTGTAACTTGTTATAATAAGCGAAAGAAGTGTGCAAAATAAAATGGTAGTATTTTATGTATGCATCAGTGTGCATGTATCATTGGCTAAAAATCGAGCAAATTTATATATGTACATGTCGTAGTATGTATCTACTTAAATTTGTTTTATATAGATAGTTGTATACCTTTAAAATTAGGTAGTTATTATAATATATGTATGTGTGTGTCTGTGTGTATTTTTATACACAGGGAATGAAATTAAATCCACTTAAATAAAACACATTGTCAGTAGATAGTCTTTTTTAATTTTTTGTGCTATTTTATATGCCCTTATAATAAATTCAGTATCAGTATTGTGTTGTCAAATACCTAAGAAATATAAGAAATGAGCTTTAATACAATGCGAAAAAGCCCAAAGAATATTGATTGAGTCAGAAATTATATACATCTGGCTATGTATTTATTGCAGGCGTGCTCAATAGAGAATAAGAATGTAAAAAACATATAGCAAGAACAAAAAAGTGAAAAGGACAAGTAATTAATTAAATCACATCGTAAATTTAACAAATACTTCACATTTTGTATGTAAATATTATGGAATGTCACACACATAAATAATAATAATAATTCGGAAGACGAGTATTTTAATTGACTACAGAGAGAAAATATAGCTACGGCTACGGCCACATGATTACTTAAAATAAACAATGCATATAATATATAACAATAAACTTAATGTTTAAGCCTCTTAAGATGGGTAACATGAAAATAATAAATAATAGTTATATACGATAATACTTAATAACGATTTGCAATAAATTCGAGTATGAATAATAAAAATAGGGTTTAATTGAAGTAATTTTCAGCTTTTGTTCTTTTGCCGGCGAAATCAAAACGCGTTTAGGTAAGGTTAAAATATCGTATTTTATTACGGGTATTATTTTGTATTTTTACAAAACTAAATAAGCCCTTGGGAGAATATCATTGTTCTATGATCTAAACTTATTGAAAAACACCACCATAAAACCTGACGTGAAGTGAACACTATGATAAAGATATATTATTTGTGTTTTGTTTAAGTAACGAGATTTTTATCAGAGTTAAATTAATCCCAGGAAACTTCTGCGCTTCTGGGCGGAGCTGGGTTTGATTAAATAATCCAGCCAAACCGGACGTAAAAAGGACCGAGAGGTCTAAATGCGAACAAAAAGCCAACCAACAAAAAAAGTAACAATCGTTGGCTAGTTACAGTTTAGCACTTAAATATTTTTGATCGAAACTTACTTATGTTTTAAATAACAATGAGCAATATGCACAATTCAGAGAATATTTTGATTTGTTTTCATATTAGCTTTATGTTTATAAATAGATAGATCCATAAATCATTGAGACGTTCTTATAAAATAGAATAAAAACGTTTATTATACACCAATATCTTTTTACATTATACACTTATGTATGTAGAATTAGCAGCCTAATCGCTGAAAGAATTTCTTCCAGGCAATCTTTCGACGGACCTACTTTGATCTGAGAGAACGACAGTGCCCCCGCCAAGTCTAGCAAAAAGCGGTTCGGCCGTACCATACTTGTCTTAAATCAATTTAGGCCATTTTCGAACCCGAACTAGAAGCCTGAATTCAGTATTTTATTATATGCATTAACCAAGCAGGCATCGTATAAACACGGTATATTTCAAATTTCATTTAATTTGAACAAGCAATAGGTAACAAGTCAAAGTTTGTTAATTTTTCACTTACTGACTGACCGATCATCAAAACTCTAATTAAGCACTTCTAACAGACATAAAAGCTTCAAATTTTAAATACAATTAGTGTTTAGTGTATAATCTTATAGTGACTATAAAGCCATGACCAAATAAATAGATCGACTTGGCAATCGCAATAAACAATCTAATCCGCCCCTAGCCCAGTTGGAACACGGGTTTACGGGTGGTATACCGTAATCTCATCAATAGGACAAATTGGTAGGGACCTCGGTCACTATACCCCCAGATCAAAGGCTGAGCTTCGTGTTCATAAAATATAACTAGATTACTTATATTTTATTTTCATACTTATTTAACCGTTAAATTACAACACTATAATAAAGATTGTAATGTTAGAAGTATTCAAACATTGAAACATAATAATTTATATGTTATAACAAAATTAATAACGTGACAAACCACGTGACGAAGTCGCGGGCAAAAGCTAGTTTAATATAATATATATTACTTGTGAGATACATTGTGCGATGAACAAGTCAATCTATTAATATAAAACGTAAAAGTGTTTAAATATTGATATGTTCACTGTAAGATGTTGTTAGGTTAGCTAATAACGTAATAACTCTCTTAAGTAGAGACTGAATAAATTAACCGACTTAGTATTACATGGATCTCACAACTTTTTACGGTAGGAGAACTTAAGTTGCGAGACTTGGTTCTTTTATAAGTTGTTTTTGATGGCATATCTATTACCATAGTAACTAATAGTAAGTAAACTGACACTGACACCGTATTACAATGGCCTAATCAACTGGATTAATGGATTGATAAACATTATTTTAGTGACGCCTAGAATGTTCTAGTAAATTTTTCACTTTTGGATTATCAGAAATGAGATCGCAATTTAAAAAAATAAGTAAAAAAATGTTTAATGGCGTATACCATAATAATTTGTGCATATTGTCCATTTTCGTTCGTGATTAAGAAAGCTGTAACAAGAATTGTTTTTGAAGGCAAATTGGTTTAACAACAATAAATTTTAATTTATTTATCTTTGCAATATTGATAATCACGAAAGATCATTTTTGTGTTATAATAATAATGTAGGGTTTAATTCGTGAGTAATCGTTATAACATATTTGTATAGAAGGCGTTAAGGAATTAGCTGCTTCAGAAACTAATAAAATATAAATAGTAATATTTAAGAAAGGTTTAGGTACTTTTAGTGTTTTATTGCCAGTCCTAGATGGCGCTTATCAAGTCCTCATTTGTTGAGAAGGCACGTTCATTAATTACTTTGCAATTTAGGAGCTAGCTTTTAGACAATATCATCTCTCACAAAAATATCATGTGTAATGAAAGATTTTAAATTGCAAGTACTTTGCAAACAGTGAGTTTTGTATGACATTTGGGACTGTTTAAGTCTTGGTCACAGTAACGAATTTTATAATTAAAAGTTATAATAATAAATAATAATAATACCACAACAACCACACAACGCCTTCTAGACCCAAAGTAAGCATATTATAGCCGGTGTTATGGGTTCTAGATACTAATATAAATACTTTTTTTTTGTAAATACATACAAATTATACATAGAAACACCCAGACCAATGCAAATAGACATGTTCATGCACACAAATATTTGCACTGAGCGGTATTCAAACCCGACGACCTCTGCGTGGCAGTCCATACACAGTACCACCGAACCACATAGGTCGTCAAAGTTATCTACAATAGTATTCAAAAACCGGACTCAAAAAGATTCGTAGGCGTTATTGGTCTCGTGTTTATATGGTACACCGTGTGTGCGGATGCTGTGCAAGAAGTTGTGTTAATGAGCTCCATCTAGGAACCGTTTTGTAAACCATGGTAAATTATAATATTTTACTCTCTTTTAAATATTTAATTACTTAGAACGAGAGGTGTATTTTGCAATAACAAATGAATGATTTTCTAAATTTTCAGTTTATCATTTTAGATAACTGTGAGTATACATTAATCTATATGGGTGTACAATTTAATACTGACAATGTATTATTTTTTACAACTAAGCGTTTGTTAGTAGGTTAGTTAAGTACACACAATCTTATATAATTCGTAACTTGATTAGTATTGTATAAAATATAACGATATCTTTTAATTTGTTGAGAGTATAACAATGTATGCTTTTCGAGTACTATTTAAGCTTAAAGCAATGGTCTCAAAATATATATCTATATTACCTATAATTTAGGTCTTTTAAGTAGTTTATTTATATCATAACCTACGAAATTATTTTGGTGCTAAATATATTATTAACTGTGCTGTGTCCATTAATCTATTACTACAAATTATGCAAAGTCAAATATTAATAGCTGGCACAAAGATAGATAGTTAGCAGGTTCACTATTCGCAGGTTCAAACACCATGCAATTTACGAAAACTCTAGTCTTACTTATAAAATAAAAACTCCTATTACGAACCTAGCAGCGTGCAAATGACACCATTTGATAACTATCTAGGTAAGTATTAAAAATTTATAATTCTGGCACGTAATTTCCACATTCCAGTATTTAAATTATTAGAATTTTGACACTTAAATTATTATTTTGATTAAATATTAGAATTTTTCCAATCGCTATTTGAATAAATAAGAATACATTTAGTGGAATGTTTCAGTCTTACTAGTAAGTACCCATCGTTATGCCCTAAAACGAAACATAAATAGATATTCGAGTTACTTATTACTTTTCATACCAAATATGGTAAAACTTTAAATAAAAATTAAGTGTTAGAACTGACAAACGCAATCATTTGCTTTTTTTGGCCTTATCTGGTTTTGTTGTCGATTTTTCTTCCTTGCGTTCACTTGAATCTTCTTTTTTCTTTGCAATTAACGTGTGTTTGGCTTTCTTCAATTGTTTTTTAACTTTGTCTTTTACTTTGCTCTTTTTAGGAGTTGGCAGCACTTCTACAGATTTTATTGATGAACTATTTGATTCACTGTTCCTTTGCGCTAAAAATTAATAAAAAAGGATAAGAATTTGAACTTGATTGAAAAAATTATTAAAAAATGTGAATTACCTCTCTTACTAGCGATGGACGCGGCAATAGCAAGATCCTCTTGTCGTTCGCGACGTCGTTCTGCATCTATTTGCTGAACTAACTCATCGCGCATGCGCACTATTTCCACAAGACGTATTACAAGTTGCTCTTCACGTGCCTAGAATGTAAAAATATTGTAATAAAAAAAAATGTAGAGAATACAAATTAAATATTCTTGTTCTATAAGAATCGTGTTCACCTTATCGGCATCAATACGGTTAACAGCAGGTCGAGATTGTATAATACGAATTTCATGCTCAATATCAGCTTGTTCCTGTTCTAACCTTTGTTGTCTTCGTCTGAAAATATAATACTTTGTGAATGCCTTTGATTCGACTTTACCAATAGAGATCGAAACTAAATAAAGGCACAAACGGTCCACCGACCACAGCCACCTATGAAATATTCTTTATAGGAAAGTTACATAACAACTAAACATCTCATGTTTGGTTTTCATTTTTATTTCTATACATTACTTGATTATAAAGTTATTCTCTCTGGAACTAGCACTCGGATTTGACTAATTATTTTCGCATGATAGCTCAGTTCTTAAGGAAGATTTAGGCTATGTAACATTACGCTACTGGCAAAGAGAGCAGATTAGTAAGCAAAGACGCGGGTGAAGCTGCGCCGCGAGATGCTAGTGTCTAAATAAAATGATAATAAGTTCTTTGTTATGGAAATGTCTTGATTGACAAAATGAGTTTTTTGTTGGATCATGTCACGATTCACTTGATTCGATGTTCGATAGTAGGTACATAATATATTATATTGTATGACTTACATGTACATCAACTCTGTTTGCCTCCTGAACAAGTCGTTTTTCTCATTAACTAGTTCACACAGTTGAATTACTAAATCTTCGACTTCCTCTTGCGGCACGTTATCCGCGTCATCACCTACAATTGACATGCTTATTATTTTTAACCTCATACAAGTAATCTCTTCATTTTTAACAAAGTTTTTTAATTCTAATTTTCAAAGTAAACAAAAATCTTAAGATGTAATAGTATATTTTCGGATACGTACATCAAGTCTAAAACATTGTTGAAACTAAATAGGTATTTTATAAATGAAAAATAATTAGTTACAGAACTTTGACTTTTATAATTTTGGGATAGAGAAGAAGTGCTCAAAAAATAAAGATAAAAATGTGCTGGATCATGATTACCCTCACACTTGTCCCGTATCATCCGTTCGATGAGTACTCCTTGTCGCTCCAGGCCCAGTTGTTGCGTTTCTAACAGGTCCAATTGTACCTGTAACTCTTCAGGCGACATTTGGAGCTTAACCTCGCGTCGTTCGGGCAGTGGTAAACCAGGCGCAGGACCTTTTGATCGACGACCATCTATATATATAAAATACTATTATATAAAGCCGAAGAGTTGTTTGTTTGTTTGAACGCGCTAATCTCTGGAATTACAAGTCAGATTTGAATAATTCTTTTTGCGTATGACAGCCCAGTTCCTGGGGAAGGTTATACGCTATGTAACATCACGTTACTGGCGACGGGAGCAGGGCAGTAAGCAAACACGTGGGTGAAACCGCACCGCGTAAAGCTAGTATAATAATAATAAAAATGGATTTGATTTACGCACATATACCGAAATATGATTTTTAGTGACAGAGCTTAAAGTGACGCATCATTCATTACTTTCAAGTCCAAAAAAATGCACGAACTACAGCTATTTAAGAGCAATAAATGACTATGTACCTGTACTCTACTATTTGGTGTCACAATAAAATGTTATTCTATACCTTATTTTACAAAAATATAACAACTATATTATAAACATAACTCACAATCTGAGGCAAAACTTCGAGTTCCCGATGTGTTGATGCCCTTCTCTAAGGAACCGCCCCCAATTGACGCAGTTGATAGACTGTCAGGGGGAGTAGGTGCTGGTCGCTTCTTCTTTAGGTTCGGTGTAGACTTGCCAACTGATTTCTAAAAAGGTATACTAATGCTTGTTTATTCTTAATAAGGTAAGGTATATTTATACTGTGTTGAGCGTAAATTGGTTTCGATTGCAAAAAGTAAATAGCGTTGGTAGGAATTGGACGAAATAGACAGATGGACATTTAGGAAATTGGCTCTAGGTGATCAAACTTTTTCTGAAAGCCTATTGTCTGAAAGTCCAAACTCAAATGTCTAATTCCTCAATTAGACATTTGAGTTATCTATACTTATAATAAATCTCTAGCGAGACAAAATCTGTACATTGAATATATTTAAAAAAATACAATTGGGGTGTAATATTTATTCGATACTGATGCCAAAAATGTAATTTAGAAAATTTTTGTCTGTCTGTCTGTCTGTCTGTATGTGCAGGCATGAATCAAAAACCACTGAACGGATTTTTATCAAACTCGCTACATTTATAGGTCATACTCCTGGCCAGGTTATAGGCTACCTTTTGTCCCGAAAAAAAACCGGGTATCCCGGATATCCTTAAAAATGTCACAAAATTATTTATTAATATGTGTTACACGGTGAATATCTGCAAGTGACTATACACTATACATAGCGGACAGAAACACCTATAGAATAAAAAAAGAATTTTAAAAGTCCGTCCATAAATACTAGAAATTTTTGAAAATGAAAATGTTATATAAACGACGCGCGTAGCGACCGCGCCGGTGCAGTTCGATGGCGGTTTGCACTTATGTATCGAAGCTAGCTTCGTGTAACATTTAATGTATGTTTAATTAAAATTGGTTCATAAACAAAAAAGTAAGGTCAATTTAATCTATATTCAGAAAGTAATAAATGCGATTTAGTGAATGCGGTGAATTTTTTATTAATTTAGTTTGTAAAACTACTATTAGATTTTTATAATGATGCGTTTATATGAATTTAAGCACAACATTTTAAAATAGGTAATGTATAGTTTTCGAGACATTAATATGTCCAATTTAATTTAAACTCTCATCAATATGGTAGACCATATTAATTAGGGACCATATTACTGATAATAAGTACATCTGCATGTACGTACACCTTGAAGGTGAATAAAGGCTGTACTACAACCCTGACACCATGACGGAATGTTCAGAAAATCTAAGACAAACTAGGTACTTAGTATTTACTCTGTATTCTTTCAACTTTGTGAAACAGATGCATTTGTAAAACAGTTTTAATTATGTCATTATTAAACAATAGGGTAGTTATAATCGTAAAACACGTGGATCAGCTGTGAATGGTGAACCAGTTAGATGTTTTTAAACAACTTAATGAAATAATTTTCACGTTTTATCGAAATCACTGAAAATGTTGGTACAATGCGCCTACTTTTGTAAACTGTTCATGTTGCTTATTTTCCTAAGGATAGATGATATCTACCTTACATACGGGCATTTACTAGAAGATAATCAACATAGGAATGATGACGCTTTGTTTGAAACATGTATAACTGAAAATTCATATCGACTCCGTCATTTGAAATCAGTTTTGCTGGTGTATTGTGCTATTTCAAATTCATTTCTGTGGTGGCATAAATTATTATACTATTTATTATTAATTATTATACTATATTAACATATTGGGTAAAGATACTTTGGGAGAAAAAAGAAAATAAAGAGGACCGAGGAGGTAATTATGCCTTCGAAGCACTGATTTTCGGACAAAACTAACACTTTACGTCGAAATAATGTACATATCCAGTCAATCCGTCCCGTATTAATAAAATCTACTTCCGTGAAATGTTTGCTGGCTATGCAATATACAGAACGATTTATTCAAGTAATATACTATACAGATAATAATAATAATAATAATAATAATAATAATATAATAATAATAATATTCTACCACATTCACACAGCGCCATCTAGTCCCAAATTAAGCAATTATATTTGCTTGTGTTATGGGTACTAAACAACTGATATACTACTTATATACATTTTTATTTTGTAAATACATACATATTATAGATAAATTACACCCAGACACAGAACAAACAATCATGCTCATCACACAAAGGTTTGTCCTGGGTGGGAATCGAACCCACGACCTCCGGCTTAGCAGTCAGGGTCACTAACCACTAGACCAACAGGCCAGTCAAAACAGATAAACCGAGATTAGACGATGGAGACGTAGACGTAGGCATCCGAGAAAGGATTTTCCGAAATTCAACCTCTAAGGGGGTGCAAAGTTTGTATAGGACAATGTGATTCCTTGGTGCAATCTATTTCAAATTTTGCATATACATTCTTTAATAGTATTAATAGATGTGTTTCGTATTTTATCAAAATTCATCAAAGTTATTTTGGGGATGATTTACTTTGAAGTTGATATTAATACTCCTTAGTGCTTTTGATTAAAAAAATATTTTGACACCTGATACACGGCATGTTTGAAAACTCATTCAGCTTACGTCAAATTATGTTGCTGTAGTTATTGTTGGACAGCATTTTTTTTAAGCGGGATATTGTCAATTGAGTTTTGATAGCACAATCATTGCATCGAATAAGTGAAATGCATCACTCATATGGTGCATTACAGTACCCACTTTTGTTTTGCCACGACGAGGTAGAAATGAAGTATCCATTACTTCATTTCAACGCATTCATTTCATTGCGATCATAAGACCAAACAACCGCTTCAAAAATGGTTTCTGCCGCAAGTTTTATTCTTACCGTTACCTATAATATCATCTGCTATATTTTCATTTGTTGTTTAGCCAGTTTTTAGTCGACGTGTTTGCGAAAAGAAATCGAGACGAAGACGGATCGAGTTTGTTATATTAGGAACAATCAGGCGCAGCTTAGAGCGAACAGTTTTGAATAGACTTGCAAGGTGCGATAGGGACACAGGACGTTGATGCTGATCAGCTGGGTCAAAAGGTGGTGCTGCGTATTTTTTTACCTGCCTATTTTAGGTGGTGCTGCCTATGGGAGGAGGAGTGGGGGGGGGCACGCTATATGATAAGTAACAGTAGTATAATATGATATATATCAACCAACTACACACAACGCCATCTAGACCCAAAGTAAACATATATCATAGTTTGTGTTATGGATTCTAGAAATGCGGATATACATACTTAAAAACTTATCTACAGTGTTTGTTAGGAAGGTACCTACGGCGCGCTTATTAGGTATGTTGCTGCGCAATATAAATAAATCCACCAACATTATGCAATGGAACCAGATAGCAAGTGAAAACAAATGTAGATAATCGAGGCAACTATACTGACCGGTTGTTCTCCAGGAGAATCTGTGGATATTCATAGGATCGAATACCCCTTCGAATTCAAGAGAGTGCAGTTTCCTATCAAAGTCTGCTTCGCAATGACCATAAACAAACCTCAAGGTCAAACTCATAAGGTAAGGGCAAAAACTTGAGAGAAAGCTGCTTCTCCCACGGCCCGTTAAATATGGCATGCTCAGAGTAAGCACACAGAGTAGTCTGGTAATTGTAGCACCCGACGGAAAAACAAAATACCCAAATTGGGTAAGGGCCCGTGGTCCTACCAATTTGTTCTACTTACAGGTAATTTGTTTGGTGGCACTAGGGTATGCCACTATGTACCCGTGGTCCTACTGTGCTAAGGGTGCATTAATATAGCGATATTTAACCTTTAAATCTCAACACTATAGTAAAAAATGTTATGTAATATGTATTCAAACGTTGAAACATAATAATTTATATGTTTTAACAAAAAATAATATCGTAGTAAAACAATTAAAAAACCTATTAGAATCATTTTCGACTTCTACGCGGACGAAGTCGCGGGCAAAAGCTAGTAGTAAATAAGGTCTCTTGTATACTAATAAATATGGATGAATTTCTGAAATAAATAGATTATTATTATTATTATTATTAAACTCGTTACACGTACACCCCTTCAGATTAGAGAGCGCAAATTAAGTGAGATTGCGCTCGTCGACCCTGCTGCTCGCTTCCCCGTATCTCCCTCATTGTTGACCCGCGCAAGTACATGAGTCGGCTGACTGTTAGTAATATTAAGACTGTGCCACGGGTAATGCTCCATTATTATGTGAAAATCTCCAAACCCTAACACTAATATAAAAAATAAATTGAAGAGCTTACCTGATCAGAGTTAAGCGTAGAATTGTAGGAGCTGAATGATGAT
Source organism: Parascotia fuliginaria (assembly GCA_963082885.1). NCBI lineage: Eukaryota > Metazoa > Arthropoda > Insecta > Lepidoptera > Erebidae > Parascotia > Parascotia fuliginaria. The sequence continues at coordinate 9,573,379 of OY720174.1, read as the reverse complement.
ATGCTAGCGACATCGTCCATAGAAGTCGAAGGTTGCTGCATCGGTGGCTGCGATATTGATATTATCGGAGGCGGCGGTGGCGCTTTTGCCTTTTTCCGTCGAGATATGCTACCTGGGAGATTCGGTGTACTTGTTGCCATTGAAGATCTATACATCGAGCTGAAAGGAACAATGTAATTCAACATTTTTGAGCTGCTCCACACACACATCGAGAAACTAAAATTTTGAGAAACAATAACATAGAGTGGATAGTACCTTCTCTTGAGCTAATAATGATAACCTACTTATAAAAAAAGTTGGCAATTGACAATCACCTTCAGCAAGCGTGGCGAACAATATTTATGCCTTCTCTGTACAAGAAGAGACATTTGTCTGCAGTGGGATAATAACGGGCTGGTATGATAATGATATTATATTATCAGGTGTGACAACTTCTCGTACTTATTATTACAATTTTAACATATAAATTATATTTACCTCTTACTCTGCGTTTCTTCCTCGTCAGATGATGGTTCTTCTCCATCGGACCAAAATGGATTAACCGCAATAAGCCTCTTCCTATAATATAATAGGAAAATTATAAGTAGTAGTTACAACTACGACTAAAGTCCTTCCTAATATGCACACGTTTCCACGCCACCTAGGCTATGATGTAATAAATTTTAGAATTGCTTTATCTCAGAAATGGTGAATGTTAGGAAGAAAACTGTAAGGGCAATTTCTTCAATCTTCAATATTGCTCAAAGCTATTTTTTATCATAAAACAAACAACTTTGGCTGACACAATTTTATTACAAAATGGTTACATAACATACATGCCAACTTTCAGACAGTCTATGTTGACCAGGGTACTAATAAAAGCCGACAATTTATCAAAGGAGAGATAATAAACTATTTGCTTAAAACGTTTGTCGGGTTGTAGATAGAGTTTGAGTGTTCTTTAATAAATTGCGAACATTACAATAATATCTGGGCACGATTGGATTTTTTTATATTATTAGATACGTCATATATTTTTGATGTATTACGCTTTTGAGAATGTCAATTAATCGATATATTAAAATAAAAAGTCTACCTATTAAAATAAAAAGTGTAATATGTAAGTGACTTGAATTTATAAATGTATTAGATATTGTATTACCTACGGGTAGTTATTTGGAGTAGTCATACTGAATATCTTGATAAAGTCCACACATTATTGAATAATTAGGAGATCGAGAATTTGAATAGCATAACCAAAGATGTAGATCATAATATTTACCTAACAATAGTTTTTGTCACTATGGTTACCTATTAGATAATTATTATTGATACTTAATGGACCATATCTTCCCTAAGTAAGGTTAAGTGACCCTGATGAGGTTAAATACTTGTAAGCAATATTAAACATCGATAGATATCTATACATATAATAAAATTAGAGTGTTTATTTGTAATATTGAAATAACCGTTTTTTACTACATGTATATGAATATATATACGGTACATACACCAAAAACATTTTTTTTCAATTTTTGTCTGTCTGTCTGTCTGTCTGTTTAATCTTTGATATGGTTGGACCGATTTTGATGGGACTTTTATTGGCAGGTAGCTAATGTAATAAGGAGTAACTTAGGCTACGTTTATTTTAGAAAAATAAAGTAATGTTGATCGACTGTTAGGCGGAACGAAGTTCGCCGGGTCAGCTAGTCTATCATAAAAAAACACGTCATGTTTTACGCATATAGCCGCGCTGTTATAATGGTTATTACAAAATTATCAATACATTTTTATCCGTACCTACGATTATATTAATGCGTAATTAATTTCAACCGCTATTCATTAGCAAGGTAACACATCAAAACAAAATTGATAAAATCAACCGATATCGCATAAACCGAATTTAATATATTTGGGGTTTATGGGATATCCGGTTGTGTCATGGGTAGTCATATTGCACAGCGCTAACTATATCTACCCAAACCCAAAGCATGGTACTTTATGTAACGACTAGCTTCCGGCGGCGAGGTTTCATCCGCGTCTATGCTTACTGCTCTGCTCCCGTCGCCAGTAGCGTCATGTTACATAGCCTATAATCTTTTTCAAGAACTGGGCTATATAATACGCAAAAAGATTTATTCAAATCCAACTGGTGATTCTAGAGATTAGCGCGTTGAAACAAACAAACAAACTCTTCCGCTTTTATATTAGTATTTCGGAGTTTAGATTTCCACGCGATGCAATGATGCTGTATCTAGAGTTGTAAGTTTTATCTCGCTGCTATCAATCGTGTCGTGTATTTTGAATTTGATCTCCACCCGGACATAACTATTAGACAAATATTTGTGCGATTCGCAAATACTTTGCAGATTACTAGTCTGGTATATACTTAATATTGGGTTTGTTTCCTAGCTCTGTAGTTTATTAACTAATAACAATCATAACAATAATGTTTAGAGGTCAAATAACTATGTGTTGTGTATAGTCCATTCCAACTCCAATTTCGTACAATGTAAACAAGCCGCTATATTGCCATTGTTTTTATATATAAATATAATTTACTAGTGATGGGGACAAGGATAATAAAAATAAAATTAATGACATCAATACATCTATACATATAATAAAAATGTAACCGATCGCTGTCTGTACATGGAAGATATATGAGAAAAAAAATTATTGGGGCCTCTATCAACGCAAATAGAACCCAAAACAATGATTGTTACAATTTTTGTCTGTATGTCTGTTTGTCTGTGCGTTTGTTTACACTAATCTCAGAAACGGCATATCCGATTTAGATATGGTTCACTAATACATTGTGGTAAGCTTCACTTAACATTTAGTGTTTGTTTCATGTCAATCGGTTCATAAATAAAAAAGTTATGCCAATTTAAAGAATCACGTCGAACATTTGTTAATTTACTACGAAATCTGATAGAAACAGAGACTTTAACAGGTTACGGATAGCTGATAGCGTTTTTATTTTTCGGATTCCTCTCATTCTAAATAATCTTCCGTTTAGTTTTAAATGAGTCCAGTTTCCAGTGAGCCTATGTTTCGCGATGACAATTAATAAAGCCCAAGGTCAGACACAACTAAAAGTTGTGGGCGTGGATCTAAGTATTAGCTGTTTTTCGCACGGTCAGCTTTATGTTTATTTATGTATGTGTATTCTTAGCAGCCTGTGTGCTTTGATCCCCGATGGCTATACGTCTAATCCATACATCCATACACCCATACATATTATATATGGCTTTGTCCTGACTGATTGACTGACTAACAGACAACGCACAGCCTAAACTGCTGGTCGTAGCGACTTGAAATTTGGAGGGTGTGTTTGTCTAAATGTCTAGAGGTTGTACTAAAAAAGGGTTTTTTAAAATTTAATTCCTAAGTGTGTGAAAAGGGATGAAATCGATTGTATGAATCTTCTTCATTTTTTAACTTACAGTTTTGAAATTTTATTTTGGAATACTTCTATTTAAATAAAAAATATCCTTATAATTTTATTTTAACAGGGGTGGATTTAGAGGGGTGAAATTAGGGATGAAATATTCTATACAACGATCTTTAGCTTTTGAAGCTAGCGACTTGAAATTTACAGGGAGGGGGAGGGAGGGAAAGGAGGGAGGAAAAGGAGGAACTGAGGAGAAGGAGGAAGGGAGGGGAACGTGAGAGGGAAGTGATGGGGAAGTGAGAGGAAAGTGATGGGGAAGTGAGGGGGAAGTGAAGAGGAAGTGTGGGGGAAATGCGGGAGAAGTGAAGGGAAAGTCAGGGAGAAGTCAGAGGGAAGTAAGGGGAAAGCCAGGGAGAAGTGAGGGATAAGTGAGGGGAAAGTTAGGGAAAGTGAGAGGAAAGTGACGGAAAATTAACGGGGAAGTGAGGGGAAGTAAGGGGGAAGTGAGGGGAAATTGAGGAGGAAGTGAGGGGGAATGAGGGGGCAGTGAGAGGGAAGTGAGAGGGAAGTGAGGGGGGACTGAGGGGAAGTGAGGGGGAGTGAGGCGGAAGTGAGGAAGGGAGTGAGGGGAAGTGAGGGGGAAGTGAGGGGTGAATGAGGGGAAAATGAGAGGAAAGTGAGGATGAAGTGAGGGAGACGGTAGAGGAAGGGAGGGGGAAGGAACGCGGAAAGTTAGGAATTCTCGACTGGTGGAAAAAGGAAGGGGAAGGGATAGGAAGCGATAGAAAGGGAGAGGAAAGGAGGAAAAGGAAGGAGAAGGAAGGCGGAAGAGAGGGGAAAGCGAGGAGGCAAGCTAGAGGGAAGTGGAGGAAAGGGCAAGAGATGCTGGAGGAGGGGCAAGGGATGCTAAAGGAGGTGAAGAGGAGAAGGGGGAGGGGAGGAGACGAAGGAGGAAACTGTGGAGAGTGGAGAAAAAGTGCAATAGGGAAGAAGGGGAAGGGGAAAGTTATTGTAGTGAAAATTTGCCTTTGTGTATTGTATATTGATTTATGAGGAATATCTTTAGGTAGGTGAAAGAGGATTTGTATGAATAGGAGATAAAAAATAGTATGAAAAACAGTATACAAACAATATAAAAATGTCTATTGTAAAAAACGACATTCACGCGAGCGAAGCCCAAAAGGTCACTCACTCACTTATCACGAAATCTCAGAAACAACAAGTGCTAGGAATCTCAAACTTTGCATTGTCATTCCTATTAGAATATAGGTGCTCACTTAGACGGAATTTTGCGAAATCCATCCCCTAAGGGGGTATAAAGGGGTGGCAAAGTTTGTATGAAACTTCTATAGTTTTTATAGTAGGATTACCAAATTACTAGAAAATACTCTTTTTTTAATATTCAGAAACCTATTAAATAATATTAGAAAATTATTAAATGGACAAATAAGAGTCGCAAGTTTGTGTGAAAGTGGTTTGTCAGTTTTAGCGGTAGCGGGTTTAAACTGGATTCGCCATAGAGACGGATAATACTGATACAATGTACGATTGCGATAAAATCAGGCACGCAATATTCTCATAAAGGCACCCATCTGAATTTTCACGCGAACGAAGTCGCGGGCAACAGCTAGTTGTTAAATAAAAAAAGAGTGTGTGTACTCATGTACGCACGTAAGAAGTTATACTTCTTTGGCGTAACAATCCAAAAATACCAAATAATAACACAACGCATACATACATAAATATTTATAATAATAATATCACGCCAACTACACACAACGCCATCTAGACCCAAAGTAAGCATATGTTATAGCTTGTGTTATGGGTTCTAGAAATGCGGATATACATACTTAAATACTTTTTTTTTGTAAATACATACATATTATACATAGAAACACCCAGACCAATGCAAATAGTCATGTTCATGCACACAAATATTTGCACTGAGCGGGAATCCAACCCGCGACCTCTGTGTGGCAGTCCGTATACGGTACCACCGAACCACAGAGGCTGTCAAATTATATTGATATAAACGCCAATATATTTTTTATTTATTCACACTGATTATTTGTACTGATACGACACACAAAGATTCGCAACTAACTTCAGGGTGTAAAAGGTTCGCAACTAACTTCAGGGTGTAAAAGGTTCGCAACTAACTTCATGGTGTTGCTTTTTTTTGTCGGTGTGCGCGCGCATCGTAAATATTTACTCTCATAATTTTGCCCAATCGCGCCAAAAGAAGCGTAACTTCAATAATTTTCATCGTTTTTCTTACATTTTTGAATAATATTACGTTTACGAATACTCTATTTGCGTAATAGATTAATTCTATTTAATTTAATTTTCCGCAAAATTTCCAGTATTAGTTTACCGGCTTTCCTGTCCTCGGTCCACAGTACCGCAAAATTAACCAGGAAAATTCTATCAAACACACTGGTTGATTTTGAGGTACCGTGCTTGACTGACGCAGTGAATGCCTGGAAAATGGCTTGCCCAAACGCAGTTTTACCCGTAAACCCATCCTCCCAGAGACAATGGGACGGGTCGCTCTGCAGTGTTGTACGGAATAATCTTTAAAACACGACTACTAATGCTGCTGAGCGTGCTCGTCTGTTGGCTGAATGGGAGTCGGGCCTTTGGATTCAGGCACTTCCGTCGTTCAACATTGGGACCTTGTTGGACGACAATACGTTTCGGATAGCGACATGTCTCCGTCTTGGTGCTCCTTGCGGCGCCCCGCATCGTTGTCGTTGTGGTGAAGCCGTCGACAGCCTCGGACACCATGGTCTGTCGTGCTGCAGAAGTGCGGGACGAATAGCACGACATGCACAGTTAAATGATATTATCCGTCGTGCTCTTGCTACCGCCGGCGTGCCAGCTGTTTTAGAACCTAATGGTTTGGCACGAGACGATGGCAAGAGACCAGATGGTATGTCTTTGCTGCCATGGAAGATGGGTAGGCCTTTGGTATGGGACGCAACCTGCGTCGATACCCTTGCGCCATCTCACCTTCCGGGCTCTGCGGGCTGTGCTGGTGCTGCCACTGCAGCTGCGGAAAGCCTCAAGTGGCGCAAATATAGTAACCTAATAGGGTGTTACTTGTTTGAGCCGTTTGGGGTTGAAACGCTCGGACCATGGGGTTCGAGAGCACGAGCTGTTTACCAGGAAATTGCCAAGCGCCTTGTCGAGGCTTCACGTGACCAGAGGGCTGGCTTATTCTTTAGCCAAAGAATCAGCATTGCCATTCAGCGTGGCAATGCTGCCAGTCTTCTGAGCACGTTGCCAGATGACAGCGATGCGGAGGAGTACTTCGACGCGATTTAATCCTTGTTTTAGTTTTTATTCTTTGTTACTTTTAAACTTGTACATAATTAAACGTTAATATTGAATTACATTTATCACTCCAAATATTAGTATTTATGTTAAATATGGTATTGTATTTTATTATAACCGTTGATTTATAAACATTAAGATAATAAGACAAACAATTAGTACCTAATCTAATAAATATGCAATACGTGCTCTACTGTCGCCGTAATCACGAAGGTTGTTCTATTCACGCTACAGTATTTAGGCTTGATGTCATTTAATCAGCAGGTGTATTATATGTATGTAAATTTACGTAACATATTTGGTATTTAAATTAACAAGAGGATCCTAATAATTATGCTTTTCGTCATATTGACGAAATTTTTTTTAATAACAAATATATTATTATTTAGGTAGCTGTATTTTGAAATGCAGCTAAAATAAAAAAAATCGGTATGGCAGGTAATTTCTATTTAATATAAGAAATTAGACAACTACATTACTTGATTTGTCACCAAGGTTACACACCTTGCGTTGCGTGTGACATAAAAAACTCTCGAAACAAATAATAATAAATAATAATATCACAACAACTTCACACAACGCAAATAATTATGAATCGTCCAATTAATGTTTATGTATTTTTGGGTGGCAAGCAAAACAAAGATATTCGACGTATATTACGAATGAACGTATATTACGAATGCATCAAAATTTTGATTTATTGATTTTTCTTAATAGGTACTTTGTTTCATATTCATTCTTAATACCTTAAATGAACTTACACGGGTGTAGATTCTGCAACAGGTGGTTTTGTGGAATGCTGTATCGGAGGAACATCGTCATCTTCCTCATCGCTACTGCCGAACGGATTTGTGCTCGTATTCTTAGACGCTGTATGAGTTTCAATACTCTAAAAAATTTAAAATATATTAGTTTCTTTGCACTTAGGTAGGTACTACATATATAAATATGCTTAGTACGAATTACATACCTCATCTTCATCATCTGAAAATGGGTTCAAGTGATCTGGATATTCAACTTTCTTCAATAGTTCTTGATCTTTTTTCTTAGATAATGCTAAAGCTTTTTCTATAGCATTCTGTTTTTTTCTTCTAGGCGGCACAGATATAGTTATTTCCTGTTCGTTTGAAGTCTCTAATGAGGGTTCTATTGAAGTAGTATCTTGTACGATTGGGGTGGTATTATTTGCTATTCTGCTGTCATCAGTTACATTAGTTTTATCATACTGTGTACTATTAGTGGTATTGTTACAATCTTCTACTTTAGTAATGTCACTAGTGCTCTCAATAGGACTTTCACAGTCTTTGATTTTTGTTTCTGTTACATCTACATTTTCTAAACATTCATCATCATTGATATTGTCTTCACACAATTGTGTTTGTAAAAAGTTAAATTTTTTAACATTACTTTTATAAACTTTGTTTGGAATATTCTTAATAATTACGTCATCATCTTCAACTTTAGTATTCACACTGATTACATCTTTCGAGTCGGTTCCACTTTGAGATCTACTGTTAATACTTACTTCTTCAGGACTATTGCTAGAGTGGTCTTTTAGTGAGATATTAGATATTTTTTGATCTATATTTGAATCTTTTTCTATATTTTTCTCAAACATGCTTATTTTGTCTATAAAGTAAAAGTGTTTTATGTTAGCACTAAAATATTAAGATTATTTTGATTTTACACAACCATGACAAACAAAAAGCATTTTCCTGAATCATTATTTATAAAAATGTAGTTCATATTGCTATTATAATGTTAGACAATGGTAGAAACAACATATTTCTAATTGTGCAACAGGAAAACACATACAGATATAGAAGGAAGCAATCGGAAACTATAAAGTTAGAATGTGAACATGATGCAGAGTACAGAATCAGAAACAGGAATTTGGTTATTGACATTACAACATCTAAAATTATTCTTGATAAAAATGTATAATATATTACCTGTACTGTCAAATACAGTTGCACATTATTTGATAAGATATGATGAATTCTTTTATTTATGATACAGCAATGGTATTTATGGTTTTTGTCAACAAGTTATTACAACTGGATTAAAACACTCACCTAAAATTGATTGCGGTCTTGATATGTGTTTAGGGCTGACTGGCTCCTCTTTAGAGACAGATTGTGTTTCACACAACTTATCCGTAAATGCCAGCATTCCCATTTGGTCATGATCATTATTGTTAAGATATTTTGATAAAGTTTTTTCATTTTTACAACTATCACACATAAATTCAGATCCTTCAACTACATCGAAATTCTTAGGGTTTAAATGTCCAGAGCATTTAGAGCAACGGAAACATCTCCTGTGGTACAGTTTATGTGCTACGAGTAGACGCTGGGCAAGGTACACAGGAAGGCCACATGCTGCACATTTATCTAGACCGGTTTTGCCAAACCGTATTGGTGCCTACAAAGGAGTAATAAAGATAGATTTAAAGTGTTAGATGGAAGGTGTTGAAAAATAGAGATAGTAGTTTCACTGCAAACATTGCACATAGAATAAATATTGGCAAGTAAACAATATGACTTGGTAATACTCACGGGTGACTTCGTTGATGATATCTGGGATGTTAGCTTGGTTTCACTTTCTGAAGCTTTTGTGTTAACTGGAAATCAAATACATGTAACTTTACAATAGTATCAATAGATAGAAGTGTGATTCATGATTGGCTAAGAATGAACAGGGTATTAAGGTGATAATGAGGAATAATTCTCTTATTTGGATATAAATATTCCACATACTATTTAACTAAATAGTATCCATGGATAATATAATATAATAACACTACACAAACAATTTTTCTAATACTGGACTAGGTGATATTGATTATAAAATAAGTCTAATTTATAGGTCCCAGAGAATGGCTTTTGGAGTGGTAGCCACCACTTCTAGATTCCACTATTCACTATTTACTATCATACAGAGTGGAGTCACTTTGGTAGGCTAATATAAAAAAACAAAAAAAAAAAGGTATCACAAATTTATTTATTTACTTATTTATTCAGGAAACAAAACAGTTAATTATACAATATTATATTGGTAGGTAAAATACCTATACTTGATAATACCTTGCTTACTTAATAAATCATGAATTCTTGATAAATTAACAAAACTGTCCGTTAAATTAAAATTGTGACTTCTTTTATTAAAACTTTTATTGTAAGTAAACAGTGGGAAGCACTTTGAAAAGATTTAGTTCTTCCAAAAAAAATTCGAAAAGTAAAATATTCTGCACTCAAAGAGTAAATTAAATAAAGGACAGTGGAAATATGAGTTAAGACATAATATTTTGATTGAAAATTATCAGACAATCTTTTCATTTTAAATTCGTAAAATAAAATTAAACATAAAACTTTACCTGTATGTCCTAAACGCTGGTAAAACTGAGATAAATATGTTAATATGGATAATCTGTCAGGGATATCATTTTCTACCATATCCTCTGGATCTAACAGAGAAGGAATCCCTAGGTGTTTCTCAGCAACACTATATGCTAATTGATTGTTTTCGTAAATATTTTCAGGTTTTAATTTGGACATATCACTGAAAAACATAACAGAAAAATATAAATATAAGCAATATTGAAAGAAAAATATATATTTAATCACATATGTTTAGGCAATTTCATACTTTCGGTTATTTCGATATAAATACGATTATTTATGTAATTATTTATGATTTTGTGAAAAGTTAAATAACACTTACATTAGATCCGGTCTGAAATGATGAACTAAAGCACAGAATGCTATTCCATTTCTCCATGATGTTGTCATATTATCTATATGCACATCAGGGCAATCTTTAACTAAGCGTTTACACCATAATTCCAGAGCTTTAGTACCTTTGCGTTCGGACATTTTAAAACATGTATAAACTTTACAAACAACTTAAAACGTTCATCTTAAATGACTCATTATTTTATTCTTGTCACCGAAATCATCAAACAGCCAATAATCTTTTTTTCGTTACCTGAACAGCAGTATAAATTTTGTGCGATAAAACCACGAACAGTCAATCAAATAAAAATTTCATGAAAAATAAATTATTCGTATCAAGCTATTGGATACTAGTTGGCATTGGCAATTGCCAATTTGGCATTCACTATAGAGATGAGGCGTATTTACGCTACCAGGTTTTAAAACCAGGGCTTCGCTTCGAAGTAGGTACGGCTCCCTGGTACGAGCAGACTATACTTGCAAGTATGAAAGTATGTGCTATAAAGCGAACGCGCGATAGCATAGCATAGAAAAACGATTCATATTTCAATGTAGATAAAAAACACACTCGTATTTAGTGAATAATAAATACTTTAGATCTTCAAAGTATTTTTTTATTTATACGAATTTGCTCCTTGCCTCCGAAGGTATGAAAGTAAGTGCTTAAAGGCGAACGATAGCATAGCATAGAAAAATGATTCATATTTCAATGTAGATAAGAAACACACTCGGACTTTGTGAATAATAAATACTTTTATCTTGAAAGTATTTTTTTATTTATACGAATTTGCTCCTTAAGATCTTGAGAATACAGGTTGAATTCCTATGCAAGTATTTTAGATAGGTCGCTCGAGCAAGTGCGGCGCGGCGCGGGGCTCGTGGTAGGTGCGACAGGAGCGGGTTGGCATACTCGAACTCGAAATTTAGCCGGTGAGATGACAAATACTTTCAAGTATTTTAAAACCTGGTTTTTGACCCTCGTATTTTTACGTACTTGTACTTAGAAGAAGCCCTGGTATTGAATTTTGCAAGTATATCTCATCGCTAATTCACTAGGGTGGGAGCCATGTATTCAGTTTAATCGATGCAAATACTCGATGCCACAAATAAACTGACACTTGAAATTTTATTGGTGAATGCCCAAATAATATTTTCTTTTATATTTAAAAATAACATTATTCCTAAACTACACTAGCATGATAATTGAGCATAATTGAGTACATATTTCACAATGAATTTACAAATGTTGCTATATTTCATTTAGTTTTAAAAAACGCGAAGAGGTTTCATTTAGTATTTGTAGATTCATGCTTTCTTGCTTTTAGTAAATATGTGCCGGACGGGTGGTAATCGAACCCAAACACGAGTGTGTTGTGTAGATCTGTGAACGACCCGCTGTCGTCCTACACCTATAGGTTCCGGATACAGCGCTGATCTTCGAAGACGTCGCGTAGGGCTTCACTATAGGGGCATACTGAAGTAAAACAAACGGTCTTGGTTCAATGCTTGAGGTGTTCTGCTTAGGCCATTAGGTTTTGAGGCTTGAAGAGTCTTCTATGGGTTACTGATTAACAGTGAACGTTCCCAGTGCTATTCTCTAAGGATACAGCCTTGCCTGCAGCGCTGCCGCAGCGGCGAATCCTCTATTTGGTATTCACTAAATTTCGAAAAGCTACACTTGCGCTCAAGGCTGTGACGGACGTGAGTTGAACTACTCGACAGGAACTCCAGGAACTCGACGGCGAGCAAATTGACATTACTTCATACGTTTTGGTATTCCTTTAGAAAAAACAGCGTCGAGGACGCTTACAGCCTCGCCCACAGCCTCGATTTCATCTGTCAAATCTAAAAGCTTTAATATTTGCGCGGTTATACAATTAAAACTTGTGACGAAAATAATTTAATTATTTAAGTACTTACTTAATTACTCAAATTCAAAGATTTCATACATTATGGCAGCTCGTGTTTTAACAAGGCACTATTTATTGGAAGAAGCAAAGAAAAGTGACGATTTGAAGAAAGCTCAACAGGCAAAACATTTTAGAAAGTTAAAAACAATTTCTCGTGATGCTGACTTCATTCACATTTATAGGCTTTCTGAGGATTTAATAAATATATTGGAGAGTGATTTAACTCCATTTTTGCCTCCGCGAGTTCGTAGCAGTGGCTTAACTAATATGCTAAAGGTTTGTTTGTTTACAGATAGGTTTCTACAAATATTACATTGATAAATATATTCTAAAATGACACTGACCCAAATTCATGTTTCAGATACTATGCACTTTATCATTTTTGGCTAATGGAAGTTACCAAAAAATCATTGGCAAAAATGTTGACACATATGTGTCTCAGCCTTCTGCTTCCAGAGCAATCCATCAGGTTATTGCTGCTCTTAATAATATAAATATTATTAAGAAATACATAAGATTTCCCCAAAATCATGATGAACGGCAAGTTCTCAAAGAAAGGTAAATAATAAAAATACAAGCATAGTCATAGTTGTTTTATTAATTGTACTAGTATATTGTGTATTGATTTTAGCTCCTACTATCATAAATTGGTTATATGTGGTTACAGATTTTATGAAAAATTTAAAATTCCTGGTGTACTAGGTTGTGTCGATGGCACCCTGGTATCCATGATACGTCCAAAGATACATGAGGAGAGATATTATTGTCGAAAAGGCTACCATGCTAGAAATGTCCTTATTGTAAGTGAAAGTTTCGTAATTATATTTTAAATGTTGATTGTTATGAAGTTAATAACCAAAATATAAATATGTAAGTATTATTAAAGTCTATACCTAATTATTTCAGATCAATGATGCGGATTTAAACATATTGCATGTGGATGTGACTTTTGGGGGTGCAACGCATGATAGTTTTGTGTTTTCCAACACCAGAATAAAGGTGCATTTGGAGTCCCTTATTAATAATGGTGAAAAAGTATATTAACTTGGTAAGATAATTTACAATATGATAATAATATTAAGTTTGGAATTGCTTAAACTTTTAACCATCATTCATGATTTTAGGTGACTCAGGATATGCTCAAAGGTCATATTTAATGACTCCCTTTAATAATCCAGAAACTGGGACACCAGAAAATTATTATAATGATTTGCACAGTAGTGCTCGTAACAGTGTGGAGAGGACTATTGGAATTTTGAAAGGGCGGTTCAGATGCCTATTAGTCCACAGGGTGTTGCACTATGATCCAATAATGGTTGGGAAAATAGTGACAGCATGCTGTGTTTTACACAATATGTGCAATCGAGCAGGGGTGCCAGCTCCCAAGCTTACTCAAAGGGAAATTAATGAAGAAGCTACCTTACTTCAAACCCTGACACAGCAGTTGAGGGTGACACAGGACGATTTAGTGAGTGGCCAGTTAAGTAGTAGTTAACCAATTATGGAGGGCACATCATCATATTTGATTAAAATTTTATGCATATTTATACCTAAAGGATAGGATTAAAAGAAGAGAAGTTAAACATGCATTTTTATTACTAACTTTTTATTTACCATTCAAATATTAATTATATTGTATTTTCTTTTCAAAATCACTAATAATTATATTATATTTAATATTTTACCATTAACTTATACAATTATGAAATGAAATGAAATTAAAATATGTTTATTCAAATAGGTTAATTAAATTAACACGGAACATCAAAGTTTACAAAATGTCAGCAAATTAACCTACAGCCAGTTCGCTGATGAAGTAGAGCCATGAGAAGAACTGGCAAGAAACTCGGGCCACTCTTTTTAATTTGTAAGTTACAATTTCAAGTAGCATGCAAAGTCACACAGGCAATACACTTAACTCTATAGGTAATTAATTACTTACTGCTTTCTATGTTGTAAGGAAAATATAAAAATTAAAATGTGTGCTTTACAGGCTGCCTCAATTTGCATTATGCTACAAAAGGTAAAGACAACATGTGAACTGTGGTAAATGTTTCTTTGTAGGTATTATATAAACTTTTAATATTTGCTATAAGTATAAAGTAATGTGAACTTAATTTAAAAACAGAAGTTCACAATGTACCTCTATTTCACAAATCACAATGTATAATTTTAACAATACTATAAGTATACAATTTTAACAAAACAATACAAAATATGTAATTAAAAATTAAATTTTAGATACAAAGTTATTCAATACTAGCTGACCCGGATTTTCCAAACGCTTTTCTTCAATGGCGATAAATCTCTTGGTGAGGCTAGCCATTTGTGATTGCCTCTGTGCAGGTGGTGACCGCTGAATCACACGTCGTCGTGCTGTTAACAGGCGACGCCTTCGTGGTGCTATGAACGCAAAAATTAATAATAAACTCATTTATCTGAAGAAATAGGTAAAAGGCATTTGTGATTTTATTCAAATATTGGGCAACTTACATGCAGAGGAAATGTGGCCACTTCTATGTGGAACTTCAGGTGGTGGTGATGTTGCCTCAACCTGTATTTTTAAACAATTAATAGTTAACCATAACCATTCAATAAAAAATTTAAAACATTATTTTTATGTTCATGTTTAAATATTATATAGTTATATATTATATAGGTATATAGGTAGTTTAATATAATATAAATATTGAGTAATTTATATTCACCAATTGTTCAGTGTTTGGTTGATTTTCCATTGGGATTTCCATTATCCAAGATGGCCCAGGCTGTTCATCCTGCAATTAAAAGTATATTTTGTAAAACTAACAAAACATTATTGTTACGTGTCAGGATGGGGTTCGATGCAAAATGCCAGTTACGCGATGATGAGTTTATTAGAGACTCGCACAATACACTAACAGTAACAAAATAAAGCAATAAAGACTTATACTGCACTATAACGCTTCGTATATCGCTCTTCTTAAACTTCCGTATCGCTTAGATGTTCGCTCGAGATCGCTGTATTCACAACTGAACCAAGTGCCGACGTTCGAATCCTTTTTATAGTCATTCAATAGATTTCTAGAACCTTCCCGCTATTACCACAAAGATGCCGACAATTCTCGAAAACAGAACAATGAGTGTAGGTACTTAGCTGCGACGCGTAGGTATGCCTACCGCCGTTGATCTATTGTTATACGTGTAGGTAGGTACACGCAAACGTTCTAGCGTAGGTATTTGTTGTATACGTGTAGGTAGGTACTTGTGAATGTTCTAGAGCGTAGGTATTTGTCGTACACGAGTAGGTAAGTACTTGCGAACGTTCTAGCATAGGTATTCGTCGCAACATTGCCCCCCTCTTAATCATGCTCGTCCCGAGCAGCGTTAGAACCGTGATAGGGTGCTAGTCGATCGATGTGGACGATCTTTGGCTTCTTTCTATCGCCCTGTCTTATGCGATAGGTCACGTCATTGATCCTTGTGATCACTTTATAGGGACCCTCCCAGCGGGCCTGTAGCTTCGGTGACTTGCCGATTTTCCTGAGAGGATTATGTAACCACACGAGCGTACCTTCCTCGAAGCCATGACTACTTGCTTTCCTGTCATAGCGAGTTTTCATCTTCTCATTAGCCTTGAGGTTGTTATCTCGCACTAGATCATGTGTCTTATCCAGCTGTGCTTGCAAGTTTGCTACGTACTCTACTGTCGGCTTTGGCGTATCAGGAGGTGTTCCGGTAATCAAGTCTACTGGTAGGCGTATCTCTCTTCCAAAGTTGACTTTGGCCGGCGTAAATCCTGTAGTGTCATGAACCGCGGACCGATATGATAACAGGAAGAGTGGAATGTAACGGTCCCAGTCTCGTTGATGGTCTTCGACAACCTTGGCCAGATGGTTTTCCAATGTCTGGTTAAACCGTTCTACCATGCCGTCAGACTGCGGGTGCGCTGGTGTTGTCCGTGTTTTGTGTATGCCGAGTAGATTACACATCTCTTGAAACAGGGCTGACTCGAAATTTCTTCCCTGGTCACTATGCAGTTCCAACGGCACACCAAATCGACACACTACTTCCTGGATCAACTTTTTGGCCACGGTCTGAGCCTCTTGGTTTGGTGTCGCAAACACTTCGGGCCATTTGGTAAAGTAATCTTGAACTACTACTATAAAGCGGTTGCCGTCTTCTGTCACGGGAAATGGTCCAGCTACGTCAATGGCAATTCTCTCCCATGGGGCTCCGACACTGTACAGCTGTAGCTTGCCTCTTGATCTAGTACGAGGTCCTTTTACCGAAGCACACGTAGAGCACTTTCTGCACCACTCCTCGATGTCTTCCCGACAGCGTACCCAGTAGAACCGTTCTCTCACCTTCACCAAAGTCTTCTTCACACCAAGATGACCACCTGATGCACCATCATGCACTAAGCGCAGAACAGGTGCAACTTTGTTTCTCGGGATCACCATCTGTAGAACTTGGTCCTTCCCGTCAGGTGATTCCCACTTTCTATATAGCACGCCTTGTTCCAAACTCAGACTGTCCCACTGAGCCCAGTAGGCCTTCGTAATTGGGCTTGCGGCTGATACGTCCTGCCATAATGGTTTCCGACCCTGAGCCTTCCAATCCATTATTAGTTTAAGATCTCTGTCTTCTTTCTGTACCTTACTGATTTCCTCTTTGTCCCAGGATTCATCGGTCCCCTGAGTCCTGACAATTTTCACTACCTCCTTGGACTCATGCTTCAAACAGTGTTTACAATCCTGGGAGCATGGACGTCGCGATAAGGCATCAGCATTGGAGTGAATCCTTCCACTGCGGTGTTCTATTACAAAGTTGTACTCCTGTAGTTGTTCGATCCATCTCGCGACTTGGCCTTCAGGATTCTTGAACTGGAGTAACCACTTCAGTGCTGCATGGTCTGTTCGTAGTGTGAACTCTCTTCCCAGCAAGTATTTATTAAAGTGTTGTAAGGTCTTCACAACTGCTAGTAATTCACGCCGAGTTACACAGTAGTTTCTCTCAGGCTTCGATAGAGACTTGCTGAAGTAGGCGATGACCACTTGCTGTCCATTTTGCTCCTGAGATAACACACCTCCGATTCCAGTATTACTGGCGTCTGTGTCCACAATAAATCTGCCTTCTCTATTAGGGTAGCACAGGACTGGAGCTGAACACAGCAACTCTTTGAGTTGTGTAAATGCACGTTGACAATCCGAGTCCCAAACGAAGTTCCTCTTCTCTTCTGTCAAGTGGTGTAATGGCTTGGCTACTTCAGAGAAGTTCTTCACAAAACGCCGGTAGTAAGCACTGAGGCCCAGGAAAGCTCTTACTTCGGTTTTAGTTTTTGGTACAGGCCACTCTTGCACCGCTTTTATTTTGTCTGGGTCCGTTCGAACACCTCTATCCGAAATAATATGGCCTAAGAACGAAACTTCTTTCTTGAAAAAGGCGCACTTCTTCGGGTTAAGTTTCAAATTTGATTCACGAAATCTCTTAAAAACTTTCTCAAGATTCCTGCGATGTTCCGTGAAACTGCGTCCCATAACTATTACGTCATCTAAGTACACCAGACAGGCATCTCCCAAAAGACCCACTAGTACGCGTTCCATAAGCCTTTCGAACGTAGCTGGTGCATTACACAATCCAAATGGCATTACCCGGAACTGCCACAGGCCTTTGCCAGTACCGGTGGTAAATGCAGTCTTCTCCTTATCTTCTGGCCGGAGTTCCACTTGCCAGTAGCCACTTTTCAGATCTACCGTAGAGAACCACTTCATGCCTCCAAGCATGTCCAAAGTGTCGTCAATACGGGGCAAAGGATAGCTGTCTTTCTTGGTCACGTTATTCAGCATCCTATAGTCTACACAAAACCTAGTACTGCCATCTTTCTTCTTCACGAGTACCACAGGTGAAGACCATGGGCTGGATGATGGCTCTATGATCTTGGTTCGTGCCATATTCCCAATCAGCTCGGCTACTTCTTGTTCTTTTGCTAGTGGCACTCGTCTAGGTCTTTGTTTAATAGGCTGTGTAGCACCTGTGTCGATCGGGTGTTTCACTAACCCCGTTCTTCCAAGGTCGTTTTCTTCTTTAGTGAAAATGTCCTTGTAGTCCAGTAGCAGCTTCTCTGCTTCCCGATATTCGTTGGGTGACAAACTTTTCTTCGTGGTCTCTAGCAATGGGCCCATATGATTTTCCGAAGAGGCAGTCTGGATGTTCTCTAGGATCTTCCTCAGACTGCTCACAGCCTCACATCGTCCAACGATCGCGTTCTTCCGTAATAACATCGCCGAATTGCTGAGGTTGGCAATTTTAACTATTGCTCCACTTCTGGTCATAACCAAAGTTCTGGCTGTAATTAGACTGGTATAGCGCCCAGGATCTTCCACCATGACGCAACGATCAGCAGTCACACCCTCAGGGAACCTTACGTCGACTAAGGTTTCTGACCTCGGTGCCAAGGTTACCGTTTTGGCACTGTAGACCGCTATCGAAGAACAGCCTTCCAGAAAGACTTCTTGATCTGGGAAACTTAGAACACCTTTAGCAATATCGACAACGCACTGCTGCATTCGTAGGAAGTCTAAGCCGATAATGCAGTCATCCGTTATGCTCGCCACCAAAACAGATTGATGATAAATCTTCTCTCCTAGTTTGATCTTCACATCTGTAGCTCCGAGGACGGTCACTGGCTGGCCAGTCGCTGTTTGCAATTTGCAAGATGGTCGTGCGTCTTCCCACTGAATTGTTCGCCGCAGAAGTTCTGGTCGTACGATGGTCTTTGACGCGCCCGTATCTATTGTAAAGCGAACAGGTTTACCATTTATTTCTCCAGCTGTTACCAGGCTATTACCGTCACATGCCTGTGATACTTGGACTGTGGGGGCTTGACGTAACCCAGCCAGTGCCCGCCCCGCGGCCCTGGCTCCGATTAGTTTAACGAATCTTGACTAGCGTCAACCTGAGTAGTGGTTGACACCGTTCTACTTCCTCTCTGGGCCGGACAGTTAATTCGGATATGTCCTCGCTTGCCGCATCCGTAGCATATAGGCTCACCCCTTGGTCTAACAGCTGCAACAACTTCCCGTACTTTATGCGACTTGTAGTCATTTCGCACAGCTTCCACCTCAAGGGCATGTGCTAAGGCCGCATCTAAACTTGTATGGTGTGCCAACCGAACAGTTGCTCTGACCTCAAGGTCTCTTATACCATCCACAAAAGCTTGCACCACTGTCGGGTCCACAGATGATGTACTGGAGGCATAGGCTCGTCGTACCAGGCGTTCAATTTCAGCAGCCCATTGTTGAAGTCCCTCACTCGACTTCTGAGTTCGATCCTTCAGCTGAGCTCGATAAACATGCTCCAGGTGCTTATCGCCAAATCGAGCTTCCAATGCCTTAAGGAGTGCGTCTAAGTTTCGTCGGTCAGCAGGTAAGTTCTCTAGGATCAGCAGTGCATCCCCTCTAAGTGCCAAAGTAAGCGCCGTCAGTGCGTGATCATCTTCCCATCCATTTCCTTTGGCAACTACCTCGAACTGGTGTCGAAAGGCCGTCCAGGAAGACGAGCCGTCAAAGGAGGGCAGTTTGAACTTGGGACCTCCGGAAGTGACTGCCGCGGCCATAGGCGTAGTGCTTGAATATAGGACCTTGGTCTTCTGCAGCTCTTTAATCATCTTGTCATGATGGTTCATGGTGGTCTGGACATCTTCGAGTATTTCATCATGTTTGCTGGTGCGTTTTTTTACCACTTCAACGTCTTCTTGAAGAGTACTGATGACGGTGCTGAACCCTTCCAACTTAGAGTCCATCATTTCTCGAAGGTCCTCTCGGATAGCCTGGCGTTGTCTGTCTTCGGCTTGCAGTTGACCTTCCTTAAGGTCTAGAAGAGCTTGGCGTTGGCTTTCCTTCAACTCCTCCATGACTTGACGTTGCCGTTCTTCAGCTTGGCGTTGGCGCTCTACAGCTTGGCGTTGGCGCTCTTCAGCTTGGCGTTGGCGCTCTTCAGCTTGGCGTTGGCCCTCCTGTATAACGGCTAAAAGGGACGACATGTCGAAGCCAGAGCCCATACCCGTCGACGCCGCAGAAGTGCCGGGATCACTAACTACTGCTGCGCTAGACTCTTCAGTATCGGCCATAATCGATGGTTCACGAGTTTCGTCTACCGCCGCCTGTCGTCGAGTGCGTACTCCCTCGTCGCGTGGTGTGACTGGCATTCTCACTTCTGTCACCAATTGTTACGTGTCAGGATGGGGTTCGATGCAAAATGCCAGTTACGCGATGATGAGTTTATTAGAGACTCGCACAATACACTAACAGTAACAAAATAAAGCAATAAAGACTTATACTGCACTATAACGCTTCGTATATCGCTCTTCTTAAACTTCCGTATCGCTTAGATGTTCGCTCGAGATCGCTGTATTCACAACTGAACCAAGTGCCGACGTTCGAATCCTTTTTATAGTCATTCAATAGATTTCTAGAACCTTCCCGCTATTACCACAAAGATGCCGACAATTCTCGAAAACAGAACAATGAGTGTAGGTACTTAGCTGCGACGCGTAGGTATGCCTACCGCCGTTGATCTATTGTTATACGTGTAGGTAGGTACACGCAAACGTTCTAGCGTAGGTATTTGTTGTATACGTGTAGGTAGGTACTTGTGAATGTTCTAGAGCGTAGGTATTTGTCGTACACGAGTAGGTAAGTACTTGCGAACGTTCTAGCATAGGTATTCGTCGCAACATTATTTTTATGTTCATATGTTTAAATAATATAAATATTGTTAAGATTATATTCACCCTATGTTCAATGTTTTGTTGATTTCCCATTGGGACATTATCTCTCCACGATGGCCCAGGCTGTTCATCCTGCAATTAAAAACATATTTTATATTCTAAACTAAATACACAAGCAATATTAATGATATTCATTGACATCTCCTTACTGGTAATGTGGGTGTAGACTGTTCAGTCTGAAGCAAGTGTGCAGTACCAGGTTCCACCTCTAGTGACTGCACACTTAGAGCATTAAACCAACAGGAGTGGACACGCGCTCTATTTCCCTTGCGCAAAAGTCTGCCACTTTCGGCGGGGGACGGGGTAACGCGAGCAACGCACACTAATTACAATGTTAACTACTAATGCATTTTTAAATCGCGTTGTTATACACGCACACAATAAAATTATTACACACTAGCTTAAACTAAACACACACAATCACATTCACACACAGGGACATCTATCAGTTTACGCTTCCTTAGCATAAAACAGTTAGAGCTTGACTCTGTCGATATTTAGTATCGATGTTTAGGATTTCATATATGTACGCGAAAGATTTAATTATTTCATGATTATTATGTTTGCTTATTAAAATGAGCATTATCTTATATTATAAAGAACAGTTTTAGGTAATAATAATCTATTATAATTTTAAGGTTTTTTTTTATTTAAGCACTTTGAAATAGATGAAAGTAAAGTGTTCATAAACATGAATTAACTAGAAGTAATTCTGTTAATTCATGTCTATGTCAATATTACAGGAAGAATAAAACAGTGTTTCTAACTAGCACACTTTTTTGTAATTATTATCAAACAAGCCCGTCATACGGTCGGGCTAAATTTATTTGTTAAGCATTGTTTGACAAACAAATCTGGTTATGCGGTCGGGCTCTCCTACTATGTTTACTAATGTTTATTCAATACTTCCGATCCCTGATAGTACGGAACCCTCGGCGCGCGAGTCCTACTGGCATTTAGCCATTTTTTTTGAAGTTATACTTTTTTTTGCGCGATTGGGAAAAATGATGAAAGTGAATTTTTACGATGCGCGCGCACATCGACAGAAAAAAGCAACACCCTGAAGTTAGTTGCGAACCTTTTACATACTGAAGTTAGTTGCGGATCTTTGTGTGTCGTATCAGTACAAACAATCTGTGTGAATAAATAAAAAATATATTGGCATTTATATCAATTCAAATATTTGTGTATGTATGCGTTGTATTATTATTTGGTATTTTTGGATTGTTATGCCAAAGAAGTATAACTTCTTACGTGCGTACATGGGTACCCACTCTTTTTTTTTATTTTACTACTGCGCACAAGGATGTATGTTCAATAACCACCACCTGTTGAAATTTGTTCTAGTGTGGATTAAAGATTGTAATTAATTATTACGTGTCAATTTTACGTGTATTATTCCTAAGTATGTATGTATATTCAAACCAAATAATACTTTGAATTAATTGTCTATTGCTATTAAATTTCGTTCCAACTAAGCAGAGCTTGTAATTGGAGGATTTTGTTCTGATTACATAATAACAAGACACTGACATGAGAATGTATGAGTAGATTTTTATTAGAGAGATATTTTATCTGTTCAGATAACAAAAAAACAACAGAACATATATCAGAAAGTCTTTATTTAAGTAGGTATAATAAAATACTGAAAAACTGTGCAATTTAAAAACTAATCCTAGGTAATGCAATAAGAGGAGGTAGCGCACAGCGAGTTTACTTGCTAAGAACTGAGCTCTCCGCCGCTTGGGGGTAGGGAGGAGGTCGCAGTGCTGGCAGCACAGAAGGCTTTGTCTTTTAAGCTGTTAGTCAGATACTTGTACGCTTAGGAACCCACTTATATGGTTCCTACAATATTGGACCCAAGCGACTCGAGGCGCTGCTTCTTTTGAAAATCTAAAACAAACAACAAAAAAATAATTTAATACTGGAAAACCAATATCGATATTTGTGATTAAACTGTCTCATCTCTAATTATGTTAAAGTGTGACCAGTTTCTTAAAAATAAATACGCTTATTTTTGTAAGAAATGAGCAATTATCTTTCGAAATAAAGTGCACTAATCTTGTATATTTGGATTTATAATCTCATTTTACTTGTTCATTTAATATTATTTTGTGCATTACTTGGTAAAAAAAACATTGGTTTTAATTAAAAATAAATAAATATGGGAACGGTGACACAATAATGTACATCCAAAATGAAACTTATTAGATATGTCAACAAGGCGAGATATAAAAAAGGAAAGGTTAGTTTTTATGTTAATTCAACTTAAAATATTACCCCAGATTGGAGTATTGATGATAAGCCTGGCAACACTTGTTGATTAGCATTTTATTTGGTTAAATTGCTAATTTAATGCCTTATTTAATAATATTAGAACAAAATAATACTTACAGGTGGAATGTAATATTATCCTTTTGTAGACTTGATGTCGCTGAACGCTTTTTACACCAAAATACACTGCAATTCGGCATTTCTATTGAGACGCTATTACGCATGCACTGATAGGTGACTTATGATGCGGAACGCGCGTCAACTAGTTTTATATAACGGGTATGACCGGTGGGCTGGTACCTTTGGCAGAGGGGTACGCCTGTCAGTGGCCTCTCCGGTTGGTTCAATGCTCTAAGACTGCACATGACCCTGTAAGAATAATATAAAGATTATAAGTTTATACTAAGCCCTTCTGGTAAGGCAGTCTCATTATATAAACACTCATCACCAGTCTTAAATATTTATAACACTTACCTGTAAAATACTCTCTGAGCCAGGTGTTACTTCAAGCTCTGAAGCATCTTGTATACTCTGTAAACAAATTCAGACTTTTCAGAAATTCAGATCTTTTGTAGAAATAAAATGAACAAGGTATTAAGGTTTCACTAAAGTTACATACCAAGAGTATAGTATCTGGTGCATTAGGTGATTGATTTATATTTGCCAAGATTGGCTCGGCTTCATCAGGCACCTAAAAACATTTAATAAAATATTAATATTACAAGTAATTTACTTAATTTAGGTAGCTAATTCAATTCAAATAAAATAAAAGCAATATAAACTAAAAAAATGCATAATTACTTTAAAAGGATTAAGCTCTAGCTCCCTGTCACCTATAGCAAACCCTTCTCCACCCATTATTGAAATAATTTTCTCCTCTATAGCAGAGAGAAAAATTTGCTCTCCTGCACCACCACCAGTTCTTAACCTAGCCATCCTTATTTGACTCGCCTTCTTTTTTACAGCAGACTTCTTATCCTTCCAATACTAAAATAAGATAGGTATTGATTATCTAATTGTTATCACTCAGTATGTATGCACTATCACATTTAATGCTGTCAATATATTGTCTTTGTAAAAAAATCATGCAAACAAAGTGCCAAACCAACCTATGTATCAACACAGTTGAGTTTAAGGCAGTGTCCAAACCAGACACTGGTGTAGGTTCCTACATAAGTGTAATTTATAGATTTAAGTAGGTATTCTACATACTTTTGCCCATTGCTGCCAAGTTTTAATGCAGCCACTCCCATCACTGTTCAGCTTAAGAGCTATTGTTTGCCAAGCCGCTCTTGTGCGATCACGGGCATGCGATGTCCGAGCGTGCCCTGTCGCAAGAAAGCGTTTTTCATCCAAACTATCCAACAGCTTCTCCACTTGGGCTGGCGATGGGACTGCGTTTCTTGACATTCTTAAAATACACAACTTTTGTTAATATCTAAACTAAATAACTAACGAAAAAAATACTTCATAAACGACAACATTTTATGTATCACGTACGTACTTACTTTTTGGTTTATTAATTAATCACAAAACAACAATCTTAAAACAAATTTAGTTTCTATATTAATAATAATTTAACAGAATTTAACGTAATATAACTGATAAAGTAACTATTGAACCGAAGTATTTGTTTTGTGTTGTGAAGTACTTAATTTTTTTTTTTTTTTTTTTTATTTGCCCAAAGGTCAGGCTATAGTCTTTCGACCATACTGCCTAGTCTTTCGTGTAGGATTTCTTACGTGGTAAGTTTGTAAAAATAATGTCTTTCGTTTATATACTCATTGTATTGTTTGTTTTATTTATTTTGTCTTTCGTATTTAACCCATTTTTTAATAGAGTAATTTTATTTTTGTCCAAAATCATTATTCATGTCATTTTACTGTCAATGTCATGGTAAATAACCTCCTTTTTCCGTTTTGTATGTCTTCAATTCATCGATATATTTTTATTTCAATATTTTTGTCCTATTTTCCGAGCTGTCTCCTTATGTACCTAGTTAATTGTTTACTTTACATTTTTAAGAATTAAACCTAAAGTTAATAAGTATTACTATTAAAACAAATAATATTATTAAATACACGAAAACTTATTATAACTAAATATCATTTACAGTCTCTACTATATATTTGTACAAGTATATATAAACTGAGACATTCTTAAGTAGCTCCTGAATGCATTGCGGGACCTCGTCAGGATTATTATAAATTTTAAGCAGCTCATCCGACAACACAAGGCGCTGAATGTTGAAAGATGAGCACTGGAAAAAGATATGATGCAGTGACTGAACTTCTTGTGATTGACAATACTCACAGTTAGGAGAATTGACCATTCTAAGGCGATGAAGATGATAATTTAAACGACAATGACCAAAACGCATACGACTGATAATTGAATAAAATTTTCTATTTATGAATCTGTTATACTTGCAGAACCAAGGTATGGAGTTTATTTGAACGTCTAGAGTGGCAAACCAAGTACCTTTATTTTCAACCTGAGTGCACTGGTATGAATGTCTCCCCCACTCGCGACACATGCGCTGTCTTAAAAGACTAACTGCATCTGTAGGTGGTATGGAAACATCCATATCAGGGTCAGAATTAGGAATTAGTTCTTCCAAATCAACAATCTTTTTGGCTAAATAGTCTACCTTTTCATTCCCTACAACACCAATGTGCGAAGGCACCCACACAAAACTAATTACAATATTTGATTGATATAATTCCACCCATAACTGCTTTATTAAATAAATTATATAATTTGTGTTAGCATTTAATTTGTTGTTTGACAAGTTTTGCAGAACACTCATGCTATCACTTACCACTACCCATTTGTTATGTCCTGAATTATAATTTTCAATATGTTTCAAAGCACTCAATATAGCAACAGCTTCAGCTGTAAAAATACTTGAATTTTTGTCAATTTTTCTGCCAATGCCTATATTTGAGGAGGGCTCATATATGGCAAAAGACACAGCCTTATCATTCTTAGAACCGTCTGTATAAACAAATTTATGATCTGACCACTCTGATAGCATTGCATTTACTTCCTCTTTTGTGGACAATTCTTTTTTTTTCTTTAGAATTACATTAATTGCTGGAAATTTACCAATAAAAGTTCCTTCATAGCAAGGCAAAATATGTTTGGATTGATAGATATTTAAATTTTGAATAAAATTTATGAAACTTTGAAGACCCTGTATCATAAAAATTGGTTTAGAAACTAAAGGAGTAATCGAGTGTAACAAATTGACCAATAGACTGTTATTAGATACACTATAAAGTTTTAGTATAAATCTTTCTTTTAAGTAATTAAAACGAATGCTTAATGGTGGGATATTACAATCAGTCTGCATTGCATTTATAGGAGTACTCCTGAATGCTCCAGTTATTACACGCAAGCATTTATTTTGAAGAACATCTAAACTATTTACAATTTTAATATCTGCAGCAAAACAATAGAAACCATATTCAAAATGACTACGAACTAATGATTTATACAACAGTAACAAAATTTTTGGGTCTGCACCCCAATATGAGCCAGACAAAGATTTCAGTACATTATAAGCTTTAATTACTTTGCTAATTATATGTTTTATGTAATTATTCCAGGTTAGATTATATGAAAAAAGAACCCCCAAAAATTTAACCTCAAGTGAAGTGGGTAATGCACAATTATTATAAAGCACATTGGGCATATTATGACACTGTTTACCAAACATAACAACTTTGGACTTGAACAGATTAACATTTAGATCAAGGTAAGAAAAGTATTCATAAAGATTTACCAATGCATCATTGACTATTTGGATGGTTTGTGGTAAATTGTTCCCAGATGTATAAACAACCAAATCATCTGCAAACTGTAGATTTTTAACCTGAGACCCTAAAATAAGATGTAATCTACGTATATACAATATAAATATTAAAGGTGATAATATACCGCCTTGACAAACTCCTTTTGACGAGAGTCTAGGTCCATAGAGATGTCTATTAAATTTAGCAAATACTTTTCTATTGCTCAGAAAACTTTTAATCCAATTTATAATTTTTACAGGAATTCCTATTTGCAATAATTCATGACAGAGAATATCTATATTTACACTATTAAAAGCTCCTGCAACATCAAAGAAAACTCCAATCAAATTTTTTTTTGCCAATAAAGAGTTATGAATATCGAGCTGTAATTGACAGACACTTTCCCTAGCAGACCGATTCCTACGAAAACCAAATTGATTAGAAGGTAAGATATTGTTTTGTTCTATGTAAAACTCTAAACGTTGCTTCAACAATTGTTCAAATAACTTTCCTACACAAGAAGTAAGTGCTATGGGACGATAAGAATCAGGACATAACTTTGGCTTATCTGGTTTTAAAATTGGTACAAGACAATCTACTTTCCAATCTTGAGGTATAACATTATTTTCCCACAGTAAATTAAGTATTTTTAGAAATGTTTGTAAACTTGCAGTGCTTAGTTTTTTAAATAAGATATATGGTATTCCATCAAGACCATAAGCAGTATCTCTTCGGGAGGAGATTGCAGATATTAATTCATTAATTGTAAAAGGATTAAGTAGAAAATTATTTTTGGAATTAATACTGTCAGTGAGAGTTTTTGAAGAATGTTGCACAAAGTCTGGAGTGTATTTCTTTAAAAAATCTAAAACCCATGCGTCATTTTCATGAATATTAAAATTATATGTCTTATTATATTTACGCATAAATTTCCATACAATGGATAAATGTGTGCATCTATTAAAAGTTTCACAAAGAGAAAACCAACTCTTTTGTCTTTCTGTTTTTAAAATGAGTTTTTTAACTGCCCGGAGTCTTTTAAATTGAAGATAGGTTTCTTCTGTTGGATTTTCTTTAAAATTTATATATGCTGTTTTGAAATTTAGTACAGCCTCTGTACACTTTTGATTCCACCAAGGAAGAGAAGGTCCTTTAATCTTATTTTTTTTGCATGTGTGATTGGTGGTATTTGTGATAACATGACCATTTAAATTATTGGAATTAGCAGCTGCTGTGCGCAAAATAGAACAAAATTGAGAATATGAATTAAGAAGACTTTTATTGTCTATTTGAAAATCAATTAGCAATTCTTCCACACAATTGCTATAGATTCGCCAATCTACGAGTTTATAATTTGGGTGAATGGGCAAATGTTTAACATTCAAACAATTCCCATAAAAAACATTGTTTTTGTTTCTGCTAACCATTACTTTTATGATTACAGGAATGTGATAACTACTACCAAGAGGACTATCATGTACAGACCATTCACAATTAAGTGCCAACGACGATGAAACCAACGATAAATCCAGTGCATTGGGACGCCATGTTAGAGAACCAACAGTTGTTGCTTGACCATCATTAAGCAGAACCAAATTATTTTCGTCAATGACTTCTAAGACTTCTCTACCTCTTGGAGAGTCAGAAACGCATCCCCAGGAAGTGTGATGGGCATTAAAGTCTCCAGCAAATATAAAAGGACCAGGAATAGATTTCACCAATGAATCAAAATCATCTTTATTAAAAACTGGATTAGAGTTTAGGGGGCTATAAAAGCTGACTATACTTATTTCTTTATTTTTAATTTTAATTTTCACACAAATGTTTTGTAAAGAATTATCAAAATAAGTGTTAATTTTAGTGTAAGTAATGCTTTCATGAATTATAATTGCAACTCCATTGTGTTTGTTACCACAATCATTCCTTTCAATATTGTAATTTTTTATTTTAAAAGACTGATCAGGTCTGAACCATTTTTCAGAAATTATTGCTATATGTATATTTTGTGCATAGAGGAAATGAATAAATATATGTTTATTGCTATTAAGACTTTGTGCATTCCATTGAACTATATTTAAGTTTGACAAATCCATTATGAGGATGATGGAAATTTCTTACTTATAGTTGTTTTTAAAACCTCTTTAATTGATGATGAATTAATAGGAACATCTTTAGATGTAACTATTTTTGTAATTGTTTCTACTAAAGTACTTATAAATTTATCGGATTTCATTAGATTATTAATTTGTACATCTAAAGTTCGAGCAGTTAAAGCTGGGAATGTATTAGCGTCAAAGAGCTCAGAGTAAGTGACACTTCGTGACTTAATTTTATTTTCTTCAACTTTTTGTTTTTTAATTGGGCAAGATGAGGAGATAGCTATATGATTACCTTTGCAGTTTGCGCATTTAGCATCTTTTGGGTCAACCTGACAATTCTTAAAATTATGGTTTAATGTACAAATTGAACATACTTCAGTATTGCGACAGAATTTAGCAATATGTCCATACCGCAGACACTTAAGGCATTGTTTTACTGGTGGTATGTATTTACTAACTTCGTGACGCCATGAGTCCAAGTAAATGTACTGAGGAAGAATAGTGGACGCGAAGGTTACTGCGACAGCCTGTGTAGGGACGAAAGTTACACCAGCGTCACCTCTGACCCTGCGCATGAAGCGCCTAACTTGTATTACGTTTTTAGAGCTGCCAATCAATGAAAAAATTTGTTTGTTGGACATTTCCACGGGAACCGAAGTAAGTACTCCCGTTATTTCGGTATCTCCAGCGGGTATAGTTGCCTTAAGAGACAGCTGATCTAACAACTTTTTGTTTTGAAGAAACATATTGGCGTTGTTTGGCAGGTCAAATGTTATGCCGACTTTGTACTTATTTATAGTACGTAGATGCATGACGCCTGAAACTCCATGCTCCCGTAAACCTTTTGATAGGGCCATACGATCCCTATCGCTAAATGTTGCATTTTGTTCGTGATGAGCCAGGAAGACTATGAGGTCCGTCTGCTTGGTTTCCTCGGGATATTTACGATTGTATCCTTTTACCTTGAAAATGGCGTACTTATCCTTTGTTGTGTCTTTGCAGCTTTCTGTTGACTCCGCTGAATCGGAGTCCGAAGATTCAGCTAGCTGCTGCTGTTGCGGCGAGTCAGCATAGGACATTTCGTCCTTCCTCCGCCTTTTTTTACCCATTTCGGGTTACTAATTTACTATGTACACTATGAACAGTCTATTTAACAAAAATATTGTTTATAATAGAAATTGTGAATTTTTTCGTAAATTTGATAGAGAAAACGCGCCTTTTCACTTTCAAAGTTTCCCGCCTTTTTTCGTGAAGTACTTAATTTTTTTTTTTTTTTATTTGCCCAAAGGGCAGGCTATAGTCTTTCGACCATACTGCCTAGTCTTCCGTGTAGGATTTCTTACGTGGTAAGTTTGTAAAAATAATGTCTTTCGTTTATAAACTCATTGTATTGTTTGTTTTATTTATTTTGTCTTTCATATTTAACCCATTTTTTAATAGAGTAATTTTATTTTTGTCCAAAATCATTATTCATGTCATTTTACTGTCAATGTCATGGTAAATAACCTCCTTTTTCTAAGACAATCGTTCGTTTTGTATGTCTTCAATTCATCGATATATTTTTATTTCATATATTTCAATATTTTTGTCCTATTTTCCGAGCTGTCTCCTTAAGTACCTAGTTAATTGTTTACTTTACATTTTTAAGAATTATACCTAAAGTTAATAAGTATTACTATTAAAACAAATAATATTATTAAATACACGAAAACTTATTATAACTAAATATCATTTACAGTCTCTACTATAAATTTGTACAAGTATATATAAACTGAGACATTCTTAAGTAGCTCCTGAATGCATTGCGGGACCTCGTCAGGATTATTATAAATTTTAAGCAGCTCATCCGACAGCACAAGGCGCTGAATGTTGAAAGATGAGCACTGGAAAAAGATATGATGCAGTGACTGAACTTCTTGTGATTGACAATACTCACAGTTAGGAGAATTGACCATTCTAAGGCGATGAAGATGATAATTTAAACGACAATGACCAAAACGCATACGACTGATAATTGAATAAAATTTTCTATTTATGAATCTGTTATACTTGCAGAACCAAGGTATGGAGTTTATTTGAACGTCTAGAGTGGCAAACCAAGTACCTTTATTTTCAACCTGAGTGCACTGGTATGAATGTCTCCCCCACTCGCGACACATGCGCTGTCTTAAAAGACTAACTGCATCTGTAGGTGGTATGGAAACATCCATATCAGGGTCAGAATTAGGAATTAGTTCTTCCAAATCAACAATCTTTTTGGCTAAATAGTCTACCTTTTCATTCCCTACAACACCAATGTGCGAAGGCACCCACACAAAACTAATTACAATATTTGATTGATATAATTCCACCCATAACTGCTTTATTAAATAAATTATATAATTTGTGTTAGCATTTAATTTGTTGTTTGACAAGTTTTGCAGAACACTCATGCTATCACTTACCACTACCCATTTGTTATGTCCTGAATTATAATTTTCAATATGTTTCAAAGCACTCAATATAGCAACAGCTTCAGCTGTAAAAATACTTGAATTTTTGTCAATTTTTCTGCCAATGCCTATATTTGAGGAGGGCTCATATATGGCAAAAGACACAGCCTTATCATTCTTAGAACCATCTGTATAAACAAATTTATGATCTGACCACTCTGATAGCATTGCATTTACTTCCTCTTTTGTGGACAATTCTTTTTTTTCCTTTAGAATTACATTAATTGCTGGAAATTTACCAATAAAAGTTCCTTCATAGCAAGGCAAAATATGTTTGGATTGATAGATATTTAAATTTTGAATAAAATTTATAAAACTTTGAAGACCCTGTATCATAAAAATTGGTTTAGAAACTAAAGGAGTAATCGAGTGTAACAAATTGACCAATAGACTGTTATTAGATACACTATAAAGTTTTAGTATAAATCTTTCTTTTAAGTAATTAAAACGAATGCTTAATGGTGGGATATTACAATCAGTCTGCATTGCATTTATAGGAGTACTCCTGAATGCTCCAGTTATTACACGCAAGCATTTATTTTGAAGAACATCTAAACTATTTACAATTTTAATATCTGCAGCAAAACAATAGAAACCATATTCAAAATGACTACGAACTAATGATTTATACAACAGTAACAAAATTTTTGGGTCTGCACCCCAATATGAGCCAGACAAAGATTTCAGTTATTCCAGGTTAGATTATATGAAAAAAGAACCCCCAAAAATTTAACCTCAAGTGAAGTGGGTAATGCACAATTATTATAAAGCACATTGGGCATATTATGACACTGTTTACCAAACATAACAACTTTGGACTTGAACAGATTAACATTTAGATCAAGGTAAGAAAAATATTCATAAAGATTTACCAATGCATCATTGACTATTTGGATGGTTTGTGGTAAATTGTTCCCAGATGTATAAACAACCAAATCATCTGCAAACTGTAGATTTTTAACCTGAGACCCTAAAATAAGATTTAATCTACGTATATACAATATAAATATTAAAGGTGATAATATACCGCCTTGACAAACTCCTTTTGACGAGAGTCTAGGTCCATAGAGATGTCTATTAAATTTAGCAAATACTTCTCTATTGCTCAGAAAACTTTTAATCCAATTTATAATTTTTACAGGAATTCCTATTTGCAATAATTCATGACAGAGAATATCTATATTTACACTATTAAAAGCTCCTGCAACATCAAAGAAAACTCCAACCAAATTTTTTTTTGCCAATAAAGAGTTATGAATATCGAGCTGTAATTGACAGACACTTTCCCTAGCAGACCGATTCCTACGAAAACCAAATTGATTAGAAGGTAAGATATTGTTTTGTTCTATGTAAAACTCTAAACGTTGCTTCAACAATTGTTCAAATAACTTTCCTACACAAGAAGTAACTGCTATGGGACGATAAGAATCAGGACATAACTTTGGCTTATCTGGTTTTAAAATTGGTACAAGACAATCTACTTTCCAATCTTGAGGTATAACATTATTTTCCCACAGTAAATTAAGTATTTTTAGAAATGTTTGTAAACTTGCAGTGCTTAGTTTTTTAAATAAGATATATGGTATTCCATCAAGACCATAAGCAGTATCTCTTCGGGAGGAGATTGCAGATATTAATTCATTAATTGTAAAAGGATTAAGTAGAAAATTATTTTTGGAATTAATACTGTCAGTGAGAGTTTTTGAAGAATGTTGCACAAAGTCTGGAGTGTATTTCTTTAAAAAATCTAAAACCCATGCGTCATTTTCATGAATATTAAAATTATATGTCTTATTATATTTACGCATAAATTTCCATACAATGGATAAATGTGTGCATCTATTAAAAGTTTCACAAAGAGAAAACCAACTCTTTTGTCTTTCTGTTTTTAAAATGAGTTTTTTAACTGCCCGGAGTCTTTTAAATTGAAGATAGGTTTCTTCTGTTGGATTTTCTTTAAAATTTATATATGCTGTTTTGAAATTTAGTACAGCCTCTGTACACTTTTGATTCCACCAAGGAAGAGAAGGTCCTTTAATCTTATTTTTTTTGCATGTGTGATTGGTGGTATTTGTGATAACATGACCATTTAAATTATTGGAATTAGCAGCTGCTGTGCGCAAAATAGAACAAAATTGAGAATATGAATTAAGAAGACTTTTACTATCTATTTGAAAATCAATTAGCAATTCTTCCACACAATTGCTATAGATTCGCCAATCTACGAGTTTATAATTTGGGTGAATGGGCAAATGTTTAACATTCAAACAATTCCCATAAAAAACATTGTTTTTGTTTCTGCTAACCATTACTTTTATGATTACAGGAATGTGATAACTACTACCAAGAGGACTATCATGTACAGACCATTCACAATTAAGTGCCAACGACGATGAAACCAACGATAAATCCAGTGCATTGGGACGCCATGTTAGAGAACCAACAGTTGTTGCTTGACCATCATTAAGCAGAACCAAATTATTTTCGTCAATGACTTCTAAGACTTCTCTACCTCTTGGAGAGTCAGAAACACATCCCCAGGAAGTGTGATGGGCATTAAAGTCTCCAGCAAATATAAAAGGACCAGGAATAGATTTCACCAATGAATCAAAATCATCTTTATTAAAAACTGGATTAGAGTTTAGGGGGCTATAAAAGCTGACTATACTTATTTCTTTATTTTTAATTTTAATTTTCACACAAATGTTTTGTAAAGAATTATCAAAATAAGTGTTAATTTTAGTGTAAGTAATGCTTTCATGAATTATAATTGCAACTCCATTGTGTTTGTTACCACAATCATTCCTTTCAATATTGTAATTTTTTATTTTAAAAGACTGATCAGGTCTGAACCATGTTTCAGAAATTATTGCTATATGTATATTTTGTGCATAGAGGAAATGAATAAATATATGTTTATTGCTATTAAGACTTTGTGCATTCCATTGAACTATATTTAAGTTTGACAAATCCATTATGAGGATGATGGAAATTTCTTACTTATAGTTGTTTTTAAAACCTCTTTAATTGATGATGAATTAATAGGAACATCTTTAGATGTAACTATTTTTGTAATTGTTTCTACTAAAGTACTTATAAATTTATCGGATTTCATTAGATTATTAATTTGTACATCTAAAGTTCGAGCAGTTAAAGCTGGGAATGTATTAGCGTCAAAGAGCTCAGAGTAAGTGACACTTCGTGACTTAATTTTATTTTCTTCAACTTTTTGTTTTTTAATTGGGCAAGATGAGGAGATAGCTATATGATTACCTTTGCAGTTTGCGCATTTAGCATCTTTTGGGTCAACCTGACAATTCTTAAAATTATGGTTTAATGTACAAATTGAACATACTTCAGTATTGCGACAGAATTTAGCAATATGTCCATACCGCAGACACTTAAGGCATTGTTTTACTGGTGGTATGTATTTACTAACTTCGTGACGCCATGAGTCCAAGTAAATGTACTGAGGAAGAATAGTGGACGCGAAGGTTACTGCGACAGCCTGTGTAGGGACGAAAGTTACACCAGCGTCACCTCTGACCCTGCGCATGAAGCGCCTAACTTGTATTACGTTTTTAGAGCTGCCAATCAATGAAAAAATTTGTTTGTTGGACATTTCCACGGGAACCGAAGTAAGTACTCCCGTTATTTCGGTATCTCCAGCGGGTATAGTTGCCTTAAGAGACAGCTGATCTAACAACTTTTTGTTTTGAAGAAACATATTGGCGTTGTTTGGCAGGTCAAATGTTATGCCGACTTTGTACTTATTTATAGTACGTAGATGCATGACGCCTGAAACTCCATGCTCCCGTAAACCTTTTGATAGGGCCATACGATCCCTATCGCTAAATGTTGCATTTTGTTCGTGATGAGCCAGGAAGACTATGAGGTCCGTCTGCTTGGTTTCCTCGGGATATTTACGATTGTATCCTTTTACCTTGAAAATGGCGTACTTATCCTTTGTTGTGTCTTTGCAGCTTTCTGTTGACTCCGCTGAATCGGAGTCCGAAGATTCAGCTAACTGCTGCTGTTGCGGCGAGTCAGCATAGGACATTTCGTCCTTCCTCCGCCTTTTTTTACCCATTTCGGGTTACTAATTTACTATGTACACTATGAACAGTCTATTTAACAAAAATATTGTTTAATAGAAATTGTGAATTTTTTCGTAAATTTGATAGAGAAAACGCGCCTTTTCACTTTCAAAGTTTCCCGCCTTTTCGTGAAGTACTTAAGTTGTTGATAAGTGGTTTTGTTTTTTAAAATTTAAATTATACAATAGCGTCCGTCAAGCAAAGGAATTATCATTCAGCCTTGAAAATTTACCTATATAAATGCTATAATCTCTTAAATTTCTTGATTATTTATTTGTGATTTGACTATATTTCTTAAAATTTATAAAGATAAACCGTTATTATATTTTTAAAACCCATTAAACTCTCAGTCGAGATTTATAGATTATGATATATTTAAATTTGTTCAAGCCCTAACTCGTCTACGAAATAGCGACGAGTGGACACAGCCTCCAGTTCGTCGACGAGTCTTTGCGCGTTAGTGAATACCGTTTAAAACAGCGCTGCGCTCTCAGTCGTTCTTAAGGCTGTCTCGACGACGAGCTCGTCTTAGCGTACAGCCAAGTAATTGACTCTTAGAGAATAGCACCGGCGTGAAAATTCAGATGGGTGCCTCTATGAGAATATTGCGTGCCTGATTTTATGGCAATCGTACATTGTATCAGTATTATCCGTCTCTATGGCAAATCCAGTTTAAACCCGCTACCGCTAAAACTGACAAATAACTTTCACACACAAACTTGCGACTCTTATTTGCCCCAGTTGCTGAATAATAATAAAAAGAGTATTTTCTAGTAATTTGGTAATCCTACTATAAAAACTATAGAAATTTCATACAAAATTTGCCACCCCTTTATACCCCTTAGGGGATGGATTCCCAAAATTCCGTCTAAGTGAGCACCTATATCCTAATAGGAACGACAATGCAAAGTTTGAGATTTCTAGCACTTGTTGTTTCTGAGATTTCGTGATAAGTGAGTGAGTGACCGTTTGCTTTTATGTATATAGATAGCATTTTTATATTGTTTAAATACTGTTTTCATACTATTTTTAATCTCCCATTCATACAAATCCTCTTTCACCTACCTAAAGATATCCCTCGTAAAAACAATATACAATACACAAAGGCAAATTTTCACTACAATAAGTTTCCCCTTCCCCTTCTTCCCTATTGAACTTTTTCTCCACTCTCCACAGTTTCCTCCTTCCTCTGGTCCCCTCCCCCTTCTTCTCTTCACCTCCTTCAGCATCCCTTGCCCCTCCTCCAGCATCTCTTGCCCTTGCCTCCACTTCCCTCTACCTTGCCTCCTCGTTTTTCCCTCTCTTCTCCCTTCCTTCTCCTTTCTTTTCCTCCTGTCCTCTCCCTTCCTATCGCTTACTATCCCTTCCCCTCCCTTTTTCCACCATTCGAGAACTCCTTTCTTTCCGCGTTCCTTACCCCTCCCTTCCTCTACTGTCTCCCTCACTTTCCTCTCATTTTCCCCTCACTTAACCCTCACTCCCCTCATTTCCCCTCACTTCCCTCTCACTGCCCTCTCACCCACCTCACTTCCCCCTCAATTCCCCCTCACTTTCCCGTTTCTTCTCCGTCACTTTCCCCTCACTTTTCTCTTACTTTCCTCTTACATTCCTCTCATTTTCCCCTCACTTCTCTCTGGCTTTCCCCTGACTTCCCTCTGACTTCTTCCTGACTTTCCCCTTACTTCTCCCGCATTTCCCCCACACTTCCTCTTCACTTCACCCTCACTTCCCCTTCACTTTCCTCTCACTCCCCCATCACTTCCCTCTCACTTTCCCCTCCCTTCCTCCTTCTCCTTAATTCCTCCTTTTCCTCCCTCCCCCCCCTGTAAATTTCAAAAGCTAAAGATCTTTGTATAGAATATTTCATCCCTAACTTCACCCCTCTAAATCCATCCCTGTTTTCAAAACTGTAAATTAAAAAATGAAGAAGATTCATACAATCGTTTTCATCCCTTTTCACACACTTGGGAATTAAATTTTAAAAACCCATTCTTAGTACAACCTCTAGACATTTAGACAAACACACCCTCCAAATTTCAAGTCACTACGACCAGCAGTTTAGGCTGTGCGTTGTCTGTTAGTCAGTCAGTCAGTCAGGACTAAGCCTTATATAATATGTATGGGTGTATGGATGTATGGATTAGACGTATAGCCATCGGGGATCAAAGCATACAGGCTGCTAGGAATGCTAACACGTGATAGAGCCACATAAAGCTGACCGTGCGAAAAACAACTAATACTTAGATCCACTCACACCCACAACTTTTAGTTGTGTCTGACCTTGGGCTTTATTAATTGTCATCGCGAAACATAGGCTCACTGGAAACTGGACTTATTTAAAACTAAACGGAAGATTGTTTAGAATGAGAGGAATCCGAAAAATAAAAACGTTATCAGGTAATCCGTAACCTGTTAGTCTCAGTTTCTATCAGAAAATGTTCGACGTGATTCTTTAAATTTGCATAACTTTTTTATTTATAAACCGATTGACATGAAACAAACACAAAATGTTAAGTGAAGCTTACCACAATGTATTAGTGAAAACCATATCTGAATCGGATAAGCCGTTTCTGAGATTAGCGTGAACAAACGCACAGACAAACAGACAAAAATTGTAACAATCATTGTTTTGGGTTCTATTTGCGTTGATAAAGGCCCCAATATTTTTTTTCTCATATATCTTCTATGTACAGACAGCGATCGGCTACATTTTTAACCGACTTCAAAAAGGAGGAGGTTATCAATTCGGGTCGTATGTTTTTTTTTTTTTTTTTTGTATGTTTGTTACCTCATATCTCGGTCATTTATGAACCGATTTGAAATTTTTTTTTTTTTTATTATATGTATACATGTAAAGATATAGATAGATTTGCCTCGATTGTTGCCGTGTGCAAAACACCTCGTACAAACTTTATTTTTACTATCAAAACATTACATTTTTGGCTATAACTACGTCATTTTTAACAATACAATAATTATCTAGGTACCGTTAGATAGGTATCGATGATACCTAATATGAAATGTCTATACTATAAATCTAAACTTTACGATTATCTACCTAGATATCGTAGCATAAACCTAGAATTTTAGTGCCTCCTAGACGTACTATGAACTTTATCTGCTTATACTATCTAAACTACTGAACCTATTTTAATAAGATTTCACGTACATCTAGGGGGCACCATTCTCTAAAATAAAACACCAAAGTAACTATTCTTTATTGAATAAAACCTAAGTTATAGACCAAACTGTGACCTAAACATAAAAATAATTTTGTTTCTGCTATAACTTATGAACTATTTGTTTATCAAAAAGGTAAATACATATTCGTGATTAGAACACTAAGGAGCACAATAAAAAGTGATTCTAAACATTATAAATCTAGATTTTAGATTAGCACTAAATAATTTAACTATAAAGTAAACAAAAAATAGTTCGCTACTAAGTTTTACTAATGGCGGTAGACGAACGACGTTTTCATTCTCGCTCTCATATAAAAACGTGTGGCACTTAAAGTTTTCACAGGTGTCGCGAACAAAATAGATTCAAAAACAATTTTATTTATTATGGTAAAAACCAAGTTAAACATATCACGTCATGCGTAGGTGAAACGCGGCACGCGTTTCTTACATGATTTGTCAAAGAGGAATCGATCTCTGACCTCCATTTTACACTTGTAAACTGATGGGTAGTACCAAACTGTACCAAACTCAAGTCAGACTAGACTCTCTGAATAGTAGATTAGTAGCCAAGGGCTGTAAGCTTAGAGCATTAAACCAACAGGAGTGGACACGCGCTCTATTTCCCTTGCGCAAAAGTCTGCCACTTTCGGCGGGGGACGGGGTAACGCGAGCAACGCACACTAATTACAATGTTAACTACTAATGCATTTTTAAATCGCGTCGTTATACACGCACACAATAAAATTATTACACACTAGCTTAAACTAAACACACACAATCACATTCACACACAGGGACATCTATTAGTTTACGCTTCCTTAGCATAAAACAGTTAGAGCTTGACTCTGTCGATATTTAGTATCGATGTTTAGGATTTCATATAAGTACGCGAAAGATTTAATTATTTTCACGATTATTATGTTTGCTTATTAAAATGAGCATTATCTTATATTATATAGAACAGTTTTAGGTAATAATAATCTATTATAATTTTAAGGTTTTCTTATATTTAAGCACTTTGAAATAGATGAAAGTAAAGTAAATAGTTCATAAACATGAATTAACTAGAAGTAATTCTGTTGATTCATGTTTATGTCAATATTACAGGAAGAATAAATCAGTGTTTCTAACTAGCGCACTTTTTCGTAATTATTATCAAAAAAGCCCGTCATACGGTCGGGCTAAATTTATTTGTTAAACATTGTTCGACAAACAAATCTGGTTATGCGGTCGGGCTCTCCTACTATGTTTATCAATGTTTATTCAATACTTCCGATCCCTGATAGTACGGAACCCTCGGCGCGCGAGTCCTACTGGCATTTAGCCGTTTTTTTTTTAAGTTTTTTTGGCGCGATTGGGAAAAATGATGAGAGTGAATTTTTACGATGCGCGCGCACACCGACAGAAAAAAGCAACACCCTGAAGTTAGTTGCGAACCTTTTACACACTGAAGTTAGTTGCGGATCTTTGTGTGTCGTATCAGTACAAATAATCTGTGTGAATAAATAAAAAATATATTGGCGTTTATATCAATTCAAATATTTATGTATGTATGCGTTGTATTATTATTTGGTATTTTTGGATTGTTATGCCAAAGAAGTATAACTTCTTACGTGCGTACATGGGTACCCACTCTTTTTTTTATTTTACTACTGCGCACAAGGATGTATGTTCAATAACCACCACCTGTTGAAATCTGTTCTAGTGTGGATTAAAGATTGTAATTAATTATTACGTGTCAATTTTACGTGTATTACTCCTAAGTATGTATGTATATTCAAACCAAATAATACTTTGAATTAATTGTCTGTTGCTATTAAATTTCGTTCCAACTAAGCAGAGCTTGTAATTGGAGGATTTTGTTCTGATTACATAGTAACAAGACACTGACATGAGAATGTATGAGT
The DNA here is from genome assembly GCA_963082885.1 of Parascotia fuliginaria. Taxonomy (NCBI): domain Eukaryota; kingdom Metazoa; phylum Arthropoda; class Insecta; order Lepidoptera; family Erebidae; genus Parascotia; species Parascotia fuliginaria. The sequence continues at coordinate 9,532,405 of OY720174.1, read as the reverse complement.
AGATTTTTATTAGAGAGATATTTTATCTGTTCAGATAACAAAAAAACAACAGAATATATTTCAGAAAGTCTTTATTTAAGTAGGTATAATAAAATACTGAAAAACTGTGCAATTTAAATTAACCTTATAAATCTAGTTTAACTAATCCTAGGTAATGCAATAAGAGGAGGTAGCGCACAGCGAGTTTACTTGCTAAAAACTGAGCTCTCCGCCGCTTGGGGGGTAGGGAGGAGGTAGCAGTGCTGGCAGCACAGAAGGCTTTGTCTTTTAAGCTGTTAGTCAGATACTTGTACGCTTAGGAACCCACTTATATGGTTCCTACAATATTGGACCCAAGCGACTCGAGGCGCTGCTTCTTTTGAAAATCTAAAACAAACAAAAAAAAATTAATTTAATACTGGAAAACCAATATCGATATTTGTGATTAAACTGTCTCATCTCTAATTATGTTAAAGTGTGACCAGTTTCTTAAAAATAAATACGCTTATTTTTGTAAGAAATGAGCAATTATCTTTCGGAATAAAGTGCACTAATCTTGTATATTTGGATTTATAATCTCATTTTACTTGTTCATTTAATATTATTTTGTGCATTACTTGGTAAAAAAAGATTGGTTTTAATTAAAAATAAATAAATATGGGAACGGTGACACAATAATGTACATCCAAAATGAAACTTATTAGATATGTCAACAAGGCGAGATATAAAAAAGGAAAGGTTAGTTTTTATGTTAATTCAACTTAAAATATTACCCCAGATTGGAGTATTGATGATAAGCCTGGCAACACTTGTTGATTAGCATTTTATTTGGTTAAATTGCTAATTTAATGCCTTATTTAATAATATTAGAACAAAATAATACTTACAGGTGGAATGTAATATTATCCTTTTGTAGACTTGATGTCGCTGAACGCTTTTTACACCAAAATACACTGCAATTCGGCATTTCTATTGAGACGCTATTACGCATGCACTGATATGTGACTTATGATGCGGAACGCGCGTCAACTAGTTTTATATAACGGGTATGACCGGTGGTCTGGTACCTTTGGCAGAGGGGTACGCCTGTCAGTGGCCTCTCCGGTTGGTTTAATGCTCTAAGGCTGTAAGTCATCAATTGCAGCCCGAGATATTTAGGCGCACGAGCGCAGCGAGGGCGTCTATAGTTCGAGGGTGCAATTTATGCTTACACCCGATCTAACTACTCTGCTTTACATCTCGATTGTGAGGTAAGTAGAAAAAAATCGGCATTACAAGAATAAAACATTTTAGTAGTTAAAATTTATAGTTAATTGAGAACAATTTTCAAATTTTAGGGACAGGTGTTTTTGGGTACCTATGTTAATAGTTTGAGATTGTGATATTTGTTGGTCATGGACAAAATCTGACGTGATGAATATTAATTTTTTTTTCAAGAACGTAATTGAGCTCCGTTCGATATTTAAAATTGTTGTGACCGATGTTAATACTGCATTGGATATTTTCTATTCACAGATTATTACAGGTTTTAATCTTAGTGTTCCAATTAAAAAACAATTTACTGGTCATGCCAAGTACATATACCCATCTTGGTACACCCCAGAAATAGTAAAAAATATAAAAATTAAGCATTTCCATTTAAAAAGATTTAAAGAATTACACTGCGGTTATAATATGCAAATGTTAAAATTTTACAGGCAACGTACGAAAGATCTAATAAAATTAGCCTATGCTGACTTTATAGTCCGAGCGGAGGAGGATATAAAGAAGGACACGAAGTCTTTCTGTAAGTTTGTTAAAGCCCAGCGTTCTTCACGGAACTCCTGTTCTGAGTTCGAATATGACTGCAATGTAGTATCTGGGTTAGAAGCTGTTAATGCCTTTGCAACCTATTTTAAATCTGTGTTTCTAACAGATGAGCCGACTTTGTCACCTAGTGTCACTCAAAAGGGCATGAATAATAATTTGTGTTCTTCACGCATCAGTGTCGACTACATCACTGAGTATGACGTTTTGCAAGCTGTTAAGCGCTTGAAGGCTGAATTTTCGATTGGGCCTGATAATATACCCACCTATATTGTAAAGGACTGCATCGGAGTACTACAGGAACCACATTAAAATATATTTTTAACTTAGCGTTAAAAACTACGACATATCCCGCTATATGGAAAGTTTCTCGAGTTACACCGATACGGATAAGGACGGATCTAGATCACAGGTCACAAACTATAGACCTATTGCCGTGCTTTCAGCGTTCGGTAAGTTGTTTGAACACATTTTAAATAGTCACATTAGCAGACAGATCAAACAGCAACTGAGCGAGTGTCAGCATGGGTTCAGAGCTGGTAAGTCGACTACTACCAATTTGATTAACTTTGTTGATTATTGTGTGACTGAAATGGACTGTAATAAGCAAGTAGACGCGGCATATTTCGATTTTAAAAAGGCTTTTGACCGAGTCCACAATGATGTGCTTTTACAAAAGTTTGCCTCTATAGGATTCACTCCTAAACTTGTTAAGTTATTCGCCAGTTATTTTACAAATCGCACTCAGTACGTTCAGCTTGGTAGTTACCGATCTGACCCATAAGACACTCGCTCTGGTGTGAGTCAGGGTAGCGTGCTGGGTCCGACTCAGTTCTTAATAATGATAAATGACTTGCCGAATGTTGTCAGTTCGGCTCAGTGTCTCATGTTTGCGGACGATCTGAAACTGTTCTTGGGTATCGCCAGCACAGATGACTGTGAAGCTCTTCAGCGATATATTGATAGTGTGGTGGCCTGGGGTGTGCGCAACCACTTAGAGTTTAATGCGTCTAAATGCTAAACAATAACATTTTCTCGATCACGTTCGCCCCATGCACACAATTATGTAGTATCAGGTGTACACATGGAGCGTGTTACACAAATACGGGACTTAGGCTTGACTCTCGACACGTGCTTAACATTTAACATGCACATCACAACCATATGTTGGAAAAGTTTCCAATCACTGGGCTTTGTGATGAGCCAGTCAGGGCCGTTTCAGAACAGGAGTCCTATCATTTTGTTATACTTTGCCTTTGTGCGTAGTATTTTGGAGTACAATTCAGTACCTAATCTGGGATCCCCACGAGGCCAAGTATAGCACAATGATAGAACGTGTGCAAAGGAAATTTGCACGATTTTTATATAACAAGCTGTATGGCTTCTATCCGTACTTATATCCGTCTCTTTTCGTATCTGGCATGGTAGGTATTGACACGCTAGCGTTACGGCGTAAGTGTGCCATAGTCATTCATTACTATTTACTACTAAATAATAAAATTGATGATGCAAACACGTTAACGCGTTGCTCGTTGTCGGCACCAAGTCAATACCTGCGGTTACGTTCGCGCCCCTTGCTTGCCGTACCACAGGTACGAACGTGCTCATCAAAATACGCACCCACAAGTCAGGCAGTTGCACTACTCAACTCTCCGGTTGCTCAGTATCCAGATGCTGATATATTTTTTACTAAAAAAAATGTTTTTAAAAATTTGTGTCATTTATTTATCATATAATTATGTATTTATCATATAATTATGTGTATATAAATTTGTAATTAATAAATCTGTAAATGTATCTATGTGTAATTCAAATTAATGTAATGTATATAATGCAATAAAATATTTTGTAGTGGCTCACTACTCACTACACGTTTTGGGAAACTGTTAGTGTAGTGAGCAGTTGAATATAATAAATAAATAAATAAATTGATGACTATTATATTCATACGAAGACAAGGGTGAATAGCGAAGCGAACTCTTTTGTCATTGGGCTGAATGCATGATGTCTATTGCCAGTATGATGGTTATTGGATAGATGTACGCGAACTTATTGAAAGAGAGAAGTGATTTTTTTTAATTACTTCCTGCTTTAGGGCTTTTCTAGCTACATTATTACCCTAGAGCGCTAATTGGTCACCTACAAGCCCCATTTGGTGATAATAAGGACCTACGTACCGAATATGAGAGATGTAATAATAGATTAGTAGCCAAGGGCTGTAAGGCATCAATTGCAGCCTGAGATATTTAGGCGCACGACCGCAGCGAGGGCGCCTATAGTCCCAAGGGTGCAATTGATGCTTACACCCGAGCTAACTACTCTGCTTTATATCTCGATTGTGAGGTAAGTAGAAAAAAACCGGCATTACAAGAATAAAATATTTTATTAGTTAAAATTTATAGTGAAATGAGAACAATTTTCAAATTTTAGGGACAGGTGTTTTTTGGGTGCAGCTTATATCTTCATCACTTGCAAAACTCATGTTTTTTTCCTAATTAGCACGTAATTATAAAAAAAAACCCAAAAACAAACAATATTTAAAGTAAACGTATCTTTCTTTTTTAATTTTTCTTTCAAGAACGAAATTGAGCGTCGCCTTTCGATATTTAAAATTGATGACTATTATACTCATACGAAGACAAGGCTGAATAGCGAAGCGACCTCTTTTTTCATTGGGCTGAATGCATGATATCTATTGCCAGTATGATGGTTAGATGTACTTTTTGAAAGAGTGGTGTTTTTTTTAATTACTTACCGCCCTATGGCTTTTCTAGCTACATTATTACCCTAGAGCGCTAATTGGTCACCTACAAGCCCCATTTGGGGGTACTACGGACCTACTTACCGAATATGAGAGATGTAAAAGAATTTTTAAGACGTTTTAGTCTGTGACGTTTACGTCCTGGGCTTAGAACATAATGCTTTAGTCCTTGTTCTGAGGTCCTGGGCCTACATTTCTTCATTTTGAATCTTTTCATTCTTTTCTTTTTATAAAACGATATAAAAATTTAATTTAACTAATTTAATTTAATTCTTTATTGTACATACAAAAAAATATCATTTACATAATGTTTACTAATTGTTGATACAAAGGCGAGCTTAACTCAGTAATGAGTTTTCTACCAGCAAACCCATTTAGAAGTTAGTTTTATATTATAAGTATTACAATTTATCTTTCTTCCTTTCCTGAACCGTACAAAATTTCATAGTTTCCTGTCATTATTTACCTTATAACTTTCCTACCTTTTTACCTGAAATTGGCACAAAATATTACTAATGCCAGACTTAAAATAATTAGAGTAGAGCTTACATCTGGGGGCACGACAGTGGTGCCCCCGCCTAGTCGAGCAAAAAACATACAGTAACAGTACATCTTCTGTGGACCACACAGTGGTGCAAGATTTTGTGTATGGTATAAGAGACCTTGAGGTCATAGCAACGGTTGGCACACCATACAACTTTAGGAGCGGCCTTAGCACATGCCCTTGAAGTGGAAGCTGTGCGAAATGACTACACGTCACATAAACTACGGGAAGTTGTTGCAGCTGTTAGACCACAGGGTGAGCCTCAGGAACTTCTGCGGCGAACAATTCAGTGGGACAGTCTGACTTTGGAACAAGATGTGCTTTGCAGAAAGTGGGAATTACCTAACAGGAAGGAGCAAGTTCTACAGATGGTGATTCCGAAAAACAAAGTTGCAACTGTTCTACGCTTAGTACAGGCGGGCATCTTGGCGTGAAGAAGACCTTGGTGAAGGTGAGAGAACGCTTCTACTGAGTATGCTGTCGAGAAGACATCGAGAAGTGGTGTAGAAAGTGCTCTACGTGTGCTTCGGTAAAAAGACCTCGTACTAGATCAAGAGGCAAGCTACAGCTGTACAGTATCGGGGCCCCATGGGAGAGAATTGCCATTGACATAGCTGGCCCATTTCCCGTGACAGAAGACGGCAACCGTTATTAGTAGTAGTCCAAGATTACTTCACCAAATGGCCCAAAGTGTTTGCGACACCAAACCAAGAGGCTCAGACCGTGGCCAAAAAGTTGATCCAGGAAGTAGTGTGTCGATTTGGTTTGCCGTTGGAACTGCATAGTGACCAGGGAAGAAATTTCGAGTAAACCCTGTTTCAAGAGATGTGTAATCTACTCGACATACATAAAACACGGACAACACCAGCGCACTCGCAGTCTGATGGCAAGGTAGATCGGTTCAACCAGGCGTTGGAAAACCATATGGTCAAGGTTGTCGAAGAACATTAACGAGACTGGGACCGTTAATGTTATATTATATTCCTCTCTTCCTATTATCATAACGGTCCGCGGTTCATGACACTACGGGATTTACGCCGACCAAAGTTAACCTCTGAAGAGATATACGCCTACCAGTAGACTTGATTACCGGAACACCTCCTGATACGCCAAAGCCGACAGTAGAATACGTCGCAAACTTGCAGGCACAGCTGGATAAGACACATGACCTTGTGCGAGATAACAACCTTAAGTCTAGTGAGAAAATGAAAACCCGTTATGACAGGAAGGCAAGTAATCATGGCTTCGAGGAAGGTACGCTCGTGTGGTTACATAATCCTCTCAGGAAAATCGCCAAGTCACCGAAGCTACAGGAGCGCTGGCAGGGTCCCTATAAAGTGATCACAAGGATTAATGACGTGACCTATCGCATAATTCAGGGCGATAGAAAGAAGCCGAAGATCGTCCACATCGACCGACTAGCACACTATCACGGTTCCAACGCTGTTCGGGACGAGCATGATTAACATTGCTCCAATGTTACGACGAATACCTATGCTAGAACGTTCGCAAGTACCTACCTACACGTATAACAATAGCTCATCGGCGGTAGGTATACCTACACATCGCAGCTAAGTACCTACATTCATTGTTTTTATGGTATCGCGACTTGTCGGCACCTTTGTGGTAATAACCGAAGGGTTATAGGAATCTATTGGATGACTATAAAAAGGATTCGAACGTCGGTCGTCGGCAAGAAATTCAGTTGTGAGCAGCGATCTCGAGCGAACATCTAAGTGATACGGAAGTTTACGAAGAGCGATCTACGAAGCGTTATAGTGCTGTTTATGTGTTTATTGCTTTATTTTGGTACTGTTAGTGTATTGTGTGAGTCTTGAATAAACTCAGCTCATTTATCGCCCCATACTCATATAGGATTACAAAGTTACATTTGCAGCTACAAAAAAATTAGATACCATCAAAAACTAATTGTAGTAGCAGTAAAAACCAAGTATCGCAACTCATTTCTTCTACCGTAAAAAGTTGTGAGATCCATGTAATACGAACCAAGTCAGTTAATTTATTATATGTCCCTTAGTTGGGACCTTCTGTCTTAAGTCATTACCTACGTAATTGGTTAACATAACAACATCTTAAAGTGACCACATCAATATTAAAAATCTTTTACGTTTTAAATAAATAGATTGACTTGTCAATCGCACTAAACAATCTAAATTAATATAATAAATATGTATTACTTGTGAGATACTTACATTGTGTTTTCATGCGATGGCCAAGTCAATCTGTTTATTTAAAACATATAAGTGTTTTAATATTGATAATAATATAGTCGCTATGTTGGTTATCTATTAACTTATCTTAATACAGAAGGGACGAAGGGGAGTAAACGTATATATTATGGTCGTGATGACAATATAACATCTATTGTGTCTACAGTAGGATCCATGAAAGGGTTACCGACCTAGTGTTACATGGATGGATCTCACAACTTTTTACGTTAGAAAAATGTGTTGCGAGAGTTGGAGAATAACTAAATATGCAGAGGATCAGAACAGAATTAAAGAATAATAATAATCTCAGGGGATCAGATCTGGGGGATCAGACCGGAATATCTCGGTTTTTCTACAATTTGTTTTGATGGCATTTTATATATTATAGGTAAGTACTTACTTACTCCATAGATTGAACACTGTCTAATGTACCTACTTTAAGGTAAAACCACTATCGACAGTAAAGACTTAATAGTTATTACGTTAAAAGAATACAGCAAATACACTTAATAATAACGAAGTTCACCAGTAAAGTAACCAAATCTAAAATACAGTTCCTTACCTACCTACACGAAACTTACTGTTATAGCTACTACCACAGACTAAGTAGAGAACACTTGTACGAATGAGACTTTTACAAACTCTATTCAGGGAAGACTAACATTTACCTCATCATATCAGCCAAAAGACGTCCACTGCTGGATATAGGCCTCCCCCAAGTTTCACCACCGTGGCCGGTCGTTTGTCGCCGTCGTCGTTCCTTCCTCATTCCCTACCAGTATGTAAAATGTACTCTGGGTTGCCTACTCTGTGGCCGGCAACGGCGTGGTTGTGTTTTCTAAACATTATTTCTGCAATACCTCGAAAACAAAGCCATCTCTATATGTTACGGTTAGGTAACATTTACCATCAGGTATGGTTGTTTGTATTCAAAGTAGTATAAAAAAAATGCCAACAGTAGGCAGACAGGTGCTTTTGCAGCACTATCTAACAGTAGGGTAAGTACCTAACGATATACAGATGCTCCTCCTTCGTGTGCATTAGGCACTCTGGACTCCCTTTCAGGTTGGTAGTGTACTTAGGTATTATTAGGTATAAGTACCTACCTATTTACCTAATAAAATCAACATTGTCTAGTAGATATGGCATATTAGTATAAGCAGATTGAATGTATGCCAATCCTTAATTCCTTACCACACAGACGATGAATTTTCTTTTTAATTAAATTTATTGTCATACATCAGTCTAAAGAAGACTTTTGCAGGTAAAAGGCCGTACGTGTTTGCTATGTAAAGTTTTATGAAGAGCGAACCCAAACAATCAGCTGGCTTGGCTGGCTTGAAAACTATTGCTGTTTCGTGAGATGCTACTCGTATTTCACGCCTTAGAAGACTCGGAACCAAAATTGGAAGGAAACATTGCGCTGATAATAGTAAATAATAGTAATGAAAGGATTCTCTAGAATACAACTTGAGGCTTGTTAGAAATGACTCGAGTCAATATAATTACATAAAACGTTGAGTCCTTTCATCACTAGCTGGTAAAGTTTCAAGGTTTAAGCCATATCACGCTATAAAATTAAATAGAATAAATAGCACTGAACCATTTTGGTCCGAGGTTAAAATTCCACTGTAAGTGTAGTGTCGTCGTGCCACGTGTCGTTCTGGATAGGAAGGGTAAGGGTTGGATCAATGTAGGTACCTACGTAGAGAGTTCTTGAGAACATTTTCTATTGAAAAATAATAGAAGACTGCCACACCATTGAGGCGACGTCTCAACTTTAAATTAAACATTTTGCAATAAAAAAAAATGATTTAGATTTCGAACATGTTTTGAACTTTTAATCAAAAACTATCATCAATTTTGCGACAATTGTGAAGATTGTCGAACCTGTATCCGTCGGGACACACGAGGTCTGGTATTTTGACCACTCTTCTGTTTTGTTCATCTCGTAAATGGTCTGGTATCTCAACTTGTCTTTCTTTTCTGATTAAATTGTTTCTCAAGTCATTAAAGAAAGCTTCAATTGCGTTGGTCGGGCTGCAAAATAAAGAAATATGGTAAATATGTTTGAAAGTGTTAGGTACCTAATGATGGGATTAAAATATTTTTTGAATTATATAGTGCGATTTATGTGTTTGCAATGATATTTTAGATGAACATTATGATTTGTAAGATAGCATTAATGGACTATATCAACCAAGAGTAGGACAGACTACGCTCTCATAAATCGTGAAATATTAGTTTGCAGCGTTACTGAACGAAAGCACATCTCTACGCCCGCAACGCGAGCGCTGCCCCCCGGCAAAATACAGAACTAACAGAACAGACAGAGTGAAGTGAACACGAGCCACAGACTAATTAATAATTTAACTAAAATAAATGTTATTAGTATCTCATATTAAGTTTATAGTGTAAAATCCGTGTGCAAAGTGATATTGTGTATTGCAGCCTTGGCAATAAATGTCTGAACTGTTGGTGAAAGTTTTATTCAAGTAGGTTCGCCCCTATTTATATGTGACGCCCAACGTACAGCTGAACTATATCAGTGCCTATTCACGATTTTAGTAAATCTAGGACTCCTAGTTTGCGTGTTATTGCATATAAAAGACATTTTCACTACGTTTTGGACATTTTCATACCAAAATCATAGTTGCATGCCGGTCAAGTTTCAACGTGTTCATGGACCAAATCTGTAGCGAACGCGCCAATTTAAGTACCTTGGCGCCAAAAGTTCACTTTGACAGATAGATAAATAGTACTAATATTTTCTAAAGTAAATGAAAATTTTACTTTTGGTGGAAAACATCAAACAATAAGTTCGTGTTATGTTATAATACTTATAATAAACAAAATAACAACGTAACTTTAGTGATTATTGACAATGAACAGACGATATCATGGTGTTAACGCGGTCACGTAGGAATAGTCCGAGTGGTCAAAGATCAGCAGCAAAGGCTGCTACGGGCGAGTTGGTCGGCGAAACTTCGCCGCCGACCTCGCCGTTGTCTTCACCGCTTACGAGTTGTGAGGGGCACGCCGTAGAGCAGAACCCTCCGGTCGTCGCTATCGATCCTGTGTCGCCGGTTGGCTTACCTGTTGAGCCGCCGTCTACCATGCCTGCGCAGGCAATGCCGCAAGCGCTGTCGCCTGTTCCTGCTGCTCCAGCACCTACAGTACTCACTCCGGAACAACTAAGTCAACTAATTCTTTTACTACAATCAAACCCCACTTCTACTGTGACTCCCACACAAGGACATATTGGAGCTGTCATTGGCAACTTTGCCAAGTGCAGTCATCGCTTTGATGGAACTAAAGACAGCGATGTTATTGCATTTATAGATGCCATACAGGTGTATAATGACTGTGTCTCAATGGATGATGATATAGCGCTGAGAGGCTTGCCAATGCTTCTTACAGGGCTAGCAGCTACTTGGTGGCAAGGTATCAAAAGAGATACCCATTCTTGGGCAGATGCCCTAACCTGTTTGAGACAGACTTATGGTCCACGTTTACCTTCTCATCGTATATACAGAGAATTATTTAAATATGAACAAGGTAAAGAAACTACAGACATCTTTGTATGTAAAGCAAGAGCCTTACTAGCTCAGTTGCCATCTGATTCACTCACAATTTCAACCCAATTGGATATGGTATATGGCTTGTTAAATAAGCGTATACGAGAAAAGGTTGCCAGATTTTCCTTCACAACATTTGCAGAGCTTAAACAGCTTGCCCACAGAGTGGAAGATTTATTTGATGAGGGTCGCACTCCCTCCCATACTGATTCTGCTATCTTTCCTGTTAAACCAAATACTTCTAGTACCTTTAGCAGTGCAGTCAAATCATCTTCTGTGTTACCTAAGCATAGAACCAGATGTCAGTTTTGTAAACAGTATGGTCATTTAAAAGAAGACTGTTTGCGTTTAAAAAACAAAAATAAATTAGAAAATGTTTTACCTACAGACAAAGAGGAAGCTATTGAGCATAAATTAGTTTGTTTTGGATGTGGTAACCCTGGAGTTATTAGATCAAATTGTCAAAAATGTAAATCTGCATCATCATTGTCACCTTTTTCAATCAAATAGCGCAAGGCTTCAACCTCATTTCAATCTGTATCAGCAATAGGTGTAAGACCTATGGATGCTCGTGGCTGTCCATTAGTAAATATTACAATCTGTGATGTAAGTGCTAATGTAATAATCGATACCGGTGCTAAACAATCTATTGCTAGTGTTAGCTTAAGGAAGCATTTAATTAATAATGGTTATAAATTTGAAATTCTTAACACAGATTAAATTAGCCGATGGTACTAATTATGTTACAAATGTAGAGATAGTTAATGTTAATGCCTGCATTAGTGATTTTGTCATACCTACTATGTTTGTTGTATTACCTGGTGCCATTGATACTTTACTGGGTATGAATTTTATTGAGGATGCTGGCATGATGCTCGATTTTAGTAATAGCTAATTTTTATTACATAATGGTAATAAAGCATATTTGTTGTTTGAAGATTGGAATAGGAAGGTGAACACTCTTACCTAAAGTGATAGTTAATGGTTCTGCTCTTTATCTTCGTGAGGACGAAGGTGTATTATTATCATCTGACGAGAATTGTCAGCTGTCAGAGCTCATTCAAAAGAATGAAGACATCTTTGCACCAGGGGGAGAACCTACCAAGTTTGCTATGCATCATATTGACACTGGGGACAGTCGCCCTGTTGCAGTGCCTCCATATAGGTTATCTCCAGCCAAGAAGGATATAGTGCGTGCTGAGATTGATCGTATGCTTGCGGATGATATAATAGAAGAAACGGAATCTGAGTGGGCTTCGCCTATAGTTCTAGTGCCCAAGAAGAATGGGGAAGTCCGTTTTTGTGTGGACTATCGAAGCTTAAATAAAATAACAAAAACTGACAAGTATCCCTTACCAGTGATTGATGACATTCTTCAGTCGACTAAATTAAATAATGTAATGTCTACAATCGATTTAAAATCAGGCTATTGGCAGATTGAAGTTACTCCTGAGGATAAGGACAAAACGACCTTCATTTGGAATGTTTAAGTTTCGACGTATGCCTTTCGAGCGCAAAAATTTTCCGTCGACATTCCAACGCCTTGTAGACAGATTTAGATCTGGACTGAAGGATGTCACTGTAGTGGCATACTTAGATGATATTCTAGTGATTTCAGAGGACGTCCCTAGTCACTTGAATGATTTGCGGCAGGTTTTTGACCGCCTCCGTCTATATGGACTAAGAGCAAATAGAGCAAAATGTGTCTTTGCTCGAGAAAAGCTTACGTACCTAGGTCACGTCATATCTTCTCAAGGTGTTGAACCGGATCCAACAAAAGTTCCAAGTTGTGGTCAACATGAAGCCACCTAAGGATCTCAAACAACTGAAAACCTTTTTACAGACTGCTTCTTGGTTTCGAAAGTTTATTCCCGATTTTTCTAATATCGCTCGTCCACTTACTGAGCTAACGCGCACAAATAGACGCTGGACTTGGGATTGAAGACCAGATGATGGCTTTTGAATCCCTCAAGCTGTTACTTACCACCAGCCCTATATTGCGACAGCCTGACTTTGGTAAACAATTTGTTATTCGTACTAATGCCAGTGCTTATGCTCTGGGAGCGGTACTCCTCCAAGGTGATACAGCGATAGAAGAACAGCCAATTGAGTACGCCAGCAGACTGTTAACGCAGGCTGAAAATAATTACAGCACCACGGAGAGAGAGGCCCTTGCGGTGGTGTGGGCATTAGAGAAATTTCGACCTTATGTTGAAGGTTCTTCCATCAAAATTGCCACTGACCATCAGCCATTAAAATGGCTTCTCTCCTTAAAATCACCTAGTGGCCGCTTAGCCCGTTGGGCTCTTAAAATTCAAAGCTATAATCTTTTTGTGGATTATACTCCCGGCAAAATGAATGTGTTAGCTGACACATTAAGTCCACCAGTTGTGGACAACCTGGAAGTCTGCCATTTGTGAGGTATGCCCAATCTCAATTGATTGGCCTCACCGTACTCCAGAGGAGGTCCGTTCCTCGCAGCTGGAAGACCCAACAATATATAAAATCATTGAAGATCTCGAACAGGATACTGAGTCTGCGACTCAGTGGACAGAACGAGGCTATTATATGGTTCACGGTGTCCTTTACAAGGTGGATTTGTATGGAGACTGAGGAGCCTCTTTTAGTTGTTCCTGAGGCGAATCTAGCAGAGTTAATGAAAGAACTCCATGATGCACCTATAGCAGGTCACCTGGGTCTGGAAAGGACTATTAAAAAGATACGAGAACGATATTATTTCCCTAATATGCGTTCATATGTAGCTAAATATATAAAGGATTGTGAGCTGTGTAAAAGGTATAAACCGAGTAATCTGAAAACCCGCTGGACTCTTGCAAACCCCGGTTTCGCAGCACCGATTTGAAGTCCTATCGATGGATTTGTTCGAACCTTTACCTGAAACTGAGAAGGGAGAAAAATGGATATTTCTAGTTGAAGACGTGGCTAGTCGATGGGTGGAGATATTTCCCATGAAGAACAGTACGTCTGATGCTTGTGCACAAATCCTTATTGAAGAGGTGTTCCTGAGATACGGTTTTCCACGCCGCATTGTCTCTGACAATGGAACCCAATTTGTATCTGCAGGAATGCAGAAAGCCTTATTCGTTTTAGGGATAAAACAGAACCTAACACCAGTGTACCACCCAGAGGCCAATCCAGCAGAACGGAAAAATCGAGATATGAAGCAAATGTTAGCCATGATGGTAGGACCCGAGCATAGGAATTGGGTTGAAGCTTTACCCGCAGTGCGTTTTGCTCTAAATACTGCCTACAATCAAGGTACTGGTCATTCCGCGGCATACTTGATGTTTGCCCGGGAATTGAGGTCCCCTTTAAAAAATTTTACTGATTTACGTCCAGTTATTGAGCAGGAAAATTACGTTGCTCAAATAACTTCTTACCTCAAAAATTTTGCTGATCATCTTAAGGAGATGATGTTTCGTGTAGAGGGTCAACAAGATGCTCGTAAGGCTGTCGCTGATCGCAGCAGGAGACTGGCTCCTAGTTTTAAAGTAGGTGACTCCGTTCTGGTCGAAAGTCGCATTTTGAGTAATAAATCTAAAGGCATTACTCACAAATTCGCGCCGCGTCGTGAAGGTCCTTACACTGTGGGTAGAGTATGTTCAGCTGTTTCTTACGAGGTTCTAGATTCCCAAGGAATCATGAAAGGGAAGTATCATGCCAGTTTCCTCACTCCTTATAGTGGTCGAACGCCCGTAGCTACTGTTAAGAAGTGGGGTCGACCTGTCAATGGTACCGGCTCTTTTAAGAAAACGGTTGCCAAGCCTGTGTCGGACTCTATCGCCATCGGCTTGGAGGGGGAGGATGTAGCGTTACTGAACGAAAGCACATCTCTACGCCCGCAACGCGAGCGCCGCCCCCCGGCAAAATACAGAACTGAGTGAAGTGAACACGAGCCGGCATCACGGACTAATTAATAATCTAACTAAAATAAATGTTATTGGTATCTCATATTAAGTTTATAGTGTAAAATCCGTGTGCAAAGTGATATTGTGTATTGCAGCCTTGGCAATAAATGTCTGAACTGTTGGTGAAAGTTTTATTCAAGTAGGTTCGCCCAAAAGTTTCAATATTAATGCGTTTCGTCCGGTGCATTACCCTCGTTCGTTGCCCTTTTCTGACGTCTGCATTTTTGTAACGTACCTAATTATTTTATTATTGTAACTAATTATAATCAACTAAAGTGGATGCAATCGGGTATTCAATTGATTATCTGCAGGCAAATTGGCCTTTAACAAGATAGATATCATTACAACATTAATTTAAACTACTTATCTTTATCTTAAGTACTTATTGTACTTACTTAGACCGATAAAAAGTATTAAAAGTACTGAATGTTATTCTGCTTAATCAAAGGATTTATAATTTACAATAACATAAAAACAAACCTGCGATAATTTTATCATGCAGGCTTCTATTGTTTGTATAATTTATATAAGTATGTTATAATTTCTGTAATCTGTGCTAGCACACTGTTTCTTAGCTGAAGCTCGATGGGTAATTAGATACCTTTAATCGTGGGAAGCTTAAAATTCTATGAATTATAAAGAAAATCGAAAGAGATTAAACATTTGTTAGTGGATAACGGTAGGTAAAACTACCCTTCTGAATTCGTAAAACTATACGAGGGCACGGCCGGTCAGACGGAGCCATGGTAAACAAATGGGACTCGGTCAAACAGAATTAATCGAGTTTTACCGATTTACGGAGATGGAAACTAAAAGTATTGTCAGGTAAGGGTTTACTGCTCTAGTTAAACTAGAAACCTATTAACTAAAGGGCAGTAGTAACAATAAAATTATCAGCTAAGTATAAAACCCTGTTTTACCTAAGTAGTAGGCTGAATTCTATTCTATGGAAAGTGGTGTCAACTTTGGTAGGTACTAGGCACATTATATTATAAACGAGGTACATTATATTAGAATGGCAGTGCTGAAATCGAATCTATAATGTCTTGCACCGTAATTGCGTGCATTCCCACTAGGTACAGCACCTAGACCACCCCAGACTGTCAATTTTCCGATGTCATCTAGATACCTTAATTTTTCAATTTTTAATGTCAGAACTGGCTGACGAGCCTTTACTCCAACTGATGGTAAGTGGTAACTGTGAATCGTAGACTTCCGTCAGACCTCCCGTGTCGGGAGTGGGGTAGGGTAGGTAAAGGGAATGAGGAAGGTTAGGATAGAATAAAGGAAAGGGGGAAATACTGGTTTACATGCAACAGCTAAAAACATTGAACATGTATGTCGTATGGTAATGTTATAATCCTTCACTCCAATAAGGAAACTTGGGAATATTGCCCCAAAATGCTATCTAGAGATGTTTGCAAATATAATAAACCAATTTGAAAAATTATTTTTTTATTTGAAAGGGTATACTCTGAAATCGGATCCCATATTTAATTTTAATTTAATTTTTTTTTAAATGGTTTAGTAGTTTGACATTAATTTTATATTTTTTATTTTCGTATGCAAGGAGTGAAGACATGTAAAGTAACGCGTCGATATGCTATATAGCTTTGTTAGAAACAACGTGGCCGTGGATGGGTGACCATTTGTGTAACTTCATTTTAAGCGTCTTCTCGCTTTTTTGTTCATTTTGAGCGTGGTTATCACTATAATTTAGTAGTCGTTAAGCCAATTTGGAAGCCTTATGATCGTGAAAAATTTCAACAGCAGCATAAACCTGCCTTTACAGCACCAGGCAACAGTGCTAGGCAACGCCAGGACCCGCGGGTCAGGGAAGAGAAGCGTAAGTTCAATGCCGCTTCCAGATTCAACAAGAAGGTTATCGCTGAGGCCAAAGCAGAACACGTTGCCAGAATTGGCGAGAGGCTAGAAAGCTATCCTTCAGGGAGCCGTGCATTCTGGTCTCTCGCCAAGGCTGCCCAAGGCAACTTCTGCTCGTCCAATCTCCCGCCACTGCGCAAACAAGACGACATACTGGTCCATAGTGCAAAGGAAAAGGCTGACACTTTAGGCCAATTCTTTGCCTCGAACTCGACTCTAGACGACGGGGGAGTCACACCACCCAACATCTCGCGGTGTGAAAGCTCAATGCCGGAAATCCTCATCACTCAACGCGCGGTCAGGCGAGAGCTCAGGCTCCTAGATGTCCACAAGTCGAGTGGACCAGATGGCGTCCCCGCAGTGGTTCTGCAGACGTGCGCCCCTGAGTTGACTCCCGTTTTAACGCGCCTTTATCGTCTCTCATATAACGCTAATAGGGTTCCATCTTCGTGGAAGATAGCTAGCGTCCACCCGATCCCTAAAAAGGGTGACCGGTCGGACCCGTCAAACTACAGACCGATAGCGATAACATCCTTGCTGTCCAAGGTTCTGGAACGAGTTATCAACTCTTAACTCCTGAGGTACCTTGAGGAGCACCAGCTGATAAGCGACCGCCAGTACGGTTTCCGTCACGGTCGGTTAGCTGGTGATCTTCTCGTGTACCTCACACATCGTTGGGCAGAAGCCTTGGAGGGCAAAGGTGAAGCTCTGGCTGTCAGCCTTGATATTGCCAAGGCGTTTGAAAGGGTCTGGCACAAAGCACTACTATCGAAGCTACCATCCTATGGAATCCCCGAGGGACTGCAGATGGATCGCCAGCTTCCTGGATGGTCGGAGCATTAAGGTCGTTGTTGATGGTGCTTGCTCCGATACCATGATGGTTAATGCTGGCGTACCACAAGGCTCAGTGCTCTCCCCAACGCTGTTTATTCTGCATATTAATGACATGTTAACCATTGAGAACATGCATTGCTATGCAGATGACAGCACGGGTGACGCGCGGTAATGTCCCTCGGAGCTCCGTGCATGAGAGACGGTTACAACTTGTGTCTGAAGTTGAGGGCTCTCTCGGGCGGGCTCTCGAATGGGGTGAGAAGAACTTAGTTCATTTCAACCCCACGAAGACACAAGTATGCGCGTTCACTGCAAAGAAGGACCCTTTTGTTATAGCGCCTCAGTTCCAAGGAGTTTCTCTCCGTATCTCCGATGACATTGGGATCCTCGGCGTTCAAATATCCAGCATGGTCCAATTTGGGAGTCATTTGGAAGAAAAAGCCAAACTGGCGAGCAAAAAGCTGGGCGTCCTGAACAGAGCCAGACGGTACATTAGGTCATCTCAACGGCTTGTGCTATACAAAGCACAAGTCCGACCGCACGTGGAGTACTGTTCTCACCTGTGGGCAGGAGCCCCCAAATACCAGCTCGACCCACTTGACTCCCTCCAAGCGCGAGCTGTTCGAATCGTCGAAGATCCCAATCTTACAGACAAATTGGAGTCACTGGAGCAGCGGAGGGACTTTGGCTCTCTATGCGTGCTCTATCGTATGTTTAACGGGGAGTGCTCTGAGGAACTGTTTGACTTGGTGCCATCGTCTCCTTTCTATCATCGCACCACTCGACATCGCAGCCAAGTTCATCCATACTACCTGGACACGATCTCGTCTAGCACGGTTCGTTTTCAGCGTTCATTTCTCCCACGTACGTCCAGGCTCTGGAACGAACTACCAGCTGCGGTGTTTCCCGGGCGCTATGACATGTCCTTCTTCAAACGAGGTTTAAAGAGAGCATTAATATCACGGTAGGCAGCGGCTTCGCAGAGCCCCTGGCATTGCAGAAGTCTATGAGCGACAGTTACCACTTACCATCAGGTGGGCTGTTGACTCGTCTGCCACTGTAGCCAATAAAAAAAAAACCACTATATTTTTTTATATATCTGTTACGCGATTGCTCCGTTAGTTAAATTGTGATTTTTGATGATTCTTTATTGTTCGTAGGTCATCACTTTTTTGTTTTGGTTTGTGGTTGCCGAGATTCAGGGTTCAGCGATCAGCAAAAGTGTTGATGAGGACTTTATATACTACTTATGATTTGACTGATTGATTATAAATTGTAAATAGTAAAGTATTATAGGTATCAATGATTGCATTGATTCCCCTTTAATTTTTTTAGCTATGAAGTTTCTAATTAAAATATTATTTTCTACTTTTTAGTTAAGGATTGAACACGTAGGTAATGTTTTGAAGTCGGTTGTCGTTTTTTTTTCTAAAAATAATTTTATCATGACTAGGTACCTACATTACAAAGTTAACTAGTTAAAATAGTAAATTTATTAAGTTTTAATGAAATAATACTTGATCTCAATGTGTTAATAATTGTTATGCTACTTATCTCATTTTATGATAAAAATGTCAAGAGTGAAAAGCTTAGGGAACTATTATGCTTACTACGTACGTGACACGTACGAAGATTCCAATATTTATTTATTTTTAAATGTTTAATTATATTGTATTTAGAATCTACAGACGTTACATTGGATGCGTTGCGTTTAGAAAAGATAATAACGAAAGGAATTTTGTTTTGATATAAAAAAATATGAATTCCGGAATTAAAAGATCTGAAAAATTGTTACGAAATTCCGGAATTACGAAATTCGGAAAAGCATGCCTTATTTCTATCCCCTTTTTAATCCCGCTAAAGAATAAATTTCAATAAAACACGTCTTCCATCAATTCTGTTATAGAATGTTTATGCAAAATTTGAAGTAGATTGGACCAACAAATCACGTTGTTCCATACAAACTTTGCGCCCCCTTTTCACTCCTTTAGGGGTCGAATTTCGCAAAATCTCGTCTTAGTGAGCACCAAAATCCTAAAAGGAATCCCCATGCAAAATTTGAGATCCCTAGCACTTTAGTTTCTGAGATTTCGTGAGTGAGTGAGTGAGTGACCCTCCGCTTTTATATAGGTATGTAGATATATAGATTAACGTTTACCTTAATTATTATTATCTAATTTTTCGCAGATCCTTCTCCTGACAATAACAAACACAACAAAAAAAGAATTAACGGAATCGGTCCAGTCGTTGACGCGTGATGCCGTGACCAAATATTTCTAATCTCCCATTCTACAAACCCTCTTTCACCTACCTACAGATATCCCCCATAATTTTTTCACTACTTTCCCCTATTACCCTCTCCCTTCTTCCCCACTCCTCCCATTCCACTTCTTCCCGTCATTTCACTCTCCCTTTCCCTGGCTTCTCCCTCATTTCCCCCCTTGCTTCCCCCTCACTTACATCTCCCTTCCCCTACCTTGCCCCATACTTCCCACTCACTTCCTTCTCATCTTTCTCTCATTTTCCCCTCACTACCCCCACACTTCCCCCTCGCATTACCCTCACTTTCTCCGCACTTCCCCTCACTTCTTCTTCCCTACCCCTCACTTCTCTTTCAACCCCCTCCCGTACCCCTCTTTTCAATTTTCAAGTCGCTAACTTCAAAAGCAAATATCTTTCCATATAATATTTCATCCCTAATTCCGTCCCTCTAAATCCACCCCAATTAAAAAAAATTAGGTATTCCAAAACAAAATTTCAAAACTATGAAGAAGTTTCATACAATCGTTTTCATCCCTTTTCAGACCACCCTTAACATTTATGGGGATGAAAAATACATGTTGTCCAATTCTCAACCCTAGCCGATATGCATACAAAATTTCACGAAAATCGGTCTAGCCGTTTCGGAGGAGTTCAATAACGTAAGTACACCGTGACACGAGAATTTTATATAATAGATTTATTGGATACTTAATTAAATTAAATAATCTGACACTAACAGGTACCTACTTACCTACTTATATTGTGCTTATAATTTATTTTATACGAGATTTTGTAATCCTAACTGATGCGATGACGATACCATTGATACCTAAATTTATTTAGGAGTATGTAGATACCTGAGTACCAATATCAGTAGGTACAGTAGGTAAGGATTTCAACAAGTTTCTAACGTGCATATTAAGATATAACAAGTGTTGTGATGTGATTGTGATAAAATTATCATCATATCATAACACTTGGTTTTTACCTTACAGCACCTACAGTACCTAAGTATATCTGATGTTAAGTACATAAGTCTTTTGTGACGTCACCTCAGGTTGAATCAGTCGGTTTAGTCACATTACTCAACACTTACCTACACGTCTAAGTAATTCATATAAAATAATATATCTTTATGTAAGTAAGTAATAAAGGTAAAGCTGTAAATCGTTGAGGAGTTACCTCGACTGTTTTTCTGCTCCATCATAGTAGTGCCTTAAAATACTTAATGAAAAACATAACAAATGCACTAGTCGCCACTACGATTTTCGAAGGTTCCCCTCGATTTCTCTGGAATGCTATCATCAGATCCTGGTTTCTTTATCATGGTACCACATAAAAAAAAGAATTATTAAAATCGGTTCATAAACGACGAAGTTATCCGCGAACACACATAAAAAAATATATACAACGGTCGAGTTGAGAAACCTCCTTTTTTTGAAGTCATAAACACCTATGTGATCTAGATATAATAGGTACATATATATTTACATCGATCATAGTTAATGCTGCAAGCAGTACTTAATAAACTATTCGCCGAAATCTTGGATTTGTTGATAAGATACGAACGTAATTAATATAATTAGATTGTTAATTACTAAGTACCTACTTACCTACGTCTTGTCAATGATTCATTGATGGAAAACGTCTGATTATGAAATCTTATCACATATCAAAGATATGATACTTATATGTAATAGTACCAAAGATATGAGCTTGGTGTCGTGTAAATTTGCTCTTCTGCCACATGTATAGACAGAGAAAAATGCAGCGGTACGTTTATATAAGTACCATATGACAAGTATGACACACTTGTTTAATCATTTCATCCTCATTCACCATACCTGTGTTTGTCAACTCGTTCGATTACTTGCTCTACTTTTCAGAAATCTTAATAATACAGTAACAAATCTCTATTTTATCTCTTCGTTGTACCTAAATCGCATATTATTTTTAAGTCAAACAGCCAAGTCTCAAACCGATTGCATATTTATTATGTAAAAAGTCTTGCGATAAAAAATTGCACACTTCACAGCTTTGCATTTTATCAGTAGGTACCTATTTATTTACGAAATTAATTCCGGTTAACTACCGTTGATGTCATGTAGGTAGCTACACGTATAATAATTATCTTGTGTAATATTTATATTTAGTACTAGCTGTTGCCCGCGACTTCGTTCGCGTGAAAATTCAGATGTGTGCCTGTATGAGAATATTTCTTACCTAATCTTACGGCAATCCGTACATTGTATTAGTAATAAATATCAGTATAATCCGTCTCTAAGGTGAATCCGATTTAAATCTATTCACCTGCTACCCCTAAAACAGACGAAATTTTGCGATATTTAACGACACTTGCCACTCCTATTTTCCCACTTAATAAGAATAGTTCCTAGTTTGGAAATCGTATTAACAAAACTCCCGTTTAAAAACTATAGAAGCTTCATACAAATTTTGTTCCCCTTTATACTCCAGGGAAAAGGATTCCGCAAAATCCCGTCTTAGAGAGCACCTATTTCCAAAATTTGAAGCTCCTAGCACTTATAGTTTCTGAGATTTCGTGATGAGTGAGTGACCTTTCGTTTTTATATATGTATAGCTTCTGCCCGCGGCTTCGCTCGCATGAATATCGTTTTTCCAATACACATTTTTATATTGTTTAAATAGGTACTGTTTTGCATACTATTTCTAATCTCATCATCATCACCATTCGTACAAACCCTCTTTCACCTACCTAAAGATATCCCCCGTAAAACAATATACAATACACAAAGGAAAAATTTCACTACAATAACTTTCCCCTTTCCCTCATTTCCTTTCCCCCTTTTTCTCCTTCCCCTCCCTTCCCCTGCCGTCTCCCTCCCAACTCCCTCACTTTCCCCACACTTCTCCTCACTTCCCACTCACTGACTCCTCACTTCCCTCACTTTCCTTTACGTCCCCCTCACTTCCCATTCACTTACCTCTCACTTTCACTACACTTCACTTCTATACTTCTATGTATAATATGTATGTATTTACAAAATAAAAAGTATATAAGTATGTTTATCCGCATTCTAGAACCCATATCACAAGCTATTAATATATGCTTACGTTGGGTCATTAAAAAAAAAAAAACTTGGCCTTCTCTTGCCCCTCACTTGCTCTTTACTGCCTCCTCACATCCCCCTGATTTACCTTTTTCTTTTTTTTTTTGCACAACGCCATCTAGACCCAAAGTAAGCTTATTATATGCTTGTATTATGGGTTCTAGAATACGAATAAACATACTTAAATACTTTTATTTTTGATAATACATACATATTATACATAGAAACACCCAGACCAATGCAAATAGACATGTTCATGCTACAAATATTTGCACTGAGCGGGAATCGAACCCGCGACCTCTGCGTGGCAGTTCATACACAGTACCACCGAAATACAGAGGCAGTCGATTTCCCCCTGACTTTCCCCTCCCCTTCCCCTGACTTCCCCCTCACTACCCCCGCACTTTCCCCTCACTTCTGCCTTCCTTTCCTCTTCCTCCCCCTCCCTTCCCCCTCCCTCCAAATTTCAAGTCGCCAACTTCAATACAATACATAATTTCATCCCTCATTTCACCCCTATAAATCCACCCCAGTTAAAAAAAATATATGAGGGTATTTTTTATTTCAATAAAAGTATACCAAAACAAAATTTCGTTCATACACAGTATCACCGAAATACAAAGGCAGTCGATTTCCCCCTGACTTTCCCCTCCCCTTCCCCTGACTTCCTCCTCACTACCCCCGCACTTTCCCCTCACTTCTGCCTTCCTTTCCTTCTGGTCCTAATAGTTTTTTTTCATATATCTTCCATGTACAGACAGCGATCGGTTACATTTTATTATAATAATATGTATAGATTAGTACGCGTGTCGTAGGGCATCGCGAACCGGCCACATTTAAAGAACCGGTTCTTTCGGTTCCAGTTTTAATACAGAACCGATAGCAGGTTCTTTCGGTTCTTTTGGTTCTTTTGCTAATTTATTAGAATTTTGTACGTAAAGTCTTAAAAAATTCTACAATAGGACAAAAAGTCAATCAAGGAATTTATAATCAAGTCTTGTAACCATCAGTTTTTTTATATACCTATAATGAAAATATAACAAATGCACTAGTCGCTACTACGATTTGCGAAGGTTCCCCTTGTTTTCTCTGGGATGCCATCATCAGATCCTGGTTTCCTTATCATGGTACTACCCTTAAAATATGTCCTTTCCAACAAAAAAGAATTATCGAAATCGGTTCATAAACGACGAAGTTATCCGGAATACACTTTAAAAAATATATACGGTCGAATTTAGAAACCTTCTCCTTTTTAGAAGTCATTTAAAAATAGTGACCGTTATGAATATTATGAATGATACAATGGAACGGAAAGGAACGAAAATGTAATTTTAACAAAACTAAAGTAATGGTAATCGATAGGTTATATTCGATGTTTACAAGAGATGGAAAATGTAAAAGGGGATTTTGAAAGGAGAGTAAAAGAGAGTAATAGGATGAATGGCGGCTTGAATTCGGATATGGCTGCAAAATAATCTATATATATAAAAATGAATCCCTATTTCCCTTGGTCATGGCATCACGCGTGAACGGCCAGATCAATTTCGTTAATTCTTTTTTTTGTTGTGTTTGTTATTGTCAGGAGAAGGTTCTTATGAAAGAAAACTAAGAAAATTGCGCGGTAACTTAGAAAGTTTAAGAATACTTAACCACCATATTAAATTAAACCGCTAAACCGATTTCGATGAAAATTGGTATGTAGATAGATTTGGCTTCGGGACATAGATGATTCCCGAGTTACATTAATTAAACACATAGCAATTTTCGCGCGGACGAAACCGCAGGGCGCAGTTAGTACCAAATAAAGCTCGCATAGCCAGTACACAGTACAGGCAGTACTAGCGCCAAAAATTATGTACGGCAGAAAAAGCATGAAAGCAGAAAAAAAGGCAGTAGAGATGAGAGCACTGTGAAACATGTCGTGTGGAATTAAACTTACAGAGACTTGAGAGTGCCAGGGGCCCAATTTCCCCCTTTCCTTTTTCCTAACTTCCCTCGATCCTTTCACCTACCCCACTCCTTTCACAGTAGGCAGCGGCTGCGCAGTGTCTCCGACATTGCAGGAGCAATGCTAGGGACTCTGAGTCGTCCATGAGCGACAGTTACCACTTACCATCACGTGGGCTGTTTGCTCGTCTGCCAGTCAGCAAAAAAAAATTTTTGCATTTTCATGCTAAAACCAGCGTGGAATTACTCCGTGTGAACGCTATTTCTTTATCTATCTGTAAGTTTAAAGGGGCAGAGGTAAGGTCGCAATTACAAGCACCCGTAACCGACGTGTGTGTATGAAAAGATTAATGAATGTTGAAGAGGCTAATAATTATTTCTGTGAGTATTTTAATTTATCAGACAAAGTTATACGGGAAAATAAGGGCAACTGATGAATAAGAGCGATCACAGTGGTGATTCTTGGAATGGCCCATGTTCAAAAGTGAAAGTCTTTCGGCAAGAATGATTCTCAAATTTATAATCAGTTATTTTGGAGTAAAATAACTGATTATAAATTGTAAATAGTATAGTTTTATATAAGTATTAATGATTTCTTTCATTCCCCTTCAATGTTCATTACTTTTAAGTAATTAAATTATTATTTTCTAATTTTTTAAGTTAAGGATTAAATATGTAGGTAAGTATTGTTTTGAAGTCGGTTTTCATTTTTTTTTCTAAAAAATAATTTTATTTTTAATATTTAAAAGCTACCATTCATTAAGTGGGAAAATAGGATTCGCAAGTTTTTGTAAAATTTTGTCAGTTTTAGTAGAAGCGCGTTTAGATTTAAATGAGATTTGCCATAGAAACGTCATATACTGATTATTACTGATACATGTACGATTACCATAAGGCGATCAGGCAGGCAATATTCTCATACAGGCACACATCTGAATTTTCACGCGAACGAAGTCGCGGGCAACTGCTAGTAATATTATATATGAATGGTCTTGAGACAGCAATTAGTAAAATTTTGACCAATTGCACTTAATCATAATTTATTTATATCGTGATATCTCGGTTCATCTGCAGAGCATGTTAACCGGTATAGGTTATACCTTCAATAAATCTGTTTATTGTGTAGCTAGCAAACATTTTACGGTAGGAGATCCATATAAGAAGAGACGGTAGAGCATAAACGGGACGGATTGACTGGGGATGTAGGTACATTAAATATAGACTTAGTGTTAGTTTTGTCCGAAAATCAGTGCTTATTTTGATTTATTTTTTAGTATTTCTCGGTCCTATTTATTTTCTTTGTCACCCATAGTATCTTTATCCAATACTGCACTGAATTTGAAATAGCACAATACACCAGCAAAATTGATTTCAAATGACGAAGTGGATTTGGTTTTGCAGTTATACATGCTTCAAACAAAGCGTCATTCCTATGTTGATTATCTTTTAGTAAGTGTCCGTATCTATGTAAGGTACACAATATCATCCAATCTTAGCAAAATAAGTAACACGAACAGTTTACAAAAGTAGACGCAAATACCTACGTTTTGAGTGATTTGGTTGTACCGTAAAAAATATTTCAATATCATGTTTAAAAATATTCGATTCACCATGTACAGCTGTTCCACGTGTTCTACGATTATACCTCCTCTGTTGTTTATTATATTTTAGGTATAAAGAGATGAATAAAAGTTTTTTACAAATACATCTGTTTCAAAAAGTTGAAAGAATACAAACAGAGTAAGTAGTTTGTCTTAGATTTTCTGAACATTCCGTCATGTTATCAGGGTTGTATTACATCTTTTGTTCGCCTTCAAGATATACGCAAATGTATTATCAGTAAGCTGGTCCCTAATTAATATGGTCGACCATATTGATGAGGGTTCAACTTAAATTTGACATATTATATCTAGAAAACTATACATTATTTTAAAATTTTGCGCTCATATTCATATAATAAACGCATCATTATCGGCGCGGCCGCTACCCGCCCTCTTCTCTCGCCTGCGCATCTTTAAGGTGGTTCCGACGAAATTTCGACGAAATCCGCGACTTTCATCTCGATAATTGAGTAGATTCTAATGCTATTTATTATTATTTTTTTTGCCAACAATATACTTTGATTCATGAACTTTAGAATAGTAGAAGAATTATTTACAATAATTGATTATATAACTTATACCAACGATATTAAAACAACGTGATTTCACTTATTTCGAAATATTACTTTTTAATTACTATAGCTATAAATATAAAAGTTATATTGAATCAACCGGAATAAACCAAATGTCAACTCTGTAGGTTTATTTCATTTATTAGGATAATGTTTCAATAGTTATTGATAATTTGGCTGAATCAGCGTCGCAGGGGCTCTGCGCGGGCGACGGGAGGCAGAACGGCAGAGCGGCGCAAGCCCTTCTGACGGACGGACGTATGCGGTTTTTTTTTAAATTATTTACGTAATTCAATAATTGCAAATAAATAATATCAAAAAAAAAATATTATATTGATAGATTTAGTGTTGCAAATAAATTAGATTAGTTATTTAGATTTTTTTAGTGTATTAAATACGTAGGTATTTACCTACATTTATTATTATTTTTCATCAAAATGACTAAAATTTCACGACTGAAACAAATACAAATGCAAAAGATTCAACACATGAATATCCTGTAAGTAGGTATATACCTACCTTCATATTTTTAGTAAAATACCTTCTTTGAGATACTGACCTAGGATATCCTTTAATTATGTTTAGTTCCACGTAAACTAGGTAACAGGTGGTGAGCCTATTGTCGCTCGTGATAAGATCAAGGCAACACCAGGCCTCAAGAATCAGTAAATTCCTGCTGTTATATACCCTAGGGGTATGAATATGAGCTTGCTACAATATTGTCTATGTCTACTATCATTTCGAACTAGGTGTGTGGTAGGTGGGCACATGAGTAAAATATCTAACTTGGATATTTACTCATGTGGCAAGGGCGCTTTCCGATTCCGCCCGACGCGATGCGACGACGGCGACGCCGGCGTAGGTACGAGGTGCTTTGGTCGGAACACGAACGTCGGCGTCGGTCGTACAACTAGCATAGAACTCAAATTACAATGATTATACGTGACATGCGTCGGTTTGCGACCTAGTTAGGTACCTACACAAAACAACCATACACGCTGCTGTTAGCTACCTAACTATCTACGTTATCTTGCACGAGCATAAATACCTATACATTCTATATATACATACGGTGTGTACTTAAATATTCTATCGGTAAGTAATACCGATAAAATAATTAAGTATTTACCTCGTTAGATTTTTTTTCATGAGCTGATAAAATCAGTGTTAAGATACTAGGCTAAAGTAAATACCTACTCTTCTACTTTCAATGCATCTTATTTTAATTTAATTATTTGATTGCAAGAAAGGAAGAAAAAAGGCTTTACAAAACGTCTTAGTCTCTAACCAAACTAAAAATTTGAAGACTGTGAAATTATCACAATTAGGTAAATTAAAAATCCTACTCTCTGTTCCTTTATTATCGTACTATATGAATTTTTAATCCTTAAATTAAATAATATATTGTTGAGTGCCTACTGGACATAACAAAACTAATACCGTATTTCTCGAGTGATAGGTGTATGTAGAAAGTAATAGACCCGGCACGGTGGCACAGTATAAAGAATTCTACTCTTTTTTGTACAGTCTTTACCTAACTAGGTAAAGGCAAAAGAATTATGTTTTAGCACTCTATGTATGTATGTATGTATGTATCTTTATTATATTATATTATAAGTGTATGTACTGTAAAACTACCCCGTGACGTCATCCGCATGGATCCGTTACTTAGCGATAATATTACATTAGTTCTACTTTACCGATTTTGCATTATATTATACATTTACAATACTACAATATGTACGTACATACAAATATATGTATGTACACATATATATGTATGTACATATTGAAGTAATCTATACTTATAATGAATCTCTAGCGAGGTAATTTTCACGGTACATCCTAATCACTCAAACAGTGGGTACTATGCGTCTACTTTGGCAATTGTTCGTGTTACTTATTTTTTTGTACCTTACGTACGGGCACTTACTAGAAGATAATCAACATTTATTTATTTATTTATTTATTGAAAAAGTATTTACAATATCATTACAGATAAAA
This sequence comes from Parascotia fuliginaria, assembly GCA_963082885.1. NCBI lineage: Eukaryota > Metazoa > Arthropoda > Insecta > Lepidoptera > Erebidae > Parascotia > Parascotia fuliginaria. Next base: position 9,503,384 of record OY720174.1, on the reverse strand, counting down.
ACCCAATACGATATCATAAAAAACCTAAAATTAAAAACACTAATTACTAAATAAATATATCTACTTATCCAATACTATACATTTTTGTGCAACATCCTTGAATTTTGATAGGGTACATTGAAAAATATCAATTTCTATAGAAATAATGATATACACATAGGAATGATGACGCTTTGTTTAAAGCATGTGTAACTGAAAATCCTTATCAGCTCCGTCATTTGAATTCAGTTTTGCTGGTGAATAGTGCTGTTTCAAATACAGTGCAGTGGTGGCCATACAGAGTAAAGATACTGTGGAAGAAAAAGGAAATAAAGAGGACCGAGGAGGTAACTATGCCTTCGGACCACTGACTTTCAGACAAAACTTACACTTTACGTCGTTATGTACATCTCCAGCCAAACCGTCCCGCTTATTCTAAAAGATCTACTTCCGTAAATTTTTTGCTGGCTATACAATATACAGAACGATTTACTGAAGTTATATTTGTGATATCCAGATGAACCGAAAATAAATAAGGAAAATGAAAATATGTTAATTCATATAGGTTAATTAAATTAACACTTATGAACGTCAAAGTTTACAAAATGTCAGCAAATTAACCTACAACCAGTTCGCTGACAAAGTAGAGCCATGAGAAGAACTGGCAAGAAACTCAGGCCACTCATTTTAATCGCCAGGTTATTACAATTTTTGTTAGTTATAGTTTCAAGTAGCATGCAAAGTGACACAGGCAATACACTTAACTCTATAGGTAATTAAATACTTACAGCTTTCTATGTTGCAAAGAAAAAATAAAAAGTAAAATGAGTGCTTTTTACGAGAGATATCTTTAGGTAGGTGAAAGAGGGTTTGTATGAATGGGAGATTAAAAATACTATGGAAAACAGTATTTAAACAACATAAAAATGTCTATTGGAAAAATCAATATTCACGCGAATGAAGTCGCGGGCAACAGCTAGTCTATAATATGTATGTATTTACAAAAAAAAAAGTATATAAGTAGTATATCAGTTGTTTAGTACCCATAACACAAGCAAATATAATTGCTTAATTTGGGGCTAAGATGGCTCTGTGTGAATGTGGTAGGGTAGAATATTATTATTATGTTATAGTTATAAGGTGCATTTTATGCTTTTTGTTTAATTATCTCAATTTTGGCATATGTGTGGATTGGTTCCTTTTTGCATAAGTAGGTCCAATTGTTTTTTTTTTTTTTTTTTTTTTTATATTATAGCCTACCAAAGTGACTCCACCCCGCCTGATGGTAAGCAGTCAGTGGAATCCAGAAGTGGCGGCTACTATACCAAAAGCCATCGTCTTAAACTGCTGGTATGGTGGCCTCTACTATGGCGGCTGGGAATGGGGTTAGGGGAAGGGAATGAGGGAGGTGAGGAAAGAGAAAGGGGGGCAATTGGGCCTTGTTTAGGAATTGTTTTTTTATGCTTATTAGTTTAAAGTGTAAGTTAAACTTACTTGTGATTTTTATTATTAGTATCTACATTTGTTTTTATTATAAAGTGGTTTGTAAGTCAATTTAAATTTTATAAAAACCATGTTTTAAATTTATAATAATTGATGTGATACCTATAATCATGTTTTAAGGGAAGTTTTGTGTTAGTTTTAAGTTTAAAAAATGAGTGTATTTTAATAACTTTTAACTTCAGTTTGATCGATAATGAATTAATGATCTAATACTTTATAATTCTGTTGCGTTAAAATGCCGTTAAACTATAAGGTTTTAAGTTTAACCGCGTTTAAGCGTAACAATGAATCAAGTTTTGTACTCTTATTTAAACACATTTATAGACTACCAGACTTAAAAGCAGTGAACGGACGTTAACCACACGAAAGTTTAACATAAGGTAGTTCCACAAGTATTAATGATAAGCTAAATTGACATTATGTGCTATACCGACATTTTAGTTACAATTAAGTTCTTTTGTTTTTTAGGTTTTTAACAAACAATATTTTTTATGAAATAGAGACACTAAAATGCCGTTACGCTAAGCGTAGTGGCATTTTAGCCGCTGATCTATTAGATTTTTGTAACACCAATGGTATACTAAAACGCAAAAAAACGTTTTATTATAAAATTTAATTATATTTACAAACTGACAGGAGAATAAATTAAAAGTATTTCATTTGATCTATATCTTGGAACCTTTAAATCTCAAATAATTGTTGTCATTTGTAAGTGACAACGGTTTCAATTTTTGCCGCGTTTTTTGAGTGTTTACTCAAAACTCGACTTTGGCAGTTAACGGCATTTTAGTTATACCACGGCAGAGCTGGGTTTTGAGTTTATTGGTTTAACCCACAGTAGTTATTTTTATTTCTACTACATATTTAACAAACGTCATGATTCTAAACACTCATCTTTGCTTTCGCTACTATATAAATAATAAATATATAAATAATATATACTAAAAAATATACATACTTACTAAACGAAATAATAAAAGATACTAAAAAAATAATTCATTATTTTCGCGTCTATCAGATTTTAGCTCTGCGGTTTCGGACAAGTAAGGTCATTGTCTTATAGTTGTGCTACTGCTACTTGCCGCTAGAGGGCGGACTCGCACGCAATGTTTTTTTCGGGTGAGGCGCGGGGTGGTGAGGAAGCGAAACGCTCAAGGTCATATGTGACGGAACGCCCTTAACTCTTACACATAATACTTTTATTTTCAAAAAAATTCTAGTATTTAAAGACGAATTTTGAAAGTTTCCGTCTGCTATGTATAGTGTAGTCACTTGCAGATATTCACCGTGTAACATACATCTATATTATATAAAAATGAATCCCTATTTCCCTTGGTCATGGCATCACGTGTGGACGCCAGCCGTTCAATTTCGTTAATTCTTTTTTTGTTGTGTTTGTTATTGTCAGGAGAAGGTTCTTATGCAAGAAAAACTAAGAAAATTGTGCAGTGATTTAGAAAGTTTAAGATACTTAACCACCATATCATCACTACATAGTATAAAACAAAGTCGGTTCCCGCTGTCTGTCCCTATATATGCTTAGATCTTTAAAACTACGCAACAGATTTTGATGCGAGTTTTTTTTAATAGATAGAGTAATTCAAGAGGAAGGTTTATATGTATATAACATGCATAATATAGTAGATAAACATTGATAAATTTATATGTTTTTAATGTGATGTCGTAAATAAACAAATTTTTTGCGCTTACATTGCAACGCTGCCTAAACCCTACAAGATAGATCAAAATAATGTACTACAGTATTGTACACCTCAAAAAGGTCTACAAAAGAGTCCGCAATAGTATATGTCTATCTCTAAGGGATAACCCACAATAACCATTTTTATCCTTTACATTTTATGAGAAATAATGGCTTATTTTCGAAGCGATTTTAAGCAATACAGCATTTATCCTTATCAAATTAAGTACCTTAAATACATTGTGCATTTAATATAAATCAATAATGCCCTTTGAAGCATGTATTTTAAATAAATATTTTCAAATATATAACATATTAAAAATGCAGGGAGAGATATTGCGGCGGGGGGCCGGCATTCTGTAGTAATACAACGTTTACAGCATTTGTTTTTCTTCGCACGGGCAATGCTATTAAGTACTAAATATAGTACCAGCATTGCACCCGTACGAAGCCGGGGCGGGTCGCTAGTTAATATAAATAACAATAATAATAATTTTGTGGCATTTTAAATGATTGCCGGGATATTCAGATATTTTTGGTAAAAAGGTATCCCATAACCGGGCCAGGAATATGACCTATAGATGTAGCGAGTTTGATAAAATTCCATTCAGTGGTTTTTGATATATGCCTGCACTTACAGACAGACAAAAATATTTTAACCCTGCAATAGTATTTTTTTTAAATATATCCAATGGACCTACAGATTTTATCTTGTTAGAGATTTATCATAAGCATAGATTAATCGTGGTCGAATTTCGATCACAGGGCGACCAATAGTGTGTACAAAAAAGAAATTTATCATTTTACTACTTTACAAAAAGCAACGCGTGAATGTTATTTCTGATATCAAGAGTGGGATGTACGACATGATACATGGACTACTGCATCTGTTTACCAAAGAACATGATATAACCATTACCTACTTTTAACTTACTAGCTACACTATATATTTAAAACGATTCGATATACATAATATGAAGTTACGGATGATTAGAACCACACAATACAATTTTGTTTGTGACCAATGTACAAGAATGAGTTTTATTACCTTGTCGAATCGTCATGCGACGAATTTTGTATCGCGACAAATTTTCAAATATCTTGAAAATTATATTCATTTATGTGTAACACTGCACATATCAATGTATGGTCAGTAGAAAAATACAAAATTATTATTAACAACTAGCTGTGCTCCACGGCTTCACCCGCGCGTAGAGATTTATCATAAGCATAGATTAATCGTGGTCGAATTTCGATCACAGGGCGACCAATAGTGTGTACAAAAAAGAAAATTATCATTTTACTACTTTACAAAAAGCAACGCGTGAATGTTATTTCTGATATCAAGAGTGGGATGTACGACAAGATACATGGACTACTGCATCTGTTTACCAAAGAACATGATATAACCATTACCTACTTTTAACTTACTAGCTACACTATATATTTAAAACGATTCGATATACATAATATGAAGTTACGGATGATTAGAACCACACAATACAATTTTGTTTGTGACCAATGTACAAGAATGAGTTTTATTACCTTGTCGAATCGTCATGCGACGAATTTTGTATCGCGACAAATTTTCAAATATCTTGAAAATTATATTGATTTATGTGTAACACTGCACATATCAATGTATGGTCAGTAGAAAAATACGTAATTATTATTAACAACTAGCTGTGCTCCACGGCTTCACCCGCGCGTAGAGATTTATCATAAGCATAGATTAATCGTGGTCGAATTTCGATCACAGGGCGACCAATAGTGTGCACAAAAAAGAAATTTATCATTTTACTACTTTACAAAAAGCAACGCGTGAATGTTATTTCTGATATCAAGAGTGGGATGTACGACAAGATACATGGACTCTGCATCTGTTTACCAAAGAACATGATATAACCATTACCTACTTTTAACTTACTAGCTACACTATATATTTAAAACGATTCGATATACATAATATGAAGTTACGGATGATTAGAACCACACAATACAATTTTGTTTGTGACCAATGTACAAGAATGAGTTTTATTACCTTGTCGAATCGTCATGCGACGAATTTTGTATCGCGACAAATTTTCAAATATCTTGAAAATTATATTCATTTATGTGTAACACTGCACATATCAATGTATGGTCAGTAGAAAAATACAAAATTATTATTAACAACTAGCTGTGCTCCACGGCTTCACCCGCGCGTAGAGATTTATCATAAGCATAGATTAATCGTGGTCGAATTTCGATCACAGGGCGACCAATAGTGTGTACAAAAAAGAAAATTATCATTTTACTACTTTACAAAAAGCAACGCGTGAATGTTATTTCTGATATCAAGAGTGGGATGTACGACAAGATACATGGACTACTGCATCTGTTTACCAAAGAACATGATATAACCATTACCTACTTTTAACTTACTAGCTACACTATATATTTAAAACGATTCGATATACATAATATGAAGTTACGGATGATTAGAACCACACAATACAATTTTGTTTGTGACCAATGTACAAGAATGAGTTTTATTACCTTGTCGAATCGTCATGCGACGAATTTTGTATCGCGACAAATTTTCAAAAATCTTGAAAATTATATTCATTTATGTGTAACACTGCACATATCAATGTATGGTCAGTAGAAAAATACAAAATTATTATTAACAACTAGCTGTGCTCCACGGCTTCACCCGCGCGTAAAATATGGTTTGTTGTACCCATCACTCGGGAGAACCAGACCGATTTTCGGGATAAAAAGTCTATGTCCGTCTCCGGCACCATAATACATACCAACACACACACACACATATACACACACATAACTTGCAGAACTGATGGCCGTCGAGGTATCGGAATTTGTGTGGGCAGGACGATGACACCACGTGGACCGACGACGACGATCTGATAAAAGTGGCTGACAACTAATAAATGAGTGCGGCTGTCAACCAAGCCTATGTTCAGTGGTAGCATCATCATCTTTTGGTTAAAATAATCATGATGATGATGTTGATAATGCAAGAACAACCTAAAGCTATTACACTAGCTCTACCCGCTATTGTTTTAACCAATAAACGGCACCCATCACTACTGCTGAGACTTGTCGGTAATTCAGAAGGAAGCTGGATACAAACATATTATACCATATATTAGACGATTGGATTATTAAATGTAAAAGAAATAAATATTTTGAAGTTATACTTCTTTTGGCGCGATCGGGAAAAATGATGAGAGTGAATTTTTACGATGCGGGCGCACACCGACAGAAAAAAGCAATACCCTGAAGTTAGTTGCGAACCTTTGTGTGTCGTATCAGTACAAATAATCAGTGTGAATAAATAAAAAATATATTGGCGTTTATATCAATTCAATTATATTTATGACGGTCATAGATATTTTTTATTGATCATTTATCAGTAAAAATATTGATTTTGAATATTAGTGGTAAAAGTGGTTTTAATATACTGTTTTAAGTGCATTTATAGATTTGAGGTTAACCTGTCGGTATGTATAATTTATTTACATTGCAAATTATAAATTATTACATTATTATCTAATAAATATTTTTTTTGTTTTCTTTTATTTTAATTATATTTTATGAATTTTCATTATTGTTGCATGCTATTTATGTATATTTATGTATGTATGCGTTGTGTTATTATTTGGTATCTTTGGGTTGTTACGCCAAAGAAATATAACTTCTCACACACTCTTTTTTCTTGTAATCACGGTAGATATGTAGAAGTTTTCAAATTTAAAATCAAGAACATACTGCGTTCGATTTACTTTGTGACGAATAAGAATGTGAATGTTTTTATCAGACAATGACAGACAGACGCAAAACCAAAGCGTTATCATGATAGCTGCGATATTGAGGTACCAACTCAGTAGATGTCTATCATAATAATATCCGTAATATTATAAACTTTCAATAAAAAAAATAAACAACTGATGGAACTGATTAATTTCTGTGGATGAAAGTACTATTTTTCATGGAGGAGGGTGGGTAATATACTGTATGTATGTGAAGTTTTTTAATTAAATAAATAAATAAATAATATACGAAAAATTAGAGGACTTACCCGAGTTTATTCTGTTCTCTTGCAATTCTGATCCAAACATCACGGCACTGTCCATTTACCCATTGCTGGCCGGGTGGGCAATTTGGTGGTACGGTTATGATGTTAGATGGTGCCGAAATAACAGCCTTCCATACATCTCTGCATTGGCCGTTTATCCACTGTTGGCCGGGTGGGCAGTTCGGTGGCACTGTTACAACATTTTGCGTATCAACTTCTGCGTAAGGAAGAGCAGTACAAGTACTGGCAACCAGTAACACCGATATAAATATAATCATATTATAATAATTATATTTTTTGTCTGTTGCTAAATTTGTTTGCCTGTACAAGCTAATTGTGTCGCTTGTTATGTCTCCACAAAGAGAACAATTGAACAAGAACCTTAACTGGTTTCTGATTATATTTATCACCTCACATTTAGTTTTATACAAGATATTAAAGTGACGTAGCTGATAAGACGCTGAAAACCAGCGCTGTTGCGCTTTGAAGCGCCTCAGCATTAAGCTGAGTGACGGCCAATTTTCCGCGTGGACGTGGCGCACATCTGCACGCGAGCTTGTGTGAAGTCCAGTGCCATGGAAATCTTTTTTTTTGTCAGTTTTATGTTTTTGTTTTTTTGACTGTGGCTGAATGTTTATTTTTACATATTCTTGTGTGTGTCACCTACATGTGAAAAATAAACTGTTTTTCTTCTTTTCTTCTTCTTTTCTTTCTATAAGATAACTAAGCAAAAGTATTTGTTTACTATCACTATTAATTGTTTTTTTTACATCTTGGGTATTTTTTATGATAGGTACACATAATATACGTAGATATGTAATAAGTATAGGTACCTCAAAATTTTCAGTCAAATTGCAGCATTAGGTTTCAAATTTATCAAATCTTTAGCTAGAATAGTTTTTAAGGGTTTTATGAATAAACCTGAGCTACGAACAAGTAAGTATCTGTAAGATGGGGGCACGTGTCGTAATAACACGGGATAGAACATAGCTATTGAATTACTTACTGGAACGGTATAAGTTATAGTTAGTTTTGTTTTTAAGATCAAATAATACGGTATAATTGCAGCACACACGAAGCAATGTTAAATCTCTAGGTCTCTTTCTTTCAAAATTATAAGCCAAAAACTGTTATCCCGCGAAAGATTTTTAAAATAATGGTGGCTCGGCAGAAGTGGCTAACCGCACCGTTGCCGTTCCGTGCGCTACATTGAGGCTACATTGCAATAGTGTCAAATCGAGTTTGAACTTATGAGCAAGCGCTGTAAAAGTTAATAAAGTGCGCTCTCTATCGTTTTAGTTTTTGTATGTACTGACATGGAGAATTTCCTTAGACTAGGATCAGTCTGTTAACCTTCTTTAATTTTGATATTATGAGTGCGCTAGTCGGTAGGTATTTGTTTCTTACGTATTTAGACTGTTTGCTCCTAGGGTGATTTGATTACTTAGGACATCTTACTTGCAAAATTAAACACGATATCGATTTGTTTCTATATTATCTGTGTCTTGTATGAAAGCTTAATAGTAAATTAATAATTAAGTAAATAGAAAGTTACGAGCTTCCTTAAATCCTCATTTATAAATAACATAAAATAACATAAAAATTTAAAAGGTAACATAAAACTTTCTCACGGACAAAGTTTAATTATTCAGGAGTTAAAATAACTTTATTTTGAATTAATACATTCAGTAGTTGTTTTATGAGAACCCTAAAACAAAACGTTTAGTCTTACATTTTAAATTAAATTTTCAGTGTTTATGTGTTTTGGGGTGTTCATGTGTGCTCAGAATAGTTTACTCTTGCTCTTTAGGTGCTGAGTTTACCCCCTTTTCTCGGGATGTTATAAAGATATGTCTTGTATAGTTATTATACTCTTTGCGTAGGTACCTATGTATTAGTCCCACCGCGCCTGTCACAGATAATATAAAGCTAGCGACTAGCACTTCCTTTAGTTGTTGTATGTAAGTAGATATACAAGATTATTTTATTATCAATTAAAAATAGTTCCACTATAAATAAACTACTCAATAATAAATTATATACCTTAAAGATTTACTTATCTACAGCGTGCCGTAGACAGACAGCGCCTAGTCTATAGAAATTCTCCATATGTCAGTACAAAAACTAAAACGATCGAGAGCTAATCAAAATAATTCATGTGCTAGCTCGTATGATCAAACTCGATTGCAATAATGTAGCGCACGGAACGGCAATGACGCGGTTAGCCACTTCCGAGCCAATTGAGAAATTATTTTTAAAATGTTTGGCGGGCAAACAATTTATTTTGGCTTATAATTTTGAAAGTAAGAGACCTAGAGATTCGACATAATTCTTAGTGTGTGCTGCAATTTTACCGTATTATTTGATCTTAACAACAAAATTATAACATATACAGTTTCAGTAATTAACCATGTGTTAGCCCGTATTACGTGTCTCCGGCTTACAGATACAGATACTTACTGGCTCGTAGCTCATAAACTATTCAAGCTAAAGTTTTGATAAAATTGGAACCTAATGCTGAGAATTTTGAGGAAACATAATCGTAGCTTAAATAATTACGATGATACAGCTGTGCAAGCCAGAGACACGGGTCTTGCACCCAGTTTTATGATCGTAGCTTCAACAGTATTTAAGTGTGATGGTTAGTTTTTTAGCTCTTATTGCTGCAATTCTGAGTTTTTTTACTACTTATACTTAGTCTTAAAAACCTCAACACTACTAGTTTGCACATTGGCACATGCCGATAGGGCACTATCGGCATGTGCCAGCTGAAGACACGTTTGTCTCAGCTTACTCACAAAAAACAACTCATTGTAACGAAGTTGTGGTTGCTGCAACTTTATAACTGTATCGAGTACGTTTATTCTACAGTCGCACATATAATGGTTTTCGAGATACACGATTTTCCAAAACGTTACTCCAGCAGGAAATGGAATATCTCAAAAACCTAAAGCCGCACAAATTATATTTTCGGCGCACATTTGAGCACAAATATAAGCTCTCTGCCGAAGTATTGTTTTCTTTCTCCGATCATTCGTTTAGAATTTTCCTGATAGAAAAACGTTTCCCTAGCAGTAATCATTTTTTTCGTATTATATCAAAACAACAACATGCACAATTTTTTGTGCGACGCACATTTACAGCAAATTGGGCACTAAATATTCTAAATATTTAGACACTTTCCTGCTAGCGTAACGCAAACGATTTCAGACACAAACCTTTCTCGACTTTTCTCCACAATGCACAATAGAACGAGGGATCCCCGGTCCGTAATATCCTCAGTGCTGTCGTCTGTATTTATTAAATATCTTCTGTCAATACCGATATAGCAATTTTTTTTTACATCCAGCACAAAATCTTAAAATTGAATATTTCATGATTTCCCACTTTTTATTTGGAAAGTTTTTCGGGAGTATTGAAAATTGTTTTTTTTTATAGATTTTGACGCTCTTTCCAAAACTGTGGATTTAACTAAAACAATTTCAATAAATAAATTATTGTAGGCAATTTTCTCAAATTTTTTTTTTTTGTGAGCAGGCATATGTTTTTATCGTAAAATGAGTCTAAAAAGAGATATTATCAAAAAAGTAAGTAAAAATAAGTAAAGCAAAGTAGAAATTCGGAAAAAGCACATTCTAATCTATAAACATTCCAAATTTCAAAACACCCCGAAAACTTTCCAGGTAAAAATAAAACTATTTACTGGCTGGGGCCCCACCACAATCTCTTATAGATATTTTATTACAACTTATCCTTGTTTTAATTGTACTTCAAAAGAAAAAGACAAAACACAGAGTAACATTAAAATAATACTGCTTTATGAGGTGATGGTAGGCCCCAAGGACTAATTAGTGTGTAAACGTGCGTGAGGAAGGTGAAAGAGAAAAAATCTTTTCACTTTCATTTTTCAATCGAAAAAAATAAGTAGGTATCTAAATTTAGGAATTATTTCGATTATTTGATTTAGAGCTGTGACTTTTTGTGAATAAAATGCAATGTGTCCGACAAAAATGTTTTGAGAATAAATGTGTAAAAAAGTGTAGGTCCTCCGGGGCCTCCCTGAGAATGGGAGCCTCCGGCATGTGCCCCGTGTGCCCTTATGGTAAAGACGGTACTGCCTACCTACTTCACACGGAATTATATATATTTATCTAATAAAACGAATCAATTTTGCAATTGACAACTAGGTAGTAGGTACATACCTATACCTATCTACTACGAGAATTCTTCACAATGATAATAATTTGAATATTAATTACAAAACGTGATATATAATGGCTCTGACATAAAGGAAAATGTGCTGTGTGTTGTAGTGCGTAAGAGTCCATCGACATGAGCTTGGTTGAACGTTCTCGACTTGGGTCCCTGAGGTCTCGTGTGGAGTTGGTATTTCCGGCAATTAGTCAATTGTTGAAGTGTGTGACTGGTTGCTCTAACTGTTGTGTATTATCCTTCTTAGCTTCTAGAAACGACTTGAAAATGTAAACAACAACTGAAAAGACCTATAACTTCGGAGCCTACTACTAAAGTGGCTTTAGGTGTCCTAAATAGGTTGATAATATTATGCATCTAAATATTGTCTTTTCTAATAAATATGAGCATTTCTTCAAGAAATCATTATCAGTATGGAATATCTATCTTTATCTACTCTATCACTATACTATTTAGAAAAGATTTTGTTTGTTTGTTTCTCTGAAGGCAATACCAGTCAAATTTGTGTATGATAGCCCAGTTCTTAAGGAAGGTTATAGGCTATGTAACATCACGCTACTGGCGACGGGGGCAGAGCAGCAAGCAAAGACGCAGGTGAAACCGCGTCACGAGAAGCTAGTAGGTACTAGTATAATAAAGCGGAAGAATTTGTTTGTTTGTTTGAACGCACTAATCTCTGGAATTACGCGACGGATTTGAATAACTCTTTTTGCGCCTGATAGCCCAGTTCTTGAGGAATGTTATGGGCTATGTAACATCACGCTATTGGCGACGGGAGCAGAGCAGTAACGAAAGACGCGGATGAAACTGCATTGCGAGAAGCTAGTAGGTACATCGTGATTGCGTAGAAAGGCCACTGGTGAACACTTCCGTCATGCCAATAAAATTATTGGGCAGTGGCCTGGATTTAACGTGTTATTACGTCTATAAGTCTACTAGTACCTATCATCAGCACTATCATGTTATTTCTGCGTTCTCTGAAGAAAGCCCTGCCTCACCGTAAAGTCTCATTGATTACTAAAAGTTATAGGTAGGTACGTACTTACCTCATATTTATACTCCTTGTTTTTACGTTTTATTTTTACTGTACACTCCATTACATCGGTGGGATACTCAATCTTTCGGCGCTTTTTTGTCCATTTATTTTTAAACCACTCAAGTTCTATGATTTTGTAGAATTGTGAGTTAGGCACGTAAAAAAAAAATTAAGAATACCTATCAATAGGTACTGCTAAGCGCTTTAACACTTACATACCTATCTATTATCTACCTTTTTACCAGTACCTGCTGGTCTTCGATTATTACCTAATAATAACACATAGGTAGGTACCTATCTATTCAATGTTTAATTGTTATCTAGATAATTCAATTTTGTTTACTAATAAAGCCTTTATTATGATTTTGTTACAGATCACTTTATCTTTATTAGCTTTGTTTTAGGTACCTACACGCCAAAGTAAACATAGGCACTTGCGTTCTGCAGTTAGGGACTGTTTGTTTGTACCTACCCTATTGTTTGGTTTCCATGTTGCTAGATTATTGATTCTACGAAGGCGTAGATGATGCTTGCGTGTTCCATTTATAGCTTGTACCTATATAGGTACCTACCTACATATTTACATCTAATAAACGTTGGCTGTTCGCTGTATACTTTGTAACACGTAGTAGGTAGATTGGGCAATCATTCCTCGACAATTTTCTTATTGCTTAGGTCGTTTCATTTAGTGTTCGAAGAGCATACCGTGACGACGCTCAAGTGGTGACGTAGTTACATAAATAAGTGAACAAAGACCAATGCGAGACTATCATAAAGCAACTTAGTGATTGTAATAGTGAAAATGAAGCTAAAGTTTGTTGTCGTCGTTTTTGCTACAGTATGTCTTCTTACCATTGTAGAAGGAAAAAAAACTGGCAGAAGTCGAAGTTCAGGATCCGGTCGTGGTTCCAGCAAGAAAACTGCGCCACAGCCAGCGCCTACATCTTTTAGTTATCCACAACCCTCTGCACAAAAGCCATCTCTGTCTGGTTGGCAAGAACGACCTGTTCAAAAGCCATCAAATAACCAACATTCATATCCTTCTAGCGGTACAGGCCTATCAGGCAATAAACCTGGACAAACACATACTAATCAAGAAAGTGTACAACGAAGTAGTGCATCTAATAATTTTGCCGCTCAACCAGGACAAGCAAGTAATCAACCGAGTCATTCTTACCCAGCATCGAGTGGTTTATCAGGTAGCTCTGGAAATGGTTATCCTCAACAAGGGGCAAATAAATATCCCTCACAACAAAGTTCTGGTGCATCTGCAAATGCTGGCAGCCAGGTTGGATATCCGCAATCACCAGGATCTAGCTTGTCAGGCAATGGTCAGTCAGGATCTCATTATCCACAGCAACATGGATCAAGCTTGTCTGGAAATGGCCAGCCACAGAGCGGTTATTCACAATCTAATGCTGGTGGTTCTCCCCAAAATGTAGGCGGAGGATATCCTCAGGCACCACCGCCTTATTCTGGATACAAACCAGGTGGATACAATGGTCAGAATAATTATGGAAACAATTATCATCATCCCCAAGGACCGCCGCCACCTTACTCAAACGTTGGCAACTACGGCGGCTTCGGTGGTCATGGTTCTTATAATCCTGGATATGGCTCGCAAATGCCCGGTTATTTTGGAAATCATGGTAATTCTGGTAAAGGATTCGGAGGTGTTAGTCGAACTGGAAGTGCTCTCACAGGAGTTGGCATTGCAGGAGCTGGTATAGGAACAGTTTTAACTGGTTTAGCGCTTTGGAACCTTGCTCGTTCTACCGGTCGTAGTCACCACACAGTAATTTATGATAACAGGGGCCAGCCTGTTGCGGTTGCACCCGCCAACGATACCGCTCCCGCTGTGGATTCTATCTTGGCCGATTTAGTTAATTGCAGTTTAACTATAAGCAACGACGAAAAGACTGAAGTACTTGCAATCCCATGTGCCATTGCTACATCTTTCACACCAGAAGCTGACGTGAAGGAATCTGGTATCAATCAAACTAAAGATGACAATACCAAATGCACAGTTACGGTTCTTAAGAAAACTGGTAAAGAATTTATGACTACTATTCCATGTTCAATTCTGTTAAATACTGCTGCAGAAAATAATGTTACAGAGCCCGTAATTATTGAGGAATCCGGCAATATAGGCAATAACACAGGCGAGATTGATAATTTAAAAGATGGTATTATGAATAATACAAATACATCACCTATCAACGAAATGACCACTCTTAAAGAACCAACTGCTCTCAAATTTACTGGAAGTGATATGAATTTAAATTGTACTCTGCAACCTGGCGAAGAAAGAGATCCGATTAACCCATGTTATTCTATTATAAATCATAATTTAACTGTTATTCCATTGTCAACCACGGATATACCAAACTGATATAATTATTGTAGACCTTGGATAAATATTATTAAGTGAGTAATTTTAAGTATCTACTTTTTTTGCGTTTATGAAAATAGTCTCTATTTAGGATGACAGGTGTTGCATGAGTAAATATCATTACTAAAATTGGGTTAAGAGAACATACCTACTGATGATGTAAAATTAAAATTATGTAAATCTATAAGTATGAATGTTTGTTTAATATTTAGATCTACCAATAAAATTATTTTGCTTTGAATGTTGTCTAGACTGATATTTTTGTAGCGCACAATGTTCAAATTATTAAATTTAAGTAACTTAATTAGAGCATTACCTGTCAGTAATTTACATCTAATGTTTGTTACTGTCTTCTTGTTAGAATAAGTTTGATAAACTTAGAACAATAAAGTACAGAGTTGTGAAATTATGTACGTACCTACCTGCCTACCTAGATACTTGCTTGATTAAGTAGGTACATCTTCTTCATCGCAGTTCAAGCTTACTTACCTAAATTAGTTAATCCGTATACGAAAATGAATATTGTAGATATATGAACTACAATGGTTGTTTATATCCCCAACACTAATTATAACATACCTAATGCGATGATTGATCGAACTACCTCATATAGACTTATGCCATATCCTATGCCTATTATCTACTAACGGTTTGAGGCAGGTAGACTCATCTGTGTAGGTACCTACACAATGCGCAAGTTATTTCATAACTAAGTAAGTAGGTACCTAATAAAGTTTATATTGTTATGGATCTGTATTTTAATATATCCTTTGATAATAAAAGTAATCGGTGAATAAATAAAACAATTATAATAATTATCTGATTAACACAAAACAGAACTGTGTAACTACCTATATTATGAAATCAGCGCTTATAAATGTAGGTACACACCTAGGTATACATAATATAGGTACGCTAAAAAAAGGCCACAACAGACGGAGCCATAATATAGCTACCACACACGGGAGCTATACTATAAAATATATTTTGCCTTCACTCGGTCTGCGGTCGTCGTCGTCGCCAGCCGTACAGTCCGTACTTAAAGAATGTTCAAATTTTGAAATAACATTAAAATCAATCTAGTTACCTGAATTCGACAAGAGCATTACTTTTCGATCTGATTGAAAGTTCCTCAGAGGATAATTCCGATGCTGAATTTGATGTGCATACAGTTACCCTGTCAGGAACTAAAAATAGAACCACCTGGGTAGTCAAAAAGCTAATGAGAACTCGTGGCGAATTAATTTGTATAGTCGAATAAATGGAGGTGAAGCGAGTGGAGGAAAAGTGCTCGTGCGCATCGGGCACGGACGCGGACGTCGGGCAGGCGTTTGGTGAACAACATTACGTATCCGCAAAATATATCAAAAACATATCAAAAATCTACCGATGTCGACATATTTTGGTGACGTTATAGAAATATATATTATACCTAGCTGCGTGTGTGGTCACTCGCCCATTAATATGGAAAATAAGTCGTAATATGCCTTGCTATGATTCATATTATATTTTACTTATAGCACCGTCTGTTGTGGCCTTCAGTATACGTATACCCAAACAGGGCCAACGAATAAATCGACGCCCCCAAGGAATAAACCTGTATTATACTATTACTGACTTTTTACTGTTACACCAGTTACAGTATCTATGGGTCGGGATACACGTATGCAATTTTTTTTAAATTTTTTCTGCTTCAATTTCCAACGGTTTCCCTTATAACACTTTTGTTCTTTGGAAATTTACCATTTTTTATTTACTAGAAAAATAAGGAAATACATTAATACAAATTAAATTCTGTGGCCACATTTCGGTAAAGTAATATTATTGTAAAATACTTCAGCAAAATTTCCGGTAAACGCGATTACAGGTTTATTATAGTAAAGTTTGTGGTAGACATTTTCGGTATTGTACTGTTTTAGTTATCATCCGGGACGTAAATTTATACCTACACTACTATACCCTTTTATGGTTATTTAAAATTTTACCATAATAAGTCGCTAACTGAACATTACAATCTCTCTCTGTAATAAAAAACACGTTTAATAATCCAGTAAAGCAATATTATGCCTATGATTTTTAAGAAATTTACAAGAATAATTCGTTAAGTAAATATTACTGGAATAATATTGATAAGTTAGGATTGTAAGATATCAATACCCTAAAAATTTTATGAAATCATTTTCGGTAATATGTATTTTGGTGAATAACTAATTCTGTGTATTTTTAATAATTACACTTAATACTATAAACTTTTCGGGTAAAAATTAGCTTTTTCATCATATAACAATGTTGTCATAATTAGCTTTTGTTGAAGAGATATACCCCAAAAACACTAAATAATTTTTCCTGTAAAATTTGATTTTTGCGATAACCGGTTTATTCCCCGGGGACGTCGAAATACTGTTTTGGAATAATTTTATTATTAGGTCTTAAGTAGGTAAGTGCTGGAGATGGACCGAATAGTCGGCTGTGCCGACTATATGGTATAGTCACGACAGCTTAGCTTATTAAGCTCTAACCTCCTGACCGAGGCAGTGTGTGGATCGATCATGTATATTTCAATTTAATTTATTCATAAACAATTTACATTGTATTTGAACTTACAGCATGAAACATAAAAATATTATATTAACTTTAACATTATTTCACATTGAAAGTGCTTCCGGCGCCGCTGCCGGGCTTTGCCATTCCGGTAAGGTGTGGTACGGCCCTTTGTTTCTTTTAATTCTTTTACGAGAGCTTTTATGCACCCAGACCTCATTCGATTTAAGCATGTCTTTTAACCTTTTGAACGCCAATGTCGGCTATAGTCGACATGAGCAAGCGTGCCCTGTGCGCCAACGACGGCTATACTCGACAAAAAACAGGTCACAGAAAAATACAAAATAAACATATTGTTACGTGTCAGGATGGGGTTCGATGTAAAATGCCAGTTACGCGTTAATGAGTTTATTAGAGACTCGCACAATACACTAACAGTAATAATTTAATGCAACAAACACTTATACTGCACTATCACGCTTCGTATACTGCTCTTCGTAAACTTCCGTATCGCTTAGATGTTCGCTCGAGATCGCTGTATTCACAACTGAACGAAGTGCCGACGTTCGAATCCTTTTTATAGTCCTTCAATAGATTTCTAGAACCTTCCAGTTATTACCACAAAGATGCCGACAATTCTCGAAAACAGAACAATGAGTGTAGGTACTTAGCTGCGACGCGTAGGTATGCCTACCGCCGATGGTCTATTGTTATACGTGTAGGTAGGTACATGCAAACGTTCTAGCGTAGGTATTTGTCGTATACGTGTAGGTAGGTACTTGCGAGTGTTCTAGAGCGTAGGTATTCGTCGTACACGAGTAGGTAGGTACTTGCGAACGTTCTAGAATAAGTAATCGTCGTAACAATATAAAATCATTACTTTTATGTATTTTATTGATACACCTTGAAAGCTGAATCTCTAAACATTATTTAATTGCGTACAGTAAACAAAAATGCATATTCCTCATTTAAATATTTGATGATAAAAAACTCAATAATTTATGGTTAAAAAAGTAAGTCCCCTGACGCCAATGTCGTGCAGAGCCGACTGCTAGTAATGTAGTATAATGTTGACGTATATTATATTCTTAAATTAATTTAGGTAACTTAAGGTATTGTAATTTTTGTCATTACAGTTTTTATTGTTCTAACAAAACATAAACGATTGTAAGCACTGAGAAAAAAGTAGTTATACTATATTAAAAACTGAAACATAGTTGCGTAAATACATTTTCGATTTTCCCTTATCGCCAATCATGCGCATCCCTAGCAAGCTCTCGATAATAGAGATGAGATATACTTTCAAAATTCAATACCAGGGCTTCTAAGTACAAGTACGTAAAAATACGAGTAAAATAAGTTAAATAGGGAACAAATTCGTATGAATAAAAAAATACTCTGAAGATAAAAGTATTTATTATACACAAATTACGAGTGTGTTTCTTATCTACATTGAAATATGAATCATCTTTCTATACTTGCAAGTCTTGGACGCGAGCGTCTTACCTAAAGTACTTGCATAGAAATTCAACCTGTATTCTTAGTAAGGTAAGGAGCAAATTCGTATGAATAAAAAAATACTTTGAAGATAAAAGTATTTATTATTCACTAAATACGAGTGTGTTTTTATCTGCATTGAAATATCAATCGTTTTTCTATGGTATGCTATCGCGCGTTCGCCTTGTAGCACATACTTTCATACTTGCAAGTATTGTCTGCTCGTACCAGGGCGCCGTACTTCGAAGCGAAGCTAAAACCCTGGTAGCGTAAATACGTTTCATCTCTACTCGATAAGCAGTCCCCTCTGCGCCATTGTCAGCAGTAGCCGACTGACTCGTGACGTCGTAAGCGTGTGAAGTGAATTTTAGTGCGGGGAATATGGAACAACAATTATGTTTTGTACATGATTGCAATAATGGCCACTGAAGAAGTATTTACCACTGAACAATTATTACGTATCTTGGAAGGTACTGAAGACGATGAGTTTTCTGAATCGGAATCTTTAGATGAAGATGATTTAATACTGGCCTGTTTTTTTACTTTCCCACTGCAGGGCAAAGGCCTCTTCTCATATAGAGAAGGAATGAGCATTAATCACCACGCTTGCTCAAGGCGGATTGGCAATTTCAGACCTTTAAGTCCAGGTTTCCTCACGATGTTTTCCTTCACCGTCAGTCAGAAATGTCCAAGATAAACTTTATAGTCTGTCAAGAAAGTCGTGACAATAAATGAGGGCGCCACTGTTCTTTAACTGGTATCATTTATACTAGGACTAGAACAATTAAGATACTTGTAATGTTATTGTTAAATTTAATTTAAGCACATAATATAACAATCATTTATAGTTAGATATTATAATCATAATTGAGCTTAAAATTAAGTACATCATAACAAATTGTGTTGTTTATGTGCCTTAAATGTAAAAAAGGCAGTGGAGCTGTGAGTTCGATCACCGCCAGCAGTAGCAATGTGAATTTCACTTTGTGGAATTTATAAGTACTAGTCAAACGATATACCATCTGCTAGCGGTGAAGGAAAACATCTTGAGGGAAACCACATGTCCTAAAAGAAATTCTATGGGCATGTCTGATTCACCAACCCGCATTAGGCTGTGATTATTTATAAGGTGAAACTCGTATAAATATTATTAAAAGACTGACTGATTCTAAAAGTTAAAAACTATATGCAACAGGTAATTTCAGCCACTTTTAAATAATAATGATGCATTAATGATACCAACATTAAAAAGAAAAATTAGCTAAAAGTATAAAATAAACAGATTTAATCAAAATAAAACAATTTTTCTGTTCTGATTTTTATTTTTTGTAAGAAATACCAATAGATGTAATAATGTGCCTAAGATGCTCAAAACTGCCATCATAATCCAAGTCTTCTTGACAACAGCAAGCAATTTTCTTAATGTAGGAACTTCCTAACTTCGTACCGTATAAAAGAATTGTATCTTTTGTCTGATAGCACAGATTAAAAAGTCATTCAGCATTTTTTTGGATCGACCATTGCGATGTTTTCCAGGTGTGGTGAATTTGCCATTGTTGTTGAAACTTTCATTTACAATACGACGGACTTTCTAATTGCCTGAAATCATCATTTTAACATAGTTCAGAAAAGAATATTTCATACTTTATAATATAATTATATACTTATATACAAGTATAATAAAAGTATCAAAACCATCAAGTTGATCTATAAATTGTTGTAGATTGTGTAATACCTAACCTCAAAATATCGCATTGTAAACATTATACGTATTTATCATAAGCAACGATTTTGTTTAGCATCTCTAATTACAATATGTGTAGTTATAAGTAAAACACTATTACATACCTGTCATTTTATCTGTACCTGCGTACACATCATTTAAATCTCATAAAACTCGACCGGTTTGTTATTCAGTAAAACATTGTTTGTATACATGGAAAATGATTTCTCTACTAGCACTTCGAATAGGTTTACTCATGGTGACAGTATTTCTGTTAATTTATATTACAAATACTACTAATTTGTAACTTTAAAAATAATTTTGTTGATAATATCAATAAAATTAACAGGTTGACATTTAAAATAGCGATGTAACTCATGAGTGAATTGAAAAAAAGATGTACATCTTTCAAAAAGATTTATTAATTCACTAAATCACCCTTGTTTAAAATACATCTTTAAATCTTTTGATTTAGTTTTACTATTTCAAGTGTGAAGGATGTAGATTGAGACGACTGTATCAGAGTTATATTGAACAAAAATAGAGAGAATGATTAGAATAGTTGCACATGCATGTACTGATTCCTTTAGCCGCGCATAGAAAACTATTTCTTATGCCTTTATTACTAAATGCATAATCAAATGAAATAAAATTCGTTATTATTTTATTAAATTGTTACTTTTTAAATGAGTGAAACATAATTTTAAGCTACTAATATTGCTTGCATTACATTGGTTATTTTGGTGTGCAATTTTTAAAAAGTGTATATTTTACCGAATAGTGGAATATGTGGACATGAATATTAGTTATCTAGTTATTTCAATTTTCAGACTTATTTTTAAATACAGGCAGTACAAAAAAAGAAAATTATCTCCATAGCAACGCAATCCAAACTAATAAAAGAAATGAAACAAACTAGATATGCTGTATCTACCTAACCTACTTAGACGATACGATATCATATCAACCGTATCAGTAAAATAATTATTACATTTTCGTTCAAATACATCATGAGACCAATTGTAATTCAAAGATGTAAAAGAGTTAAAGATTTAAAAGAGTTATTTAAATCTTCAGAGGTAAAGGATGTATAAATCACAAATCTGTTAGATGATTTAGTTTGCGCATGGCTAATTTAAAACTACCACCATAGACATGTAAATACTGGGTTGCCTAATTAAGAAAAATATTAGTTCCAATTTTATTCTTTTCACGACTTTCTTGACAAACTGAAGTACAGTCCATTCCAACTCTAATTTCGGACAATGTAAACAATCCTCCATATTGCCATTGTCTATGGTTTCATGAATTTACTAGTGATGGGGAAAAGGATGATAAAAATAAAATTAATGTCATCAATTCATCATACATATTTAAATAATAATTTCTCATACTTTTTTTCTAACATTTTTAAATAATATTACATTTACTAATACTCTATTTGCGTAATCGATTAATTCTATTTGATTTGTTATTTTTATTACTCCAAATACTTGTATTTATGTTAAATATGGTATTGTATTTTATTGTAACCGGTGACTTATAAACTATAAGATAATAAGACAAACAATTTACATACCTAATTAATAAATAAATGTAATTTAAATTAAGCATTGACCTCTAATTACAACTATTTGACCACGGACTGAAATGGAATACTGGGATACTTTTGAATATTTTCCCGCCTGATAAAAAATTGTGAAATATTGATTATATGGAATTTGTATGTATGTTACGATTTTATTATACTATATTACAATAAAACAAATGAACTCAGACTTGCGAGGGCAAATGACAAAATTAAATTGTATGTGAATTAATCCGGGCAAGTACCAATGTGATTTTTCAAATAATATGTACAGTATCGACCAAATCCATTTTCGGACAATGTAAACAAACAGTTTTTTCAATATTTTTCTATCAAAAACTCCATAAACGATGACACATGGGTTTATACACATTCTGTTCACTATATACTTAATTTTGCAACTATTTCTACTAATGATTAATAATCAAATCTAGTTTATTTAATAAAATTACGAATTACTTTTTGCGGTCGAATTAAGACGTCAAAATGATTGACAGTTTTATTTTTTCTGTACTCTATAATGTCTTTGAAAACCAATGTTGTAATTTATCAAAATAAATAAGTTTAACCAATACATATCATAGGTACATAATATTTTGTCATTTGCCCTCGCAAGTCTGAGTTCATTTGTTTTATTGTAATATAGTATAATAAAATCGTAACATACATACAAATTCCATATAATCAATATTTCACAATTTTTTATCGCGGGAAAATATTCAAAAGTATCCCAGTATTCCATTTCAGTCCGTGGTCAAATAGTTGTAATTAGAGGTCAATGCTTAATTTAAATTACATTTATTTATACATTAGGTAAATTGTCTTATTATCTTATAGTTTATAAGTCAACGGTTACAATAAAATACAATACCATATTTAACATAAATACAAGTATTTGGAGTAATAAAAATAACAAATCAAATAGAATTAATCGATTACGCAAATAGAGTATTAGTAAACGTAATATTATTTAAAAATGTTAGAAAAAAAGAATGAGAAATTATTATTTAATTATGTATGATGAATTGATGACATTAATTTTATTTTTATCATCCTTTTCCCCATCACTAGTAAATTCATGAAACCATAGACAATGGCAATATGGAGGATTGTTTACATTGTCCGAAATTAGATTTGGAATGGACTGTCTATCTCTAATGTACATGCGACGATGTCTTTTATAAGACTCGTCGACGGCGCCAATGTTGGCTATTCCCGACAGTAAGGTACATCTGTACTGAGAATAGTGCTGTACCTAGAGTTATTTTCATTTAAACTGTTGTGTCTTAATTATTGTTTTTATGTTATTAACAACTTCGTAACTACTTGAGTGGAAAGCCGTAAAATATTTAATATTGGAATGTGTGTTCTTTTTAACATATTAATGGTCGACCATTTATCTGGCAAGTATTGATAATAAAATAAAATAATAATGGTTATCGATATAATGTTGGAATCCCTATTTTTTACGTAGGTATTTAAAGCGATTTTTGGCGTACAGGGCACAGAAATGCCGATATGGCGTGGCGGTGAAAAGGTTAATTTACCATAGCCTATAGACAAATTTCATCTATCGATATCGATAAACTGTCAGAAGGTATCGCAGCACTATTAAACTTCTATTTGTCTCTGAGTGTGTACGCTTGTCTTCGTAATAAAGGCTTTAGACACGGAAGACTAGGCAGTTTGGTCGAAAGACTATAGCCTGCCCTTTGGGCAAATAAAAAAAAAATAAAGGCTTTAGTCCTTGTTCTGAGTTGTACAGAAATACTAATAGATTGGGAAATGAAACGGACTGCACGCGACAATACATGTCATTACCATGCACGTTTAGCTTAGAACAAAACTGTGAGTTTATTCATTCAACAAGCAGCTTCAGAAGGCCTCGCAATAATTGGTAAATAAAAATAGTACAGGTGATTTTAAATTTTAGTCGTATTATATCTTGAAAGTTGATGGCGGAGTGCACTAGATGGTATCATTCTCAATTAACGCTTAGATAAAATTCAAAAAAGTATTCCATTTTACGCAGAAAATATGTCAAGCTTTCAATTTTACATATGATTTTTTTTATGTGACCATAGTTTGTAAACTTCAAACATTATTTTATTATGGAAATCGTTACATTTTCAATATAATTCTATGATTTTAATTAAATTTCAGATAAATATAAAACTGTAAATTATTATTGGAATGAAACGTGCTATAGTCTATTGTAGTTATTGTCTGTGTTCTTTAAACTTTAGCATAGCAAGTGTGAAGTGTCAAATCTTTTCAACACTGTGAGATTTATTGGCGGTTGCGAAAGATTAGAAACTTTTTGTTTTCTTGATATCTTCCTATTTTCATCTGCCTATTTTATATCTCTTACTATTGTTGGCCCGGATACGTATGGATTTCGATACTATCGCATAATTTTATTCACTCTTGCACGAACATCAAACCGTTTATTAGGTACCTACCTACTTTTTAAAACGGGTCATTTTTAGAGATGAGATATACTTGCAAAATTCAATACCAGGGCTTCTAAGTACAAGTACGTAAAAATACGAGGGTCGAAAACCAGGTTTTAAAATACTTGAAAGTATTTGTCGTCCCACCCGCTAAAGGTCGGGTTCGAGTATGGCAACCCGCTCCACGCTGGACGCGAGCGCCTTACCTAAAATACTTGCATAGGAATTCAACCTGTATTCCCAGTAGAATAAGGAACAAATTCGTATGAATAAAAATATACTTTGAAGATACAAGTATTTATTATACACAAAGTACGAGTGTGTTTCTTATCTACATTGAAATATGAATCATTTTTCTATGCTATCGTTCGCCTTAAAGCACTTACTTTCATACTTGCAAGTGTTGGACGCGAGCGTCTTACCTAAAATACTTGCATAGAAATTCAACCTGTATTCTTAGTAAGATAAGGAGCAAATTCGTATGAATAAAAAAATACTTTGAAGATAAAAGTATTTATTATTCACTAAATACGAGTGTGTTTTTTATCTCCATTGAAATATGAATCGTTTTTCTATGCTATGCTACCGCGCGTTCGCCTTGTAGCACATACTTTCATACTTGCAAGTATTGTCTGCTCGTACCAGGGCGCTGTACTTCGAAGCGAAACTCTGGTTTTAAGCCCTGGTAGCGTAAATACGTTTCATCTCTAGTCATCATTTTGTTGGTGAAAATTGTAAATATGCACGACAAAAAGTGTTGTGTGCCTAGCTGTTCGCTAACTCGTAAGTATCTTTTGACTACCAAGTAATAAAACATTCATACTCTTACATTAACGTAGTTTTTCAACAACAGATTCTATCTTTAAAACAAATAGTGTGCTTTGAATGAAATAATAAACATAAGTTTAGTATGTTTTTAATTCAAATATGAATTCATAGTATATAATTATACGGCATTTATTACGTATTAATACTACTATACTTGCCGCAGTGCAGGTGAATAAGTTACTTCTTTTGGTTACCTCCTGCTCTGCTCCTGTCATTCGTAGCGTGATGATAGAGACTGCCTCTAAAACCTCCCTCAAGAACTGGGCTATCAAACACAAAGATTTATTCAAAGTTCCAGAGATTAGTGGGTTCAAACATCAAACACTTCTACTTTATATATTAATAGTATAAATTTAATGAATCCCATAAAGTAATGATAACAAATTCTCTTTCAGGTAAAGATAATGCTATTTTGCATTTATTTCCTGATCCAGGAAAGGATTTGGATAGGTTTAATAAGTGGATATTATGCTGTTGGTGGTAACCTGTTTATACTAGATCCACTACAAATCCATAAATGTGGGAGAGTTTGCCACTCTCATTTTGAATAAAAATTTTACACTGCAAGTAGAAGGTTAAGTGCTAATGCAATACCCTCTCTTGGCTTATCAGGTAATAAAGTAGTGCATGCTATAAGATATTTATTGGGTTAGGGTGTTTCCTTTAGGGTATTATAGAGTTAGAATTTTTGTAATATTTTTTTCTGAAATCGCTATTTATATTATTGCTTTGTATAAAAAAAATAAAATGTTTTTGGTACCTTTTATCTCCAACTAATAGTTTAGTAGTAAATCGCGGTTAAACTTTTTAAGACTGACAATTTTTGATGAAAAATATTTTCCAAAAATCTCTATAATATAATATCTTAACAACTACACACAACGCTGAACTTGCGGTCACTGACATTGACCTTAATTTGTGTCGCATGGTGTTCCTCCACCCTATTAATTCCACATCTCACTGGGTTCCAAATGTACCTTTAGGCTATTTTTCGGTAAAAAGTCCTATTTTTCATAGTGCCCTGAATGCTACACTGATCAATTTTTTCCCTTATTAAATTTAGGTAGAACTTTATAAATTTAATTTTATTATTATTTTAGGTATCTGCATTCCCACAACAACTGTGCAACAAATGGCTAATCTGAGTGGGAGAATTTCTGTACCAGATGTTTTGGTCCCATCGGTCTACCCAACTCTTTGTAACCGAACTCTGTCAAGTTCTCAAGAACCTACTGCATCAACATCAAAAGGTAGAATGATATTCATATTATTCATATTCACTTAATCATTAAGAACTTTTACATGTATTTAAATTTCACATACACACATAAATGTCACAATAAAATAATGAAACAATAATAATGAAATAAAATAGTAATAAGTAAGTCTATTAAAGTTAAAAATATCATACAAATTAATACAAATTATATACAAATTAAAAATAAATTATATGTCATCTAACGAATACACACACCTTTTCAGTTAGGTAAGCCTTCAGTTCCAACTTAAATTCATTACTGTATATAGAGCATGGCCTTTAGCTCTTGTGGTAACTTATTGAAAACATTTATTGACATATAAATCTTGCTATGTTTATTTATTTAATTATTTATTTATTTAGTAAATGGATGACTTATAGGTAAATAGTTTTATTACTAACAATAGGTTATATAACAAGAAGGCAGTTACAAGTCATCAGTTCATCACTTATAGTCATCAAAAAAATTATCAATAAAAAAAGAAAAATGTAAACAAAATTAGGAATTATTATTATTATTGCCCTCTTGAGAAAAATTAACGCTCTTGTGATATTATAAATGTAGCTTCAGCGAGAAAAGAATGCTGTATCTGAATTTGGACTCAACTAGAGCATAATATACCATTTTTAGATATTGCATGGTGACTTCATTTCTGAGACTCTTACATACCTAACAAGCAGAGCTTATTGCACTCTCTAAATTAGTAAGCTCATCTTGCCAATTAAGGTGCTCATCTACATGTACCCCCAGGAACTTTATTTGCGCTACTGTTTTCGAAATCTCTTCAATTAGGACACAGTGTAAATTATCTCTGTTCTTTGTTGTCAAACGAAACAGCATTACATTTGTTTTGTTGGAATTAAATTTTAAACTATTGGCTGCAAACCACTTATGAAAAATTTGTATCTCTTCATTCACTTTTAACCTGAGACTATTGATGTTATGAGTCTATATTATGGCATTGGTATCATCTACGAACATTACCATTTCTATTTGCTCTCGTGATATTTTAGTTACGTAATGCATTAAATCATTTATGAATGTTATGAAAAATATAAGACCCATAATAGAACCTTGCGGAACGCCTGTATTAATTTGTGTCATTTTAGATTTAAAACTATCTTTACAATTGATTTTGCTTTCTGGACCCTGTCCCTCTTTTATGCCTTGGATTTCCATAAATATTTTCTATTTTATAAGTACGTTTTTAGAAGATTGTGCTCATTATCTCTAACCCCATAATAATCCAATTTTTAAGTACCTGCTCGTGGTTTATATTGTCAAACGCGGCACTTAGGCCTAAAAAGAGACCAGCCACTACCTTTTAATCCATTCCATTCACATCTTGTGTCCCAATGTTTGTTTCGATATCCGAACTGTTTTAGACTTAATACTTTATTTAACAAGATGTCTTATCGAACGACATATTATTAATTTTTAAAAAATATTTGACAAAGTAGGAAGCAACGAAATAAGCCTATACATAGACGGATCACTTTTTGAACCTTTTTTATGTACTTGTATTATTTTTGCTATTTTAATTTGGTCAGGAAAGTAACTCTGGCAAAAACAGTCATTATACAAATTACTTAGAGGTATTTTTAACCAACTTCAAAAAAGGAAGCTTCTCAATTTCTTTTTTCTTATATAGCCATGTACATCTCTGTCATACATATTTCTGTTGTTCATAAATGTATGTAGAGCTCCATTAATTTTGTTATCTACATTTTAGATTTATTGTAAAAGAAACAACTGATAAACTGTATATTATTCCATTGTCTCTATTATTGTAAATGAATGTTGATTTATTATTATTCCAGGTATTTGTAGTACTGCGAGAATTCCTTTGCAAGATGTGACCAATAAGACTGTGGCAACTAACATTGTAGCATTACCAACATTGTCAGTCCCGTCTGCCCACTCATCAAAACTAACTCCTTCAACTTCTACATTGAAAGGTATTTTCTACATCTATAATAGGAAAATAATTCTTCTTGTTTGTACAAACATAGTAATAGAGCTTTGCCATGCCTTTGCCAGCTAACATAGTTCATAAGAATAAATGGTAGGTACGGTTCTCAACTATAAAAAAATGTACAAAATACTGTTCTTTTTTGTCTACTAGTACTAGTAGTAAGAATCTATAAAATTTATTTATTTATTGGCTCACAAAATAAGTTACAAACGTAAAGAAGCAAAGTAAATATATAAAATAGAAAGCTAGTTTGTAATTCTATGCATGTGTGCACAAATACTCCAAATATTAAATTGGTTGTAACAATACAAAATTATTATTAACTGGATCTGTAACTACTGATACATGGAATCCGGCTAATTTCATTTTGGAATTTACTGAGACTACTATTAAATAAACATGTCTAAGGAAGAATCTCGAAACACCATGTGGTCGTATAATCTGCACATTCTGGTAACAGGGTTATAGAAAGAGGTATTATTACCTAATATATTTTGAATAAGATACAATCATAATTATTCTATTTCCTAATGAACTAGCTATCTAATAAATACTAATTTAGTTCTAGCAGTGGCGTGCACTCCATATAAGCAGAAAGGCACTGCCTACCTTAATAATTGCTTAAAGTCACAATTTTGCCAATATAATTAAATAATGCCTACCCTGTTAAAAATCTATAATGTCTACCCTGTCAAAAATCACTGTGCACGCCACTGAGTTCTAGGTACACTCATAATCAACAGAGTTAATGTATCTATGCTCTGCCGCTTTTTTATGTAGGACACTTTGGCTAGTTGTTTTTCTTAGTACAATCGTATATTTAGTGCCCTATTTCACACTGGTTAAAAATACTACATTTTTATTTTTGTTTATTTTCAGTTAAGGAAAAATAATGAAATACAAAATATTTGAAATTGATGGCAATGAAATTGTACCATTATATGGCCCTCCTCACCTCATAAAAGGTATCAGAAATAACTTGATAACTAAAAATTTACTCTTTAAAATGGATGGTGTGGAGAAAATTGCTAAATGGAATCACATCGTGCAAATATATGGTGAAAACCCTGCATACAAGGGCATTAGGCTAATGCCGAAATTAACTGAACGACATGTGGTACCACACAAAATTTCGAAAATGAAAGTAAAATGTGCTACTCAGGTGTTCAGTCAAACTGTTGCAGCTAATATGGGATATTTATCAAGTAAGTAACCATTTTTAAATAGATTATGGTACATAAAGTAGTTACGTTTATATACGTTTATATAAATATACCTATACTATTTCGATTCCAGGTATGGGAATTCTGCCAAAGGAATGCGGAGATACCGCAGACTTATTATTATTTTTTGATAATTTATTTGATTCCGTCAATGGAAGTCATGATAATTACAAAAAAAGAGCTGGTAAACCTTTACTCGGCCCGGTGACACCAAGTTCAGCACATAGAACGGTGTGGTCAGAAGCCAAAAGAGTTCTAAAATCCATGAGGTTCAGTTCTAACAACAGAACTGGTCTAGTGCCATCAATTACAAATTGGTTGCAAACAATTGAAAATATCGAATATATTGTTGAGGTATTGTCTAAAAAATATAATTTGACGTCTCTATGGATGAGGCATTTTAATCAGGACCCTTTAGAAAATTTTTTTGGCTGCATTCGAAGCCACGGCTATAGGAATGTGTCGCCATCTTGTGTTGGCTTCGAGTCGGCCTTCGCTTCGCTGTTAATAAATAATTTAAGTAGCATTCATTCTCCAGGCTCTAATTGCGAGGTCGACAACTGTGTAAATTTTAGCTCTCTAAGTAAATTGTTTTTTAAGACCCCTGAGACGTCAAATTATTTAGTGGAAATAAATATGGATGACACAAATAGTGACATCTTTATAGACCCCAATATAAAAAAACAAAACCCAAAAATAAATGCACAGCTACATGTGTGTGGATACGTTTTACGCCAGTTAAAAATTAGGTGTGCTGCCTGCAAATCAGCACTGTTTAGTGAAAGTCGCGACTGTGAAGCTTTATTGTTCAGAGAGTACAACAAAGTTAAACGGTGTTTAAATTACCCTTCCTCGACTCTAATAAAATGTTTTTCAAATATACAAGACGTTGTCATTCATATTATAAGAAAAGATAGTAAAAAGGCAAACTTAAAACAATATATAAAAACAATACTTTCAGTTGTCATTGATTACAACTTCATAACTTGTAATCAACATCAAAAAGACATAATTAATAGAATTGAAGAACTGTCAACAAACTTATTTATTTGTAATTGGTGCAAAGACACAAATAAATTATTAAGAGGGTCTCGCACCGATTTTGACCAGCACGATGATATCCAAAAATTGTCGATAGCATATTGCAATAAAAGACAAAGGTATAAGAAAAGAAAGCCTCCTTACACTGAATTTCTCAAAAACAAACTATATTTGTTTTTCACCCAGCATCAAATCAAAACCAACAGCAAATTTTAAAATAGCAATTCACGAGTGTTCCAACCACCCTGACCGAAATTATGACCAATTGATTATAACTTATTATTGATTACAACTTCATAAGTTGTAATCAATAAAAAAGACATATTTAAAAGATAACTAGCTGTTGCCCGTAGCTCCGCCCGCGTAAATGTCGGTTATATCGCATAACCCATGAAATATTCTAAATGCGAAAGTAACTGTCGGTCTGTCTGTTACTCTTTCACATTTTAACCACTAAACTGATTTTAATTAAATTTGGTTTTTAACAGCTAGTAAATTACTTAAATATTGTCGATTTTTTATACAAACTTTCATCCCCTATTTCGAGCTTTTTCGCGACAAAATATAGCCTGTTTTGTGCCCCGAGGTTTAATCTATCTCTACATCAAATTTCATCAAAATCGGTTCGGTGGTTAAGACGTGAAAGCATAACACATTATACAGTGTTATAATACGTAGTTAAAATACGTAGTCAAATTACCATAATAGTTAAAACTAAATAATTAAAATTATTTCTTTTTTTCCATATATTGATAAAATAATATTAGTTGGTTGCTTGGTAATATTTATAATTATGGTGTTTCGGTTGCGCCAAATGTTACAATTGTAACTCACACCAAAATTGTAATTCATAATTATCTGGCAATTAAAAAAAGTGGCTTGAGTTCCTTGCCAGTTCTTCTCATGGCCCTCCCTACGTCAGTGAACTGGCTGTAGGTTGATTGGCTGACATTTTGTTATTTTTACCGTGTATACGTGGTAATTTAATTAACCCAAATGAATGTCTTTGATTTTGATTTTGAATTAAATTATTATGATCGTCTCGTACCCAATTTGACCAGCATGATGATATGATAATCATGATGTTATGATGTTCATATTTTGTTGCAATAAAAGGCAAAAGTAAAGACTTCTTTAATAGAAACATATTGTTTTATTTTTATGTCCTCACCAAACCTTTATTTACGTCAGTCGGTTTTTGAGACGCAACTAGCATTATCAAAGTCAAGTAATGGTGATGGTTAAAACCGTACTTACATTTTTACCAAACCATTATTTGGCTTAACTGCGAATCATAAAACTGGGTACCTAGTAGTCACTTGTGACTACATAGATTTATAATATATATATATACACGCACACATTGACATATTTATAGGCAAAGTTTCATCCTTAGAACACCAGACGGCGCGCTCCGCATATTTTTGCACAGAACAAGTACTAAAGCTTTTATAAAACTAGTTGACGCGCGTTCCGCATCATAAGTCACCTATCAGTGCATGCGTAATAGCGTCTCAATAAAATTGCAGTGTATTTTGGTGTAAAAAGCGTTCAGCGACATCAATCTTATTAAATAAGGCATTAAATTAGCAATTTAACCAAATAAAATGCTAATCAACAAGTGTTGCCAGGCTTATCACCAATACTCCAATCTGGGGTAATAGTTTAAGTTGAATTAACATAAAAACTAACCTTTCCTTTTTTATATCTCGCCTTGTTGACATATCTAATAAGTTTCATTTTGGATGTACATTATTGTGTCACCGTTCCCATATTTATTTATTTTTAATTAAAACCAATGTTTTTTTTACCAAGTAATGCACAAAATAATATTAAATGAACAAGTAAAATGAGATTATAAATCCAAATATACAAGATTAGTGCACTTTATTCCGAAAGATAATTGCTCATTTCTTACAAAAATAAGCGTATTTATTTTTAAGAAACTGGTCACACTTTAGCATAATTAGAGATGAGACAGTTTAATCACAAATATCGATATTGGTTTTCCAGTATTAAATTAATTTTTTTTTGTTTGTTTTAGATTTTCAAAAGAAGCAGCGCCTCGAGTCGCTTGGGTCCAATATTGTAGGAACCATATAAGTGGGTTCCTAAGCGTACAAGTATCTGACTAACAGCTTAAAAGACAAAGCCTTCTGTGCTGCCAGCACTGCTACCTCCTTCCTACCCCCCAAGCGGCGGAGAGCTCAGTTTTTAGCAAGTAAACTCGCTGTGCGCTACCTCCTCTTATTGCATTACCTAGGATTAGTTAAACTAGATTTATAAGGTTAATTTAAATTGCACAGTTTTTCAGTATTTTATTATACCTACTTAAATAAAGACTTTCTGAAATATATTCTGTTGTTTTTTTGTTATCTGAACAGATAAAATATCTCTCTAATAAAAATCTACTCATACATTCTCATGTCAGTGTCTTGTTACTATGTAATCAGAACAAAATACTCCAATTACAAGCTCTGCTTAGTTGGAACGAAATTTAATAGCAACAGACAATTAATTCAAAGTATTATTTGGTTTGAATATACATACATACTTAGGAATAATACACGTAAAATTGACACGTAATAATTAATTAGAATCTTTAATCCACACTAGAACAAATTTCAACAGGTGGTGGTTATTGAACATACATCCTTGTGCGCAGTAGTAAAATAAAAAAAAAGAGTGGGTACCCATGTACGCACGTAAGAAGTTATACTTCTTTGGCATAACAATCCGAAAATACCAAATAATAATACAACGCATACATACATAAATATTTGAATTGATATAAACGCCAATATATTTTTTATTTATTCACACAGATTATTTGTACTGATACGACACACAAAGACCCGCAACTAACTTCAGTGTGTAAAAGGTTCGCAACTAACTTCAGGGTGTTGCTTTTTTCTGTCGGTGTTCAAAAAAAACCGGCTAAATGCCAGTAGGACTCGCGCGCCGAGGGTTCCGTACTATCAGGGATCGGAAGTATTGAATAAACATTAGTAAACATAGTAGGAGAGCCCGACCGCATAACCAGATTTGTTTATCGAACAACGTTTAACAAATAAATTTAGCCCGACCGTATGACGGGACGGGCTTTATTGATAATAATTACAAAAAAGTGTGCTAGTTAGAAACACTGTTTTATTCTTCCTGTAGTATTGACATAAACATGAATTAACAGAATTACTTCTAGTTAATTCATGTTTATGAACTATTTACTTTACTTTCATCTATTTCAAAGTGCTTAAATAAAAAAAAAACCTTAAAATTTATTACCTAAAACTGTTCTATATAATATAAGATAATGCTCATTTTAATAAGCAAACATAATAATCATGAAAATAATTAAATCTTTCGCGTACTTATATGAAATCCTAAACATCGATACTAAATATCGACAGAGTCAAGCTCTAACTGTTTTATGCTAAGGAAGCGTAAACTGATAGATGTCCCTGTGTGTGAATGTGATTGTGTGTGTTTAGTTTAAGCTAGTGTGTAATAATTTTATTGTGTGCGTGTCTAACGACGCGATTTAAAAATGCATTAGTAGTTAACATTGTAATTAGTGTGCGTTGCTCGCGTTACCCCGTCCCCCGCCGAAAGTGGCAGACTTTTGCGCAAGGGAAATAGAGCGCGTGTCCACTCCTGTTGGTTTAATGCTCTAAGATAGAAGGAGTGCTAATTACCCTCATATACTTGTCCTATTTTTCCAAATAAGACGGATACATTGAAAAGAAAGAGACAAATAATTTTGCTAAGGAAGGCTGGCGTACACTGTAGAAACGTCAATTTGGTTACCTTTGGTTACCTTTGGATGCCGAATTAAGAAGCGAACTAATGTCAAATGTTCCAACTTGTCAAGGCCTCTAGACAATTTAGTCGGATTATACCGCCGCTCGTAATTTTCATTGTTGTTTATCTGTTTTGTGAAATAATATATGTTATTTAATAATTACATAGTGCTATTGTGAAGTAAAATTAAACCCATTGGATATGCAATGTCCTGCGTTATTGTAGGTTGTAAATTACATTCTTTTCGCAAAGAAAATCAAGTTTAAATCGTCAACATTCATCGGTGAGTAGATAACAAACCAATAATATATACTAAAAACCTATACATAAGTGCAAAATACCTAAGTGATTTATACTTTACTATACTGCAATCATATTATAATCGTCTGTTTGCTATTCGATTCAGTAATTTTTAAGTATTTTACATTTTTACCAATTTGTGTAGTCATGTTCAATAGTGTTGTGACTTGTGCTGCATATTTTATCGATGACAAAAATATTACTATAATGTAGTTAACGATTTTGTGGTAACTATCTTTGTACCTTTCATAATGTTTCATACATTGTGTTCTTTTGCGGGTTTCCGAAAGATCAGACCGGCAGATCCATGAAGCAAATTAAGAGAGAATTATGTTATATATTATATTGTTACACGTTTAACGTTCCAGCGGTGAGGACGAATCTACTCAAATTTGCTCCATTGGCACGCGCCATACGACTTATTAATATTATTTCTATAGAAATTGATATTTTTCAATGTACCCTGTCAAAATTTAAAGATGTTGCACAAAAATGTATAGAATTGGATAAATAGGTATATTTATTTAGTAATTAGTTATATTGTTTTAAATTTTTGGTTTTTTTTATGATATCGTATTGGATTTTTATCTGTAATGATATTGTAAATACTTTTTCAATAAATAAATAATAAATAAATGAATAAATGTTCTAGGTGACTACAGAAATTTATTGATAAAATTGATCAGAAAAATTTCTAAAAGTACCAATTCATAACATAACAAAAAATATTTATGCACAAATAATCAGGTCATTCTTAAACAAAACTGTAATTTTAAGGGGCAGTAATAATGTGTTTCAATATTATTGGAAATATAATCATACATTTGTGACATGAATCTTACAGCTGTGTTTTATTTTTACCTTGGGGTATCTGTTTTGATGCTATACTAAGAAAGTCAGAAAAGAACAGAGGGCCGATACTGGTATTTTGGCGATCCACAATGCCCCGCACTACGCTGTGGGAGCGTGGCGACGCGGCGACGGTACCACGCGTGCAGATGCGAGAGTACTGGTCTGCATCATCAATCACGCACGTTACTGCAGAACTCGGTATCCATACCGTCTGGCCCCGAACCCACGCGCGTGAGTACGTGTTTCTCTGCATGTAAGCGTGTGATCAGTAACACAGCGCTTAAATGCGTTTTCAGTGTGTTGCATCACACGTGATTTCTATACAAAGAGAGATACTTACAAACACTACGCTCCGTGATGCGAGGCAGTGTGTGGATCGATCATGTATATTTAAGTTTTCAATTTATTTAATTTATTCGTATACAGTTTACATTGTGTTTGAACTTACATCATGAAACATGAATATAAACTTCAAAATTATTACTCATTGAAAGTACTCCTGGCGCCGCTGCCGGCCCATGCCATTCCGGTGAGGTGTAAAACGGCT
This sequence comes from Parascotia fuliginaria, assembly GCA_963082885.1. Taxonomy (NCBI): domain Eukaryota; kingdom Metazoa; phylum Arthropoda; class Insecta; order Lepidoptera; family Erebidae; genus Parascotia; species Parascotia fuliginaria. The sequence goes on along the minus strand of OY720174.1, from coordinate 9,466,854 downwards.
GTTTGTTTCTTGTAGTTCGTTTACGAGAGCTTTTATGCAACCAGACCTCATTTAATATTAGCATGTCTGTTAATTTACTATAGCCCATAGACAAATTTCATCTATCGATATCGATAAACTGTCAGAAGGTATCGTAGCACTAATAAACTTCTATTTGTCTCTGAGTGTGTACGCTTTATTCTCATAGTAGTACTTCTATGCTTTAGTACTTGTTCTGTGTATTTTTGAGTGACGTCTCTATCTCAGTATGTAAAATGTACTCTGTGGACCGTACGGCAACAGACGAAACAGAATTTAGAAAGCAAAGCAAAGATTTGTTTAATAGAAAATGTTAATTATTTGTGCGTAAATTACATCAAAATTTTAAATTAAAACTTATAAGATGTCTGATCCTACAATACAAACGTTTTGTTGCCACCATACGGGTAATAAAGAAGATTTTGCAGTTAAAATTATGGATGAATTCAACACAGATTCTTATAATACTGTTTGTTTAGTTTCATCCACTGTTGGAATATTGGGAGCTATGTACCAGGTATGTTGCATTTTTATTTAAGATCTTCTGGATGTATTACTTTCTATCGAAATTTTTTACGAACATAACAGTATTAGATAGTTTAATAATATGGCTTCTCATGTTGCAACCTTGTTTGTAAATGGGGTAACAAAACTTATTTAACACTTTCCTTCACTGATATAACATTCATAATTTCATCTTTTGTTTCGTACTAAGTATACAAAAATGACGTACTTATAATAATTATTATTATAACTACAGATATATCCAGATGTCGTAAATCGAATACAAAGAGGGGTTGGTTCTACTCGAGGACGTCGAATTATTATTTGGTTAGCTGTGGCAGATCTATTGGCATCATTCGGTAATTGTTTTCATAAATCTAAACATCCAGTAATAATAGTGCTTAGTCTTATTTATCTCTTCTTTATCTTACTGACATTGGAAGGCCATTGACTCTATGATATTAAATTTAATAGGAACTTTTTTGGTTGCAGGTGTACTTGTAAGATCATCATTGTGGCTAAGATATAAAAATATAATGCCATTGCCAGATGATGATGTTAGTGTACTATTTTGTAGCATAACATCAGTGAGTATATTATAATATTACTGGCTTCTAAATATTATTCAAATGGTTTGTAGTATAAACTATAATATATATATGGTTTAAACTTTTCAGGCCTGGACTCAATACTTTTATACAGTGACTTGGTTTTGGACTCTATTTTATGGTATAGACACATGGCTTACAATTAAAGGCAGAGACTCACACACATTACTTTATCATTCCATAGCCTGGGGAGTACCTGCAGCAACTACAAGTATTGGGTTGTCAATACTTTATTTACCGAATGCTACGTAAGTACTACCACTGTAGAATTATCCCATTAAGTAATAAAACATTTGATATTGTTAGTTAATATTCTAAGAGACGCAGTTGAACAGCTACTGTTAGGAACGTTTGATACACCATCATGCTGAAAGACAAGAATTAATATTATAGACATAATAATAATAATATAATATTCTACCACATTCACACAGCGCCACCTAGCCCCAAATTAAGCAATTATACTTGCTTGTGTTATGGGTACTAAACAACTGATAAACTACTTATATACATTTGTTTTTTGTAAATACATACATATTATAAATAAATTACATCCAGACACAGAACAAACAATCATGCTCATCACACAAAGGCTTGTCCTGGGTGGGAATCGAACCCACGACCTCCGTCTTAGCAGTCAGGGTCACTAACCACTAGACCAACAGGCCAGTCACATTTATAATTTTTGCAATTTACATACATCATCAAAACTGCCTGGTGCTCTAAAATACCAAATTAATTTTAGCACCAAGTCTCAAAAAAATTACATGTACACCATACCAAAGCTTTGTAGTATGCAATAAAACCTTGAAGTTAAAAAAAAGATAAATATACTTATTGCAAGGTAAATCCATGGCCAAAACTTATCTATACTATCAATTAAGGAACTAATAAGAATATATTTTTAAATGCATATAATATAATATGCATGCTCAAGTCATTGAGGTCACTCTCAAAGTCAACATTCTAAGATGTAAATTCAAATAATTATGTTAATCAGTTTTATAATATTTCCAGATGTCACAATCTAACAACATTGAGCATGGCCCTTTATAAAATATTACCTAACTACTGTGCTACATATGTACCTATTACTATGGTTATGATAGTGAACCCAATTATGTATGTTATGTCAAGTAGAGAAGTGGAAATGGCTGTTGCAGTGCCTCTTGCCCAGGTTAACAGTATACCTATTATTGTAATTTATGATGTGTAATACATTATTTTAATGGTTTATTTTAAACTTCAATTTTAACTATCACTACATCATACAAAATGAGTTGAATTGCGTGCGATTGACCTGCACAAGTGTGTTTGATGCCGACATGGGATAAAACTTAGTGTGGTTCATAAATATTTATTCAGAGTTCGCATCCCAAAGCTTGTTTTTTATAATTCATAATTCATATTCATTATTTTTATAATTTGTTGTAAGACAACTCTTGTCTTGTAAGACAACTCTTGTCTTACAAAGAATTATAAAAATAATAGCCACTGCATTATTCATTAGTTAGGTAACTATACATTTTTTTTTTTTTTTTTTTTTTTTTTTTTTATATTATAGCCTACCAAAGTGACTCCACCCCGCCTGATGGTAAGCAGTCAGTGGAATCCAGAAGTGGCGGCCACTATACCATCGTCTTAAACTGCTGGTATAGTGGCCTCCACTATGGCGGCTGGGAATAGGGTTAGGGGAAGGGAATGAGGGAGGTGAGGAAAGAGGATAGGGGGAAAATTGGGCCTCCGGCGCTCTCACTCACCGAACGAAACGCAGTAGTACGGATACTACTACTCTTAAGTCGATCTTCTATGAGAGGGTAGTACTTCCCCGGACGATCCGGCCCATTCATGCTGAAATCAGCGTGGATCTACTACCGTACACATATGTGCAATTCCTTAGTACAAGTTTTAAAAAGCTGTTTTCAAAAATTTAATCAATAAAATATCATATTGACGGTGGAAAGGAAAAACTTCTAAAGCGCCAAGTGGCAATTGTATAACTCATTTTGGCCAAAATGGTCCTTTAGAAGTTTTCCTTTTCCACTATCTTAGTATTTATATTATTGTTATATTTTAGTGATGCATGAATGGATTATTCCATTAGTAGTAGTTAAAATAAATGTCAATATGTTGAATTCAATATTTTTTATAATGATTTCAATGACCTCTCAATTTATTTTGCATTAAACGAGTTTAACAGGCTAGTGCAAGTTAATACACACTTTTTATAATACAAATTTTAATACACAGCTCACACTTTCTTTCTTCGTAGGGGTAGGCAAAGAGGTGTGTAACACCTACGTTTCGCCTGACCCTGAACATTTTTCGATAGAAAAACCCAATAAGTATCACTTTACTCGACATAGGAATCGAAGCCATGACGTCTGCGTTGTGTGGTACTACACAGTACCACCAGAGTATTACTTCTTTGTAAATACTTTGAAAATGTATATTACTTATATGTAACTTAACTTAACTTAACTTAATATTTTTATATGTATTTTGTGTTACAGTTTACCAGTAAGGAGAGAAGAATGGTAGACACTTTAAGACTGAAGTTTTTTTTAATTAATGTTGTGTTCTACTTGTGCTGGCTACCCAATCTCATTAACGGAGTTCTACTATGGACTATGTGGTTTAACATTCCAGTTAAAGTTATTATTACTATATGGTATATAATGGTAAGTATAGGCTTAGCTGCCCTTATTCAAAGCATTATTTTAACTTTGCAAGTATTGCAAGACAAATTCTTGATGGTATTTTTGTCCTAAGGATGTTACCAATATAATATTATTAATATTAATATAATATTATAAAAGCGAAAGTTTGTGTTTGTTGTTTCTCTCACCGCCCTAACGGCTGAACCGATTTCGATGTAAATTGGTATGTAGATAGATTCGGTGCCAGAGATGGACATAGGCTACTTTTTATCCCTAAAATCGATCCAGTTTCCGAGGGATACAAAACATATTTTACGCGCGATCAAAGCCGCGCACCTGGTATAATAATATAAGAGACAGAATATAATAATGTAATACTGCAAAGTATTAATTTTACTTGTGTAACATTTTGAATTTTCGATGCACTTAAGCAAAAAGCAAATTTATGAATCTAAAGATGCTCCCTCACCGCAAACATTCATCTGTAATGTAGTGTTATAGACTCGATTTTGAGCATGACTCCCTGTTTGCCTAGTATTTGCTTGTAGTAATGTAACATTCCAAATTCAAAATATTACACATTGTATCATCAAGATGCGCACTGTAATACTTGGTTTGTCTCAAATCGGCTCAAATTGTATCATTTCAAGTTACGTACTATAATTCTCAACTGCGCCTTCCTCACTGATGCAAAGTAAGAAGTAGTACATTACAGGGCGATTGATTGCTCGGGGTGACGGAGCACCTTTATAATAAAATATATAAATTCACTTGCTACTGTTATATTATTGTCTATCACATGTTGTATTATTCTGTGGATATCCTTCTTTGAATTGACCTAAGTACCTACCTATATAATTTTAATATAGAGTAGGTATCTACCACCAATATTTCAAATGAACCCAATCACTTTACGTTTGTTGGGCATGAATTTATTCGAATGTATTAGGCTACACATATTAATAGTCGTTATCTGAATACCACTAAAGTAAGTCTTTCATTCTCACCCACAAATATTTAGGTAGGTAGTAGGTAGTAGTGTAGGCAATAATTATTTTAAGGCTATGGTTTATAATCGTCATTTGTATGTTTGTAAGTCCCTCTCAGGTAGTCTCGACACAAGTCTTGTTTTCTGATGTGTGAGAGGCCTTTACAAAAAGCTAGTGGTCACGACACGTGTCTAAGCTTAGTTTTAATCTAAATAGGTATTTAGCTATCGAGTACCTACTTATATTATAAAATAACCTTTAAATAGCCCTTTTTTTTCAGGCTCTGACTAATCCCATGCAAGCACTATTGAACTCGCTCGTGTATAGAAAATGGCATACAAATAGATGGAGATATACGTCTTCTATTACTAGAGAAACAGGAAAGGAATTACATTTCTATGACGAACAGTCTCCACTGTTAGGCTCTGAACCGCCAAGACTGCAGCTGTCGCCAATACCGCCTGGCATCAATAACTATGCAACCTTGTGAACATAATTTGTATCAGTATTTTTTGCACTTTGTTATGCCTTTTTATAAATATATACAGTTTTGAATGCTTTATGTTTTTTTAAGGTCACTAATACTTTTTATTTTTTTGTCCTTCAAGCAGTTATCAGATTAAAGTTGGAACCACAATAGTCAAACCCTGCCAAGAATGTGAGTTAGTTTGTCATAATATCTATACATATAATAAAATTGGAGTGTCTGTTTGTAATATTGAAAAAAACCGTTTTTACTACATGTATATGAATATGTATACGTTACACTACACCAAAATAACATTTTTTTCAATTTTTGTCTGTCTGTCTGTTTGTTCCGGCTAATCTCTGAAATGGCTAGACCGATTTTGACGGGACTTTTATTAGCAGGTAGCTGATGTAATAAGGAGTAACTTGGGCTACTTTTATCTTAGAAAAATAAAGTAATGTTGATCGACTGTTAGGCGTAACGAAGTTCGTCGGTTCAGCTAGTAATATAATATACGTGAAGGAAACGCTACCAAAACAGTGTGCTGCCTCAGTGCTTGCAGCAATGTGTGCGACGTGCTTGTTTTAGCATGAATGAGCCGGACAAAAGTTTGTAGGTTGATTTCCTTCTAAAGTTAACCGGAAGACGCAGGAATAAGTTGGACTGACGACCTGATAAGGGTGGCGTGCAACCGATGGGTGAGGGCAGCTCCAGACCGTTAAAGGTGGTGAAAATTGGAGAAGGCCTATGTCCAGCACTGCGCGTCTTTCAGCTGATGATATGATAAAAGTACAAATCTTTGTTTTTGTAAATTCTGTAGTTTTCTAATATTTGCAGATTTTCAAATAGTACTTACAGAACTATAGTTTAAATATGGCAGTTAATTTCTGAAGTGGCTGGTTGCCGCCCTCCGTAGGTAGGCACCTATTTCATTTGATGTAGGTAGTTAAGATATTTATGCAAAGCATTAGCAATGCCAAGTATCATCTAAAAATAAATCTTCTCCCTATTTGTCTTTGTGCCAAAACTTATCAAAACCACTAACTAAACTGAAGTTGCTGACAAATTTAACTCAGATTAATAACAAACCATACAACTTTAATATTTTTCTAATGTACGGCATTTAATGATAACCATCATTATAAGTGTTTTCAAGTTTATTCGGTGAGTATAATAAATAAATATCTAATTATGATTCAATAAACGTGTAGTTACGTTTGTATTTTTATCTGTTCTAAATTTAGCAAGATTTTCGGTCGGGGTCGGGGACGGGGTCCGCCAGGATGCGGCGAACCGTGGCCTGTCGGGATTACGGATAAATGCCCGAGTGATTCCCGTAACCCCGGCACATCTGATTCGAAGGAATCCGTCTGAAGGAACACCGTGGGTTTTAGTCGGTATGCTGGTCGCTTATGATCTGCTACCGGAAAGTCCGACATAACCACCCGCTGCTTACCTGCGCGGGTGTGTACGCGACTACGCGTAAGTAATGCGTTTCCTACGAACAAAAAAACGGGTTACTTACTTAACCTGCTGCTATCGGGTTAGGTTTTCGGGTCAGGTTACAAATAATGCATGTATTCCCCGTTAATACAACTAGTTGTACCACATGGTTTTTTCTCCCGATGGATCAACCGAACGGTGGAACAACTAAAAACATTCCCTGTACAACTATAAAACCATTGACACAACTGGTTGTACCACAGGGAATGTTTTTTCCCATTAGACCAACCGTTCGACGAAACAACTAAAAGTTTCAACCATTTTTTTTGGCTCAGCCTGTCAGCTCTAAATAATAGCTAGAAGATAACCACTGAAGCAGAGATATATACATAGTCATCTTCAGTACCTACTTTCGTCGTTTTTATACCTGTTTAAAAAGGATTCGAAGTAAGTATTTAGAAATGTTTTATTAATTTATAAGAAAAGTATAGTGTAGGTATTTACCTTCATTCCCGTTATCGCACTTCGATGTTGTCGTCACTATATAAATTATCTACCTACTAAGTAAATTTTTAGAAATTTATCGCATCACCGCTTTTATTGATTTACTTAATTATTTTTAATGATTCACTCCTGACTATTTAGATAGGTAAGTAAGTAAGTACCTAGTCAGAGAAAACTTTTTAAACTGAACTTGACAAAGGTCTTAGGTATGTTACCGCTGATGTAGTATCAAGTTCCGGTGGCCCATCCGTTAAGGCGAGAGTAGGTTTTAGTTAGTCGCTATTTCGGCCGCCTACCATCTCAGGCCACCGAGCCAGAAATAGCCGATTCGTTTCCCTGGACGAGGAGGTTTGCGTAAACGCATTTCCCTTCTACAAAAAAATATCTTAGGTATATTATGACAAATAATTAGGTAGAATGGAGTTCGATGTAAAATACCAGTTACGCGATGATGAGTTTATTCAAGACTCACACAATACACTAACAGTACCAAAATCATCTTGTCGACAAGCAGTCCAATGGCAAATCGGTCTTAGGAGAACGGTTGCGGAACTCCAAAATAAAGCAATAAACACATTTAAGCACTCACGCTTCGTAGATCGCTCTTCGTAAACTTTTCATAACTAAAATGTCCTTTCTGACGTTAGAATCCCTTTTATTGTCATTCACTAGATTTCTAGAACCCTTCGGTTATTACTACAAAGGTGCCGACAAATCGAGATAGCAAAAGAATGAATAGACGCGGCCTTGAAACATGTAGATACTTACTGTAGATGCGGCGCGTTGGTAGGTACCTACCTCCTGATAAGCTATTGTTAAGCGTAGGTACTTATATAGTAGAAGTCTACGCAAACGTTCTAGCGTGATCGTCGTAACAATATTTTGTTATTCTTGAAACAGATCTCTGCCACCAACCAACCATTGCTACTTGAGTCTATTGATTCGAAGCTTACCTAATATGTCGAATGGGGTTCTTCACAAAATTTTAGTAAAATAGGATGTTTCCTCTTTTTTAAACATCACAATCGTACGTCGTACGTACACGGAATGTATGAGTAGGTATATTAGAGAACTAGAATTACAAATAAAATTCATATACGTAAGTGTAAGTAGGTACTGTCTGTGTCAGTAAAGACTTAAAATTGATCTAGGTAGAGCTATGCTATTCCAAGTGTTTGCTGCATTAATTTTCACTGAAGAAAAAATAATCAATGATAAAGTAATATACAATCTTTTATTACATACAAGTATATACATAATCATTAGTTGATTTATAAAATATATACGTAATTAAATGATAACTATCACATATCATCATGATAATTTTCCGGTGGGGCCATAGTTAAATCTGTCACGTCTTTTACAATCATATGGGCTATTTGCCAGGCCATTTCTTCTTCAACTTTAGCAGTATTAGTGGGCACAAACCGGCTTACCATTTTCTTTAGTACAGATTTATCTCTTTTATCCGGGTCAGGTTCAAATTTAGATTCAAACCTACCCAAACTGTTAACTCTACCAAGACTTAAGCCATCATGTCTATTCCGTTGCCATAAAGCATCAGCATTGTAAAGCTGATTGGAGTCTATTGTCATATCAGGTACAGAGAGATTACGTTTCTTTTTGCGGAAGACTGGGTCTCCCATGGCTAGGAGAGTATTTTGAGTGCTAATACTAAATTCGCTGCTACAATCTGAATGAGTCTTACAGTTAGAGGACCATACATTATCAACAGTATGAACCATTTCTGAAAGATACTTAAAATAAACTTCTGACTCTAAAAAAGTTTTGACATACTGTGTCAGTGTCTTGAATACTATTTGATAAGGCAAATCAAAACATGTAGGCAGCGGGCCTTCTTCTCTACATATATCACTTTCTATTCTTAATCTAATATCAGTGGGAAATCCAAGTGAATTTGTAGCTTGCAGGGAAAAATACTTGTCATATATAACAATTGCATCACCTTGAGCTTGGTCAGGGCTTGTCATATTACCATTCAATAGATTATCTCTGAAATGCATGACAGCCATTAGAAATTCTAATAATACCCTGCAAGATTCTTGTTCTAAAAACTCTGTGAAATAGAACAGGATTGTTTCATTGTGTAAAATATCTTTAAGATTAAGAGAGCCACTAGTTAAAATGTCAATTTGTGCTTTAATATAGAATCGGCTATTTGTAAAATCATTGAAGTGATTTTTATCAATTTGACTAAATAGTATGTCTTGCACTGGCTTGAAGCAGTCTTCCTTTATCCGTCCTTCTGGCTGGCATATATTGGATATAACTGACTTTCTATAATTGTCTGGTAAATCTAACTGGTACGGAGCTTCTAATGCTACATATTTCTTGAATAATTTTATAGCTTCATCGGTGATGCTACTGAGTTGACTACTCTCACTGGTGGAGTCTGAATTTTGAGTTGCATGTTCAGCCAAGTTCACACATGAACTTATAGAACATGTATTTATATAACTTGGATTACTAGTACCAGAATATATATCACTATTTTCTTTCCAACTGAATCTTTGTGACTTGATGTCTTTGTAATCCTGCTTAGATACACAATTGCAATGAAGATCCAAACTTTGCGTTCTGCATATTTTTGTATAGCTCTTATGTGTTATATTGGCCCTATGCGGGTCTGAAAGCTGTAGTCTAAAGTTTTCTATCTCCAGCCAACACGTAACTAGTCCATCCTTTCCTATGGTTTCCATGAACTGTATAAAATATTTTATAGTTTTTCTGTCGCTAAGAATGTCATGTAAACTTAGAGACAACTTAGAGGTTTTGTCAAACATTTGTTTGGGATCTGTAAGGCAACAATGAACATAGGATTCAGTTAAAAATACAAAATGATTAATAATTGGATAAATTTAATATGCATATATGCAACTAGCTAGTTACCTTCATTATCTTCAAATAATAGCTGCGTGTTTATTAAACTTTTGATGTCAGGCCTTACAGCAGTTTTCAGTTCTGGAGGACGTACAGGACATCCAGTTTTACCTTTCGCTGAAATTTACAAAGGCGGTTATGGCTTGTATGTTATCCGACACTTTTACACGTAGAGCGGCTTACATGTACGTAAGAAAGGAAAAAATGCAATAGAATACTTTACCTGCACTTTTCCAAAACTTCATCATTTTTGTTTGTAGGCTTCGTTGTACGTGTCGATAGGACCTATGAATAGCCGTAGAAGTAACCTACGTAAGCTCTTCATAAGTGCGTTTTATGACCATAAACGTAAACAATAATATGAAAATGAAAACAATATTTTTATTGTTTTTGTATTGGATTACGTTTACATTGAAAATGTCAAATGTGTCAAACAGAGTTTTCAAACTTCGTGATTTTGAAACCTAGTTTTATAAGATAGAAGCTATTTTTATTCACCAATATATTTCGATTCATCGCTGATCGTGGTCGCTGTCACCAAGTACAGCAACATGAGCGACGCGCCAACTAAACGACTCTGTAAACCACAGTTAGATTATATAAAGCTTTCCATTTTCATCCATCAAGGAATCATTTTCATTGTTTTCATTTTCGTAATAAATACGGATTTTGATTCCAACAGAGACCACTCAATGCCAGTACCGCTAGCACGAACATTTTATGCCTATCAAAATAGAATAGTAATAGAAAAAATTTGTATGGAAACTTGTACAGCGCTCAGTGAGCGTATTTGGAACTAAAATTTGGTAGCACGAACATCTAGCGGTAATTAACCTACAATATCGAGAAGGTAATCGTAAAGTAAACGCAGGAAATGTATAATGCACGAACATTTTTTGACATGTAGTATCGCCAAACGGCTATCGAATTAAACGAAAACTTTGTCACCGACATTTTTAAGGTGAGAGCGTTATCGAGAAGAGTTGTTTCTTGTTTTATTGTATTTATTTAAGTGAAAATGTTTGCATTATGACTGTATATAGATCATTATATGGCATTATATTATTTTGCGTGGCGTTTGGCTGAAGAAACAAGAAGGAAAAGACGAGATAAGGTTTGTAAAATTAACTTGAAGTTAATCACATTTCTTTTAAAATTCAATGTAAAGAAAATTTAAATACTTTATAATTAACTTGATAATATTTCTTTCATTGGTATTGTTCAAAGGGCTTTTCTTAAGAAAATCGAAGATCTTATAGATTTAACTAAAACAAGCGTTCACCTTATGCCAAGAACTTCGCTCCAAAGCACACTTGGGAGTCAGTAAAAGAATAAGCTTACATCATATTATGGTAGGTACTCATTCATACGAAATTAATTGTCTTATATATTAGTTTAATCATCTAAGATTAAAACTGTGTTATTGTTACAGGTTATTTGTGCTTTGTCATTTTAAACCTACCACGGGCTCTTATAACGCATGTTTTTTAAGGATATTGAGATGGTGGGGCAAACAAGTGTCAGCCAGGAAATATGCGACGGAGGTCACGGAGGCACTTAACAATAACCAACACAAATCAAATTCCCCACTTTAAGAGGAGAGACGCGATAAACGTAGGTAAAATAGTAGGTACGTTTAGGTACATTTACTAAATAGTACCTAAGTACTTAGGTATCTACTTATGTTTTGTTATTATTACATAGATATCTTATTAAATTTTATGTACATAATGAACTTCTGCTTTACATTATTTTTTCAAAACTATGGAATACCAGGTGTATGCGGTATTCAGTATCAAATGGGCTAATGTGGTATTGGGCCAATGTGGTATAGATGACAGTAATCAGAAGACTTATTAAGCTGTTCACTAAGAAACCTTTTAGTAAATAGGCTTAACTTAATTGAATAGATCTCTCAATATTTTAATTTTTCTTTAATTAATAGTTTTTAACTCTAATAAGAAACTTACTTAATTTTCTTCTTGTTGTTGTTAGTGTATAATAGTTTTGTTTTTTAAATCTGTGTATTAATATCTCTACTAAGTACATAGTTATGTGTTTTTAACTGTGCAATGCTTTGTTGTAAACTGTTTTGTTATGTATTTGTGTTTATAATAAATAAATAAATTATCTCTATATGTTCATTTTTATTAATAAAATATTGGAATAATCTGGGGAATATAAAGAGTGGTCAGCAAACTATAAGCAAATTGGCTGATATTTTACTTACATTCTTGTCATCATCATTGTCTTTAAGCGTCTTTCGTTTTCTATTGTGTCTAGTTGCATAGTGTTAAGTATTTATTATTCAAGTGAATAAATGAGTTTGCTTATACATTACTTTCACTTTATTTTATGGTACCTAGGTATGAATAAATGGCAACTGTATAAAATTTAAAAATATTTATTATAAAATTATATGTTTACAACATATATTATAATCTATATTATTTATTTCTTAAAACTATTCTCTTAATATCATTCTCCTCACTTTAAAAAAATACTCATATAGCCACATTGCGCTTCCTTTTGTGATGATGTATCTGAGTGGTGGGTTGTGAACTAGTTAGTCTTTTGAGTCTTCGGTGGAGATAGATTTGAATATTTGGGCTTGATGGTTTTACAGCTCTAAATTCACGGCATCTTGACTGGAGCCTAGGGTATTCCAATCCTCATTACCTGTATGAACAAGATATTTAATGTAAATTAAGTTAACAATCAATAGGAATTTAATTGTTAGTAGGTACAGTTTAAGTAAGTATCACTATGGATGAAAATATTATTAAGATTCTTCAGTTCATATTTGGTTAAATAGAGAGTACAAAAGAAAATTAATATAAAAGGCAAGGTAAATGCCGCTAAATAGGTATGTCTGTTATTGTTAGTGTATTATGGTAACTGTTTATGGGAATATACTTATACCCAACTAAGTCTATTTATAAATTACTTTCTCTAGTGGTAAGTGCAATTTAGACAGAGTATTAACGAGTAATCATTATACTAACACAACGTGAACAATAGCACACCATACACATGTTAGACTTACCAATTGAAATTGCACGAAGTACCAACTTTAACTTAAACTTCTTGCAGTCTGTAGGAACTAGGTTATCTCTATCCATTATTTCTTCACAATAAGCTTTGCGGCTTGGGTAGAACTCCATTCCTAAAATAAAATAAAGTAAACATTAGTAATTGTAACCACTTGATCATATTATTTTTACCAATTAGCCAATAAATATGTAAGTACTTACTTGTCAATAAAGTCTACCAACATTGTGAACTGCGTAAAACTAGTATTTGAAGACATTCTTACTTTGATAATTTGATAATTCTGCTGTATTAATATTAATAACCCAGCACAAACATCGCGCGTCAGTATTTCAAATTCAAACTGTCATAAGTCAAAAGTTCAAAACCATAGATTACGTAAACTAAACAACTAAATTTACTACAAAATGGCTGCGTTCAGAAATTAAGAAGCTTAAAATTTTTTATGTCTGCTAAATTTAATTATAAAATTGTAATTTTTAGGTCGATTATTATTTTAAATTACTGATTTCGTAAGGCCGTAACGTTATACCTTTATTAAGTTGCATTTTTATCACTGCAAATGATTTATTAAATACAACAATATTAGTTTTTGAACGCATCATTCCTTATCATTCGTTCAATTCGTCTTGTGTACATGGCATTATTTAACCATAATATCGAGTTCGTATCGAGTACACGTGAGTAAGGTAAATATGTTCATGCTGCCAATGATTTTATTTATAGTATCGACTCCGTATTCGAATAGTTAGCTCGATACGAATACTTGACGTAATGGTTCAATGTTCGTGCTCGAGGTACAGTACCTCTAGCACGTATTCGTATCGAGCTAACTATACGAATACGGAGTCGATACTATAATTTAAATCATCGGCAGCATGAACATATTTACCTTACTCACGTGTACTCGATACGAACTCGATACTATGGTTAAATAATGACATGTACACAAGACGAATTGAACGAATGATAAGGAATGATGCGTTCAAAAACTAATATTGTTGTATTTAATAAAACATTTACAGTGATAAAAATGCAACTAAATAAAGGTATAACGTTACGGCCTTACGAAATAAGTAATGTAAAATAATAATCGACCTAAAAATTACAATTTTATAATTAAATTTAGCAGACATAAAAAATTTTAAGCTTCTTAATTTCTGAACGCAGCCATTTTGTAGTAAATTTAGTTGTTTAGTTTACGTAATCTATGGTTTTGACTTTTGACAGTTTGAATTTGAAGTACTGACGCGCGATGTTTGTGCTGGGCTATGGCTATTATTATTACAGCAGAATTATCAAATTATCAAAGTAAGAATGTCTTCAAATACTAGTTTTACGCAGTTCACAATGTTGGTAGACTTTATGGAAAAGTAAGTACTTACATATTTATTGGAGAATTGGTAAAAATAATATGATCAAGTGGTTACAATTACTAATGTTTACGTTATTTTATTTTAGGAATGGAGTTCTACCCAAGCCGACAGACATACCTAAATACAACATAAAAATAATAAACAAATATAATAAACAGACATACCTATTTAGCGGCATTTACTTTTATTTTTTATACACTATATTTAACCAAATATGAACTGAAGAATCTTAATAATATTTTCATCCATAGTGATACTTACTTAAACTGTACCTACTAACAATAAAATTCCAATTGATTGTTAACTTACATTAAATATCTTGTTCATACAGGTAATGAGGATTGGAATACCCTAGGCTCCAGTCAAGATGCAGGTGAATTTAGGGCTGTAAAATCATCAAGCCCAAATATTCAAATCTAGCTCCACCGAAGACTCAAAAGACTAGCTAGTTCACAACCTACCACTCAGATACATCATCACAAAAGGAAGCGCAATGTGGCTATATGAGTATTTTTCAAAAGTGAGGAGAATGATATTAAGAGAATAGTTTCAAGAAATAAATAATATAGATTATAATATACGTTGTAAACATATAATTTTATAATAAATATTTTTAAATTTTATACAGTTGCTATTTATTCATACCTAGGTACCATAAAATAAAGTGAAAGTAATGTATAGGCAAACTCATTTATTCACTTGAATAATAAATACTTAACACTTTTTATGCTATGCAACCAGACACAATAGAAAATCTATTATTACAAACATTTTCTTTTAAATAAATACAATAAAACACGAAACAACTCTTCTCGATAACGCTCTCACCTTAAAAATGTCGGTGACAAAGTTTTCGTATAATTCGATAGCCGTTTGGCGATACTACATGTCAAAAAATGTTCGTGCTGCCGATTTCCATACATTTGCTGCGTTTATTTTACGATTACTTCTCGATAGCTTTATGTTAATTACCGCTAGATGCTCGTGCTACCAAATTTTAGTTCCAAATACGCTCACTGAGCGCTGTACAAGTTTCCATACAAAATTTTTCTATTTCGATGGCTATTCGATATGCATAAAATGTTCGTGCTAGCGGTACGGATGTTACTCTTCCATCGTAAGGTACATCTTCTTCTCTTCTTATTAGGGCAAATGAGCTTAAGATTGTATCTGCTGTTTTGCCAGCATCCTAATCCTAATGTGTAAATTTTACTATTCTTTTCATTAAATGATTTCAATGTTATAAAAATAATCCTAAAAATAAAATAAATGCAAAAAGCCGAACAAGCCACGTCTATTGTCTGTGTCTGGCTTTATCCGGCCGTCTGGCAACGCTGCGGTACGTAGGTATAGTCGACCACATATTTGCTTTACCATTTTTAGTATTGCAAATGTTATTACCTAGAATAGAAATAAAATATCATCGCAGCAAAGTTCTTGGCGTATAGATTTTTGAAACGACAACAGTCTAAAAAAGCAATCACTTATTTTCTTAGTATACTATTGTTAGTGTTAACCTGGAGTGTTTAACCTCGGCACCCAATTACTTTAAATGTATTTAGTTATATAAGATGAACTAAAATAATTAAGTTTTATTAGTCAAATACTAAAATGTTTACCGATTCTTTTCAGTTGCTTTTTTTAGTGAATGGGTTCAAATTAAAGTTCCCAATTTTGACTTTTTCACTAATATCTCTAAAACGGTGCATCCTAAAGAATAGTCTTATTCTATCGAATGGAAGCTATAAACAATTCTCAAGTAGGTACTGTATTCTTGTGCACATTTTCTAACTTCCCAATAGTTTTTGAGCTACACGCTTTATAAAAAAGGAAATGAACAAAATTACCGCTTTTAGCATACAAGGATATTTTAAGTTCGCGAAATGGGTGGGCAGGATACATATTGAACCGAATTTGTTTTTATTTGTTAATATTATATTCACTTAAAACACTATACTATACATTCATCGGAAAAATTAAAATATCTAAGTTCAATTTAAGCACGGCAGCCAAAACAAAACAAGACTCTTAAAAACTAGAAAATTTACGTAAAAACCAAGGCATCCTTTGTCTTAGGGCTTTGTGTACCCTTTTTATGTCACTGCATGGAGTCTTACTTAGACTCAGATTCATGATTATGAAACCTGAATTTGCCTCAATAAATCATGTTTATCTTCATTGCAAAACTCACGCGAACATTTCACGCGCTGTTGTTATGCGCATTCTTGGTACCCTATCTTGCACTGACTTTTATCATGGCAAGATGATTGTAATAGATCTTAACGTTATGTGTTTTCTTCAGACGAGCATCGTCATATATTATTTTCTTTACTTATTCGATGAATATTGGAGTAGCCATTTCAACAGATTGCTCTAGTCGCAGGTACTCTTCAAAAGATTCACAACTAGGTATGCTTGAAGTGTCTATGCCACTTGTAAACTATTATTTTTCCAGAGCAAGAATCCTCTTATACAGATGACATCTCTACTAGTATGGTTCAAGTTGTTTTTCTTTACTTGGTAAGGGACTTTTTATCGGCAAAAATAAATTTTGAAGAACTGAAATCGTCTTCAGCTGTAGCTGATTTAATGAATCAATTTGAAGAAAAATGGCAAGAAAAGTGTATATTTAATTTGAATTGTTTGGCTAGCTCAATTTCTAGGAGGAAGTGATAACTTATAATCAATAAATAGTTATTTTAATTTAATGCAAGCATTTTTGTTTCTTTTGTAGGAATTTTTTACCCGTCATTTGGGCTTCTAACTAATTTTGATACAGGGCCCATAAGTCACGCCACTGATTAGGTACTTATCTAGTTAATTATCATAACACTAGCTTACCGCAGCGCGGGTTAGGTTATAGCCTAAGCCTATGTAACATCACGCTACTGGCGACGGGAGCAGAGCAGTAAACAAAGATGCGAGTGTAACCACGCCGCGGGAAGCTAGTACCTAATAAACGTACCTATAACCCGTTAAAAACACCGTTTTCCCTACTATGGTGTTTATACACAATATCTGATCCGCTATAAGATGATAATAACAGTTATATTGCTGGCATCGACCCATCATTTGCGGTAATTCGTTAAGCCAACATTGTCTACGACTTTTTCTATGAGTGTAATATTATTATCATCTGAGTCGTAAAACCTTAGAGCATTAAACCAACAGGAGTGGACACGCGCTCTATTTCCCTTGCGCAAAAGTCTGCCACTTTCGGCGGGGGACGGGGTAACGCGAGTAACGCACACTAATTACAATGTTAACTACTAATGCATTTTTAAATCGCGTCGTTATACACGCACACAATAAAATTATTACACACTAGCTTAAACTAAACACACACAATCACATTCACACACAGGGACATCTATCAGTTTACGCTTCCTTAGCATAAAACAGTTAGAGCTTGACTCTGTCGATATTTAGTATCGATGTTTAGGATTTCATATAAGTACGCGAAAGATTTAATTATTTTCATGATTATTATGTTTGCTTATTAAAATGAGCATTATCTTATATTATATAGAACAGTTTTAGGTAATAATAATCTATTATAATTTTAAGGTTTTTTTTTATTTAAGCACTTTGAAATAGATGAAAGTAAAGTAAATAGTTCATAAACATGAATTAACTAGAAGTAATTCTGTTAATTCATGTTTATGTCAATATTACAGGAAGAATAAAACAGTGTTTCTAACTAGCACACTTTTTTGTAATTATTATCAAAAAAGCCCGTCATACGGTCGGGCTAAATTTATTTGTTAAACATTGTTTGACAAACAAATCTGGTTATGCGGTCGGGCTCTCCTACTATGTTTACTAATGTTTATTCAATACTTCCGATCCCTGATAGTACGGAACTCTCGGCGCGCGAGTCCTACTGGCATTTAGCCGTTTTTTTTGAAGTTATACTTTTTTTGCGTGATTGGGAAAAATGATGAAAGTGAATTTTTACGATGCGCGCGCACACCGACAGAAAAAAGCAACACCCTGAAGTTAGTTGCGAACCTTTTACATACTGAAGTTAGTTGCGGATCTTTGTGTGTCGTATCAGTACAAATAATCTGTGTGAATAAATAAAAAATATATTGGCGTTTATATCAATTCAAATATTTATGTATGTATGCGTTGTATTATTATTTGGTATTTTTGGATTGTTATGCCAAAGAAGTATAACTTCTTACGTGCGTACATGGGTACCCACTCTTTTTTTTTATTTTACTACTGCGCACAAGGATGTATGTTCAATAACCACCACCTGTTGAAATTTGTTCTAGTGTGGATTAAAGATTGTAATTAATTATTACGTGTATTATTCCTAAGTATGTATGTATATTCAAACCAAATAATACTTTGAATTAATTGTCTGTTGCTATTAAATTTCGTTCCAACTAAACAGAGCTTGTAATTGGAGGATTTTGTTCTGATTACATGATAACAAGACACTGACATGAGAATGTATGAGTAGATTTTTATTAGAGAGATATTTTATCTGTTCAGATAACAAAAAAACAACAGAACATATTTCAGAAAGTCTTTATTTAAGTAGCTATAATAAAATACTGAAAAACTGTGCAATTTAAATTAACCTTATAAATCTAGTTTAACTAATCCTAGGTAATGCAATAAGAGGAGGTAGCGCACAGCGAGTTTACTTGCTAAAAACTCGCCGCCGCTTGGGAGGTAGGGAGGAGGTAGCAGTGCTGGCAGCACAGAAGGCTTTGTCTTTTAAGCTGTTAGTCAGATACTTGTACGCTTAGGAACCCACTTATATGGTTCCTACAATATTGGACCCAAGCGACTCGAGGCGCTGCTTCTTTTGAAAATCTAAAACAAACAAAAAAATAATAATTTAATACTGGAAAACCAATATCGATATTTGTGATTAAACTGTCTCATCTCTAATTATGTTAAAGTGTGACCAGTTTCTTAAAAATAAATACGCTTATTTTTGTAAGAAATGAGCAATTATCTTTCGGAATAAAGTGCACTAATCTTGTATATTTGGATTTATAATCTCATTTCACTTATTCATTTAATATTATTTTGTGCATTACTTGGTAAAAAAAACATTGGTTTTAATTAAAAATAAATAAATATGGGAACGGTGACACAATAATGTACATCCAAAATGAAACTTATTAGATATGTCAACAAGGCGATATAAAAAAGGAAAGGTTAGTTTTTATGTTAATTCAACTTAAAATATTACCCCAGATTGGAGTATTGATGATAAGCCTGGCAACACTTGTTGATTAGCATTTTATTTGGTTAAATTGCTAATTTAATGCCTTATTTAATAATATTAGAACAAAATAATACTTACAGGTGGAATGTAATATTATCCTTTTGTAGACTTGAAATGAAATGAAATGAAATATGAAATATATGTTTATTCATTTAGGTTAATTAAATTAACACTTATGAACGTCAAAGTTTACAAAATGTCAGCAAATTAACCTACAGCCAGTTCGCTGACGAAGTAGAGCCATGAGAAGAACTGGCAAGAAACTCAGGCCACTCTTTTTAATCGCCAGGTTATTACAATTTTTGTAAGTTACAGTTTCAAGTAGCATGCAAAGTGACGCAGGCAATACACTTAACTCTATAGATACTTAATTACTTACAGCTTTCTATGTTGTAAAGAAAATTAAAAAGTAAAATGTGTGCTTTACAGGTTGCCTCAATTTGCATATTGCTACAAAAGGTAAAGGCAACATGTGAACTGTGATAAATGTTTCTATGTAGATATTATATAAACTGTTAATTTTTGGTATAAGTATAAAGTAAGATGAACTTAATTTACCACAGGAGTTCACAATGTACCTCTATTTCACAAATCACAATGTAAAAAAATTTAACAATACTAAGTATACAATTTTAACAAAACAATACAAAATGTGTACTTAACTGTTCAAATATGGCTCGGGCATCATGTCATTTATAATTAATACAAAAAAAAATCATTTTATAAATTATGTCAAAATGTATCAATAAATTAATGTCAAAAAATTATTTGTTAAAGCATGTCATTCATAATAATCATAAAAAATGTCATTCATACAATAATTAACAAACAGCGACTTGATGTCGCTGAACGCTTTTTACACCAAAATACACTGCAATTCGGCATTTCTATTGAGACGCTATTACGCATGCACTGTTATGTGACTTATGATGCGGAACGCGCGTCAACTAGTTTTATCTAACGGGTATGACCGGTGGGCTGGTACCTTTGGCAGAGGGGTACGCCTGTCAGTGGCCTCTCCGGTTGGTTTAATGCTCTAAGCGTAAAACGTTTACTGCTGGACATTGGCATTTTGAAATGGTTCGGTTGTTACTGTAACTAACTCATGGGCGCCGCGCCGCCAGGATTACTTTCATTAATCATTCAGGGGGGTGCATTGGACTTCCAGGAGGGTACATTTGAACAAATTTGGATAGCAACCTATAGATACTTTAATTGAAAGATTAACTTAATAAAAAATAAATTAATCTTTTCTATGTATTTTTCCTTGACAGGTGGGTGCAAGTCTAATTATATAACACCACATTGGATTGTATTCGCTCATCCATAGACCAAATTAATACAGCTAGGTAAAGTAATGTTACTAAATATTACACAATACCAGATTTTTTTTTTGAAAATGTGAACTTTTTGCAAATTTATTTTATTGACTTCAATACGGCGAATATATTAAGTATGACTCAGATAAATAATGTGGATTACAGTCTGTTATTTATTTATTCACGTGTGTGTGGGAAGTTATGTAGGGGCTAAATCAACAGTGCAGGCTAAGCATACCATAATAAGCGAGACGTCTCTACGTACCTATACTTACCAGAGATTAGTGGTTTAGTTAGTTAGCGGCACAATAGTTACATCGATTGTTTGTTATATTTTTCAATCAAAGACTTAATTAAGTACTTATGTTACTTACTGATATTTGCAATAGTCCAATAAGTACGTTTAGTCTGGTAGGTGCTGTGCCAGTACCTAACCTCACCAGTGTCGACAAATCTGCCAGGTTGGTTCTCATGTGGAAGTAGGTAAATAATGCTTAAAAGATATCTGATTCTGCATGTAGGTACGTGTACCTACGTATTGTAATGGTTGTAGTAATTATGACAATAGACTACATATCTATACATATAATAAAAATGTAACCGATCGCTGTCTGTACATGGAAGAGAAATGAGAAAAAAAATTTTTGGGGCCTTTATCAACGCAAATAGAACCCAAAACAATGATTGTTAAAATTTTTGACTGTTTGTCTGTTTGTCTGTTTGTCTGTTTGTCTGTGCGTTTGTTCACGCTAATCTCAGAAACAGCTTATCCGATTTAGATATGGTTTTCACTAACATTGTGGTAAGCTTCACTTAACATTTAGTGTTTGTTTCATGTCAATCGGTTCATAAATAAAGAAGTTATGCCAATTTAAAGAATCACGTCGAACATTTTCTGATAGAAACTGAGACTAACAGGTTACGGAATAGCTGATAGCGTTTTTATTTTTCGCATTCCTCTCATTCTAAACAATCTTCCGTTTATTTTTAAATGAGTCCAGTTTCCAGTGAGCCCATGTTTCGCGATGACAATTAATAAAGCCCAAGGTCAGACACAACTAAAAGTTGTGGGCGTGGATCTAAGTATTAGCTGTTTTCCGCACGGTCAGCTTTATGTGGCTCTATCACGTGTTAGCATTACTAGCAGCCTGTATGCTTTGATCCCCGATGGCTATACGTCTAATCCATACAACCATACATATTATATAAGGCTTTGTCCTGACTGACTGACTGACTAACAGACAACGCACAGCCTAAACTGCTGGTCGTAGTGACTTGAAATTTGGAGGGTGTGTTTGTCTAAATGTCTAGAGGTTGTACTGGATTTTTTAAATTTAATTCCTAAGTGTGTGAAAAGGAATGAAATCGATTGTATGAATCTTCTTCATTTTTTAATTTACAGTTTTGAAGTTTTGTTATGGAATAATTTTTCTATTTAAATAAAAAATATACATATAATTTTATTTTGACAGGGGTGGATTTAGAGGAGTGAAATTAGGGATGAAATATTTTATACAAAGATCTTTAGCTTTTGAAATTTACAGGGAGGGGGAGGGAGGGATAGGAGGGAGGAAAAGGAGGGAGGAAAAGGAGGAAGGAAAAGGAGGAATTGAGGGGAAAGTTAGAGGGAAGTGATGGGGGAGTGAGAGGAAAGTGATAGGGAAGTGAGGGTGAAGTGAAGAGGAAGTGTGGGGGAAATGCGGGAGAAGTGATGGGAAAGTCAGGAAGAAGTCAGAGGGAATTCAGGGGAAAGCCAGGGAGAAGTGAGGGGAAAGTGAGAGGAATGTTAGAGGAAAGTAAGAGGAAAGTGAGGGGAAGTGAGGGGAAAGTGACGGAGAAGAAACGGGGAAGTGAGGGGGAATTGAGGGGGAAGTGAGGTGGGTGAGGAGGCAGTGAGGGGGAAGTGAGAGGGAAGTGAGGGGGGAGTGAGAGGGAGTGAGGGTTAAGTGAGGGGTGAATGAGGGGAAAATGAGAGGAAAGTGAGGGGAAGTGAGAGAGACAGTAGAGGAAGGGAGGGGGAAGGAACGCGAAAAGAAGGGAGTTCTCGAATGGTGGAAAAAGGGAGGGGAAGGGATAGTAAGCGATAGGAAGGGAGAGGACGGAAGAAGGGGAAGGGGAAACTTATTGTAGTGAAAATTTGCCTTTGTGTATTGTATATTGTTTTTACAAGGGATATCTTTAGGTAGGTGAAAGAGGATTTGAATGAATGGGAGATTAAAAATAGTATGAAAAACAGTATTTAAACAATATAAAAATGCTATCTATATACATAAAAGCAAAAGGTCACTCACTCACTTATCACGAAATCTCAGAAACAACAAGTGCTAGGAATCTCAAACTTAGCATTGTCGTTCCTATTAGGATATAGGTGCTTACTTAGACGGAATTTTGCAAAATCCATCCCCTAAGGGGTATAAAGGGGTGGCAAAGTTTGTATGAAATTTCTATAGTTTTTATAGTAGGATTACCAAATTACTAGAAAATACTCTTTTTTTTATTATTCAGCAACCCCCCTTATTAAATGGGCAAATAAGAGTCGCAAGTTTGTGTGAAAGTGGTTTGTCAGTTTTAGCGGTAGCGGGTTTAAACTGGATTCGCCATAGAGACGGATAATACTGATACAATGTACGATTGCCATAAAATCAGGCACGCAATATTCTCATAGAGGCACCCATCTGAATTTTCACGCGAACGAAGTCGCGGGCAACAGCTAGTATATATATATATATTTATTAGGTACTTACCTACCTATTATATTAGAATGGCCATGACATTAGACATTTTTTAAAAACTGTCGTATAGAGTAGTTTTAGTTGCGCCATCATAACACACTGACCATTGCGCTGATGTCATCATTTAAAATGCCGCACACGATCATCAGGTACTACTGTGATATAACTTATAATATGTAGGTACTTATTGCATTGCAATGCATGTTGTTTGTTCTTGAATATATTTTTCGAGTACCTACGTAGACACATTAAACATTTGTATATATTATGTCGAAAAAAATGGACTATCGTGCGCCACTATTTGTTTATCGCTCATAAGATTTATATATTATTATAATCACACCCTAGGTACCTACATAATTATATCGTAGGTACCAACATTATATGCGTGTGTTGCCTACTTTTTGTATTGTTCAGGATGCTTATAAGTGCTAGAAGAATCCAAGATTCTACCGCTGTTGTGTAAAGCACTACTTGCAGCAAAAGGTACCTTTTGCTGCAAGTAGTGCTTTACGCAATCTCTTCCGTGACAGGTATCTTCAACCAACAGTATTTTTGCTTTCTCTAAGATCACTGGAAACGAGTAAATTCTCACTGCCTGATGGTTTATGGAATGGTAAGTAAGAGGTTGTGGATTCAATGTCGAGTTTGGGTAAACTACTTATGTTAAACACATAAGTAGTTTTTTTATGTTTGCTAGACACAGGGTTTGTACAGAAATGCTAATCTGCATAGGTTGTTTTTTTTTTAAACTAGAAACTAGTGAACAGGTTTATTATGTTTGTATGTATGATTAGCTGCGCCCTACGGCTTCGGCCGCAAGTAAAATATATTTTGTATCCGTCAAGAACCAGACTGAAGTAGGTAACATACCCTTTATGTAGGTATGTTACCTACTTACTGAGATATCTGTATACCTATTTCTAAATCTAATAATATGCTAACTTTCTCCGGTTCACACAGTTTATAAGTTAAGTGTGATCCCATAAGAAATTTCATATTTCAAACTGTGTAATTTCGGTAGGCTAATAATAATACTAATACTTACCTCAACAAATCATGTTTTTTACTTAGGACTTTTAGTTTTTTAGTTAATAAATACCGGGACGGCGGCGGCGCTTTAAACCCTTTTGGGATTTTTATGCAATATCCCTCCGCTGTGTTATCAACTAGCATAATCTCTGTGAGATCCTGTATTTAGAGCTTATTTTTATTGGGAACTAGCTGTTGCCCGCAGCTCCGCCCGCGTGAGTGTCTGTTGTATGTCTGTTTAAATTGACGATTTTTCATACAAACTTTCTTCCCCGTTTACCGTTTACCGTTACCAAATTTCATCAAAATCAGTTAAGTGGTTTAGGAGTGAAAGCTTAACAGACAGACAGATTTGCTTTTGCGTTTATATTAGTATAAAGGACGTCAGAATGTGATCAATCACAAACTGACAATAACACTTAACTACTATGTCCGTCTCCGGCACCAAATCTATGTACTTACATACCAATTTTCATCGAAATGGCTTTAGCCGTTTAGGCGCTGAGTGGTAACAAAACACACACACATACATACACACAAATTTTCGCATTTATAATAATCAATGCTTATAGACATTAGGGAAAGAGGGAACTTGCAGAGAACTAAGTAGGTAGTACTTTGAAAATAGGTAGGTACATAATATTAGGTGTAACATAATCATTATCACTAGCAGTTATAGTCAATCAGTTATACTTACTTATGTAAGTAGGTCAGTTCTCTCCAAGGTCCTTGAGCGGATATTAAGCTTCCATCTAGTCTGCTACCTAGAGGATCACTCGTTAATTTGTGACCAACAATATGACTTTACGTCGAAATGGTCTACGGGTAACCTTCTAGCGTATATCACGCATTTATGGGGTGAAGCTATGGATCTTCTCTTTAGAACACAGCGTTACCACTACAGGATAGCCTTAGTATCCTGGGTATGAAGTGGACATCAGCCGAGATCTCATACCCAAGAATTACACCGAGTACGTCATTAAAACCGCCTTCTGTAAACTCGGAGTCCTGAACAGGGTGAAGCGATATTTCACGCCCGAGCAGCTCTGTTTTCTTTTTAAGCCACAGGTTTGTTACTGCGTAGAGTACCTACTGCTCTCATCTTTGGGATGGCTCCGCACAGTACTTACTATCCTTATATATACACTTATCATCGGAAGCCCCGATTAAGGCCACTAAGAGGCTCTTGAGCCTTTACAGCTGCGTAGAGACACCGCCTCAATAGGCGTCTTCTACCGTATTTACCACGGCGAGTGTTCTGAAGAGCTCTTTAAATTAATTCAACCCTCTCCCTTTTTATCCAGCACGACATGTGCGGGACTGAATTGCCACCCTTTCGCAGTGGAATCTAATAGGTCACGAACCAAACAGTTCAGCACTTCATACTTTACTACATTACATACATACATACATACTACATTTTGATCGAAGTACATAGTTAACTTTTTATGGAGCTAACTGTAACTTTTGTGGCTACTTGTTACTATTTGTTAATTGTTACTTAACAAATCCATACCGACAATAACATATAATTTACCAAAATAACATGAATAATCTCTGTTTTCAAAAGTTAGACAACGATTCTTAACATATTTAAACTAACACGAGTAACACGACAGCATATCGATAACATTTACTAACATTTAAATAACGATTGGAAATAATTGGAAACGTGATCAACAAAAAGTAAGTGTGTGAGAGTAAGAGAGAACTTGCAGAGAACTAATAATACTTAAACATAGATAAGTATTGTGCAGTAGGTATAAATCATTATCACTAAGTTAATTACTATATACTTAGTCCCTACAGAATTTGCAATAAAGTACTTATTTTGACCACCGACCATAAAAATGTTATAGCTTTTCATAAATTAACTTGATAATTTGATGTAATTTATTAAATTAACTTATGCACCCGTTTTGTTTTTGGTCTGCGAAAGTACGACCATGTTTCCCTCTTCCGCAAGGAACTCAAGTGGTTCCCTATTCTCATTCGCAAGAGCACTCGAGCTTGTAAAGTCATAGACCTGTGATACGGGACCGAATCTCTACATCCAACGCTAAATATATACCTACTTAATCATGAAAAAGTAGAATACCAGTTAAGTTAATTGTCAAGGTCAGGCAGCTGAACTATTTTGGTCCGAATATTGACGAAGATAACTTATATACTTCATTAATCAAGTAGGTAGGTACCTATTTGTGTAGGTGCTTTACTTAATATAAGTTACAACCAAGAAAGTGTACCTACCTACCTAATAAAAACATTAACCTCTTGCTATCTTTAATTGCATATGTCCGACATAAATAACCTAGGTATATTATGTTATGCTTTCGTGTAAGAAGATACCAAGTTATAAGTAGTAGGTAGTTAAACATTGTGAGCTATCGTGTGCCGCAACGGAATCCGACATAACCCCCGCCTCGCCCAGGCGGGTACATACTCGTAATGCGTACCCCACGAAAAAAAAAAAGAACTTTAAACCCTTGCTTTAAACGAATTACTTATATTTTTTGTCAAACATCCCAAATTACGTTAGGTACTTATTATATTGCTGGTAACGTATCCGGCGTACCTATGTAATATGTTGAGGCAGATTGTAAACGGCCGATTAATACAATTTTCCTGCGACAGATACACGTACACCACATGAAATCACATGAAGTGTTAGGTATGTTATTAACTCTGATAATTAGGTACCTACGTACTTGTTGCTTTTTAAATATTATTGCATCTTTGAGTCAAGTAGGTAACGCATCGTGTTTAGGTTTGAAAAAAAATATTTTTCGAAAAATGCTTTGTAATTATAATTAGGTAGGTACGGTACTTTAGACAGATAGGTGTCTGTGATAGATAATTAGGTAACTCTCTACTTGTTTACTTTGATCGTACCTCAACGATAATTTTTTTCCGAGGTAGGTAGGTAGGTACCTTGTATAAAAGCTATTAATTAAATTGTATACAAAATGTATATCTGCGGTCCTTACGTAATCTTAAGACGCAATGCACTGTCGAGGCTATCGACCTTCCACAGTTACTTGAAATAACTGTTAAGTTGTTGGAAATAACTTTGTGAAGCAGCGTACAGGGCGACCGGTGGCTCAAGCTCAAGCCAGTCGCGCATGTCCACGGGACTCGATCGCAATTCCTTTTACAGTTGCCAAGTTAGAATAAAACAAAATAATGTATCATTTTATAGTTCTCGCTATATCCTTCGGTTTTGTTTTATTTGGATCAACAAATTGTGGCTTAAGCTATGATCAGAGACAAACCGGCGAATTAAACGTACAAATTGGATTAAAGAATATACAATTAATTGCTCTGTTAAAAGGCCGCACCGAAGAATACGTGGTAAGCAGTACAATATTTCCTTCTGTATTTTTTCAAGTGGTCCTATTTCTCATGTTTACTTACATGTGCCCTAAGCTCTGTAGGTAGGTAATCTCTATTGTAGTTATTGTGGATTTTTAATATAAAGTATAGGTACCTAATCAACTTCATTCAGTCAAATTTTATATTATGATATATTTTTATCTTATTTATTTGTATCTAACTGCTCAATGTATTAAACAGATTGATTGAATGCCATGACCGCTCATGGGTCGAGGGAGCCAGTTAGTATTATTATATTTAAAACTAAATGCGAAATAATTTTGCAGGATTATGATTACGCCTATGATTATTCAGAGATGACAATAAAACCGCAGCACGGCACAACATCAAAGCCAAATGTAACCAACACGCAGACCCAAAGTAACGTGACTACCGCGTCGATAACTTCTGTAGATAATATTATAAAGAAGCCTAATGTGATTGCTACGGAACAAATCAATGGTACAGAACTTAGCAACAATGTAACAGGAACGACTCTGAATGCAACGACAGACATTGCCTTAGACTCTACTAATCAAACTTCTGAAAATTTAGAATCTGCTGACTATTCCTCAATGACTACAATTAAACAAGCTACAGATTCCGAAGTATTCCCTACAGTAGTGCAAGATTCTCTAAAAAGTTCAAGTGCATCACAGGTT
The DNA here is from genome assembly GCA_963082885.1 of Parascotia fuliginaria. Lineage (NCBI taxonomy): Eukaryota > Metazoa > Arthropoda > Insecta > Lepidoptera > Erebidae > Parascotia > Parascotia fuliginaria. Next base: position 9,437,963 of record OY720174.1, on the reverse strand, counting down.
GGGCCTAGTAATTGCAGACGAGGGTTCGTTTTAAACAACCAAGGAAAATGTGAATATAAAGTCCAGGGCACGTCAAACGCGTAAGTAAATATCTGTAATGTATTTTATCACAAATTCAATAGCAACTTGTTACCAGGTAATTTAGGTCATATTAGTAAGTAGCTCCATTGAGATAGGGCCGTAGCTTTAGCAAATTAACTTGATAAAAAATTTTAATGTACTTATTAAGTGATGGGTCAACAATGTAGCCTAGTGTCTTTATCGCATTGAATAGATCATTCTAACAATCTGCTTAATTCATACATTTTTTTGAAACTAGGTATTACTTACTTTCGTTCTGGTAACAAATATTGGAATGGCAAGGGTTGTTCACACTTTAAAATCAGATCTAGCTAATTACTAGATTCGTAATAATAGTAACTCCTTTATTCCAAACTGTAATAGGGTAGGTACCTATTTTACCTACAGATTGCGCATTGGTAGTCAGTTATGAGTTATGACTTGCTTTAGTTGGTTGGTATTTCTTTACAATACTGCATGCAGTTAAAATAACATGTAAAATAATTTGACATGGTGTCACGGTGTCTACAATTACCTACTTAATATTATGTAGGTACCCTAGACCTAACCGCAACATATTCTGTCCGTAGCTACGGGCAGACTAGGTAGGTAAATACCTACTTAGTGCCTACCCTACCTAGGTGCCTACATTGTACCAGTATTGTAGGTAGATAGGAACTGCATCAAATGTATTAGTTAAGTACTATGCCTACTATTTATTCCGACGTAAGTCCCAATGTGCATAAATTAGGTAGGTTACATAGCTAATTATATGTAAGTACATATTATGAGTACACGGTAATAAAGTAAGTACTATTCAATGTTATCACTATTAGTTAATGGTTACGGTGTTCTTCACGCTTTTGCCTCGCTGAGCATAGGTAATATTATTATTACCTTAGATACTAGAGTTTGATTATTATTATTCCAGCGGGGACGCCGGCAGCCGGACGGACGATCCATCCAGTGCTTGCGGGCCACTTCGTCCATTTCCCCAGAACGCGTTTGATTAACAAAATTGTACTCGTAATGAATCAAAACTAATTAGAGACCTTGAGCTCCCTAGCCCTCCCCCTGGATCCGTCCCTGACTTCCTTCATAGTGCAGTAAATCTTTCAAATGAATGCTTTTGCTTGTTTCAGATTGCGCAAAATAGTGAAACTTGCTCAAAAAATTAAAATAGGAAGAGGAGTCAAAGGAACATAAACATTTTCAATAGGTCCAAAAACACCTATAGCTAATTATGTTGTAAGCTGTTGATTAGAAAAAATATTAAACACAAATTTTAAGTTATGTAAAAAAGGTGACAATTTTATTTGTCATGTAAAGACTGCTAAATAAAACAAATAATAATAAATATTTATAAATTTTGTAAACATGTAGTTTTATTTTTGTTAATTTTTATGTAGTTTTTTGTACTCAGTTTATTCTTCTTGAAACTTGCAACCTTGCATGAATTTAACATGCACTTAACTATTAAATTTAAATAAAATAAGTTATTTTTTGGCTATGAGTCATTTGTATAATTTAAATTATTATAAAAATTAGATACATGTATTATTTATTGTTTTTAAATTTTTGAAGTACAATCGTAATGAATAAATAAAGGTTGTAAACTTTGGATAGTATTGTGGGATGTAAGAAATAATAAAACATAAATTAACTCAGTTTTTTATTTACATTGTGCTCTTGAGTAGCACATGTGTGTGCGCATAGTGTAGAATTTAATTAATATTTCAACATGGGACGGGCACTAATCATTTGACATATTTGTTTGACTTTGTACTATAACCATTGAGCTATAAATCATGTGCTTGGAAATATTTATGTCAATAATGATTTATTTCAATCAAATATATCATTAGGTATACTTCAATAAATAGAATTAAAATACTAAACAGCATACAATACATACACACCAAAATAATACAGGAAGTTTAATTATAGAAAGATTATAGTTTGCATAGGCAGAATAACAGAGGAATAAAAGCACCAATAGTAATGAAAACTGGTACTAGTACAGAGCTCTCATCCATAGAGTACGGGTCTGGCTGTTTAGGCCCACTAGCCCGTCTAGAATTAGCACTTTTTTCTTCCACCTCTTCTCTAGGTTCTTCAGCTTCATTCTCCGGCCACACAAGTGGGGGCAACTTGGGCACTTCATCTATAGTCCCCCTCATAACATATAAGGCATTAATTTTCGGATTGTCTCTGTAACCTTTAATGAATTCCACTTTTATTTTACCTCCCCTTATGTCAGACTCTTCTTCATTGTAATACAGCTTACCATTTTTAATTGAGTATGGAATGTACTCATCATGAGCAATACCACGACCTACTTTATCGAAAATGTCTAAGTCGGCAACTATAGTGTGATCTCCATTTAGAACCACGTCGAAAACCTTCATGTTAGGCGCATTAAAGTACACTTCACTGAACTTTAATACTAATACGTAATTTCCTTCCTTGACGGCAGGAATGTCATAGCCAAATGTACTGTGATGGTATCTTTCAGTCTGGTATAATATTTCATCTTTTGGATTCACTCTGCCTATCATAACTAGTTGTTTACCATAATCTGATGCGGTCCCGATTCTTCCTTGTAATGGATCTTTTTCATAATGAATTCCATAAATATCCGTATGTGCAGGTCCACCGGCATTAATAGCATAGATTATTTCGCCTAGCCCGGTAGCAGTTTTTAAAACTGAGAATATTGTTACAGCGGTATAAAATATTAAGATCTGACACATTTTCTGTGAATGAATAGATCCGTAGCCGGATTTCTATTTATAATTTCACTCAAGTACTTAGTAGTTGTAAACAGGCCACTTGTTTAAACTGAAGGTCTTGTTTTCTAATACATTCTTACTTTCAAATAATTTTCTTTCAGTATTGAAAATTGACACAGCAACAACCGGCAGTCGGCAAACTGAACCATGCCAATGCAATGCCAAATAACCAACTTACAAATCGATTTTTTTATTACGTTTTAAGATTTGAAACTAAGTCTTTTCATATACGGCACGCACGCACATGGCTGACACGCCGCTCAAAAAAACATGACTTGGTTAAACGTTGCTTGGTTAAAATTTAGACAAATCAATCAAATCGTTCAAATCAATTAAAACAAATCAATAGTCGCATCACGTCATCGTCATTGCATCCCACCAAAGAAAGGAATAGAAAGATTTTCATATGTAATTGGAGGTCAGTAACTATTTCTAGCTTAGAATAAATTTATTTCATCGTTGGTTGGTATTGGCTCTGAATCTATCTGCTCTAACGGGTTGGTTGACAGCCTTCTTCGTCTGCCTGTTGAATTTGTGCTTATTTTTTAATCTAGCAATCTTTTTGCAACGTCATTTTGTTAGTTCTTAGTTCGTAAAAACGCTAATAGATAGCATTACGGTCGATTGCGTAGCCTAGGTCCACGTAGCCTAATTTTGAAAATAATTGTAATCAGAATTCTGAGAATCTATGCACGGGGTCACAGTTCTTTTATCGTAAAACAGAGAGAGAAGTGAATTTTAGTATGCGATAAAAGCATTTGGGCAAATACTCTTTGTGTTCTTGTTCTTTCTCTTGTTATATATAATTCATTATTATCATTATTCGTAAGTCATTAAATCAATCACTTCTTGGTCATAGGTAAAATGTAATGTACCTAATATAAACCAGGTTGGATACATATTACATTAATGCATCCCGTTTTCCACTTTGACATTAACTAAGTACTTCAGTTTAAACTTAATACTTAGTTCCATGATACCTACTACTTTTAACACTAGGTTATACTAACAATAACACTGGGATAATAATAATATAATATATAAAACGGAACATCGGAAGGCCGGGCTGTTGTTTCCACGTGTACGTTAGTTACCTCATTACCACAATAATCCATGTTGGGCGTTGGACTTCAGGAAAGTGTGGAAATAATAATGCGGTAGTGTTTACTTGTCACTACTATATTTATTCAGACGCGTAGCGTGCTTAAATAAAAGGTAATTACAGAAATAATAATTAATAAAACAGAGCCAATGGGTTTGCGGTTGTCCACGACGTGCGTTCGCTGTCAAAATCACCACAGCAACCAGAAACACCACAGACTAGACGTTCGCCCGCTATGGCAAACGCAACTCCATTCGGTGTAAACCGCTCTGATTTAAAATTACAACTTAATTGAACATAAAGCGATTAATCGTTATTAAGATATGAAAATAATTTATAACTTCTTAAAGTGACACGCGCCGATACGGCCGTCCTGCATCTTCACACGTCCTCGGGTGAATAATTTATCTCATTATCTGTGGACAATCATAAAATAGTTCAAGTACACAACTTTTTGTTCGGTCATTCTGACCATCTTAAATCAAACAACACAATGTCACAGAACGATTACGATTAACGGATAATACGAAACGATTAACAGAATACCACACGGACTGGAGCCACACAGGCTAGTGTTACACAGGCTAGTGCCACACAGGCTATTGTCACACAGGCTATTGCCACACAGGCTATTGCCACTCAGGCTATTGCCACACAGGCTATTGCCACACAGGCTATTGCCACACAGGCTATTGCCACACAGGCTATTGCCACACAGGCTATTGCCACACAGGCTATTGCCACACAGGCTATTGCCACACAGGCTATTGCCACACAGGCTATTGCCACACAGGCTATTGCCACTCAGGCTATTGCCACTCAGGCTATTGCCACACAGGCTATTGCCACACAGGCTATTGCCACACAGGCTATTGCCACACAGGCTATTGCCACACAGGCTATTGCCACACAGGCTATTGCCACACAGGCTATTGCCACACAGGCTACTGGTAAATATGGTTAATTTTACTAAGTGAACTCACACTAAACAAGTTAATTAAGCTGTACAACTCACCTACAGCCGCGCCGTTATTGGCACATTCTGACTCTACACTGTTTGTTGGTGTTTCTAAACCTACATCACAAACTAAAACTGTTTTAGTTTTTCTCAAACAAAGTTGAATCTCACTAATTTCAACCGAAAAACCCATTGATAGCAAGTCTGTTCCAATAATAATTGAATCAGTAATACAATAATCTGGCACAACATGAAATAGCAACTGCATTGAGTATTCTTGTATAGTTACAGTAGTCAATATTTGAACATTAGACAGAACGTTAGATTGGCCTATGCTAAACTTTCTTTGACTAGAGAGCACTGGGCACCGGAATCAAAACAAAATGAAAATTTCTCACCGGACTCAACTGCTAGGTAATCAGTAGCTGGCTTTATAGTGCAGGTATTTACTCGACGCTCTACGTTGCTGCTGCTAGTCTTCATGTCCTTTTTCGGACAGCGAGTGGCAATATGACCTGGCTCGTTGCAGAAGTAACACGTAGGCGACGACGTTTTATTTGATTGACTGCTCTCCTTTGACTCTTGCTGTTTATTAGTCGCTGAAAATTGAGGTTTAAAACTAGTACTGGTAGTACGGGTGTCTTTGAAGAAGCATTCGTTTGCTACATGGCCTAATCTACCACAGCTGTAGCACTTCTTCGATTCAAATCGCGGTCTCTTAGCATCACTGTGAGTAAACTTTTCTGGCGTAGGTGGTCCTCTTTTGCGATACGTACACGCCATTAATTCTTGTTGCAGTTTCACTCTGGTATCAATTGTTTCAGTGTACACCAGTCTTTGCAGCCGTGGTTCAATTTTCACTGCATGAGCCAAAGTTACAGCAATTGCGATTTGTTCGGTTGATAAAGAACTCCATTGATTCATTAAGGTACTCAAAAGTCGATTAGTATAGGATGACATGCACTCTCCGTCTTTTGGACTTTCATTAAAAAGGCGACACAATGTTGCAGCTGGAGTCTCAACGTAATCAAATCGAGCAAGAAATAAATCTCTTAGCTGAGGCCAGGTTATACCAGCGAAACTATTTTGAGCTAACCACGTAGCTGCTGCACCTTTAAGTACCTTGCTCATGGCGACAATCAGAGTACCACCAGATAATTGTTTTTCTTGCATGCATAAGTCAGTGGTACTACACCACGACCTGGCATCAGCGTCTAGAGAATCAGGATTGAATTCGGGGAATGCTAGCTTTGTATCAACTGAGTTTGTTTCCTTTATAGCATAAATTAATTCCATCATGCTACGTTGTTGCATTTCAAATAACGTTTTCCAACGTTCGGATTCACTATTTAAATTAGTAACAACACTCTGACCTGTTTGTCGTTCCTGAGAAGTCCCTGGTAATCCCACTTCTGAAAACGGAACATCGGAAGGCCGGGCTGTTGTTTCCACGTGTACGTTAGTTACCTCATTACCACAATAATCCATGTTGGGCGTTGGACTTCAGGAAAGTGTGGAAATAATAATGCGGTAGTGTTTACTTGTCACTACTATATTTATTCAGACGCGTAGCGTGCTTAAATAAAAGGTGATTACAGAAATAATAATTAATAAAACAGAGCCAATGGGTTTGCGGTTGTCCACGACGTGCGTTCGCTGTCAAAATCACCACAGCAACCAGAAACACCACAGACTAGACGTTCGCCCGCTATGGCAAACGCAACTCCATTCGGTGTAAACCGCTCTGATTTAAAATTACAACTTAATTGAACATAAAGCGATTAATTGTTATTAAGTTATGAAAATAATTTATAACTTCTTAAAGTGACACGCGCCGTTATATATATAATATTTCAACAACTACACACAACGCCATCTAGACCCAAAGTAAACATATTATATGCTTGTATTATGGGTTCTAGAATACGGATATACATACTTAAATACTTCTTTTTTTTTTGTAAATACATACATATTATAGATACATTACACCCAGACACAGAACAAACAATCATGCTCATCACACAAAGGTTTTTTTTTTTTTTTTTTTTTTCTTTTTTAAATGACCGCGCATATAGTGCGGCTGGCCAAAGGATCCTCTGACATTATCAGAGACCCGATTTGCCAGTTTTCAGTTATTTGCGTTATTTAAATGTTTTATTAGGTTAGGGTTTAGGCAGTATCTTTATTATACGTGTTTTATATACTAGTTTGCCTGAATTCTTGTTTTATTTTGAGGATACTTTTTATTTACTATATTTTAGTTACTATTATACCTATTTAAATTTTACTTTTAATTTACAAAATTTTTCCTACTTAACAATCTAAATTTAATGGACAGACATACACAATTAACCAACTTATAACAAAAATACAGAATATAATATTGCCTACTAAGTCTGCACTACAGTGCAGGGCGTGTTTGCAAAAGTGCAATCTTAGTTTGCAATCCTGGAAGCCGCCGCTGCACTGTAGTGCAGAGGTTAAACGATTCCCTACTCGACACAAAGAAACTTTAAAACGCAACAAAATGACATCACAACAGAAGGCCGACACAAATAGCAACACGACAACAACAACGAGTACCCCTCCACTGTGCACACTGCACAGACCGACACTGGGGGCCGACCACGGCGCTTTGCCATTTTCTCCCTCAAAACGGAGGGAGACTGCTAGCGGCACCTTTCTCTGGCTTGCATTTGTCATAATGTAGTCCAAGAGAAAGAGCCGTGCAGGTCCTGGACTGCGCCGTGGTGCGGTGCTGGTGAATGTGGAGTGCGGTCTGTACAGTATGCACAAATGGACAACACACGGCAAGTTACCGCTTCTGGGCTGTGCACCGGCAGCCTCGCTCCAGTGGGGCACCTTAGCAATAGGCCACTGCCGACCTTGCCAAGGTGTCCCACTTTCTCCGGACTGGGCACTGCGTGTCGAAGGCGTTATGCGCTGTGTCAGGACACCCAGCCTTCGCGCAGTTGCAGCAGGAGGGCCGCTCCGCAAGCTTCTCCTTACACGCGTCTTTGCGGTGCGGCCCCCCACAATGGCTGCACACGTCCTCGACGTCCTGACACAGCCGCCTTGTGTGCCCGTAGCCCAAGCATCGAGAGCATTGCACCAGGGGGGACTGGTCCTCGACTCTGACCCGTTGGAGGTCGATATGGACGGCCCCGGCCCCCGTCAGGCAGCCCCACAATCGGGGTGACACCTTCACCACGATGTGGGCCACCAGCGGGTTCCTCGTCTTTTTACGATACCGGACCTCCATCCGGTCATCGTCGCCGCTGATGTCCTTGAGGAGGTGCTTGTTCTGCGCCCTAAGCGCCCTCAGCACCTCCTCGTCGGTGTTATAAGACATTACGTCTTTAAGGACCATCAGCGGGTCCCTGCCTGCAATGCTCTCAATGTGTAGGTTGCTGTTAGCCCGGAGCTTGACCTTCACACGCTCGAGCTCTTCTGCCGATGCACACCCCAGGATCACTCTCTGGTCCTTAACCTTTCTAATTCTGTCCACCTGGACCCCCTCTTTAATGGCCTCGGCGGCGCTTCGGATTTTCTCCACAACCTGGTCACCGGTGTCCATCTCGTCGTTTGACTTGATAATGATCGAGTGCATGGCCGACGCTCTCCAAGCTTGAGGCTTCGGGGGTCCGGCCAATGCACTCGCATAGGACACCGGTGCCTTGCGCATCTCCTCTTTGAGGCCCGCCATTTCCTTTGTTGTCTCTTCGAGTAACTTGCCGTGTTCTTCTAGCTTTGCAATTAGTGCTGCTTCGCTCGGCCTCTCCACTTTTTGGTCCTTGACCACAGGATCCTTGGCCACTAACTCCACCTTCTCACCACGTTCGGCCGCCTGCTCCTTCACGATCTGATAGAGCCGATCGACGGCCTCCAGCACGTCGTTTTTGATGTCTGTGCGGAGGTTGCGGCTGTTGTTGATCTGGGTTTTAGCCCTTATCAACAACGCCTTGGCCTCCGCAAGACGGCTAGGATGTTTAGGTTTGGACTCCTTGACGACCGGAGCCGGGGCAGCCTTGTTTTTCGGCGCCGCGGTTTTTAGGGGAGGCGAAGTCGAAGACCTCAGCTTCGATTCGATCTCCCCTATGCTACGCCTGACCTGCGCTACCCCGGAACCGGTCGCCACAGGAGCCGCCGTCTGCGACGTGCTGGGCTCTTTTGTGGGCGTACGGAAACCGAACATGGTGATCACACAAAGGTTTGTCCTGGGTGGGAATCGAACCCACGACCTCCGGCTTAGCAGTCGGCTTAGCAGTCAGGGTCACTAACCACTAGACCAACAGGCCAGTCGGGATAACACCGAGTTTTCCTGTTCACAATTAATTAACTACCATTTTTATTTCGATTGCCATTAGTAGGTATGCGAGTGGTTAGTTACAAATCAACTTATCAATAGCAAAAAGTGGCAAGGGCCGTCAGTTGCTTAAAAATGTGATATTGATGATTCGTCGTCTAAGGACGTGATGTTACTACGAGTAGCTAACTTTAATCCTTTTGTAGATAAACGAAGTATCTAGTTTATGCAGTTATAGAGCACACAGGTCAGTTAATTTTGCAAATGACCTAGGAGTACACTTGATTGATGGTAAACAGGTACTTTTATTAAGCGCTACCGACCAATAAAATCTCAACTCTCCACAATATTAACCAAATAATGTTACAATGAATGAGGTTTCTGTAGAGTTATTTCCACAATCGACTCGCCCCGAATTTTCTAAGAAAACTCTCACTCCTAAAATTTCTGTTAGTTAGTATAGGTACCTACGTTTTTAGTGAAATTGCACATCATTATTTTTATCGTCAAGCCTGTATAGTCACAACAGGCTAGCACCCACCGGCAAAAGCACGCTGGGCGCCCTCCACGGTTAATTTTTTATAGAGGTTTTCTTCATCGCGGCCCTTCCCCTGAGAGGTGGCGGCTCTTGATCCCAACATGAGTCTGGTTTACCTTCCCTTCTCGTAATTTTGTATAGAGGTTTTATTCCTCGCAGCCTACCTCTAGAGGTGGCGGCCGGCCCTCGTTCCCGACTCTCTTAGGCTTACGAGTTGGCAGGGCAGTGTCAGTATGTCTAACATATGTCACGGTCCCACACAGACTCCACTATGTCCTCTGCTGTTCACCGGTTCGCCGTGGAAAAACGTTCCACGGTTATTATACCTCTACGCCACGGCAAGGCTCGTGGAGGAATTAGGTACCTACCTAGGTAAGATACGAGTGAGTGTACTTCAATACTCATAGAAGTAAGTCGACAGTATTAAAGGAGGTAAGAAGATATGAATGTCGTCTTAGTTTTAGGAATGTGTCTCTGGTGATGGTTCTATTCTCGTGGAGGTCGCCTATTCATTTGCGTAGATGTAAGCCACGTGCAATGTAGGTAGTACTTTCTTTCGTAGGTCATTCGTAATAGCCCATGACTTTTCTATCCTCAATTTAATCGGTGTGCATCACAATACACGCAAAAGAGTTGTAACATAAAGCGCTCTAATCTATAGGTCACTACACATAATGTTTTCATCTCTACTGATAGCTAGCTACCCTTATATACCTACGTACCTCGTCGATTGATTGAACAGATTCCCAGTTGAGAACGGCTGGGTTTTGTGTATACAGCTGAATAACACTTGTTTGCTCTGGACATTTAAAGTTTGTTTTACGTCATTACAAATATATACAAACTATGACTTATGAGAAGTTATCGCAATGGGATTTCTCCCAAATTAACATTTAATCTGTTTAAAGTTCTCTTAGGTATCGAGATAAACTTGGTTCAGTTGACCTACATAAAAAACTAAAAGTGTGTGCAAATAATAAATTAAAAGCTATTTATGACTGATATTGCTAATCTGCCTTAAGTATGCGAGGTGATCAATGCTCATGCCTTCTCTATATGAGAAGAGAGAGCCTTTGCCGTGCAGTGGGAATATAATGGAATTGATTACGTACTTACACACGTCATTAGAAACTTCATTAGGGCTGATAAATTAAGTTAAATTTTCTTCGTCGAATAGAAATGTACCTAAAAGTAACTGAATTCTTTGTAATAAGTTTCATAAAAGCTTTGGAGTTTGACTGCCTCTTAAAAATTCTGGCAATAAACAATTTTTTCTTATAATAAACCAATATTAGCCTCGTAAACAAATTTTACATATTTTTTAAAAATCATGTTTTTTGGAGTCTTGCAGAAACTACTAGCGTTTGATTTATTTAGTGTAAACCGCGCCGCGGCAAGCCAGATTTTATTAATTTTAAATAAGGTTTATGATAAATAACTATCTCGGATTTGAAAATTTTTTTTTGCGTAAGATAGTCCAGTTCTCGAGGGAGGTTATAGGCTATTATAACGTCACGCTAATGGCGACGGGAGCAGAGCAGTAAGCAAAGACGCAAAGCTAGTTAATAAATAAAGTTGACTGATGACGTAATTAAGAACCATTATTTCTTATTTAAGTAGTACGGTAGTAAGTAGGAGGTACCTACTTGAATAAGTACCTACTCCAGTACTCGTACGTATAGTAGGTAGGTACGTACCTAACTACGTACAGTTTTAAATCACCCCGGCAACTCCGACGTGAGGAAGGTTATAAATCTTTTTAAATTGCTGAAACATCGATCCCTTTTTTAGAATGCTTTAGCACGATTTAATCAATGTTACTCATACATGTACATACTTCCTCTTGTAGGTCCAAGTAACGATCATGAATATTGAGATGTTGAGAAGTTCAGAACTATATGTGCGTACTGACACCACTTCTGACTTTTTATTGTGCAAAAAGAATTCTTGAAATTGTACTTTATCGACGTAAAAATTTAAAGATATAATTTATACTTTCTTTATGAGATTTATTTGTATAGATGTATTGTAAACAAAATGTGATCACGTAAAAAACAGCACCAGAAAAAATATAGCTTAGTGAATTGTTTCATCTCCTTGGTAGCGAAGGTATGTAAAGGTATTTACCTATTTGCCCTAAATGGGCTATTCCAATTTAAGCGGAAATAAACAAAGTCGAGGTCTCAGGATTATTTGCCACAAATGCAATTTCATAGAGATAAAAAATTATAAAAGTACATTATAAATAATTCTAACTTTTCTCTTGACTTAATACTCAGCAAGATTCAATAACATAGGTAGGTACCTACTTTCGCAGAACGACAGCATGATAAATGTTTAATTTCTTAGGTAACGTTAGTTACATAAGTACCTACACGAAAGGTTATTATTAAGTTTCTCTCAAACACGAGCATTTTCCTATTGTTTAACGATAATAGCCAGACGGTTGCAAGGCTTACGTAGGACAAAGGTCGGACACGGAGACATCTTTGGAGAACTTTAACGTAGGCCACTTAGCTAGTTTAGTAGATATTACCCAACAACATTGTTGCAGTCCACTTCAGTATGACTACGATAAGGATATGTTACAATGTGGAGTACGGCACCAAATGGCTGATGAGGCCAGCATGAGCCATCATGAGGAACAAAGTATATTTACAAAGATTTGGCGTCTTGCGCTAAATCTCTGTTGCTTTGCCGGCTTAGATGTCTGTGGAATAGTTCAATATTATTTTTTATATACTACAAATTTGATGATTCAGGGCGGTTCTTAATATGCTCAAATACTTTGGAACTTGAGACTCTTTTATAATATATTGTTACGTGTCAGGATGGGGGTTCGATGTAAAATGCCAGTTACGCGATGATGAGTTTATTAGAGACTCGCACAATACACTAACAGTAACAAAATAAAGCAATAAAGACTTATACTGCACTATAACGCTTCGTATATCGCTCTTCTTAAACTTCCGTCATCAATCATCTTCTCATGATGGTTCATGGTGGTCTGGACATCTTCGAGAATTTCATCATGTTTGCTGGTACGTTTTTTCACTACTTCAACGTCTTCTTGAAGAGAACTGATAACGGTGCTAAACCCTTCCCACTTAGAGTCCATCATTTCTTGAAGGTCCTCACGGATAGCTCCCTTAAGGTCCAGAAGAGCTTGGCGTTGGCGCTCTTCAGCTTGGCGTTGGCGCTCTTCAGCTTGGCGTTGACCCTCCTGTATAACGGCCAAAAGGGACGACATGTCAAAGCCAGAACCCATACCCGTCGACGCCGCAGAAGTGCCCGGATTACTAAATACTGCTGCACTAGTCTCTTCACTATCGGCCATAATCGATGGTTCACGAGTTTCGTCTACCGCCGCCTGTCGTCGAGTGCGTACTCCCTCGTCGCGTGGTGTGACTGGCATTCTCACTTCTGTCACCAATTATTATTGTTACGTGTCAGGATGGGGGTTCGATGTAAAATGCCAGTTACGCGATGATGAGTTTATTAGAGACTCGCACAATACACTAACAGTAACAAAATAAAGCAATAAAGACTTATACTGCACTATAACGCTTCGTATATCGCTCTTCTTAAACTTCCGTATCGCTTAGATGTTCGCTCGAGATCGCTGTATTCACAACTGAACGAAGTGCCGACGTTCGAATCCTTTTTATAGTCCTTCAATAGATTTCTAGAACCTTCCAGTTATTACTACAAAGATGCCGACAATTCTCGAAAACAGAACAATGAGTGTAGGTACTTAGCTGCGACGCGTAGGTATGCCTACCGCCGATGAGCTATTGTTATGTGTAGGTAGGTACATGTGAACGTTCTAGCGTAGGTATTTGTCGTATACGTGTAGGTAGGTACTTGCGAATGTTCTGTAGGTATTTGTCGTACACGAGTAGGTAAGTACTTGCGAACGTTCTAGAATAGGTAAACGTCGTAACAATATGTTTGTTTTGTAGTTCAATTAACCTTCTTCTTCTTCCTTCTAGACCTGGTCCCATTTACTTGGGGTCAGCCTTCTTTGTCCTTATTTTCCATTTAGCACGGTTTTGTGCTACGTCGTTTGTTAAATGAGCTTCTTTAAGATCCTTTTGGACCGTCGTCAACCAGGTGGCGGTTGGTTGTCCACGCGTACGCTTCTTTGTTGGCAAATCTAGGGCAAGCTTTACCATATGGTCGTCTGGGCATCCTTGTATGTGACCAAACCACCGCAAGCGTTTCTTCTTGACTTTGTTGACTATCGAGGCAACTTTGAAACTTCCTCTTATGTACTCATTTCGGATTTTGTCTAATAGAGTGACACCTGCGGACCAGCGTAACATGCGCATTTCTGTTGTGTGCAATTTTTCTAAGTGGTACTTATTTGTCGCCCAACATTCTGATCCGTACAGGACAGCAGGTCTTATGGCTGCCTTGTACATATGCCCTTTGATCTTGAGAGGCATTTTTCTGCCGCACATGACACCTGTGGGTTGTCTCCACTTCAGCCATCCAGTTGTGGTTCTGTGAGTAACATCATTATCGATTTTACCATCGTTGCAAAGTATTGAGCCTAAGTATTTAAATTGAGTCACCGTTGGTATCGGTGAGCTTCCTATTGAAATCTTTATGTCATGTGGATTTGCGACGCCATCGAAGACGCATGACATGTGTTCTGTCTTACTTCTACTAATTTTAAGGCCATTCGTCTCATGTGTCTCTATACAGCCGTTGAAATTTCGCTGGAGCTCTTCTACATTATCAGCGATCAGAACAACATCATCGGCATAAAGAATGTTCCAAGGCAGTGCCATTCTTTAGAACATTGTAGTTCAATTAACCAATAAATAATTTTCCATTCTCTATTTCTACACGATATTCTTTTACCGTGTGTAAGTTCTGTCTGAGATAAGCCGAGTATGAGGAAAACACTTATTATGACTTGAAAAACTGAAACATAGCAAGTACTAATGTGTCTGAAAAAGTCACATTAGCACGATAAGGAAGGTTGATTTTCGGTCTGAATTGTAACTTACGTAGTATTTTAACATCCACAATGTAAAATGGTATTCCAGTGCTTGTTTCTGCTACAAGGCTCCTTTCATTCTCACTATAGCACGGTAATAAGGTAGTATTATATATTGCTCAGGGTCTGCTGAGCTGCTAGACCATAATGGTCTGGGAGTTATCTTGCTTTGATGATGACCAGAATAACGACTGACTGACTTGAATAATGGGCTACATCTCGTTGTGACAACATCTAGGTAGAGCCAGCGGCATGTAGCGATGTAAGAATTGATTTTGAATCATGTTGTGGTATTTCAAAGTACCTAAATACATAAATGTAAAAAGATTTAAAATATAAAATATATAATAAAATATGTGTATAATAAAATAAGCTGTGTGAATGTGGTAGAATATTATTGTTATTATTATATTATTAATATTATATTATATATATAATATAAAATCTTACATACATTTTTATGCCATTGTTCTTATTTTGTTTAATGTGTTTAATGTTACGGCTATTACAATATTATACATAAATGCGAAAGTAACTCTGTCTGTCTGTCTGTCTGTATGTAACGCTTTCACGCCTAAACAACTGAACCGATTTTAATGAAATTTGTTATATAGATAGATGAGACCTCGAGGAACAACATACAAATATCTTTTATCGCGAAAAATGACATAATGTTGTTGAATTAGGAGATGAAAATTTGTATGAAAAATCTTCAACAGAGATATAACCGACATTCTCGCGGGTGGAGCTGCAGGCAACAGCTAGTCTCGTATAATCCAATGATCAAACAATTAAACATTAGTACACAACTAGCCATGATTAAACATTACTGTATGTCAGCCCTGTCCAAATTATGCTTAGTGAGTAGACATTGATGTGCCTTCCGGAAACATACAGCATTGCTATGAAGAAGCAGTCATATACTTTACTTATAATCTGTGGTCTACATTAACATAAACAACTTAGTTTACTCGATTGCCGTTAGAGGGCGCTAGTGAGACAGCAAGGGGGGTGGTAATGCCTGCTTTAGCGCCGCCATGTCCGTTAGGATTCATAGCGTTGTGTACTTTCGCCGCGAGTGGTCGAAATCTACAAAAATCGTAAGAATCAGCAAATATTTTTACAAAATTTTATTTGCAATTGCTATCTAACGTTAATTTAAACAAATCAAGCTTAATATTTCATGTTTCTAAAGTTTTTTTTAAAGTGCGAGTGGACATTGAACGCGTGGCAAATTTGTACCGCGTGGTTATTCATATGCTAGTGCCGTATGTAGAAAAATTTGTGCCGCGTGGTGTTCAAGTTCTGTAACTAGGGCAACGTATAGAACAAATTAGTGCCGCGTGGTGTCGTAAGTCGTTTGCTAGTGCCGTATGCAGAAAAATTTGTGCCGCGTGGTTTGGTTAATCACGTGCTAGTGCCGCATGTAGAATAAGTTAGTACCGCGTGGTGTTCTAAGTTGTGTGCTAGCACCACGTATTGGAGCTCAATATTTTTGAGCCATGAATCCAAACGAAGACGCCGATGGCAGTAGTCAAGCGCATGCGCTTGACTCTCTGGGTGAGGGCGTTTCGTGCCGAAAAGATTTGAATAGCTCCAGCTCCAGCTCCACTAGCAGCGACGACGAACGAGACCCACCTACAAAGAAGTACAAAGCAGACCAGGTAACAGCTGTCGATCCTCGGATTGATGCGTTGCACGACCAGGTGAGTTTCCTGACTAATTTAATAATGCATCAACATTGCACGCCTGACTCAAACGTTCCTAATAATAATGTACCATGTACTCAAACAACTCCTAGCCACAACAACGTTGCTAGTTCTGGTTTTCTCGTAAATCCTGCAGCATCAACCTCAAAAACATTAAATTTAGGCACTTGCAAAACTGATTTCAACGACAGAAAATTCATAAAAACCGCCGATGACAAAAGATTACAACAACTCGTAGAATTGCAACATTTTAATACTCCACTCTGGCAGCATGTACGGTATAATAAAGCATTATCGGACATGACCGCAACCCCAGGCTTCTGAAGGTGATTCTCTAAGCATTGCGTTAAAGATGTTGACAACGACGAGCTTCACGGATGTTTCGTTCATAAGAACGCCTTTAAAAACAACGTTGACAAAATCGGTATTCTCAAAGCATAAGTACTCGTCGACGATCTCTTGGATGCGTGATCACAACGATGTTGTCTAAGATGTTAAGTGTTGTAGTAGTTCAACCTAAATGATAGTCGAGGAAATCTCGATTATCAAATTATAGCGTAAATCATCATATTTAAAATAATTTAAATACAAAATAAGTTATAGAAAAATACGAGGTATTTATTAAACTATAACTGGATAATTAGATCAAAAATTTTAATCATACAACTTCTTCTAATCTTCTCTCTTCTCGTAATTTTTTTTCAACAAGCAGTAATAAACATAAACATTGGCTGACATTTTGACAGTTATCGTTTTAGCTAAAACAAAGTTTTAACTTTTTGTTACAAAATTCCAAATAAGTTAAGTGGTTCTAAGTGGTGCGTTGTTAATAATGAACTCAAGAATAAATATGGGTTTTTATCCACTTCGAGTCACCCTACCACGCAGGAGTGCACTTTATTTGGGTTTGTTGTGTGCTACAAAGAAGTTCTATACAAACAAGTTAAAAGTAAGTGAATTTTAACTTTAATAATAGGTATCTCTTGCCAAATCTGCACAATACTGTACCTATACTAAAGTGTCTTATTGTAGTGATCAAAATTCATAATACAATGCCTAAACGTTTTTTTAGTGTCTCGCAATGCAGCTCCTTCAGCAGGCCAGCTTGAAATGTTGGTGAGCCTTTTAGAAGCTAAGCCTTGGCTTGCTACAGGCCATGCTTGAACTGCTAATGCTCGCATTCGCACTCGTAAAGCTTGGTCTGACATTGCAACAACCTTAAACTGCGATGGTAGTGGTTGCGTAAAATCGTCTGACCAGTGGTGTAAGGTTAGTCTTGTGTTACTTTAAAACAATAATTTAGTCCATGATAGTCTGAATTTGCTAATGGCCCTAGCCATATCATTTAAATAAGTGTAAATCTATTGTATAGCATATTATTTATTTCTTTTAGTACTGGAAAGATAAGAAAGGTGCTGTGAAACGCAAATCCAGCCAAATTATAATAGCAAGGCGGCGAACTGGCGGTGGGGTGGACAATGTGCCTGAGCTCAGTAATACTGAGCTCAAAATCTTAAATATGATGGGAGGAGAAAGTTTTGCCAGTGGAGACCAGCGCTTTGAAATAAATCCTTTCCAGGTATTAATTAGATTTATTCTCTATAGTTACTAATGTAATTTTTAATGTTTCTAATTTCTTTAGTCAATAATGACACTATCTAAACAAATTAGAAACATTAATGTAACATTAATAAATGTTATTCAATTTATTTTAGGAACAGGAGGTCATAAATAGAGATATGCAAATAGAGGAGTCTCCAAGTATATTAGAAGTAAGTTCAAAATAATTTAAATAAAAAAAATTAAGTGTAAAAAAAGTTAAAACTTTTCTTTTATTTACAGAATATTGCTAACGATTCAGCACAAACTCTGCAGCCTGCTACAGAACACTACCAAGTTGAATGGGTAAATTTGCCTTATTTTTATTGTTCTTATTATTTATGTTTATTAGTGTCTTGTTTGTTAAAACAAAAATTATTTCCAGGATCTGTCAAACATTGCTGTTGCGGGTGAAGAAATTAGACTCACTGAGCGATCACCCCCAGTCATAGTTGGTCATACTAGTCAGGAACAAAATTTGGTTTTTAGCTTTTATTTGATTATTTTATGTTATTTCGTGTGTAAAACACAAGAGATTTACCACTGTTTAGTGAATTTATTCCCTTAACTTTACATGCATATTATAAGTACCTATTATATTTAATCATGTCATAAAAATTTATTTTACACTCCTGCAAAGCCAGGGCAGATTTTAGGCACACTATGCATATGTTATTTTACTACTGTTACGACGATTACTTATTCTAGAACATTCGCAAGTACCTACCTACTCGTGTACGACGAATACCTACGCTCTAGAACACTCGCAAGTACCTACCTACACGTATACGACAAATACCTACGCTAGAACGTTTGCATGTACCTACCTACACGTATAACAATAGACCATCGGCGGTAGGCATACCTACGCGTCGCAGCTAAGTACCTACACTCATTGTTCTGTTTTCGAGAATTGTCGGCATCTTTGTGGTAATAACTGGAAGGTTCTAGAAGTCTATTGAAGGACTATAAAAAGGATTCGAACGTCGGCACTTCGTTCAGTTGTGAATACAGCGATCTCGAGCGAACATCTAAGTAATACGGAAGTTCACGAAGAGCGATATACGAAGCGTGATAGTGCAGTATAAGTGTTTATTGCTTTATTTAGTTACTGTTAGTATACTGTGTGAGTCTTGAATAAACGCATCATCGCGTAACTGGCATTTTGCATCGAATCCCATCCTGACACGTAACAATTGGTGACAGAAGTGAGAATGCCAGTCACACCACGCGACGAGGGAGTACGCACTCGACGACAGGCGGCGGTAGACGAAACTCGTGAACCATCGATTATGGCCGATACTGAAGAGTCTAGCGCAGCAGTAGTTAGTGATCCCGGCACTTCTGCGGCGTCGACGGGTATGGGCTCTGGCTTCGACATGTCGTCCCTTTTAGCCGTTATACAGGAGGGCCAACGCCAAGCTGAAGAGTGCCAACGCCAAGCTGAAGAGCGCCAACGCCAAGCTGAAGAGCGCCAACGCCAAGCTGAAGAACGGCAACGTCAAGTCATGGAGGAGTTGAAGGAAAGCCAACGCCAAGCTATTCTAGACCTTAAGGAAGGTCAACTGCAAGCCGAAGACAGACAACGCCAGGCTATCCGAGAGGACCTTCGAGAAATGATGGACTCTAAGTGGGAAGGGTTCAGCACCGTCATCAGTTCTCTTCAAGAAGACGTTGAAGTGATGAAAAAACGTACCAGCAAACATGATGAAATTCTCGAAGATGTCCAGACCACCATGAACCATCATGACAAAATGATTAAAGAGCTGCAGAAGACCAAGGTTCTTTATTCAAGTGCTACGCCTGTGGCCGCGGCAGTTACTTCCGGAGGTCCCAAGTTTAAACTTCCCTCCTTTGACGGCTCGTCTTCCTGGACGGCCTTTCGTCACCAGTTCGAAGTAGTTGCCAAAGGAAATGGATGGGAAGATGGTCACGCACTGACGGCGCTTACTTTGGCACTTAGAGGGGATGCACTGCTGATCCTAGAGAACTTACCTGTAGACCGAAGAAGCTTAGACGCACTCCTTAAGGCTTTGGAAGCTCGATTTGGCGATAAGCACCTGGAGCATGTTTATCGAGCTCAGCTGAAGGATCGAACTCAGAAGTCGAGTGAGGGACTTCAACAATGGGCTGCTGAAATTGAACGCCTAGTACGACGAGCCTATGCCTCCAGTCTATCATCTGTGGACCACACAGTGGTACAAGCATTTGTGGATGGTATAAGAGAGTTTGAGGTCAGAACAACTGTTCGGTTGGCACACCATACATCTTTAGAAGCGGCCTTAGCACATGCCCTTGAGGTGGAAGCTGTGCGAAACGACTACAAGTCGCATAAAGTACGGGAAGTGGTTGCAGCTGTTAGACCACGAGGTGAGCCTATGTGCTATGGATGCGGCAAGCGGGGACATATCCGAATCAATTGTCCGGACCAGAGAAGAAGTAGAATGGTGTCAGCTACTACTCAGGTTGATGCTAGTCAAGATCCGTTATGTCAAGCCCCCACAGTGCAAGTATCACAGGCATGTGACGGTAATAGCCTGGTAACAGCTGGAGAAATAAATGGTAAACCTGTTTGCTTTACGATAGATACGGGCGCGTCAAAGACCATCGTACGACCAGAACTTCTGCGCCGAACAATTCAGTGGGAAGACGCACGACCATCTTGCAAATTGCAAACAGCGACTGGCCAGCCAGTGACCGTCCTCGGAGCTACAGATGTGAAAATCAAACTAGGAGAGAAGATTTATCATCAAACTGTTTTGGTGGCGAGCATAACGGATGACTGCATTATCGGCTTAGACTTCCTACGAATGCAGCAGTGCGTTGTCGATATTGCAAAAGGTGTTTTAAGCTTCCCAGACCAAGAGATCTTTCTAGAAGGCTGTTCTTCAATAGCGGTCTACAGTGCCAAAACGGTAACCTTGGCACCGAGGTCAGAAACCTTAGTCGACGTAAGGTTCCCTGAGGGTGTAACTGCTGATCGTTGCGTCATGGTGGAAGATCCTGGGCGCCATACCAGTAGAATTACAGCCAGAACTTTAGTCATGACTAGAAGTGGAGCAAAAGTTAAAATTGTCAACCTTAGCAATTCGGCGATGTTATTACGGAAGAACGCGATCGTTGGACGATGTGAAGCTGTGAGCAGTCTGAGGAAGATCCAAGAGAACGTCCAAACTGCTTCTTCGGCAAATCATATGGGCCCGTTATTAGAGACCACGAAGCAAAGTTTGACACCCAACGAGTATCGGGAAGCAGAGAAGCTGCTGCTGGACTACAAGGACATTTTCACCAAAGAAGAAAACGACCTTGGAAGAACGGGGTTAGTAAAACACCCGATCGACACAGGTGCTACACAGCCTATCAAACAAAGACCTAGACGAGTGCCACTAGCAAAAGAACAAGAAGTAGCTGAGCTGATTGGGAATATGGCACGAACCAAAATCATAGAGCCATCATCCAGCCCATGGTCTTCACCGGTAGTACTCGTGAAGAAGAAAGATGGTAGTACCAGGTTTTGTGTAGACTACAGGATGCTAAATAACGTGACCAAGAAAGACAGCTATCCTTTGCCCCGTATTGACGACACTTTGGACATGCTTGGAGGCATGAAGTGGTTCTCTACGGTAGATCTGAAAAGTGGCTACTGGCAAGTGGAACTCCGACCAGAAGATAAGGAGAAGACTGCATTCACCACCGGTACTGGAAAAGGCCTGTGGCAGTTTCGAGTGATGCCATTTGGATTGTGTAATGCACCAGCTACGTTTGAAAGGCTTATGGAACGCGTATTAGTGGGTCTTTTAGGAGATGCCTGTCTGGTGTACTTGGATGACGTCATAGTTATGGGACGCAGTTTCGCGGAACATCGCAAGAATCTTGAGAAAGTTTTTAAGAGGTTTCGTGAATCAAACTTGAAACTAAATCCGAAGAAGTGCGCATTTTTCAAGAAAGAAGTTTCGTTCTTAGGCCACATTATTTCGGATAGAGGTGTTCAAACGGACCCGGACAAAATAAAAGCGGTTCAAGAATGGCCTATACCAAAAACTAAAACCGAAGTAAGAGCTTTCCTGGGCCTCAGTGCTTACTACCGGCGTTTTGTGAAGAACTTCTCCGAAATAGCCAAGCCATTACACCACCTTACAGAAGAAAAGAGGAACTTCGTTTGGAACTCGGATTGTCAACGTGCGTTTTCACGACTCAAAGAGTTGCTGTGTTCAGCTCCAGTCCTGTGCTACCCTAATAGAGAAGGCAGATTTATTGTGGACACAGACGCCAGTAATACTGGAATCGGAGGTGTGTTATCCCAGGAGCAAAATGGTCAGCAAGTGGTCATCGCATACTTCAGCAAGTCTCTATCGAAGCCTGAGAGAAACTACTGTGTAACTCGGCGTGAATTACTAGCAGTTGTGAAAACCTTACAACACTTCAATAAATACTTGCTGGGAAGAGAGTTCACACTACGAACAGACCATGCAGCACTGAAGTGGTTACTCCAGTTCAAGAATCCTGAAGGCCAAGTCGCAAGATGGATTGAACAACTACAGGAGTACAACTTTGTAATAGAACACCGCAGTGGAAGGATTCACTCCAACGCTGATGCCTTATCGCGACGTCCATGCTCCCAGGATTGTAAGCACTGTTTAAAGCATGAGTCCAAGGAGGTAGTGAAAATTGTCAGGACTCAGGGGACCGATGAATCCTGGGACAAAGACGAAGTCAGTAAGGCACAGAAAGAGGACAGAGACCTGAAACTAATAATGGACTGGAAGGCTCAGGGTCGGAAACCAAAATGGCAGGACGTATCAGCCGCAAGCCCAATCACGAAGGCCTACTGGGCTCAGTGGGACAGTCTGACTTTGGAACAAGACGTGCTATATAGAAAGTGGGAATCACCTAACGGCAAGGAGCAAGTTCTACAGATGGTGATCCCGAGAGACAAAGTTGCACCTGTTCTGCGCTTAGTGCATGATGGTGCATCAGGTGGTCATCTTGGTGTGAAGAAGACTTTGGTAAAGGTGAGAGAACGGTTCTACTGGGTACGCTGTCGGGAAGACATCGAGGAGTGGTGCAGAAAGTGCTCTACGTGTGCTTCAGTAAAAGGACCTCGTACTAGATCAAGAGGCAAGCTACAGCTGTACAGTGTCGGAGCCCCATGGGAGAGAATTGCCATTGACGTAGCTGGACCATTTCCTGTGACAGAAGACGGCAACCGCTTTATAGTAGTAGTTCAAGATTACTTTACCAAATGGCCCGAAGTGTTTGCGACACCAAACCAAGAGGCTCAGACCGTGGCCAAAAAGTTGATCCAGGAAGTAGTGTGTCGATTTGGTGTGCCGTTGGAACTGCATAGTGACCAGGGAAGAAATTTCGAGTCAGCCCTGTTTCAAGAGATGTGTAATCTACTCGGCATACATAAAACACGGACAACACCAGCGCACCCGCAGTCTGACGGCATGGTAGAACGGTTCAACCAGACTTTGGAAAATCATCTGGCCAAGGTTGTCGAAGACCATCAACGAGACTGGGACCGTTACATTCCACTCTTCCTGCTATCATATCGGTCCGCGGTTCATGACACTACAGGATTTACGCCGGCCAAAGTCAACTTTGGAAGAGAGATACGCCTACCAGTAGACTTGATTACCGGAACACCTCCTGATACGCCAAAGCCGACAGTAGAATACGTCGCAAACTTGCAGGCACAGCTGGATAAGACACATGATCTAGTGCGAGATAACAACCTCAAGGCTAGTGAGAAGATGAAAACTCGTTATGACAGGAAAGCAAGTAATCATGGCTTCGAGGAAGGTACGCTCGTGTGGTTACATAATCCTCTCAGGAAAATCGGCAAGTCACCGAAGCTACAGGCCCGCTGGGAGGGTCCCTATAAAGTGATCACAAGGATCAATGACGTGACCTATCGCATAAGACAGGGCGATAGAAAGAAGCCGAAGATCGTCCACATCGATCGACTAGCACCCTATCACGGTTCTAACGCTGCTCGGGACGAGCATGATTAAGAGGGGGGCAATGTTACGACGATTACTTATTCTAGAACATTCGCAAGTACCTACCTACTCGTGTACGACGAATACCTACGCTCTAGAACACTCGCAAGTACCTACCTACACGTATACGACAAATACCTACGCTAGAACGTTTGCATGTACCTACCTACACGTATAACAATAGACCATCGGCGGTAGGCATACCTACGCGTCGCAGCTAAGTACCTACACTCATTGTTCTGTTTTCGAGAATTGTCGGCATCTTTGTGGTAATAACTGGAAGGTTCTAGAAGTCTATTGAAGGACTATAAAAAGGATTCGAACGTCGGCACTTCGTTCAGTTGTGAATACAGCGATCTCGAGCGAACATCTAAGTAATACGGAAGTTCACGAAGAGCGATATACGAAGCGTGATAGTGCAGTATAAGTGTTTATTGCTTTATTTAGTTACTGTTAGTATACTGTGTGAGTCTTGAATAAACGCATCATCGCGTAACTGGCATTTTGCATCGAATCCCATCCTGACACGTAACACTACAATGCATATTTGCAGGTTACTGAAGGCGAGGCCCCACACACTCCCCAACAGCTCCCAGTTGATGTACAAATAGGCAGTGAAAGTAAGGAAAATGATATTAATTTTTCTATAATGTAAATATAATAACTATGTATTAATGAAAGTTTTCTTTGCAGCACCTACACTTTCACAAAGCCAGAGACAAACACCACAAAGTCGCCGACGCGCTCGTCAATGTCCACGCGGTACCGCAGCGCGCCGGCGACTATTGCGTAGGTCTCCACCGTCACAGCGTCGCTCAGAAATGGTAAGCCTCACAGAGCGGTTCATAGCCATCGAAGAACGAAGAGCTGAGGCAGAGGCTATGATTGCCCGAGCAATTAGTCTTCATGCTGAAAATGAATTGACTACTGCTCGGGCAATAAATAGATTAGTAGATGTTTTAGTAGAGTATTTAAATAAGTAAATAATGTAAAATATAAGATAAGAATCTTCTATGTAAAATTAGATATTAGGATGTTGTAAATAGTTTGGTTTAAGAATATTTTAATTATTTAGGTAGGCTATGTACAATTAGTTATCAAGATGTTGTAAATACTTAGGTGATTATTTAATTATAATATATAAATACTAATACATTTGTTAATTTTCTTATATACTATGTTTTATTTTCTTTCATCCAATTAAAATGAATATTTCAATTTATTACAGGTTAGTTGACAGAGTAGAATGTTGTAACTCACAAGTTACAACATTCTATACTGCCAACTATATACTAGGATATTAATATATGTGCTTATAATTGCCAAGTGTGTATAATAAAAATAAAAGACAATGTTTACAACAAACTTACTTCATTTAATTTCTTTCATAAACTTTGAAATTAAAACTGTTTAATAATAATAATGGTAATTTAAACAACACATATGAAAGTCATTTAAACTTTAAATTATATACAATTTAACTAAGCTAAAGTAATTAATTTTAAACTAAAGTAATAAAATTCAACTAAAATTATGAGCACGCCACAATCTATTTACTAGACGGTCTCTAGCTAGACGTCCAGCCTCCAAACCATCAGTAGATCTCTGATTCCTTGTTTGAAGTAACTGGAGCACTCTGTCCTCACTTCTTTGTAAATGTGCAGGTAACTCTACAGCTGGCAGACCAGCACGCTGACATATATTGTGCAATATGCAACAAGCTATTATTATTTTTACCACCATATCTGGATCATAATGAAGCACTCTATGAACTAATAAGCACCTGAAACGCGCTTTTAATAAACCAATGGTTCTTTCTGCAGTGTTTCTTGCTGTGGCATGCATTTCATTATAGAGTGCCTCTTGCGAGCCAGTTTGAGGGTCATTAAACGGAATCATCATGTAGGGCCTTTGAGCAAACCCTGAGTCTCCTGAAATATAAAGAGTATGACTTTAAATTTGTTTTTTTTTATATGTTCTATTGAAACTATTGAAATAAAGTAGGTATGAGCATTTTAATAAATAAAATACATACCAAGTAAATATACTGCTTCACCTGAGTTGTTTAAGTGCTCTAAGTGAGATTTTATTATACAGCTATTAAAAATAAAGCTGTCATGTGTTGCACCTCCAAAGGTTGCATCCACATGCTGGATATTCAAATCAGCATCATTAATCTAAAACATGAACATAAGTTATTAGAACATGGTTTATTAAAATGAACCTGACACAAATGACACTCTAATATTATTCCTACTTACAATAAGGGCATTTCTAGCATGATAACCTTTTCTACAATAAAATCTCTCTTCGTGAACTCTTGGCCGAACCATTGATACCATTGTACCATCCACACACCCTATCACTCCAGGTATTTTGAATTTTTCATAGAATCTGAAATAAAAGGTAAACATGAAAATTAACCCCTATCTACAAGAGAAAGTCGAAAATAAATAAAACATTACAGTAGGTAAGACACAGTACCTCTCTTTTAAAGCTTGTCTTTCATTGATGTTTTGGGGGAACCTTATATATTTGCTTATGATACTTGGATGGTTTATGGCATCTATGACTGTCCGAATAGCTCGAGAAGCAGAGGGCTGCGATATGAAGTTGGAGACATTTTCGCCTAATGTCTTCTGGTAGCTCCCACTAGCAAGAAATGCAAGTGTATAGAGAATCTAAAAATGTAATAAGTATTTGTAGTACCTATTAAATAACTTGGTGTGTGGTAGTATCATAAGCAGCACATATGTACCTAATCACTGACAGTAATAAATGACATCACCCACCTTTGTCCGGATTGTAATGCCTCCCTGCCGTTTTTCTTTAGGAAAAAATGGCAGAATATCTTCTTCCAACTTACTTATTAGGTCCTCAGTTAACCTATAAATTCTGATATAATTTCCGTCAGTTCTTAATATATTTAAACTACGAACAAGCCTAGCTTGCCGTCGTTTACGCATGTTGTCTTCACGGTTAGTCTCCTCCAACAAAAATATCATACAAGAAAGACGAGCCATCGTAAATAATTGTCCTTTTAATTTTTAAGATAAAACACAAATAAACAATAGGTAGGTACCTATTAAAAATAATTATAAATATAATTTAATTTAAAACAAACTAGATTATTGTAATTATTTGTTGACTAAAGCACTGTGCAACGTTGAAAAATCTACAATTTAAAGACGATGTGATTTGACAGATAGATCGAAGGCGAAGGTCGATGTTGTAGTCGAAGGCGTAGATGTTTATGCTTAGAGAATACCGATTTTCATACATTCGAAACTGTAAATTAGTTCCTGCTCGCGCCGTTTGCATCGATGTAGCGCTGTGATCGCACATCTTTGGACCTATTGACTTGAGAATACCGAAGAGCTATTTCACAGATGTTTCACCGTTGAAGTCTTGGTTGTAAGGATGTTTTGCCTTAGTGAATCGCCCTGCTGCAACCTCAAAATTAATGACGAATTGCTTAGTTTAAATAAAGGTAAAGATTTTTTAGCACCCACTGAACTGGTCATCGCCGGATTAACTAATGCTTTGTTGCATCAAAAAGAAATGCTTCAGTCAGGCTTACAAGAAATATTGGATTGGGCATTCAAAAATCCAAACGAGTTGAATGACGACAATCTTTTTAACAAGATAAGTACTGACATTAAATTTGGTGAATCATCATCCTATTTACAAAAATGCGGAACAAACACTGCAAGTAGTCTGCGGCAAACGTGCTGAATGCGTAGAGTCTAGACGCTCAAGATTAATAGCCGAAATACCGAATAAAAATATACGGCCTGCGCTGAATGGTATACCACCCAGTGAGGAATATTTATTTGACAAGACAAAACTTTTTTCTCTCATTCAGTCCCTCGGGGGGCCCCATCACTGGCTAAATCCAGCACAGTCTTTCAAACCGAAAGACAAGCTTAACCTTAAACGAAAAATTGCTGAGCCTTCAACATCTAAAGGGTACAATCGTGTGAAGACTGACTTTCAAAATACTGACAAGAGGCCTCAAGCCAAGCATACTTACAAAAGTAAAGGGGATGGCAATAAACAAACCAAGAATTATTCGTTTCGCAACCGAGACAAGAAGAAATGACTTCAGGCTGACAGAATCTTTCAGGGGAGGCCAGCTTGCCAAGTTCAAGGAAAAATGGAGGCAATGGGAGCCAACAAATTTATTATAATAATAATAATAATAATAAATCGTTTATTTCAGACAATGTCCATATTAATGTTAGTAATACAATAACTTACAAACTAGTGTTAGTGAATACATAAAACTAAATTAATCCTAAGGTGCGACCACCTTCAGTGTGTAGTCGCATCCAGTGCATCAACAACGGGGAGTCCCAGCGCTGAGCAAACATGCTTAGGATGCCATTCGAGCTGGCCCGCAAACGGGTAAGTAGAGAGGCACAACGCTTTCTGATTACAGCGTGGAAACCGTCCACGTTTCTCTCGGCAAACATCGGGGAAGCCCTACAAAAGCGAGGCAGTCGGAATAGCACCCTAAACGCGTTGTTATATTGTATGCGTAGGGTGCTGTAAGCACGCTGCGTGTACTTTGTCCACAGGCTGCAGGTGTAGAAAGACTGGCAGTATGCTGTAAACAGCGTTGTCTTAACGTTATCTGTACACCTAGCAAACCTGCGAGCAAGCATGTTGCAGCGAACTGACAGCGCCCTACGCTCTCTCTCTATGTCCAGATTGTCACTTAAATCTTCAGAGACCCAGTGACCTAGATACTTATAGCGATTCACTATGCTAAGGCAGGCACCATTTAGATACAAAAGTGGCACAGTAGTGTAGGATTTATTACCTGCCTTAAACACCATTACTTCGCTCTTTTTTGTATTGTATCTTAGTCCCTGAGTCCTTACGAAATCCTCACAGGTAAGGAGCAGCTTCCGCATTGAACTGACTGATGGGGTCAGCAGCACCAGATCGTCAGCGTAACAGATGTTGTTTACGCACATACCCTCGATATGACAACCTATATTGGTGCCGCTGAGCCGACCAAGCAGCTCATTCATGTAGAAGTTGAAGAGCCGAGGAGAGCTCAACCCCCCCTGCCTTACTCCGCACTCCAACTCGTACACGTCCGAGCGTGAATCAGCCCATTTTACCACATTTTTCTGATTCGAGTACCAGTATCTCAGGATTGTCATAATATCACTCGGTACGTCAGTTTCGACTGTCAGTTTTTGCCACAATCTGTCATAAGATACTAGATCGAATGCCTTAGACAGGTCAAGATAACAGGCGTAGACAGGTGTATTTCTAGCTGTGTAGTACTGCACAGTCTGCTTGAGACATAGGATAGCACTTTCAGTAGAGAGACCCGGCCTGAAACCAAATTGAGAATCGTGTAGTTTTATGTGCTTATCCAGATGTTTATCAAGCAGACTGTCCAGCACCTTAGCAATAATGGTAGCCAGCGAAATAGGTCTGTAGTTTGTCACGTCTGAAACGTCACCTGTCTTATTCTTAACAACGGGCACGAACACGGTGTACATAAGTTCATCTGGTAACAATGTGTAATACATAGGCTGAAGAACAAAGAGAGAACTCCAGCCAAATGAGGTCCAGCATTTTGCAGGTGCTCAATGCTGAAGCTATCGTGACCGGGAGACTTGCCTCTCACCATTTTCTGAATAACAGATGTAACCTCTTTCGCACTGAATTTTACAGTAACTTCCTTTGCCGGCGTCCCAGCATCAAACACCTGGTTAGTGGAGCACACCAGTGGAGATTCCACTTTAAAATTACATTTAAACAAATTAGCTATGTTACTAGGCTTATGCTTACCCGCAACGCTCACAGGGACACCAGACTTCAAGTTCAATCTGTTAGTGTTTTTCCAAAATTTACCGAACTGTTTATTTGCATGATGTTGTGCGATTATATCCATCTTAATGTTTTTCATTTTCCTGGCAGAATTTAACCTTAGATTTAAAAACACGTCTAGTTTCACACATGCTATCGTAAACAACCCCACCTCTCGGTCTCCCACAAAGCAACCAGTTTCGATAAGATAAGCGAGCCGCTCTGTGAGCGTTACTTACGTGTTTGTTCCACCCAGGTATACATTTATGTTTCTTAACTGTAGGACCGACATAACTACAGGTAGCTGCATTACTAAGTATACAAACAATATCATTATACATTTCTTTTAACATGTGTTTGTGACCGTCGAGATCGCAAAATTTATCAGAACAATTATTTAATTCTACAGGAATATTTATTTTCCTAAGGCGAGAATGACATAATTCATAATACTTTTTGTTCTGATCACTGTCCCTTTCACCCCAAATAACTTTATTACATTTCATAATTGGAGCTAAAATTGTAGACGTTATTAATTGAATATCGCATTCAATCATTATAGGACAGTGGTCAGACCAATAAGTATCATACAAAACAGACACACTACGAACACAACGTCGAGCTGCGCTCGTAGTCAGACAATGGTCTAGCCAACTCAGACTGCCGTGTGTGTCACTAGTAAATGTATATGTATCAATAGGTAGTAATTCCATATCTACACAAGTCCACAATTGTTCGGAACAAAAGTTTAACAATTCATTAGCAAATAACTCACCCGGGTGGGCGTTAAAATCTCCAAGTACATAGACGGTTTCTACGCCACAGTTCACAATCAACGCATTAATCTCACTAAGGCACTCCGTAAATTCACTTAGATTCATCGCACACGCGGTAGGCATATACACTGATATGATCAACATCGACCTATCACTATGAATTATTTTAATAGCCGCAAGCCGCACGTTGTCACACTCAATAACCGAGACGCAGTTGAACGCAGACTTTCTCCAGAGAAGGGCTACGCCTCCATACGGCCTTCCTCTTACCACCCCACGTGACGTGTCCACAGCAGAAGTACCAGTGAAGGCAAAGTTGTCATCTATGGTACCTAGATATGGCAGGTCGTACGGCAGAAGCCAGGTTTCCTGGAGGGCAATAACGTCTGCCACCTTGCACAGCTTTCTTATACATTCCACAGATCTTACAACATTCTTACAATTGAAGCTTACAAGTTTCATTGACTTATGACTACAATCACAGGTTCGCGAATACCCCTATTCAAAAAACCTCCCTTGATTCAAACTACCAAAAAAGTAATGAACCAATATGCAACAAGAACTTCCGCTGCAATGTCTCAAGTGATTCAAGAGCTCTTGGATCAAAAAATTGTTCAGGATGTCAAGAAGAAATCGCCGAGTTTCATCTCAAAGGTTTTTCTGCGGAAGAAAAACGACGGCTCCATGCGTCCCATATTCGATCTTCGGGAACTAAACAAATACGTAAAAAGAAAACGATTCAGACTGATTTCGCATGCTACAGTTCCAGATTTTATTCAACCGGGAGATTGGATGACAAATATCGACATCTCCCAGGCGTACTTCCACATATCGATAAAGAAGTCGCACAGGGTCTTCCTGAAGATCAGTTACCAAAATCGTCTTTACGAAATGACCTGTCTTCCTTTCGGTCTGGCTTCAGCCCCGCACCTTTTTTCCTCTGTAACATGCTGGGTTGCGGAAACCCTACGTGCAAGAGACTGTCGGGTTCTAACATACTTAGACGACATTCTCTTAGTGCATCAAGACCGAACCAAGTTATGTCTTCAAGCTGCGGAAGCCGTGAGGCACTTGGAGCATCTGGGATGGAAGATCAACTACTAAAAATCAGTATTGACACCAACCCAGGACTTGGAATATCTCGGAATACGATGGCAGACAGACAAGAACAAAATGTCCTTACCATCCAAGAAAATAAACAGTCTAAACGACTCGCTAAAACGAAATTTACAAAATACCACCATGAATTTGCGACAGTTACAGGTACTACTGGGGCAGTTAAATTTCGCCAATTTTGTCATCCCACGCGGAAGACTGCATTGTCGCTATTCTCAAATCTTTCTGAGACGGTTCGACAAAAAATACCCTCGCCAAACACGACTTATCCCTCAAGAAGTGTTTCTAGAAATGATGTGGTGGCGCGGAGTCACCCATCACTCGGCACCCATACACAAAAATCCAGCAACCCATTTTTTAGCGACGGACGCATCCGATGTGGGTCGGGGTGCCGAGCTAGATGGGAAAACATTATCTGGAAGCTGGTTACCCCATCAGAAAAATTGTCACAGCAACACAAAAGAGTTGTACGCCGTCTTCGCAGCGATCAACAGGAACTTACGAATATTAGTAAAATCTCATGTACTGATCCAGTCGGACAACCGAACATTAATTGCTTATATTCGGAAAGAAGGAGGAACCAAATAATTAGCATTACTGAATCTGACTTTCAAACTTCTACAATTAGCGGACAAATACTAGATAATACTGTCGGCATATTACCTCCCGGGGAGGTACAATATAATAACAGACAAGTTGTCGCGGGGGAAACATCCCGCCGAGTGGCATTTGCTACCCGATGTGACTGCGGAAGTCTTTCGGAAATGGGGCCGAGCACAAATAGACCTGTTTGCGTCGCAGAAGACTGCTGTAGTTCGGAACTACGTGTCAATAGATTGCAGAGATCAATTGGCAAGTTATACAGACGCCTTCAGCAGGCCCTGGAACTACCGACTAGCTTGGGTGTTTCCACCTCCCAGCTTATTACCCAAAGTGTTAGCACATCTTAACAGTGCGAAAGGGACTTACCTGATAGTAGCCCCAGACTGACCCCAAGCGTTCTGGCTACAGGACTTGAAATCAAGAGCTCTGTGCCACCCACACAGGCTCCAGAACCTGGAAAAGGTATTAATAGACGTCACGACTATGTTACCGCCTCCACAAGTACAGTCATTAACCCTAAACGTCTGGAAGATTGGGGGTGGGGCGAACAAATAAAAGATTGGTCATCAGAAGAAAAAGACATGTTAAAAAGTAGTTGGCGACAATCAACACTTACAACATATTTGCCTGCGGTTAAAAGATGGTTAACATGGTGTTCTAGCTGTTTGGTTGATCCTAAAACTCCTCAACCTGCAGATATAGCTAGATTTCTTATTTCTCTTTTGCTTAAAGAAAATTTATCATATAGCACCATCCTCGTGCACAAATCTGCGATCATGACTTTCTGTGGACCACATGTAGAACAACAGTCCTTTTCCAATTTCATCATTAAACATGTTCTTAAGGCAATTGGAGCAGCCAAGCCTAAAGTTATTACAACCTCAATCGCGTGGGACCCTAATACTGTGCTAAGCTGGCTATCGTCTAATCCTCCAAAAGATATAGTATTCGATGTAGCTCGAAGGACAGCTACAGTTCTACTGGTTCAACCGTGAGTGCGCCGATACTGTTAAACAAAAAGATTCTGCGTACCGCGCTTGGATCAGGGCCCGAGCACGGCGCGACCCTAGCTTGGATCGCCTAAAAGCAGCGTACAACAAAGCCACTAGGGAATGCAAGAGGGCTTACATCAGAGCGGATGCCCAGCGCATTGCACGGATTGGGCAAGAACTCATTTCGCATCCTACGGGTAGCCGTAGCTACTGGCGACTAGCCAAGGCCGTGCAATCCAACTTCTGCAAGCCTTCGCTGCCCCCCTTGAAATGTCCTGATGGATCGCTGGCCCACGAGCCGCAAGAGAAAGCAAACTAGCTTGTAGAACTCTTTGCGGCTAACTCCCGAATCGACGACCGTGGCTTGCACCCGCCGACTATATCTGGCTGCGACTCCGTTATGCCTAATATTCGTATTAGGCATCGTGATGTCCGTGCGGAACTAAGGTCGCTCGATGTTCGGAAAGCCAGCGGACCGGATGGTATTCCAGCGGTGGTTCTTAAGAAATGCGCAGCGGAGTTGTCTCCTGCATTGACGCGCCTATTCCGCCTATCTTATTCCTCGGGAATTGTTCCGGAGGCTTGGAGAGAGGCGAATGTTGAACCCATTCCTAAAAAAAGGGGATAGGTCCGAGCCAGGCAACTATCGACCCATAGCTGTCACCTCAGTTCTCTGCAAGGTGCTTGAGCGGATAATAAACTCCCAACTAGTCCGCTACCTAGAGGGTCACTCGTTAATTAGTGACCGACAATGTGGCTTAAATGTGGCTTTAGGTCAAAACGGTCTACGGGTGAACTTCTAGCGTATATCACGCACCAATGGGGTGAAGCTATGGACAGGCATGGCGAGTCCTTGGCCATCGGCCTTGACATAACCAAAGCCTTCGATAGAGTCTGGCACCGTTCGCTTCTGTCCAAGCTTCCAGCATATGGTCTGCCACCCCAGCTGTGCAATTGGATTGCCGCATTCCTGCGTGAGCGCCGCATTAGAGTCCTTTGTGACGGATCGGCCTCCAATTATTTGCAGGTCAACGCTGGGGTGCCTCAGGGGTCCGTCCTGTCGCCCACTCTGTATCTTCTGCATGTCAATGACATGTTGTCCCTTGGCAACATTCATTGCTATGCAGATGATAGTACAGTGCATGGGCGATATCTCGGACATCCTGCGGCTAAACAGACTGACATCGAGGCAAAACGCCTAGGACTTGTCGCTGAGCTCGACCAAGTATTATACCGCATTTCTAAATGGGGTTGTGAGAATTTGGTCGAGTTCAATGCCAAGAAAACACAGGTGTGCGCGTTCTCTGCAAAAAAATCTCCGTTCCTTCCCCTTCCCTCTCTTCAGAACACAGCGTTACCACTACAGGATAGCCTAAGTATCCTGGGTATGGACATCAGCCGAGATCTCAACCCCAAGAACTACATCGAGTGCGTCATTAAAACCGCCTCCTGTAAACTCGGTGTCCTGAACAGGGTGAGGCGGTACTTCACGCCCGAGCAGCTCTGTCTTCTTTATAAGACACAGGTTCGTTCCTGCGTGGAGTACTGCTCTCATCTTTGGGATGGCTCCGCACAGTACTTACTGGATGCACTCGATAGGTTGCAGCGGCGAGCAGTCCGTATCATCGGACGCCCGGAGGCTACTAAGACCCTTAAGCCTTTACAGCTGCGAAGAGACATCGCCTCAATGGCCGTCTTCTATCGCCTTTACCATGAAGAGTGTTCTGAAGAGCTCTTTGAATTAATCCCACCCTCTCCCTTTTTATCCAGAACGACACGTGCGGGACTAAAGTGCCACCCTTTCATTGTGGAATCTAAAGGGTCTCGAACCAAACGGTTCAGCACTTCATACTTTTGTCGCTCAATTAAAGCCTGGAACTCTTTGCCAGCGCATGTGTTCCCATCTAATTTTGATCCTGGGTCTTTTAAGCGGGGCGTGAAAAAGCATCTCACTAAGCCGCCATAGTGGAGGCCACCATACCAGTAGTTTGGCTTTTGGAATGGTGTCCGCCACTTCTGGATTCCACTTACTGCTTACCATCAGGCAGAGTGGAGTCACTTTGGTAGGCTATTATAAAAAAAAAAAAAAAAGTCCTATTGCTTGCATCCGGACGCAGAGTCCATGACTTGACACTTTTAAGAATATCTTCAGAGAATTATTACGACGCTGGTGATAATATAATTTTAATACCAGTATTTGGATCTAAGACTGACACTCACAGTTATCGACAATCTGCGTGGAAACTTTCAAAACATCCAGACAGTAACATATGCCCAGTCACTTTAGTTAGATCCCTGATAGAAAATAAGGGATGAAACGATACGAGTAAATATACGTTCGTACTCGATACTTTTCTCCGAAACCAAGTACTTTTAGTATCGATACTTTGAAATGGTTAAATAATCGACCTATTGACGAGATATTAACTTGCGGGAACTGGAAATCCTCTAATACATTTTTTAATCACTATTGTCGTGAGATAGATATTTCAAGAATTAATCGCGATTCGTTTTTCAACACATTCTCTCTAGTATGAGTTAGTAGATTTATTTATGATATTTGGTTTAGAAGTATGTAATAACTAATAACATTAAAAAAATATATAATTATACTTATTGCATAACTTAAATAAATATGATTAACATGATGATTGCTAAAAGAAATGTTAAAATGCTCTTAAGAAATTACATTAAACACGTTGTATTGATTACAAGTTTTTTTTTTCATTTTATTTATTTTTTTCTAACAGTACTTAAGTACATTCATCATAGCGTTGTGATTACACTAACAGTGACTACTTCACCAGCAGATAACAAACACGTCTTCACAGCAATGCTGTATGTTTCCGGAAGGCACATCAATATCACGGTTTTACATAAAATAAAACCGATATTATGTGCCGAGAGCGAAACATACAGCATTGCAAGGATGTGCTTCCTGGTGAAGACTATGAATCCTAACGGACATGGCGGCGCTAAAGCAGGCATTACCACTCCCCTTGCTGTCTCACTAGCGTCCTCTAACGGCAATCGAGTAAACTAAGTTGTTTATGTTAATGTAGACCACAAATTATAAGTAAAGTATAATTTATGACTGCTTCTTCACAGCAATGCTGTATGTTTCGCTCTCGGGACATAATATCGGTTTTATTTTATGTAAAACCGTGATATTAAATAATAAAAAAATATTTAACAAAAAAAAACAACTTCAAAACTAAAAAATAAATACAAATTACCTACATAACACAAAGTAATTCGTATTTTGATTAAGTTAATCAAAAATGATTCAATAAGTATTTTATAAATTTAAAGTCTGTTCCAAGTAAAACAAAACTAGGTACCTATAGGTATTATCAATTTTTCTCACAACTTAAGCTAATAATTACTAGGTAATTATCTCGGAATATCTGTTCTGTGGTAATTATCTTCTAAGTATTCGGCGAGCGCGCCCACGGCATAAAGTTAATAAATACGGTGGATAATCTAATACTGTTTTGATATATTATCTACTAATGTTGTGTGTACTTAGTAATTTCGTAATGAGTAGGCCACACGGCGAAAGAGCATTGCTAGAGATGACGCGAAATTAACGCAACTTAAATTCAGTGTCAATTTCACTCATCAGCCTAATAGGTAAAGGTATTCCTATGGCAAACTTCAATCTTCAATTTAGGTATTATTTTTGTACAAACTGAACATTTTGGCATATTGAACCGTATGAAGTAAGCCCAACATAACTGCTGTAAATCGTTGAGAAATTCCTTCGACTGTTTATGGTCTCCATCGTCAGACATGTAATGGCACTTATAACCCTTATGAGTGCAAACTTCTCATCAATAGTAATAAATTAAGTCCAAACACCAAGTAATTGCCGTAAATAGTTGAGGAGATCCCTCGACTGTTTATGGTCTCCATCGTCAGACCAAAGGTGCAAAGTTCTCATTATTAGAAATGAATTAAGTCCAAACACTAAGTAATTGCTGTAAATCGTTCAGGAGTTCCTTCGACTATCTTTCGGCTCCATCATCAGATCGACGCCAAACTTTTACTAAAAAGAAGTGCCTTAAAATACCTACTTACTATAATATATGTATGTACCTACCATGTCTGATGTAACATTCATTGGCGACAATAAATAAATATATTTTTATTTTAGGCTATGTAACATCACGCTACTGGCGACGCAGTAACCAAAGACGTAGATGAAACCGCGCCGCAAAAAGCAAGTAAAATGACATTTCAATTTCAGTTCAACTTTATTAATTTTAAGCATTTTTCTATGGATACTTAAGGATAATGTGCACAGCTAAAAATTCATGTCTACCTATCTCCACAACAAATTGGCACAACATGTTTACCGTCGTGTTTTACCTCAATGTACTTATCTATGTACATAAAAATCACAAGTTTGAATTAAATTCCTCTCTACAGGCGCTCGGCAATGTAAGAAAGTTAGTTCGATAGACAGAATGCATTACGGCAGTATCTTACTTAACATACTGCATTATGTCCGACACAATAATACGGGGAGTTTCGAATAAAATTACTTAGCCTTTTTATTTATTTATTTATTTATTGAACTTCATGCACAAAAGTACAACGGCGGACTTAATGCTAAAAGCATTCTCTACCAGTCAACCCAAGGTGGTGAAGAGACACTCGAAGTAGGTGCAGTCAACGAAGCAGAGTGATATTAATGGGTGTTTGTAAAAGAACACAGATTTTAATGGATAAGATACGGAAATTAAATATATATAAACATGAAATATACATTAATACTTACATAAAAGTAATATATTATTTATTAGAGACTAATATATAATTACAATATATAAATAAATATAAAGATATATTATATATTATATATATACATATCATAGTATGGATAATCAACGAGATGATTCCAACAATTTTTCGAAGAGGAGAGCTCGAACTTTCAGCTTAAATGTCAAACGGTTAGTGGACATCCTGACTTCTAGAGGAAGGTTATTCCAAAGAAGAACAGCTTGGACTATGCAAGAGGAGTGAATGAAATCTGTCGTATGTGAATGACAGGTAAGAAGAAGGTTATTTGACGAGCGAAGGTTTCTGTCATGTATGGAGCACAAGTATTGGAAGTAAGGAGATAAGTAAGATGGGGAACAAGGAGAGTTAAGAATAGAATAGAGTGTAGTGAGAGCACGCAAGCTACGGCGTTGACGAATAGGTAACCAGTTTAATTCGGAACGATAGGTAGACACATGATCATACTTACGAAGATTAAAGATGAATCGAATGCAGTTATTAAGAAGTCGGTCATATTTGTTGAGTAAGTCTGCATTCAGGTCATAATAGCACACATCACCATAGTCGACAACGGGAAGGATTAGAGTCTGCACAAGCATTGTCTTTGTTTTAAAAGGTAGGAAGTTCTTTAGACGATAAAAGGCACGCAGAATTCCTGTGACTTTTTGGCTCACACTGGTAACCTGTGCACGCCAGTTAAGTGTAGAGTCTAAAAGTAGTCCAAGGTCCTTAACAGTAGCGTTGTATGGGATGTGCAGACCATCATATATAAGTGGAGAGAGTGTTTTAAGGTCTAGTCTGCACATGATTCGATGACTGCCTATCACTATTGCTTGGCATTTTGCTGGATTCACTGACAAGCCAAATTTATCAGACCAACTCATAATTGTACCGAGATCTTTATTTAAGCTTGAGATAGCAAGTGATATGTTTGATGTGCTTGCCTGTGAATATAACTGCAAGTCATCGGCGTAAAGATGATACGCATTCTGAAGATTGGGGGTAATGAGATTGATAAAAATAGAAAATAATAATGGAGATAGAATGCCGCCTTGAGGTACACTAGAGTCGAGGCCACGCCAACAAGTTGAGGACTCGTTGAGGCGAACCGACTGCTGACGCCCCTGAAGATATGTTGAAAACCATTCCAGTGCAACGGGTGAGATCATGAAATGGGTAAGGATTGCCAGAAGGATGTCGTGACTGACGGCATTGAAGGCATTAGAGAAATCAATCAAAGCCAAGACTGTGACGTTCCCGTCCTCCATACCGGCCCTGATGTCGCCAGTCACTTTTAGGAGAGCGGATGTGGTACTATGTCCAGGCCTAAAACCAGATTGCAGAGGACTTAGGAGGTTGTTCTGATATACGAAGTGCGAGAGCTGTCTATGTACACAAGCCTCCAAAACTTTTGAAACAAAGGGAAGGATAGAGATGGGTCGAAAATGTTCAGGAAGAGAAGGATTGGCAATTTTAGGAATGGGGACAATAAAGGCTCTACGCCACGGAGAAGCGAAGGAGTTGTCGTAGAGTGAAAAGTTGATGATGTGTGTAAGGGGAGAAATAAGGAAATCTAGGATAGGTAGGATCATGCGGCGGCTGATGCCATCGGCGCCAAGCGCATTGGATTTGATGGACAGGATTATCTTCTTAATCTCACCCGGAGTGACTGGAGAAAATTTAAAAGGCTCGACGTCGGGATGGGGTAAACCAGCTATATAATCCACTGTTTGACACCTGGTTTGGTGATCGATTTGGAGATGAGTGGAAAAATGACGATTAATGTCATCCAAACCAACTATCAACGGCAGATCAGAGCAAGGCTGTTTGCCAATACCTAGCGTCCCGAGAAACTTCCAGATATTGGCAGGGGAAGAGGAGTTGATATTGTCTGTAATGTAACGGCGTTTAGCATTGCGTATCATCTGGTTACACCGATTTCTCGCAGTCTTGAAGTGTGACCAATTATCGTCCGAACGCTCCCTTTTAAACTTATGAAATGCACGATTCCTACGCCTCATTGCCATCAGAATGCCTCTTGTCATCCAAGGAGCAGGAGAGCGTTTTAATTTGACTTTCCTGATGGGGGCGTGTTTGTCATATAGACTAACAACGATGCTTGTGAAAGAATCAACCTTTTCGTCAATTGTAGTAGCCGCCATCAGAGGATCCCAATTTGTTTCTGAGGCATCCTTACGCAACATTTCAAAGTCAATTCGCCCGAAACAACGCGTGTGCAGAACTCTGGGACGCGGTTTGGGTGGCTTTAATTTGTAGGAAATATATACTAGGTCATGGCGGGAAAAGCCAGGGGCTGGAATTTGACCAGGGTAGGAGTAGAGGTCAGGATTAGGTCTAGCCAGGTATCCAGTCCTTCAATGTTGTGATGAGTGGCTTGTAACGGGAGGACATGAAGGCTGGTGGACTCAATAATCTGAAGGAGTTTACGAGAACGAAGGGAGTTACTGGAAAGGAGATCTGTGTTAAAATCGCCCATGATGATGTGGTGAGCATATTCTGACCCTAAAGATTCCAGAATCGGTTCGAGACTGGAGAAGTAATCGACGGAAGGGGGGCAATAGACAACACCTAAGACAGATTTAACGTTTTTGACAGAAACTTCAAGAAATAGAAATTCCGCAGAAGAGGAATAAGTAGGCGGTGAGGAAGATAGAATTTTATAAGGAAGAGAACTACGTAGATAAACAGCAACTCCACCCCCTCTCCTGTCCACTCTGTCATTCCGAATGAGAATGAAACCAGGATTTGAATGATTTTTAGTGTGTACAACTCGTGTATCGAGCATTGAATAAGTTAGAATTTCGATCAGGGGCGTATCAAAGAAAAGTCTTTTACAAAAGAATGGAAGGCAAAAGTAGGGGCCACCAGAAAATTGCAAGGCAAGTAATTTAGAGCTATGGAAAATGTTAAGGAAAAGAGAACCATTTATGATATAGGTATAAGTATAATACGTAGTCAGTACAATAATTAGGACTTTTATAGGATGAAAGTTACAATATTTTCATTATTTATTATATTAATATTTTCATTTCAATATTAAAAATAAGTTTCGCGGTAATTAGATACACAGATGCGCGCAATTGACATTTATAGCCTACACAGAGGAGGGGATAGAAGATCGACGTAAGAGTAGTATCCGTATCCGTATCCGTACTACTGCATTTCGCTCGGTGAGTGAGAGCGCCGGAGGCCCAACTTCTCCCCTTTCCCCTTTCCTTCCTCCCTCATTCCCTTCCCCTAACCCCATTCCCAGCCGCCATAGTGGAGACCACAATACCAGCAGTTTAAGACTATGGCTTTTGGTATGGTGGCCACCACTTATGGATTCCACTGACTGCTTACGATCAGGCGGGGTGGAGTCACTTTGGTAGGCTACTATAAAAATATATCTGTGGTTGCCATAGGCGTCCGCCAGCGGAAGCCGGACAGGTTCGTCCGTCAGTTTCTGGAAAAGTGTTTGAATCTTATATATTGTTACGTGTCAGGATGGGGTTCGATGTAAAATGCCAGTTACGCGATGATGAGTTTATTAGAGACTCACACAATACACTAATAGTAACAAAATAACGCAATAAACACTTATACTGCGCTTTAACGCTTCGTATATCGCTCTTCGTAAACTTTCGTATCACTTAGATGTTCGCTCTAGATCGCTGTATTCACAACTGACTGAACGAATTGCCGACGTTCCAATCCTTTTTATAGTCATTTAATTGATTTCTAGAACCTTCCAGTTATTACTACAAAGATGCCGACAATTCTCGAAAACAGAACAATGAGTGTAGGTACTTAGCTGCGACGCGTAGGTATGCCTACCGCCGATGATCTATTGTTATACGTGTAGGTAGGTACATGCAAACGTTCTAGCGTAGGTATTTGTCGTACACGAGTAGGTAGGTACTTGCGAACGTTCTAGAGCTTAGGTATTCGTCGTATACGAGTAGGTAAGTACTTGCGAACGTTCTAGCATAGGTATTTGTCGTATACGTGTAATCAATTAGACTTTACGGTGAGGCAGGGCTTTCTTCAGAGAACGCAGAAATAACATGATAGTGCTGATGATAGGTACTAGTAGACTTATAGACGTAATAACACGTTAAATCCAGGCCACTGCCCAATAATTTTAACATGACGGAAGTGTTCACCAGTGGCCTTTCTACGCAATCACGATGTACCTACTAGCTTCTCGCAATGCAGTTTCATCTGCGTCTTTCGTTACTGCTCTGCACCCGTCGCCAATAGCGTGATGTTACATAGCCCATAACGTTCCTCAAGAACTGGGCTATCAGGCGCAAAAAGAGTTATTCAAATCCGTCGCGTAATTCCAGAGATTAGTGCGTTCAAACAAACAAACAAATTCTTCCGCTTTATTATACTAGTACCTAATAGCTTCTCGTGACGCGGTTTCACCTGCGTCTTTGCTTACTGCTCTGCCCCCGTCGCCAGTAGCGTGATGTTACATAGCCTATAACCTTCCTTAAGAACTGGGCTATCATACACAAATTTGACTGGTATTGCCTTCAGAGAAACAAACAAACAAAATCTTTTCTAAATAGTATAGTGATAGAGTAGATAAAGATAGATATTCCATACTGATAATGATTTCTTGAAGAAATGCTCATATTTATTAGAAAAGACAATATTTAGATGCATAATATTATCAACCTATTTAGGACACCTAAAGCCACTTTAGTAGTAGGCTCCGAAGTTATAGGTCTTTTCAGTTGTTGTTTACATTTTCAAGTCGTTTCGAGAAGCTAAGAAGGATAATACACAACAGTTAGAGCAACCAGTCACACACTTCAACAATTGACTAATTGCCGGAAATACCAACTCCACACGAGACCTCAGGGACCCAAGTCGAGAACGTTTAACCAAGCTCATGTCGATGGACTCTTACG
The DNA here is from genome assembly GCA_963082885.1 of Parascotia fuliginaria. NCBI lineage: Eukaryota > Metazoa > Arthropoda > Insecta > Lepidoptera > Erebidae > Parascotia > Parascotia fuliginaria. The sequence goes on along the minus strand of OY720174.1, from coordinate 9,394,857 downwards.
CACTACAACACACAGCACATTTTCCTTTATGTCAGAGCCATTATATATCACGTTTTGTAATTAATATTCAAATTATTATCATTGTGAAGAATTCTCGTAGTAGATAGGTATAGGTATGTACCTACTACCTAGTTGTCAATTGCAAAATTGATTCGTTTTATTAGATAAATATATATAATTCCGTGTGAAATAGGTAGGCAGTACCGTCTTTACCATAAGGGCACACGGGGCACATGCCGGAGGCTCCCATTCTCAGGGGGGCCCCGGAGGACCTACACTTTTTTACACATTTATTCTCAAAACATTTTTGTCGGACACATTGCATTTTATTCACAAAAAGTCACAGCTCTAAATCAAATAATCGAAATAATTCCTAAATTTAGATACCTACTTATTTTTTTCGATTGAAAAATGAAAGTGAAAAGATTTTTTCTCTTTCACCTTCCTCACGCACGTTTACACACTAATTAGTCCTTGGGGCCTACCATCACCTCATAAAGCAGTATTATTTTAATGTTACTCTGTGTTTTGTCTTTTTCTTTTGAAGTACAATTAAAACAAGGATAAGTTGTAATAAAATATCTATAAGAGATTGTGGTGGGGCCCCAGCCAGTAAATAGTTTTATTTTTACCTGGAAAGTTTTCGGGGTGTTTTGAAATTTGGAATGTTTATAGATTAGAATGTGCTTTTTCCGAATTTCTACTTTGCTTTACTTATTTTTACTTACTTTTTTGATAATATCTCTTTTTAGACTCATTTTACGATAAAAACATATGCCTGCTCACAAAAAAAAAAAAATTTGAGAAAATTGCCTACAATAATTTATTTATTGAAATTGTTTTAGTTAAATCCACAGTTTTGGAAAGAGCGTCAAAATCTATAAAAAAAAACAATTTTCAATACTCCCGAAAAACTTTCCAAATAAAAAGTGGGAAATCATGAAATATTCAATTTTAAGATTTTGTGCTGGATGTAAAAAAAAATTGCTATATCGGTATTGACAGAAGATATTTAATAAATACAGACGACAGCACTGAGGATATTACGGACCGGGGATCCCTCGTTCTATTGTGCATTGTGGAGAAAAGTCGAGAAAGGTTTGTGTCTGAAATCGTGTGCGTTACGCTAGCAGGAAAGTGTCTAAATATTTAGAATATTTAGTGCCCAATTTGCTGTAAATGTGCGTCGCACAAAAAAATTGTGCATGTTGTTGTTTTGATATAATACGAAAAAAATGATTACTGCTAGGGAAACGTTTTTCTATCAGGAAAATTCTAAACGAATGATCGGAGAAAGAAAACAATACTTCGGCAGAGAGCTTATATTTGTGCTCAAATGTGCGCCGAAAATATAATTTGTGCGGCTTTAGGTTTTTGAGATATTCCATTTCCTGCTGGAGTAACGTTTTGGAAAATCGTGTATCTCGAAAACCATTATATGTGCGACTGTAGAATAAACGTACTCGATACAGATATAAAGTTGCAGCAACCACAACTTCGTTACAATGAGTTGTTTTTTGTGAGTAAGCTGAGACAAACGTGTCTTCAGCTGGCACATGCCGATAGTGCCCTATCGGCATGTGCCAATGTGCAAACTAGTAGTGTTGAGGTTTTTAAGACTAAGTATAAGTAGTAAAAAAACTCAGAATTGCAGCAATAAGAGCTAAAAAACTAACCATCACACTTAAATACTGTTGAAGCTACGATCATAAAACTGGGTGCAAGACCCGTGTCTCTGGCTTGCACAGCTGTATCATCGTAATTATTTAAGCTACGATTATGTTTCCTCAAAATTCTCAGCATTAGGTTCCAATTTTATCAAAACTTTAGCTTGAATAGTTTATGAGCTACGAGCCAGTAAGTATCTGTATCTGTAAGCCGGAGACACGTAATACGGGCTAACACATGGTTAATTACTGAAACTGTATATGTTATAATTTTGTTGTTAAGATCAAATAATACGGTAAAATTGCAGCACACACTAAGAATTATGTCGAATCTCTAGGTCTCTTACTTTCAAAATTATAAGCCAAAATAAATTGTTTGCCCGCCAAACATTTTAAAAATAATTTCTCAATTGGCTCGGAAGTGGCTAACCGCGTCATTGCCGTTCCGTGCGCTACATTATTGCAATCGAGTTTGATCATACGAGCTAGCACATGAATTATTTTGATTAGCTCTCGATCGTTTTAGTTTTTGTACTGACATATGGAGAATTTCTATAGACTAGGCGCTGTCTGTCTACGGCACGCTGTAGATAAGTAAATCTTTAAGGTATATAATTTATTATTGAGTAGTTTATTTATAGTGGAACTATTTTTAATTGATAATAAAATAATCTTGTATATCTACTTACATACAACAACTAAAGGAAGTGCTAGTCGCTAGCTTTATATTATCTGTGACAGGCGCGGTGGGACTAATACATAGGTACCTACGCAAAGAGTATAATAACTATACAAGACATATCTTTATAACATCCCGAGAAAAGGGGGTAAACTCAGCACCTAAAGAGCAAGAGTAAACTATTCTGAGCACACATGAACACCCCAAAACACATAAACACTGAAAATTTAATTTAAAATGTAAGACTAAACGTTTTGTTTTAGGGTTCTCATAAAACAACTACTGAATGTATTAATTCAAAATAAAGTTATTTTAACTCCTGAATAATTAAACTTTGTCCGTGAGAAAGTTTTATGTTACCTTTTAAATTTTTATGTTATTTTATGTTATTTATAAATGAGGATTTAAGGAAGCTCATAACTTTCTATTTACTTAATTATTAATTTACTATTAAGCTTTCATACAAGACACAGATAATATAGAAACAAATCGATATCGTGTTTAATTTTGCAAGTGAGTTGTCCTAAGTAATCAAATCACCCTAGGAGCAAACAGTCTAAATACGTAAGAAACAAATACCTACCGACTAGCGCACTCATAATATCAAAATTAAAGAAGGTTAACAGACTGATCCTAGTCTAAGGAAATTCTCCATGTCAGTACATACAAAAACTAAAACGATAGAGAGCGCACTTTATTAACTTTTACAGCGCTTGCTCATAAGTTCAAACTCGATTTGACACTATTGCAATGTAGCCTCAATGTAGCGCACGGAACGGCAACGGTGCGGTTAGCCACTTCTGCCGAGCCACCATTATTTTAAAAATCTTTCGCGGGATAACAGTTTTTGGCTTATAATTTTGAAAGAAAGAGACCTAGAGATTTAACATTGCTTCGTGTGTGCTGCAATTATACCGTATTATTTGATCTTAAAAACAAAACTAACTATAACTTATACCGTTCCAGTAAGTAATTCAATAGCTATGTTCTATCCCGTGTTATTACGACACGTGCCCCCATCTTACAGATACTTACTTGTTCGTAGCTCAGGTTTATTCATAAAACCCTTAAAAACTATTCTAGCTAAAGATTTGATAAATTTGAAACCTAATGCTGCAATTTGACTGAAAATTTTGAGGTACCTATACTTATTACATATCTACGTATATTATGTGTATCATAAAAAATACCCAAGATGTAAAAAAAACAATTAATAGTGATAGTAAACAAATACTTTTGCTTAGTTATCTTATAGAAAGAAAAGAAGAAGAAAAGAAGAAAAACAGTTTATTTTTCACATGTAGGTGACACACACAAGAATATGTAAAAATAAACATTCAGCCACAGTCAAAAAAACAAAAACATAAAACTGACAAAAAAAAAGATTTCCATGGCACTGGACTTCACACAAGCTCGCGTGCAGATGTGCGCCACGTCCACGCGGAAAATTGGCCGTCACTCAGCTTAATGCTGAGGCGCTTCAAAGCGCAACAGCGCTGGTTTTCAGCGTCTTATCAGCTACGTCACTTTAATATCTTGTATAAAACTAAATGTAAGGTGATAAATATAATCAGAAACCAGTTAAGGTTCTTGTTCAATTGTTCTCTTTGTGGAGACATAACAAGCGACACAATTAGCTCGTACAGGCAAACAAATATAGCAACACACAAAAAATATAATTATTATAATATGATTATATTTATATCGGTGTTACTGGTTGCCAGTACTTGTACTGCTCTTCCTTACGCAGAAGTTGATACGCAAAATGTTGTAACAGTGCCACCGAACTGCCCACCCGGCCAACAGTGGATAAACGGCCAATGCAGAGATGTATGGAAGGCTGTTATTTCGGCACCATCTAACATCATAACCGTACCACCAAATTGCCCACCCGGCCAGCAATGGATAAATGGACAGTGCCGTGATGTTTGGATCAGAATTGCAAGAGAACAGAATAAACTCGGGTAAGTCCTCTAATTTTTCGTATATTACCCACCCTCCTCCATGAAAAATAGTACTTTCATCCACAGAAATTAATCAGTTCCATCAGTTGTTTATTTTTTTTATTGAAAGTTTATAATAATACGGATATTATTATGAAAGACATCTACTGAGTTGGTACCTCAATATCGCAGCTATCATGATAACGCTTTGGTTTTGCGTCTGTCTGTCATTGTCTGATAAAAACATTCACATTCTTATTCGTCACAAAGTAAATCGAACGCAGTATGTTCTTGATTTTAAATTTAAAAACTTCTACATATCTACCGTGATTACAAGAAAAAAGAGTGTGTGAGAAGTTATATTTCTTTGGCGTAACAACCCAAAGATACCAAATAATAACACAACGCATACATACATAAATATACATAAATAGCATGCAACAATAATGAAAAAACATAAAATATAATTAAAATAAAAGAAAACAAAAAAAATATTTATTAGATAATAATGTAATAATTTATAATTTGCAATGTAAATAAATTATACATACCGACAGTTAACCTCAAATCTATAAATGCACTTAAAACAGTATATTAAAACCACTTTTACCACTAATATTCAAAATCAATATTTTTACTGATAAATGATCAATAAAAAATATCTATGACCGTCATAAATATAATTGAATTGATATAAACGCCAATATATTTTTTATTTATTCACACTGATTATTTGTACTGATACGACACACAAAGGTTCGCAACTAACTTCAGGGTATTGCTTTTTTCTGTCGGTGTGCGCGCGCATCGTAAAAATTCACTCTCATCATTTTTCCCGATCGCGCCAAAAGAAGTATAACTTCAAAATATTTATTTCTTTTACATTTAATAATCCAATCGTCTAATATATGGTATAATATGTTTGTATCCAGCTTCCTTCTGAATTACCGACAAGTCTCAGCAGTAGTCATGGGTGCCGTTTATTGGTTAAAACAATAGCGGGTAGAGCTAGTGTAATAGCTTTAGGTTGTTCTTGCATTATCAACATCATCATCATGATTATTTTAACCAAAAGATGATGATGCTACCACTGAACATAGGCTTGGTTGACAGCCGCACTCATTTATTAGTTGTCAGCCACTTTTATCAGATCGTCGTCGTCGGTCCACGTGGTGTCATCGTCCTGCCCACACGAATTCCGATACCTCGACGGCCATCAGTTCTGCAAGTTATGTGTGTGTATATGTGTGTGTGTGTGTTGGTATGTATTATGGTGCCGGAGACGGACAGACTTTTTATCCCGAAAATCGGTCTGGTTCCCGAGTGATGCCGTGGAGCACAGCTAGTTGTTAATAATAATTTTGTATTTTTCTACTGACCATACATTGATATGTGCAGTGTTACACATAAATGAATATAATTTTCAAGATTTTTGAAAATTTGTCGCGATACAAAATTTGTCGCATGACGATTCGACAAGGTAATAAAACTCATTCTTGTACATTGGTCACAAACAAAATTGTATTGTGTGGTTCTAATCATCCGTAACTTCATATTATGTATATCGAATCGTTTTAAATATATAGTGTAGCTAGTAAGTTAAAAGTAGGTAATGGTTATATCATGTTCTTTGGTAAACAGATGCAGTAGTCCATGTATCTTGTCGTACATCCCACTCTTGATATCAGAAATAACATTCACGCGTTGCTTTTTGTAAAGTAGTAAAATGATAATTTTCTTTTTTGTACACACTATTGGTCGCCCTGTGATCGAAATTCGACCACGATTAATCTATGCTTATGATAAATCTCTACGCGCGGGTTAAGCCGTGGAGCACAGCTAGTTGTTAATAATAATTTTGTATTTTTCTACTGACCATACATTGATATGTGCAGTGTTACACATAAATGAATATAATTTTCAAGATATTTGAAAATTTGTCGCGATACAAAATTCGTCGCATGACGATTCGACAAGGTAATAAAACTCATTCTTGTACATTGGTCACAAACAAAACTGTATTGTGTGGTTCTAATCATCCGTAACTTCATATTATGTATATCGAATCGTTTTAAATATATAGTGTAGCTAGTAAGTTAAAAGTAGGTAATGGTTATATCATGTTCTTTGGTAAACAGATGCAGTAGTCCATGTATCTTGTCATACATCCCACTCTTGATATCAGAAATAACATTCACGCGTTGCTTTTTGTAAAGTAGTAAAATGATAATTTTCTTTTTTGTACACACTATTGGTCGCCCTGTGATCGAAATTCGACCACGATTAATCTATGCTTATGATAAATCTCTACGCGCGGGTTAAGCCGTGGAGCACAGCTAGTTGTTAATAATAATTTTGTATTTTTCTACTGACCATACATTGATATGTGCAGTGTTACACATAAATGAATATAATTTTCAAGATTTTTGAAAATTTGTCGCGATACAAAATTTGTCGCATGACGATTCGACAAGGTAATAAAACTCATTCTTGTACATTGGTCACAAACAAAATTGTATTGTGTGGTTCTAATCATCCGTAACTTCATATTATGTATATCGAATCGTTTTAAATATATAGTGTAGCTAGTAAGTTAAAAGTAGGTAATGGTTATATCATGTTCTTTGGTAAACAGATGCAGTAGTCCATGTATCTTGTCGTACATCCCACTCTTGATATCAGAAATAACATTCACGCGTTGCTTTTTGTAAAGTAGTAAAATGATAATTTTCTTTTTTGTACACACTATTGGTCGCCCTGTGATCGAAATTCGACCACGATTAATCTATGCTTATGATAAATCTCTACGCGCGGGTGAAGCCGTGGAGCACAGCTAGTTGTTAATAATAATTTTGTATTTTTCTACTGACCATACATTGATATGTGCAGTGTTACACATAAATGAATATAATTTTCAAGATATTTGAAAATTTGTCGCGATACAAAATTCGTCGCATGACGATTCGACAAGGTAATAAAACTCATTCTTGTACATTGGTCACAAACAAAACTGTATTGTGTGGTTCTAATCATCCGTAACTTCATATTATGTATATCGAATCGTTTTAAATATATAGTGTAGCTAGTAAGTTAAAAGTAGGTAATGGTTATATCATGTTCTTTGGTAAACAGATGCAGTAGTCCATGTATCTTGTCATACATCCCACTCTTGATATCAGAAATAACATTCACGCGTTGCTTTTTGTAAAGTAGTAAAATGATAATTTTCTTTTTTGTACACACTATTGGTCGCCCTGTGATCGAAATTCGACCACGATTAATCTATGCTTATGATAAATCTCTACGCGCGGGTTAAGCCGTGGAGCACAGCTAGTTGTTAATAATAATTTTGTATTTTTCTACTGACCATACATTGATATGTGCAGTGTTACACATAAATGAATATAATTTTCAAGATATTTGAAAATTTGTCGCGATACAAAATTCGTCGCATGACGATTCGACAAGGTAATAAAACTCATTCTTGTACATTGGTCACAAACAAAATTGTATTGTGTGGTTCTAATCATCCGTAACTTCATATTATGTATATCGAATCGTTTTAAATATATAGTGTAGCTAGTAAGTTAAAAGTAGGTAATGGTTATATCATGTTCTTTGGTAAACAGATGCAGTAGTCCATGTATCTTGTCGTACATCCCACTCTTGATATCAGAAATAACATTCACGCGTTGCTTTTTGTAAAGTAGTAAAATGATAATTTTCTTTTTTGTACACACTATTGGTCGCCCTGTGATCGAAATTCGACCACGATTAATCTATGCTTATGATAAATCTCTACGCGCGGGTGAAGCCGTGGAGCACAGCTAGTTGTTAATAATAATTTTGTATTTTTCTACTGACCATACATTGATATGTGCAGTGTTACACATAAATGAATATAATTTTCAAGATTTTTGAAAATTTGTCGCGATACAAAATTTGTCGCATGACGATTCGACAAGGTAATAAAACTCATTCTTGTACATTGGTCACAAACAAAATTGTATTGTGTGGTTCTAATCATCCGTAACTTCATATTATGTATATCGAATCGTTTTAAATATATAGTGTAGCTAGTAAGTTAAAAGTAGGTAATGGTTATATCATGTTCTTTGGTAAACAGATGCAGTAGTCCATGTATCTTGTCGTACATCCCACTCTTGATATCAGAAATAACATTCACGCGTTGCTTTTTGTAAAGTAGTAAAATGATAATTTTCTTTTTTGTACACACTATTGGTCGCCCTGTGATCGAAATTCGACCACGATTAATCTATGCTTATGATAAATCTCTACGCGCGGGTGAAGCCGTGGAGCACAGCTAGTTGTTAATAATAATTTTGTATTTTTCTACTGACCATACATTGATATGTGCAGTGTTACACATAAATGAATATAATTTTCAAGATATTTGAAAATTTGTCGCGATACAAAATTCGTCGCATGACGATTCGACAAGGTAATAAAACTCATTCTTGTACATTGGTCACAAACAAAATTGTATTGTGTGGTTCTAATCATCCGTAACTTCATATTATGTATATCGAATCGTTTTAAATATATAGTGTAGCTAGTAAGTTAAAAGTAGGTAATGGTTATATCATGTTCTTTGGTAAACAGATGCAGTAGTCCATGTATCTTGTCGTACATCCCACTCTTGATATCAGAAATAACATTCACGCGTTGCTTTTTGTAAAGTAGTAAAATGATAATTTTCTTTTTTGTACACACTATTGGTCGCCCTGTGATCGAAATTCGACCACGATTAATCTATGCTTATGATAAATCTCTACGCGCGGGTGAAGCCGTGGAGCACAGCTAGTTGTTAATAATAATTTCGTATTTTTCTACTGACCATACATTGATATGTGCAGTGTTACACATAAATGAATATAATTTTCAAGATATTTGAAAATTTGTCTCGACACAAAATTCGTCGCATGACGATTCGACAAGGTAATAAAACTCATTCTTGTACATTGGTCACAAACAAAATTGTATTGTGTGGTTCTAATCATCCGTAACTTCATATTATGTATATCGAATCGTTTTAAATATATAGTGTAGCTAGTAAGTTAAAAGTAGGTAATGGTTATATCATGTTCTTTGGTAAACAGATGCAGTAGTCCATGTATCTTGTCGTACATCCCACTCTTGATATCAGAAATAACATTCACGCGTTGCTTTTTGTAAAGTAGTAAAATGATAATTTTCTTTTTTGTACACACTATTGGTCGCCCTGTGATCGAAATTCGACCACGATTAATCTATGCTTATGATAAATCTCTACGCGCGGGTGAAGCCGTGGAGCACAGCTAGTTGTTAATAATAATTTTGTATTTTTCTACTGACCATACATTGATATGTGCAGTGTTACACATAAATGAATATAATTTTCAAGATATTTGAAAATTTGTCGCGATACAAAATTCGTCGCATGACGATTCGACAAGGTAATAAAACTCATTCTTGTACATTGGTCACAAACAAAATTGTATTGTGTGGTTCTAATCATCCGTAACTTCATATTATGTATATCGAATCGTTTTAAATATATAGTGTAGCTAGTAAGTTAAAAGTAGGTAATGGTTATATCATGTTCTTTGGTAAACAGATGCAGTAGTCCATGTATCTTGTCGTACATCCCACTCTTGATATCAGAAATAACATTCACGCGTTGCTTTTTGTAAAGTAGTAAAATGATAAATTTCTTTTTTGTACACACTATTGGTCGCCCTGTTATCGAAATTCGACCACGATTAATCTATGCTTATGATAAATCTCTACGCGCGGGTGAAGCCGTGGAGCACAGCTAGTTGTTAATAATAATTTTGTATTTTTCTACTGACCATACATTGATATGTGCAGTGTTACACATAAATGAATATAATTTTCAAGATATTTGAAAATTTGTCGCGATACAAAATTCGTCGCATGACGATTCGACAAGGTAATAAAACTCATTCTTGTACATTGGTCACAAACAAAATTGTATTGTGTGGTTCTAATCATCCGTAACTTCATATTATGTAACGGGTGGCGCAAAAGTAAAGACCCTATTTGGTTCAGCTATAACATTTTTTCTAAATTAGAAAACTAGATTTAGATTTTTTTAAATGTATATTTGTGCCATTAAATTTCGTACCATTAGGATTTAAAGATGATGTCTTTTAAATGGTGACCTCCAGAGTTGATACACATTTGAGCCCTATTTATGACATTTTGCATAACTTGCCGTAACACTTCCTGCGATATGTTCGTTATTTCTTGACGAATGTTTTCTTTTAGAGCTGCGAGAGTCTGTGGCTTGTTCACATACACCCGAGATTTCAAAAAACCCCAAAGAAAGAAGTCTGGACTGGTCAGATCGGGTGATCTTGCAGGCCAAGGCAAATCGCCAAAACGAGAGATAACTCGGCCTGGAAAAGCGTCCCTCACTAAGTCCATAGTGTCGCGCGCTGTGTGTGCCGTAGCGCCGTCTTGTTGAAACCAGATGTGCTCCAGCCCCAATTCGTCCAAACTGGGTATCAAAAACTCACGTAACATGGTTCTGTAGCGTTCTCCAGTGACAGTAATCGCATTGCCTCCAGCGTCTTCGAAAAAATAGGGTCCGATCACTCTGTCAACACAGATGCCACACCATACAGTAACTTTTAGTGGGTGTAGAGGTGTTTCTTGAATAATGCGCGGATTATCAGTGCCCCAGAACCGAGTATTCTGCTTATTGACATGCCCTGAGAGATGGAAATGGAAACGCAGGAAGTGTTACGGCAAGTTATGCAAAATGTCATAAATAGGGCTCAAATGTGTATCAACTCTGGAGGTCACCATTTAAAAGACATCATCTTTAAATCCTTATGGTACGAAATTTAATGGCACAAATATACATTTAAAAAAATCTAAATCTAGTTTTCTAATTTAGAAAAAATGTTATAGCTGAACCAAATAGGGTCTTTACTTTTGCGCCACCCAGTATATCGAATCGTTTTAAATATATAGTGTAGCTAGTAAGTTAAAAGTAGGTAATGGTTATATCATGTTCTTTGGTAAACAGATGCAGTAGTCCATGTATCTTGTCGTACATCCCACTCTTGATATCAGAAATAACATTCACGCGTTGCTTTTTGTAAAGTAGTAAAATGATAAATTTCTTTTTTGTACACACTATTGATCGCCCTGTGATCGAAATTCGACCACGATTAATCTATGCTTATGATAAATCTCTAACAAGATAAAATCTGTAGGTCCATTGGATATATTTAAAAAAAATACTATTGCAGGGTTAAAATATTTTTGTCTGTCTGTAAGTGCAGGCATATATCAAAAACCACTGAATGGAATTTTATCAAACTCGCTACATCTATATATAGGTCATATTCCTGGCCCGGTTATGGGATACCTTTTTTCCAAAAATATCTGGATATCCCGGCAATCATTTAAAATGCCACAAAATTTGTTTATTTACGACATCACATTAAAAACATATAAATTTATCAATGTTTATCTACTATATTATGCATGTTCTATACATATAAACCTTCCTCTTGAATTACTCTATCTATTAAAAAAAACTCGCATCAAAATCTGTTGCGTAGTTTTAAAGATCTAAGCATATATAGGGACAGACAGCGGGAACCGACTTTGTTTTATACTATGTAGTGATGATATGGTGGTTAAGTATCTTAAACTTTCTAAATCACTGCACAATTTTCTTAGTTTTTCTTGCATAAGAACCTTCTCCTGACAATAACAAACACAACAAAAAAAGAATTAACGAAATTGAACGGCTGGCGTGCACACGTGATGCCATGACCAAGGGAAATAGGGATTCATTTTTATATATATAGATGTATGTTACACGGTGAATATCTGCAAGTGACTACACTATACATAGCAGACGGAAACTTTCAAAATTCGTCTTTAAATACTACAATTTTTTTGAAAATAAAAGTATTATGTGTAAGAGTTAAAGATGCGCAGGCGAGAGAAGAGGGCGGGTAGCGGCCGCGCCGATAATGATGCGTTTATTATATGAATATGAGCGCAAAATTTTAAAATAATGTATAGTTTTCTAGACATAATATTATGTCAAATTTAAGTTGAACCCTCATCAATATGGTCGACCATATTAATTAGGGACCAGCTTACTGATAATACATTTGCGTATATCTTGAAGGCGAACAAAAGATGTAATACAACCCTGATAACATGACGGAATGTTCAGAAAATCTAAGACAATCTACTTACTCTGTTTGTATTCTTTCAACTTTGTGAAACAGATGTATTTGTAAAAAACTTTTTTTCATCTCTTTATACCTAAAATATAATAAACAACAGAGGAGGTATAATCGTAGAACACGTGGAACAGCTGTACATGGTGAATCGAATATTTTTAAATATGATATTGAAATATTTTTTACGGTACAACCAAATCACTCAAAACGTAGGTATTTGCGTCTACTTTTGTAAACTGTTCGTGTTACTTATTTTGCTAAGATTGGATGATATTGTGTACCTTACATAGATACGGACACTTACTAAAAGATAATCAACATACGAGTAGGAATGACGCTTTGTTTGAAGCATGTATAACTGCAAAACCAAATCCACTTCGTCATTTGAATCAATTTTGCTGGTGTATTGTGCTATTTCAAATTCAGTGCAGTATTGGATAAAGATACTATGGGAGACAAAGAAAATAAATAGGACCGAGAAATACTAAAAAATAAATCAAAATAAATAGCACTGATTTTCGGACAAAACTAACACTAAGTCTATATTTAATGTACATCCCCAGTCAATCCGTCCCGTTTATGCTCTACCGTCTCTTCTTTTATGGATCTCCTACCGTAAAATGTTTGCTAGCTACGCAATAAACAGATTTATTGAAGGTATAACCTATACCGGTTAACATGCTCTGCAGATGAACCGAGATATCACGATATAAATAAATTATGATTCAGTGGAATTGGTCAAAATTTTACTAATTGCTGTCTCAAGATCATTCATATATAATATTACTAGCAGTTGCCCGCGACTTCGTTCGCGTGAAAATTCAGATGTGTGCCTGTATGTTGCCTGCCTGATCGCCATATGGTAATCGTACATGTATCAGTAATAATCAGTATATGACGTTTCTATGGCGAATCTCATTTAAATCTAAACGCGCTTCTACTAAAACTGACAAAGTTTTACAAAAACTTGCGAGTCCTATTTTCCTACGTAATGAAGGTAGCTTTTAAATATTAAAAATAAAATTATTTTTTAGAAAAAAAAATGAAAACCGACTTCAAAACAATACTTACCTACATATTTAATCCTTAACTAAAAAGTAGAAAATAATAATTTAATTACTTAAAAGTAATGAACATTGAAGGGGAATGAAAGAAATCATTAATACTTATATAAAACTATACTATTTACAATTTATAATCAGTTATTTTACTCCAAAATAACTTATTATAAATTTGAGAATCATTCTTGCCGAAAGACTTTCACTTTTGGACATGGGCCATTCCAAGAATCACCACTATGATCGCTCTTATTCATCAGATGGCCCGTATTTACCCGTATAACTTTGTCTGATAAATTAAAATACTCACAGAAATAATTATTAGCCTCTTCAACATTCATTAATCTTTTCATACACACACGTTGGTTACGGGTGCTTGTAATTGCGACCTTACCTCTGCCCCTTTAAACTTACAGATAGATAAAGAAATAGCGTTCACACGGAGTAATTCCACGCTGGTTTTAGCATGAAAATGCAAAATTTTTTTTTTGCTGACTGGCAGACGAGCAAACAGCCCACGTGATGGTAAGTGGTAACTGTCGCTCATGGACGACTCAGAGTCCCTAGCATTGCTCCTGCAATGTCGGGGACACTGCGAAGCCGCTGCCTACTGTGAAAGGAGTGGGGTAGGTGAAAGGATTGAGGAAAGTTAGGAAAAAGGAAAGGGGGAAATTGGGCCCCTGGCACTCTCAAGTCTCTGTTTCCACACGACATGTTTCACAGTGCTCTCATCTCTACTGCGTTTATTCTGCTTTCATGCTTTTTCTGCCATACATAATTTTTGGCGCTAATACTGCCTGTACTGTGTACTGGCTATGCGAGCTGTATTTGGTACTAACTGCGCCCTGCGGTTTCGTCCGCGCGAAAGTTGCTATGTGTATAATTAATGTAACTCGGGAATCATCTATGTCCCGAAGCCAAATCTATCTACATACCAATTTTCATCGAAATCGGTTTAGCGGTTTAATTTAATATGGTGGTTAAGTATTCTTAAACTTTCTAAGTTACCGCGCAATTTTCTTAGTTTTCTTTCATAAGAACCTTCTCCTGACAATAACAAACATAACAAAAAAAAGAATTAACGAAATTGATCTTGCCGTTCACGCGTGATGCCATGACCAAGGAAAATAGGGATTCATTTTAATATATATAGGTTATTTTGCAGCCATAACCGAATTCAAGCCGCCATTCATCCTATTACTCTCTTTTACTCTCCTTTCAAAATTCCCCTTTCACATTTTCCATCTCTTGTAAACATCGAATATATCCTATCGATTACCATTACTTTAGTTTTGTTAAAATTACATTTTCGTTCCTTTCCGTTCCATTGTATCATTCATAATATTCATAACGGTCACTATTTTTAAATGACTTCTAAAAAGGAGAAGGTTTCTAAATTCGACCGTATATATTTTTTAAAGTGTATTCCGGATAACTTCGTCGTTTATGAACCGATTTCGATAATTCTTTTTTTGTTGGAAAGGACATATTTTAAGGGTAGTACCATGATAAGGAAACTAGGATCTGATGATGGTATCCCAGAGAAAACAAGGGGAACCTTCGCAATCGTAGTAGCGACTAGTGCATTTGTTATATATATTTTCATTATAGGTATATAAAAAAAACTGATGGTTACAAGACTTGATTATAAATTCCTTGATTGACTTTTTGTCCTATTGTAGAATTTTTTAAGACTTTACGTACAAAATTCTAATAAATTAGCAAAAGAACCAAAAGAACCGAAAGAACCTGCTATCGGTTCTGTGTTAAAACTGGAACCGAAAGAACCGGTTCTTTAAATGTGGCCGGTTCGCGATGCCCTACGACACGCGTACTAATCTATACATATTATTATAATAAAAATGTAACCGATCGCTGTCTGTACATGGAAGATATATGAAAAAAAACTATTAGGATCTATATCAACGCAAATAGAAACCAAAACAATGATTGTTACAATTTTTGTCTGTTTGTCTGTTTGTCTGTGCGTTTGTTCACGCTAATCTCAGAAACGGCTTATCCGATTTAAATATGGTTTTCACTAATATATTGTGGTAAGCTTCACTTAACATTTAGTGTTTGTTTCATGTCAATCGGTTTATAAATAAAAAAGTTATGCCAATTTAAAGAATCACATCGAACATTCGTTAATTTACTACGAAATCTTATAGAAGCAGAGATTTTAACAGGTTGCGGAATAGCTGATAGTGTTTTTATTCCTCGGATTCCTGTCATTCTAAACAATCTTTCGTTTAGTTTTAAACGAGTCCAGTTTCCAGTGAGCCTATCTTTTGCGATGACTAATTAATAAAGCCCAAGGTAAGACACTAAAAGTTGTGGGTGTGGATCTAAGTATTAGCTGTTTTTCGCACGGTCAGCTTTATGTGGCTGTATCATGTGTTGGCATTCCTATCAGCCTGTATTCTTTGATCTTGATATACGTCTAATCCATACATCCATACATCCATACATATTATAAAAGGCTTTGTCCTGACTGACTGACTGACTGACAGACAACGTACAGCCTAAACCGCTGGTCGTAGCGACTTGAAATTTGAAGGGGGTGTGTGTCTTAATGTCTAGAAGTGTACTAAGAAAGGGTTTTAAAAATTTCCCCCTTAAGTGTATGAAAAGGGATGAAAACGATTGTATGAAACGTCTTCATTTTTTAACTTACAGCTTTGAAATTTTGTTTTGGTATACTTTTATTGAAATAAAAAATACCCTCATATATTTTTTTTAACTGGGTAGATTTATAGGGGTGAAATGAGGGATGAAATTATGTATTGTATTGAAGTTGGCGACTTGAAATTTGGAGGGAGGGGGAAGGGAGGGGGAAGGGAGGGGGAAGGGAGGGGGAAGGGAGGGGGAAGGGAGGGGGAAGGGAGGGGGAAGGGAGGGCGAAGGGAGGGGGATGGGCGGGGGGAGGGGGGGGGGAAGGGAGGGGGAAGGGAGGGGGAAGGGAGGGGGAAGGGAGGGGGAAGGGAGGGGGAAGGGAGGGGAAAAGGAGGGGGAAGGGAGGGGGAAGGGAGGGGAAGGGGGGGGAAGGGAGGGGGAAGGGAGGGGGAGGAGGGGGAAGGTAGGGGGAAGGGAGGGGGAAGGACGGGGGAAGGGAGGGAGAAGTGAGGGGAAAGTGCGGGGGTAGTGAGGGGGGAGGTCAGGGGAAAGGGAGGGGAAAGTCAGGGGGAAATCGACTGCCTCTGTATTTCGGTGGTACTGTGTATGAACTGCCACGCAGAGGTCGCGGGTTCGATTCCCGCTCAGTGCAAATATTTGTAGCATGAACATGTCTATTTGCATTGGTCTGGGTGTTTCTATGTATAATATGTATGTATTAACAAAAATAAAAGTATTTAAGTATGTTTATTCGTATTGTAGAACCCATAATACAAGCATATAATAAGTTTACTTTGGGTCTAGATGGCGTTGTGTAAAAAAGAAAAATAAAAAGGTAAATCAGGGGGATGTGAGAAGGCAGTAAAGAGCAAGTGAGGGGCAAGTGAAGGGCAAGTTTTTTTTTTTTTTTTTAAAGACCCAACGTAAGCATAAATATTAATAGCTTGTGATATGGGTTCTAGAATGCGGATAAACATACTTATATACTTTTTATTTTGTAAATACATACATATTATACATAGAAGTATAGAAGTGAAGTGTAGTGAAAGTGAGAGGTAAGTGAATGGGAAGTGAGGGGGACATAAAGGAAAGTGAGGGAAGTGAGGAGTCACTGAATGGGAAGTGAGGGAAAGTGAGGAGAAGTGTGGGGAAAGTGAGGGAGATGGGAGGGAGACGGCAGGGGAAGGGAGGGGAAGGAGAAAAAGGGGGAAAGGAAATGAGGGAAAGGGGAAAGTTATTGTAGTGAAAATTTTCCTTTGTGTATTGTATATTGTTTTACGGGGGATATCTTTAGGTAGGTGAAAGAGGGTTTGTACGAATAGTGATGATGATGAGATTAGAAATAGTATGCAAAACAGTATTTAAACAATATAAAAATGTGTATTGGAAAAACGATATTCATGCGAGCGAAGCCGCGGGCAGAAGCTATACATATATAAAAACGAAAGGTCACTCACTCATCACGAAATCTCAGAAACTATAAGTGCTAGGAGCTTAAAATTTTGGAAATAGGTGCTCTCTAAGACGGGATTTCGCGGAATCCATTTCCCTGGAGTATAAAGGGGAACAAAATTTGTATGAAGCTTCTATAGTTTTTAAACGGGAGTTTTGATAATACGATTTCCAAACTAGGAACTATTCTTATTAAGTGGGCAAATGGGAGTGGCAAGTGTCGTTAAATATCGCAAAATTTCGTCTGTTTTAGGGGTAGCAGGTGAATAGATTTAAATCGGATTCACCTTAGAGACGGATTATACTGATATTTATTACTAATACAATGTACGGTTGCCGTAAGATTAGGTAAGAAATATTCTCATACAGGCACACATCTGAATTTTCACGCGAACGAAGTCGCGGGCAACAGCTAGTACTAAATATAAATATTACACAAGATAATTATTATACGTGTAGCTACCTACATGACATCAACGGTAGTTAAATAGAGATTTGTTACTGTATTATTAAGATTTCTGAAAAGTAGAGCAAGTAATCGAACGAGTTGACAATCACAGGTATGGTGAATGAGGATGAAATGATTAAACAAGTGTGTCATACTTGTCATATGGTACTTATATAAACGTACCGCTGCATTTTTCTCTGTCTATACATGTGGCAGAAGAGCAAATTTACACGACACCAAGCTCATATCTTTGGTACTATTACATATAAGTATCATATCTTTGTTATGTGTATGTGATAAGATTTCATAATCAGACGTTTTTCATCAATGAATCATTGACAAGACGTAGGTAAGTAGGTACTTAGTAATTAACAATCTAATAAAATAATTTAATCGTGCCACGTTTAAATTTAAGGTGCGTCAGCAGTACAGCAAGTTATTAGCAGCAGACAGAAATATAGCAGAAGAAATCTCTCAATAATATGAGTATAGTTCATAGTAATCATATTGTTTTAGGCTGGCAACTGGAAATGTCAGACGTTAAAATTGTTACTCGATGAGTTAAATTATATTTTAATTAATTAGTATTAGATAAATATATAAATAATTAGCATAATTAGTAAATTTATTATCCTATAAGTGTTTGCAATTGTGGCAAGTTACCATAAAACACGACAAAAGCTCCGGCCTGGCTACATATCCACCACAAGCAAAGTGCCAACGAACAACGGACGAAATTCGAATGATTGGTGCATTAAACCTGGGGAGTATTTGACTTATTAATACTAACAAACACTCCACAACACCTGAACACCTTGCTCAACATTGCGTGAGCCTCGTCCAACACTCACAGGCACAGTTTCTAACTCCTTTTGCTTGACAATAAGTGGAAGCAAAATCGACGATTGGAACATACGCCTCTTACAAGCATACACTACATAATTTCTTACAACTAACATATGTATTTAGTACTATATATCTTGCTTGTGATCCATTACTCAGTAAATTTATTATAATTACTACTATTTGTTCTCATAAACTTAATTAGCATACAAGTTTTTATTTCCACCCTCATATTTATAAGTCTAAAAAATACATTTAATTGTTACTTATTATACATTTACAGTAAATAAGCTATCCCTAAATATTATCTAATTCTTTTATTCCTTTTGTTTCTACTAATCTATGTTCAATGTGTTTGTCATCAACGGCCTATACTCAGCCTTCATTAGGTAATGTACATTCACATAGTAATCAATGTAACGACTTGCCTACTTATCATCCCACCTCCATAAACCAAGTTCGATTTTCTAGTAGGGAACCAGCCATAAATAGTACACAAAATGTTGTAATGTTTTCTGATCAATTTGGCTCGGGCCTAGGTAGCATGATTAATATCCTCACTGATAGGCCTATTGTAAATTATTGTTCACCTGGAGTGAAATTCAGTATTTTAGTTAATAATTTAAAGAATTCTGTCCTGAACTCTAACTCAACAGTGATTATAATGTATGGTGATAGCCTATCAGTCACTAAAAAGGACATACTAGATTTAACTGAAGTCATGATAGCGCTTCACAACAGTGTAGGATGTAAGTTTATTATCTGTGCCTTACCTTATTCACATGCACTTACTGAGTTACAAAACGTGCACATAGGCAAATTAAATTTATTACTTTATAATTGTACACATAGTCATAGTGACTATATTTTGTTTTTTGACACTAATATATTTATTAGTTCCAATTTTTATTTGACAAAAGATACTATGTATCTACCATTTAGTTATAAGCGACTTATTGCTAAATTATTAGCATATAATTTACTATTTGACACAAGTACCAGTAAGGTATTGAAGAATTTGACAAATGTTTGTAATAATTTACAAATATGTTATACAAACACATCTGCTAGTTTAAACTAGTTGATGAGACAATGGATAAGCAGGCTCTAAATATAGTTCATTAAAATATACAGGGCTTATCCAGCAAAGCGTTAGAAATAGATTTATTTTTGGAAAAGTACAATGTTCAAATTTTATGTGTTACTGAACATTGGCTAAAGATGGAACAATTATTATTATTTAATAATGAATATTTTTCTGTTGGTAGTGCATTCGTAAGAAAGAAGACTATACATGGTGGCTCTCTGATATATGTATGTAGTAGTGTTAATTATAAGGAACGTAAAGATATAGCAGATCTTTCTATTGAGCGCACTATCGAGTTGTCCTGTGTTCAGCTTAAGCAATATATTGTGGTTTGTGTGTACAGGCCACCTCAGAGTGATTTTATTCTTTTTGAAACAGTTATGGAAGATGTAATGAAACGTTTAAGCTCTGTCAATAAGCATGTAATAGTGTGTGGTGACTTTAATGTCGACTTACTTGTTCAATCACAGACTAGTATTAGATTAATTAGTTTATTGAAATCATTTAATTTAAAATATTTATTTTCGGAACCTACTAGAATTACATCACATTCTGCTACATGCTTAGACAACATTTTCTGCAATTGCAAATATATAGATAAGGCTATTCTGAATGATCTAACATCGGATCATTGTGGGCAAAAAGCTGTTTTTCCTTTAGGCACAACTACTAAAGGGAGTAAGATCACGTGTAGGCCAATGACCTCTGTTCGCCTAAACCGTTTCACTGAGAGTGTTGCTGCAGCAGTCACTCACATAGATCCAAGCCACGATGATCCAAATGTGCTTTACCAGTCCTTGTTTAGCACAATACAATCAGCGTACAATGCATCATTTCCAACTAGAACTTTTACCAAAAACATCAAAATAAGGTTCTGTGATTGGGCAACATCCGGAATATACAAAAGTAGAGCTAAGTTGTATGAACTTTATGGTATGAAACAATATAATTTTGATCCAGTCTTTATTAAATATGTTAGGGATTATTCAAAAATCTTTAAAAAGTCATGTGTTGCCGCTAAGTCCTTGTATTTAAGTAATAAAATTAAACAGTCCGAGAACAAAATAAAAACAACTTGGAATGTTATTAATAGTGAGACTGGTCGTATTAAATTGAAAGATAACAATTATGAGTTAAACATTAAGGACAATATTATTTCAAATAATACAGATGTAGCCCACATTTTTAACGACTACTTTGTTAGCATACCAGTAAAGACAACCAGCTCCTTAAATTCTTGCCCAATCAAAGCTGAGCATTTACTTAGGGGGAATGTGAAAGAGTGTGACGTCCCTTTTAATTTTAATTATGTTAACCCAAACGACATAATAAAAGTGTTCAAGTCACTACATTCAAAAAACACTGCTGACTTGTGGGGTTTTTCAGTTAAATTAGTTGAGAGTATAATTATAAATATAGCACCATATCTAGCTGCTATCTTTAATAAAAGTGTTGATGTAGGAGTATTTCCTGATTTAATGAAACATAGTAAAGTAGTACCTTTGTTTAAAAACGGCTCTAAGAGTGGCCCTAGTAATTTTAGACCAATATCTATACTGCCAGCTATTAGTAAAATTTTTGAGAAAATTATATTGCAGCAATTAGAGAGCCATTTTAACTTTCATAAATTACTACATAATGAGCAGTATGGTTTTACGAAAGGTCGCTCAACTACAGATGCAGGCGTTACACTAATAAAACATATTTTTAACGCCTGGGAAAATAAAATGGATGCTATTGGTGTTTTTTGTGATCTCTCTAAAGCATTTGACTGCGTCGAGCACAATACGCTCTTGAGAAAACTCAGTCACTATGGGATCAGGGATGTTGCACTTAATCTAGTTTCCACCTATCTAAGTGATAGAGTGCAATACGTTGATGTAAATGGAAATAGGTCCTTAGGGTTACCTGTTGCTATGGGCGTCCCACAGGGCTCCATTCTTGGTCCTTTTCTATTTTTGGTGTATGTAAATGATTTGCCGTACTTTGTACAGGATTTCTGCGATATAGTGCTATTTGCAGACGATACGTCTCTTATTTTTAAAGTTAACCGTAAAGACCCTAATTTCGACGTTGTAAATGGTTCGCTCGCGCAAGTCCTGAACTGGTTCACGGTAAACAATCTTCTACTTAATTCCAAGAAGACAAAATGTATAAAATTTTCTATGCTAAATGTCAAAAGTGCAGGTATAAACCTGGTTTTAAATAATGAGTCAGTTTCAATCGTAGAGTCCACAGTTTTCTTGGGCTTAACTTTAGATTGCAAACTTCAGTGGGAAGCCCATATTTCGTGTCTCGCAGGTAAACTCAGCTCAGCGGCTTTTGCTATCAGGAAAGTTAGGCAACTTACTGATGTGGCAACCGCCAGACTAGTCTACTTTAGTTATTTTCACAGCGTTATGTCTTACGGCATATTGTTGTGGGGTAGGGCTGCTGACATTGAAACCGTTTTTATTATTCAAAAACGAGCTATACGTTCTATCTACAACCTAGGTTCACGAGACTCCCTGAGAGAGCGATTCAAAGAGATAGGTATATTGACAGTTGCATCTCAATATATATATGCTAATGTTGTTTATGTTAAGAGTAACATTAGTCTATATACTAGAAATTGCGATGTGCATGAGATTAACACCAGGGGTAAGCATAAACTGGTTGGCTCACACTATCGCTTACATAAAGTCCATAATTCGTTTACGGGACTTGGTGTACGTTTATTTAATAAATTACCTATCGACATAATGGATAAACCCTTAGACAAATTTAAACAAATTGTCAAAAAACATTTAATACTTAAGGGTTACTACACTGTTAATGAGTATCTGAACGATAAAAGTCATGGGATGCTCGCTTGACGAAGGAGTAAATTAATTTTACTCTTAATTTTAATGACATTATACTTTAAAGGACATATTTTTGTTAATTATTGTATGAATGACATTTTTTATGATTATTATGAATGACATGCTTTAACAAATAATTTTTTGACATTAATTTATTGATACATTTTGACATAATTTATAAAATGATTTTTTTTTTTTTTTTTTGTATTAATTATAAATGACATGATGCCCGAGCCATATTTGAACAGTTAAGTACACATTTTGTATTGTTTTGTTAAAATTGTATACTTAGTATTGTTAAATTTTTTTACATTGTGATTTGTGAAATAGAGGTACATTGTGAACTCCTGTGGTAAATTAAGTTCATCTTACTTTATACTTATACCAAAAATTAACAGTTTATATAATATCTACATAGAAACATTTATCACAGTTCACATGTTGCCTTTACCTTTTGTAGCAATATGCAAATTGAGGCAACCTGTAAAGCACACATTTTACTTTTTAATTTTCTTTACAACATAGAAAGCTGTAAGTAATTAAGTATCTATAGAGTTAAGTGTATTGCCTGCGTCACTTTGCATGCTACTTGAAACTGTAACTTACAAAAATTGTAATAACCTGGCGATTAAAAAGAGTGGCCTGAGTTTCTTGCCAGTTCTTCTCATGGCTCTACTTCGTCAGCGAACTGGCTGTAGGTTAATTTGCTGACATTTTGTAAACTTTGACGTTCATAAGTGTTAATTAATTAATTAACCTAAATGAATAAACATATATTTCATTTCATTTCATTTCATTTCATTTCATTTCATATATACATATATATTATTATTATATATATATATATATATATATATAATTTATATTTTATTTGGGTATTATAAGTATATTATGTTATTATATTTATATGTATATTATTTGTTTTTTTTTTTATATAATAATAGTTTTTAATAGTTATGTATCCTAATTTAACTATTGTTCTTTTGATCAACTTTACTTTTTTTTAATTTTTTCACCTGCCATGTTTATCTCTGCATCACCCTAAGGTTGACTGGCAGAAAATGCCTTAGGCATTAAGTCCGCCTTGTGCAATTATTTGCAGGAAGTTTTAAATAAATAAATAAATAATATTAATTACGTTCGTATCTTATCAACAAATCCAAGATTTCGGCGAATAGTTTATTAAGTACTGCTTGCAGCATTAACTATGATCGATGTAAATATATATGTATTATATCTAGATCACATATGTGTTTATGACTTTAAAAAAAAGGAGGTTTCTCAACTCGACCGTTGTATAGATTTTTTTATGTGTGTTCGCGGATAACTTCGTCGTTTATGAACCGATTTTAATAAAATGTAATTTATATTTATGAAATAAATTGAATTGATATAAATTTATAATCATACGGGAATTAACGCGATCATGCATTAGGTATTTACATACCTTATTTTGCTTGACGTTTCGACCAGGTTACACCGGCCGTGGTCACAAGCAGACTGGTGAGGCGATGTCACGGCTCCGTATGTGAAGTAGATTCTAGATCTACCCTCACATTTTTGTCTTTCCACGTACTATCACAAAACACACTGACAGTGTCCCTATTCTGTATGCCGTCCGTATTCCGAGCGTTAACCGACTGCGCAAAGCGAGGTTGCGTAATTTGAATCACTGGATTCCACGTAGCCGAGAGCTTGAAGCCGTCTTCCCTATTGAAATTTATGTGTTTCTTAATTTCAATAGCTTCTCGTACAACCCGAGAGTAATAGGTACAATCAGTGGAGAGGACTTGCGTACGATGAAATTCAATCCAGTGATTGGTGTCCGTTTGAAGAATATGTTCGGCAATCGCTGATTTGCTGGTCTGTCGATTCTTTACAGCGGCGATATGTTCTTTGACCCTTTCAGCAATAGTCCGCTTAGTCTGACCTATGTACGAACTACCGCAGCTGCAATTGATCTTGTAAACGCCCGGTGTTTGTAGGGGCAAAACATCCTTTGGCGTGCCTACCATGCTGTTTACTTTGGCCCCAGGTGTAAAGACTGTGTTTATACAGTATTGTTTAAGCAGGTCTCCTATTTTATCAGTCACACCTTTAATGTAGGGCAGAAAGGCAGGTTGTCTGTCGACCTCTGGACGTTTGACCCTTTTCGTTGGCTGCCTACGTCGCCGATTCCCTTTATATCCATTACGACTAAGTACCTCCTGAACATGATCTAGTTCTTGCTCTAAATGCTCAGGGTCACATAGATCGTAGGCTCTGTTCTTCAATGAAGTCATAACGGAATGCAAGTGACGAGGGTGGTGATGCGACGTAGCATGTAAGTATCTGTCCGTGTGTGTTGGTTTGCGGTAGACACAGTGTGATAAGGACCCATCTGTTCTCGCACTCAATTTGACATCTAAAAATGACAACGATCTTTCCGTTTCCATTTCGTATGTGAACCTTATATTTGGGTGAATGGAATTTAGGTATACTATATATTGATCCACTTCCTGTATGTAAATACCTAATGCATGATCGCGTTAATTCCCGTATGATTATAAATTTATATCATGCAACGCGAAAGTTTAAAAGTAAATAAATTGAATTGAATTGAAAAAAAAAAAAAAAACTTTTTTTCATGTAACTAGTACAGTATTATAGGTATCAATGATTGCGTTGATTCCCCTTTAATGTTTTTGGCTATGAAGTAATTAAAATATTATTTTCTACTTTTTAGTTAAGGATTGAACACGTAGGTAGTAAATGTTTTGAAGTCGGTTGTCGTTTTTTTTTTTCTAAAAATAATTTTATTTTAATACTTTTAGTGGGACGTCATCGTGTATTGTTAATATATTTGATATAGGTAGGCCTATGAAACGTGCTGCGCAAATGAGACAGCACCGTTTGGAAAAAAGTAGTGCTGAGAGGGAAGATTGTAAATATAGTGATATAAAGTCCTCATCAACACTTTTGCTGATCGCTGAACCGTGAATCTCGGCAACCACAAACCAAAACAAAAAAGTGATGACCTACGAACAATAAAGAATCATCAAAAATCACAATTTAACTAACGGAGCAATCGCGTAACAGATATATAAAAAAATATAGTGGTTTTTTTTTATTGCCTACAGTGGCAGACCAACAGCCCACCTGATGGTAAGTGGTAACTGTCGCTTATAGACTTCTGCAATGCCAGGGGCTCTGCGAAGCCGCTGCCTACCGTGATATTAATGCTCTCTATAAACCTCGTTTGAAGAAGGACATGTCATAGCGCTCGGGAAACACCGCAGCTGGTAGTTCGTTCCAGAGCCTGCACGTACGTGGGAGAAATGAACGCTGAAAACGAACCGTGCTAGACGAGATCGTGTCCAGGTAGTATGGATGAACTTTGCTGCGATGTCGAGTGGTGCGATGATAGAAAGGAGACGATGGCACCAAGTCAAACAGTTCCTCAGAGCACTCCCCGTTATACATACGATAGAGCACGCATAGAGAGCCAAAGTCCCTCCGCTGCTCCAGTGACTCCAATTTGTCTGTAAGATTGGGATCTTCGACGATTCGAACAGCTCGCCGTTGGAGGGAGTCAAGTGGGTCGAGCTGGTATTTGGGGGCTCCTGCCCACAGGTGAGAACAGTACTCCACGTGCGGTCGGACTTGTGCTTTGTATAGCACAAGCCGTTGAGATGACCTAATGTACCGTCTGGCTTTGTTCAGGACGCCCAGATTTTTGCTCGCCAGTTTGGCTTTGTCTTCCAAATGACTCCCAAATTGGACCTTGCTGGATATTTGAACGCCGAGGATCCCAATGTCATCGGAGATACGGAGAGAAACTCCTTGGAACTGAGGCGCTATAACAAAAGGGTCCTTCTTTGCAGTGAACGCGCATACTTGTGTCTTCGTGGGGTTGAAATGAACTAAGTTCTTCTCACCCCATTCGAGAGCCCGCCCGAGAGAGCCCTCAACTTCAGACACAAGTTGTAACCGTCTCTCATGCACGGAGCTCCGAGGGACATTACCGCGCGTCACCCGTGCTGTCATCTGCATAGCAATGCATGTTCTCAATGGTTAACATGTCATTGATATGCAGAATAAACAGCGTTGGGGAGAGCACTGAGCCTTGTGGTACGCCAGCATTAAGCATCATGGTATCGGAGCAAGCACCATCAACAACGACCTTAATGCTCCGACCATCCAGGAAGCTGGCGATCCATCTGCAGAGTCCCTCGGGGATTCCATAGGATGGTAGCTTCGATAGAAGTGCTTTGTGCCAGACCCTGTCAAACGCCTTGGCAATATCAAAGCTGACAGCCAGAGCTTCACCTTTGCCCTCCAAGGCTTCTGCCCAACGTGTGTTGTGTGAGGTACACGAGAAGATCACCAGCTGACCGACCGTGACGGAAACCGTACTGGCGGTCGCTTATCAGCTGGTGCTCCTCAAGGTACCTCAGGAGTTAAGAGTTGATAACTCGTTCCAGAACCTTGGACAGCAAGGATGTTATCGCTATCGGTCTGTAGTTTGACGGGTCCGACCGGTCACCCTTTTTAGGGATCGGGTGGACGTTAGCTACCTTCCACGAAGATGGAACCCTATTAGCGTTATATGAGAGATGATAAAGGCGCGTTAAAACGGGAGTCAACTCAGGGGCGCACGTCTTCAGAACCACTGCGGGGACGCCATCTGGTCCACTCGACTTGTGGACATCTAGGAGCCTGAGCTCTCGCCTGACCGCGCGTTGAGTGATGCGGATTTCCGGCATTGAGCTTTCACACCGCGAGATGTTGGGTGGTGTGACTCCCCCGTCGTCTAGAGTCGAGTTCGAGGCAAAGAATTGGCCTAAAGTGTCAGCCTTTTCCTTTGCACTATGGACTAGTATGTCGTCTTGTTTGCGCAGTGGCGGGAGATTGGACGAGCAGAAGTTGCCTTGGGCAGCCTTGGCGAGAGACCAGAATGCACGGCTCCCTGAAGGATAGCTTTCTAGCCTCTCGCCAATTCTGGCAACGTGTTCTGCTTTGGCCTCAGCGATAACCTTCTTGATGAATCTGGAAGCGGCATTGAACTTACGCTTCTCTTCCCTGACCCGCGGGTCCTGGCGTTGCCTAGCACTGTTGCCTGGTGCTGTAAAGGCAGGTTTATGCTGCTGTTGGAATTTTTCACGATCATAAGGCTTCCAAATTGGCTTAACGATTACTAAATTATAGTGATAACCACGCTCAAAATGAACAAAAAAGCGAGAAGATGCTTAAAATGAAGTTACACAAATGGTCACCCATCCACGGCCACGTTGTTTCTAACAAAGCTATATAGCATATCGACGCGTTACTTTACATGTCTTCACTCCTTGCATACGAAAATAAAAAATATAAAATTAAAGTCAAACTACTAAACCATTTAAAAAAAATTAAATTAAAATTAAATATGGGATCCGATTTCAGAGTATACCCTTTCAAATAAAAAAATAATTTTTCAAATTGGTTTATTATATTTGCAAACATCTCTAGATAGCATTTTGGGACAATATTTATCCTTATTGGAGTGAAGGATTATAACATTACCATACGACATACATGTTCAATGTTTTTAGCTGTTGCATGTAAACCAGTATTTCCCCCTTTCCTTTATTCTATCCTAACCTTCCTCATTCCCTTTACCTACCCTACCCCACTCCCGACACGGGAGGTCTGACGGAAGTCTACGATTCACAGTTACCACTTACCATCAGTTGGAGTAAAGGCTCGTCAGCCAGTTTTGACATTAAAAAATTGAAAAATTAAGGTATCTAGATGACATCGGAAAATTGACAGTCTGGGGTGGTCTAGGTGCTGTACCTAGTGGGAATGCACGCAATTACGGTGCAAGACATTATAGATTCGATTTCAGCACTGCCATTCTAGTATAATGTACCTCGTTTATAATATAAAGTGCCTAGTACCTACCAAAGTTGACACCACTTTCCATAGAATAGAATTCAGCCTACTACTTAGGTAAAACAGGGTTTTATACTTAGCTGATAATTTTATTGTTACTACTGCCCTTTAGTTAATAGGTTTCTAGTTTAACTAGAGCAGTAAACCCTTACCTGATAATACTTTTAGTTTCCATCTCCGTAAATCGGTAATACTCGATTAATTCTGTTTGACCGAGTCCCATTTGTTTACCATGGCTCCGTGTGACCGGCCGTGCCCTCGTATAGTTTTACGAATTCAGAAGGGTAGTTTTACCTACCGTTAATCACCAACAAATGTTTCTCTTTCGATTTTCTTTATAATTCATAGAATTTTAAGCTTCCCACGATTAAAGGTATCTAATTACCTATCGAGCTTCAGCTAAGAAACAGTGTGTTAGCACAGATTACAGACATTATAACATACTTATATAAATTATACAAACAATATGCATGATAAAATTATCGCAGGTTTGTTTTTATGTTATTGTAAATTATAAATCCTTTGATTAAGCAGAATAACATTCAGTACTTTTAATACTTTTTATCGGTCTAAGTAAGTACAATAAGTACTTAAGATAAAGATAGTTTAAATTAATGTTGTAATAATATCTATCTTGTTAAAGGCCAATTTGCCTGCAGATAATCAATTGAATACCCGATTGCATCCACTTTAGTTCATTATAATTAATTACAATAATAAAATAATTAGGTACGTTACAAAAATTCAGACGTCAGAAAAGGGCAACGAACGAGGGTAATGCACCGGACGAAACGCATTAATATTGAAACTATAGGGGCAAACCTACTTGAATAAAACTTTCACCAACAGTTCAGACATTTATTGCCAAGGCTGCAATACACAATATCACTTTGCACACGGATTTTACACTATAAACTTAATATGAGATACTAATAACATTTATTTTAGTTAGATTATTAATTAGTCCGTGATGCCGGCTCGTGTTCACTTCACTCAGTTCTGTATTTTGCCGGGGGGCGGCGCTCGCGTTGCGGGCGTAGAGATGTGCTTTCGTTCAGTAACGCTACATCCTCCCCCTCCAAGCCGATGGCGATAGAGTCCGACACAGGCTTGGCAACCGTTTTCTTAAAAGAGCCGGTACCATTGACAGGTCGACCCCGCTTCTTAACAGTAGCTACGGGCGTTCGACCACTATAAGGAGTGAGGAAACTGGCATGATACTTCCCTTTCATGATTCCTTGGGAATCTAGAACCTCGTAAGAAACAGCTGAATATACTCAACCCACAGTGTAAGGACCTTCACGACGCGGCGCGAATTTGTGAGTAATGCCTTTAGATTTATCACTCAAAATGCGACTTTCGACCAGAACGGAGTCACCTACTTTAAAACTAGGAGCCAGTCTCCTGCTGCGATCAGCGACACCCTTACGAGCATCTTGTTGACCCTCTACACGAAACATCATCTCCTTAAGATGATTAGCAAAATTTTTGAGGTAAGGAGTTATTTGAGGAACGTAATTTTCCTGCTCAATAACTGGACGTAAATCAGTAGAATTTTCTAAAGGGGACCTAAATTCCCGGGCAAACATCAAGTATGCCGCGGAATGACCAGTACCTTGATTGTAGGCAGTATTTAGAGCAAAACGCACTGCGGGTAAAGCTTCAGCCCAATTCCTATGCTCGGGTCCTACCATCATGGCTAACATTTGCTTCATATCTCGATTTTTCCGTTCTGCTGGATTGGCCTCTGGGTGGTACACTGGTGCTAGGTTCTGTTTTATCCCTAAAACGAATAAGGCTTTCTGCATTACTGCAGGTACAAATTGGGTTCCATTGTCAGAGACAATGCGGCGTGGAAAACCGTATCTCAGGAACACCTCTTCAATAAGGATTTGTGCACAAGCATCAGACGTACTGTTCTTCATGGGAAATATCTCCACCCATCGACTAGCCACGTCTTCAACTAGAAATATTCATTTTCTCTCTTCTCAGTTTCAGGTAAAGGCCCGAACAAATCCATCGATAGGACTTCAAATCGGTGCTGCGGAACCGGGGTTTGCAAGAGTCCAGCGGGTTTGAGATTACTCGGTTTATACCTTTTACACAGCTCACAATCCTTTATATATTTAGCTACATATGAACGCATATTAGGGAAATAATATCGTTCTCGTATCTTTTTAATAGTCCTTTCCAGACCCAGGTGACCTGCTATAGGTGTATCATGGAGTTCTTTAATTAACTCTGCTAAATTCGCCTCAGGAACAACTAAAAGAGGCTCCTCAGAGTCTCCATACAAATCCACCTTGTAAAGGACACCGTGAACCATATAATAGCCTCGTTCTGTCCACTGAGTCGCAGACTCAGTATCCTGTTCGAGATCTTCAATGATTTTATATATTGTTGGGTCTTCCAGCTGCGAGGAACGGACCTCCTCTGGAGTACGGTGAGGCCAATCAATTGAGATTGGGCATACCTCACAAATGGCAGACTCTTCCAGGTTGTCCACAACTGGTCGACTTTTTTTTTTTTTTAATGACCGCACTTTAAGTGCGGCCGGCCAAGCGATCCTCCAACATAATCGGAGTCCTTGTTTTCTATTTAAAAGTCTGTTGCTAATCGAATGGGTTTTATAGGGTAGGTGTAGGTAATTTCTTGTTTTAGTTTTCAAGTTTAAAATTTACAATTTTTAGCCTAATTTTATTTTTCGTTTTACATTTTAATTTACTATATTTTGCCTAATACAAATTACTTTGCCTAATTGATTTATAAAATTTTTAAATTTCTTAAATTCTTCATCTATTTTGATGCATTATTATTTTACTATGAGACTGTACCACAGTGCAGGGCGTGTTTGCAAAGGTGCAAGCTTAGTTTGCAAGTTTTAGCCAGCCATATTTTGATATACAAAAACAGGAAGATACACTACATAGATACCCACACGAGACAAAGAAAGAAAACACACAACAAGGGAGACAACACATCATTAGAGCCAACGCAAATTTAAACGACGCAACGATTACCCCTCCACTGTGCACACTGCACAGACCAACACTAAGAGCCGACCACAGCGCCTTGCCAACTTCTCCCTCGAAACGGAGAGAGACTGCTACCGGTACTCTTCTCTGGTATGCATTTCTTACAATCCTGTCCAAGAGACAGAGCCGTGCAGGTCCTGGACTGCACTGTGGCTCGGTGCTGGTGGGTGTAGAGTGCGGTCTGTACAGTATGCACAAATGGACAACACACGGCATGGACAGTTTCCTGAGCTGTGCATCAGCAGCCTCGCTCTAGTGGGGCACCTTAGCAGTAGGCCACTGCTAACTGGTCGACTTAATGTGTCAGCTAACACATTCATTTTGCCGGAAGTATAATCCACAAAAAGATTATAGCTTTGAATTTTAAGAGCCCAACGGGCTAAGCGGCTGCTAGGTGATTTTAAGAAGAGAAGCCATTTTAATGGCTGATGGTCAGTGGCAATTTTGATGGAAGCACCTTCAACATAAGGTCGAAATTTCT
The DNA here is from genome assembly GCA_963082885.1 of Parascotia fuliginaria. NCBI lineage: Eukaryota > Metazoa > Arthropoda > Insecta > Lepidoptera > Erebidae > Parascotia > Parascotia fuliginaria. The sequence continues at coordinate 9,362,555 of OY720174.1, read as the reverse complement.
CTAATGCCCACACCACCGCAAGGGCCTCTCTCTCCGTGGTGCTGTAATTCTTTTCAGCCTGCGTTAACAGTCTGCTGGCGTACTCAATTGTTCTGTTCTTCTATCGCTGTATCACCTTGGAGGAGTACCGCTCCCAGAGCATAAGCACTGGCATGAGTACGAATAACAAATTGTTTACTAAAGTCAGGCTGTCGCAATATAGGGCTGGTGGTAAGTAACAGCTTGAGGGATTCAAAAGCCATCATCTGGTCTTCACCCCAAGTCCAGCGTCTATTTTTGCGCGTTAGCTCAGTAAGTGGACGAGCGATATTAGAAAAATCGGGAATAAACTTTCGAAACCAAGAAGCAGTCTGTAAAAAGGTTTTCAGTTGTTTGAGATCCTTAGGTGGCTTCATGTTGACCACAACTTGAACTTTTGTTGGATCCGGTTCAACACCTTGAGAAGATATGACGTGACCTAGGTACGTAAGCTTTTCTCGAGCAAAGACACATTTTGCTCTATTTGCTCTTAGTCCAAATAGACGGAGGCGGTCAAAAACCTGCCGTAAATCATTCAAGTGACTAGGGACGTCCTTTGAAATCACTAGAATATCATCTAAGTATGCCACTACAGTGACATCCTTCAGTCCAGATCTAAATCTGTCTACAAGGCGTTGGAATGTCGACGGAGAATTTTTGAGCCCGAAAGGCATACGTCGAAACCTAAACATTCCAAATGGCGAGATGAAGGTCGTTTTGTCCTTATCCTCAGGAGTAACTTCAATCTGCCAATAGCCTGATTTTAAATCGATTGTAGACATTACATTATTTAATTTAGTCGACTGAAGAATGTCATCAATCACTGGTAAGGGATACTTGTCAGTTTTTGTTATTTTATTTAAGCTTCGATAGTCCACACAAAAACGGACTTCTCCATTCTTCTTGGGCACTAGAACTATAGGCGAAGCCCACTCAGATTCCGTTTCCTCTATTATATCATCCGCAAGCATACGATCAATCTCAGCACGCACTATATCCTTCTTGGCTGGAGATAACCTATATGGAGGCACTGCAACAGGGCGACTGTCCCCAGTGTCAATATGATGCATAGCAAACTTGGTAAGTTCTCCCCCTGGTGCAAAGATGTCTTCATTCTTTTGAATGAGCTCTGACAGCTGACACTTCTCGTCAGATGATAATACACCTTCGTCCTCACGAAGATAAAGAGCAGAACAATTAACTATCACTTTAGGTAAGAGAGTGTTCACCTTCCTATTCCAATCTTCAAACAACAAAATTGCTTTATTACCATTATGTAATAAAAATGAGCTATTACTAAAATCGAGCATCATGCCAGCATCCTCAATAAAATTCATACCCAGTAAAGTATCAATGGCACCAGGTAATACAACAAACATAGTAGGTATGACTAAATCACTAATGCAGACATTAACATTAACTATCTCTACATTTGTAACATAATTAGTTCCATCGGCTAATTTAATCTCAGTGTTAAGAATTTCAAATTTATAACCATTATTAATTAAATGCTTCCAGCTAACACTAGCAATAGATTGTTTAGTACCGGTATCGATTATTACATTAGCACTTACATCACAGATTGTAATATTTACTAATGGACAGCCACGAGCATCCATAGGTCTTACACCTATTGCTGATACAGATTGAAATGAGGTTGAAGCCTTGCGCGATTTGATTGAAGCGAGGTGACAATGATGAGGCAGATTTACATTTTTGACATATTGATCTAATAACTCCAGGGTTACCACATCCAAAACAAACTAATTTATGCTCAATAGCTTCCTCTTTGTCTGTAGGTAAAACATTTTCTAATTTATTTTTGTTTTTTAAACGCAAACAGTCTTCTTTTAAATGACCATACTGTTTACAAAACTGACATCTGGTTCTATGCTTAGGTAACACAGAAGATGATTTGACTGCACTGCTAAAGGTACTAGAAGTATTTGGTTTAACAGGAAAGATAGCAGAATCAGTATGGGAGGGAGTGCGACCCTCATCAAATAAATCTTCCACTCTGTGGGCAAGCTGTATAAGCTCTGCAAATGTTGTGAAGGAAAATCTGGCAACCTTTTCTCGTATACGCTTATTTAACAGGCCATATACCATATCCAATTGGGTTGAAATTGTGAGTGAATCAGATGGCAACTGAGCTAGTAAGGCTCTTGCTTTACATACAAAGATGTCTGTAGTTTCTTTACCTTGTTCATATTTAAATAATTCTCTGTATATACGATGAGAAGGTAAACGTGTACCATAAGTCTGTCTCAAATAGGTTAGGGCATCTGGCCAAGAATGGGTATCTCTTTTGATACCTTGCCACCAAGTAGCTGCTAGCCCTGTAAGAAGCATTGGCAAGCCTCTCAGCGCTATATCATCATCCATTGAGACACAGTCTTTATACACCTGTATGGCATCTATAAATGCAATAACATCGCTGTCTTTAGTTCCATCAAAGCGATGACTGCACTTGGCAAAGTTGCCAATGATAGCTCCAATATGTCCTTGTGTGGGAGTCACAGTAGAAGTTGGGTTTAATTGTAGTGAAAGAATTAGTTGACTTAGCTGTTCCGGAGTGAGTACTATAGGTGCTGGAGCAGCAGGAACAGGCGACAGCGCTTGCGGCATTGCCTGCGCAGGCATGGTAGACGGCGGCTCAACAGGTAAGCCAACCGGCGACACAGGATCGATAGCGACGACCGGAGGGTTCTGCTCTACGGCGTGCCCCTCACAACTCGTAAGCGGTGAAGACAACGGCGAGGTCGGCGGCGAAGTTTCGCCGACCAACTCGCCCGTAGCAGCCTCTGCTGCTGATCTTTGACCACTCGGACTATTCCTACGTGACCGCGTTAACACCATGATATCGTCTGTTCATTGTCAATAATCACTAAAGTTACGTTGTTATTTTGTTTATTATATGTATTATAACATAACACGAACTTATTGTTTGATGTTTTTTTTGAAAGTAAAATTTTCATTTACTTTAGAAAATATTAGTACTATTTATCTGTCAAAGTGAACTTTTGGCGCCAAGGTATTTAAATTGGCGCGTTCGCTACAGATTTGTCCATGAACACATTGAAACTTGACCGGTATGCAACTATGATTTTGGTATGAAAATGTCCAAAACGTAGTGAAAATGTCTTTTATATGCAATAACACGCAAACTAGGAGTCCTAGATTTACTAAAATCGTGAATAGGCACTGATATAGTTCGGCTGTACGTTGGGCGTCACATATAGAGGCGAACCTACTTGAATAAAACTTTCACCAACAGTTCAGACATTTATTGCCAAGGCTGCAATACACAATATCACTTTGCACACGGATTTTACACTATAAACTTAATATGAGATACTAATAACATTTATTTTAGTTAGATTATTAATTAGTCCGTGATGCCGGCTCGTGTTCACTTCACTCTGTTCTGTATTTTGCCAGGGGGCGGCGCTCGCGTTGCGGGCGTAGAGATGTGCTTTCGTTCAGTAACGCTACAAAACTAATATCGTCGTTGCACCTGCAAAAGTCGCTATGTGATTTTTTAAGTATTTTGGTTTTTGATGCCATTTTGATCCTTATTCAAATGTCAATAAGGGTCAAAATGGCATCAAAAACCAAAATATGTAAAAAACCACATAGCGACTTTTGCAGGCGCAACGACGATATTTCACGACAATATTCTATGAGAGCGTAGTCTGTCCTACTCTTGGTTGATATAGTCCATTAATGCTATCTTACAAATCATAATGTTCATCTAAAATATCATTGCAAACACATAAATCGCACTATATAATTCAAAAAATATTTTAATCCCATCATTATGTACCTAACACTTTCAAACATATTTACCATATTTCTTTATTTTGCAGCCCGACCAACGCAATTGAAGCTTTCTTTAATGACTTGAGAAACAATTTAATCAGAAAAGAAAGACAAGTTCAGATACCAGACCATTTACGAGATGAACAAAACAGAAGAGTGGTCAAAATACCAGACCTCGTGTGTCCCGACGGATACAGGTTCGACAATCTTCACAATTGTCGCAAAATTGATGATAGTTTTTGATTAAAAGTTCAAAACATGTTCGAAATCTAAATCATTTTTTTTTATTGCAAAATGTTTAATTTAAAGTTGAGACGTCGCCTCAATGGTGTGGCAGTCTTCTATTATTTTTCAATAGAAAATGTTCTCAAGAACTCTCTACGTAGGTACCTACATTGATCCAACCCTTACCCTTCCTATCCAGAACGACACGTGGCACGACGACACTACACTTACAGTGGAATTTTAACCTCGGACCAAAATGGTTCAGTGCTATTTAATTTTATAGCGTGATATGGCTTAAACCTTGAAACTTTACCAGCTAGTGATGAAAGGACTCAACGTTTTATGTAATTATATTGACTCGAGTCATTTCTAACAAGCCTCAAGTTGTATTCTAGAGAATCCTTTCATTACTATTATTTACTATTATCAGCGCAATGTTTCCTTCCAATTTTGGTTCCGAGTCTTCTAAGGCGTGAAATACGAGTAGCATCTCACGAAACAGCAATAGTTTTCAAGCCAGCCAAGCCAGCTGATTGTTCGGGTTCGGGTTCGCTCTTCATAAAACTTTACAATATAGCAAACACGTACGGCCTTTTACCTGCAAAAGTTTTCTTTAGACTGATGTATGAACTATGAAGTGAAATAATTTATGATCGCGACAATAAATTAAAAAGAAAATTCATCGTCTGTGTGGTAAGGAATTAAGGATTGGCATACATTCAATCTGCGTATACTAATATGCCATATCTACTAGACAATGTTGATTTTATTAGGTAAATAGGTAGGTACTTATACCTAATAATACCTAAGTACACTACCAACCTGAAAGGGAGCCCAGAGTGCCTAATGCACACGAAGGAGGAGCATCTGTATATCGTTAGGTACTTACCCTACTGTTAGATAGTGCTGCAAAAGCACCTGTCTGCCTACTGTTGGCATTTTTTTTATACTACTTTGAATACAAACAACCATACCTGATGGTAAATGTTACCTAACCGTAACCTATAGAGATGGCTTTGTTTTCGAGGTATTGCAGAAATAATGTTTAGAAAACACAACCACGCCGTTGCCGGCCACAGAGTAGGGAACACAGAGTACATTTTACATACTGGTAGGGAAAGAGGAAGGAACGACGACGGCGACGAACGACCGGCCACGGTGGTGAAACTTGGGGGAGGCCTATATCCAGCAGTGGACGTCTTTTGGCTGATATGATGAGGTAAATGTTGGTCTTCCTTGAATAGAGTCTGCAAAAGTCTCATTCGTACAAGTGTTCTCTACTTAGTCTGTGGTAGTAGCTATAACAATAAGTTTCGTGTAGGTAGGTAAGGAACTGTATTTTAGATTTGGTTACTTTACTGGTGAACTTCGATATTAAGTGTATTTGCTGTATTTTTTTAACGTAATAACTATTAAGTCTTTACTGTCGATAGTGGTTTTACCTTAAAGTAGGTACATTAGACAGTGTTCAATCTATGGAGTAAGTAAGTACTTACCTATAATATATAAAATGCCATCAAAACAAATTGTAGAAAAACCGAGTTATTCCGGTCTGATCCCCCAGATCTGATCCCCTGAGATTATTATTATTCTTTAATTCTGTTCAACTAAGGGACATATAATAAATTAACAGACTTGGTTCGTATTACATGGATCTCACAACTTTTTACGGTAGAAGAAATGAGTTGCGATACTTTGTTTTTACTGCTACTACAATTAGTTTTTGATGGTATCTAATTTTTTTGTAGCTGCAAATGTAACTTTGTAATCCTATATGAGTATGGGGCGATAAATGAGCTGAGTTTATTCAAGACTCACACAATATACTAACAGCACCAAAATAAAGCAATAAACACATAAACAGCACTATAACGCTTCGTAGATCGCTCTTCGTAAACTTCCGTATCACTTAGATGTTCGCTCGAGATCGCTGCTCACAACTGCATTTCTTGCCGACGAGCGACGTTCGAATCCTTTTTATAGTCATCCAATAGATTACTATAACCCTTCGGTTATTACCACAAAGGTGCCGACAAGTCGCGATACCATAAAAACAATGAATGTAGGTACTTAGCTGCGATGTGTAGGTATACTTACCGCCGATGAGCTATTGTTATACGTGTAGGTAGGTACTTGCGAACGTTCTAGCATAGGTATTCGTCGTAACATTGGAGCAATGTTAATCATGCTCGTCCCGAACAGCGTTGGAACCGTGATAGTGTGCTAGTCGATCGATGTGGACGATCTTCGGCTTCTTTCTATCGCCCTGAATTATGCGATAGGTCACGTCATTAATCCTTGTGATCACTTTATAGGGACCCTGCCAGCGCTCCTGTAGCTTCGGTGACTTGGCGATTTTCCTGAGAGGATTATGTAACCACACGAGCGTACCTTCCTCGAAGCCATGATTACTTGCCTTCCTGTCATAACGGGTTTTCATTTTCTCACTAGACTTAAGGTTGTTATCTCGCACTAGGTCATGTGTCTTATCCAGCTGTGTCTGCAAGTTTGCGATGTATTCTACTGTCGGCTTTGGCGTATCAGGAGGTGTTCCGGTAATCAAGTCTACAGGTAGACGTATCTCTCTTCCGAAGTTGACTTTGGCCGGCGTAAGTCCCGTAGTGTCATGAACCGCGGACCGATATGATAACAGGAAGAGTGGAATATAACGGTTCCAGTCTCGTTGATGTTCTTCGACAAACTTGGCCAGATGGTTTTCTAAAGTCTGGTTGAACCGTTCTACCATGCCGTCAGACTGCGGGTGCGCTGGTGTTGTCCGTGTTTTATGTACGACAGCGTACCCAGTAGAACTGTTCTCTCACCTTCACCAAAGTCTTCTTCACACCAAGATGCCCACCCGATGCACCATCATGCACCAAGCGCAGAACAGGTGCAACTTTTCTCTCGGGATCACCATCTGTAGAACTTGCTCCTTGCCGTTAGGTGATTCCCATTTTCTATATAGCACGTCTTGTTCCAATATTAGGCTGTCCCACTGAGCCCAGTAGGCCTTCGTGATTGGGCTTGCGGCTGATACGTCCTGCCATAATGGTTTCCGACCCTGAGCCTTCCTGTCCATTATTAGTTTTAGATGTCTGTCTTCTTTCTGTGCCTTACTGACTTCGACTTTGTCCCAGGATTCATCGGTCCCCTGAGTCCTGACAATTTTCACTACCTTCTTGGACTCATGCTTCAAACAGCGTTTACAATCCTGGGAGCATGGACGTCGCGACTAGGCATCGGCGTTGGAGTGAATACTTCCACTGTGGTGTTCTATTACAAAGTTGTACTCTTGTAGTTGTTCGATCCATCTCGCGACTTGGCCTTCAGGATTCTTAAACTGGAGTAACCACTTCAGTGCCGCATGGTCTGTTCGTAGAGTGAATTCTCTTCCCAGCAAGTATTTATTGAAATGTTGTAAGGTCTTCACAACTGCTAGTAATTCACGCCGAGTTACACAGTAGTTTCTCTCAGGCTTCGATAGAGACTTGCTGAAGTATGCGATGACCACTTGCTGACCATTTTGCTCCTGAGATAACACACCTCCGATTCTAGTATTACTGGCGTCTGTGTCCACAATAAATCTGCCTTCCCGATTAGGGTAGCACAGGACTGGAGCTGAACACAGCAACTCTTTGAGTTGTGTAAATGCACGTTGACAATCCGAGTCCCAAACGAAGTTCCTCTTCTCTTCTGTGAGGTGGTGTAACGGCTTAGCTACTTCAGAGAAGTTCTTCACAACTTCACGCCGGTAGCAAGCGCTGAGGCCCAGGAAAGCTCTTACTTCGGTTTTAGTTGTTGGTATAGGCCATTCTTAAACCGCTTTTATTTTGTCTGGGTCCATTTCAACACCTCTATCCGAAATAATGTGACCTAAGAACGAAACTTCTTTCTTGAAAAAGGCGCACTTCTTAGGATTAAGTTTGAAGTTTGATTCACGAAATCTCTTATCACTTTCTCAAGATTCTTGCGATGTTCCGTGAAACTGCGTCCCATAACTATGACGTAATCTAAGTACCCCAGACAGGCATCTCCCAAAAGACCCACTAGTACGCGTTCCATAAGCCTTTCAAACGTAGCTGGTGCATTACACAATCCAAATGGCATCACTCGAAACTACCACAGGCCTTTTCCAGTACCGGTGGTGAATGCAGTCTTCTCCTTATCTTCTGGCCGGAGTTCCACTTGCCAGTAGCCACTTTTCAGATCTACCGTAGAGAACCACTTCATGCCTCCAAGCATGTCCAAAGTGTCGTCAATACGGGGCAAAGGATAGCTGTCTTTCTTGGTTACGTTATTCAGCATCCTGTAGTCTACACAAAACCTGGTACTACCATCTTTCTTCTTCACGAGTACCACAGGTGAAGACCATGGGCTGGATGATAGCTCTATGATCTTGGTTCGTGCCATGTTCTCAATCAGCTCGGTTACTTCTTGTTCTTTTGCTAGTGGCACTCGTCTAGGTCTTTGTTTAATAGGCTGTGTAGCACCTGTGTCGATCGGGTGTTTCACTAACCCCGTTCTTCCAAGGTCGTTTTCTTCTTTAGTGAAAATGTCCTTGTAGTCCAATAGCAGCTTCTCTGCTTCCCGATATTCGTTGAGTGACAAACTTTGCTTCTTGGTCTCTAATAACGGGCCCATATGATTTTCCGAAGAGGTAGTCTGGACATTCTCTTGGATCTTCCTCAGACTGCTCACAGCCTCACATCGTCCCAAGATCACGTTCTTCCGTAACAACATCGCCGAATTGCTAAGGTTGGCAATTTTAACTTTTGCCCCACTTCTAGTCATAACCAAGGTTCGGGCTGTAATTCGACTGGTATGGCGTCCAGGATCTTCCACCATGACGCAACGATCAGCAGTTACACCCTCAGGGAACCTAACGTCGACTAAGATTTCTGACCTCGGTGCCAAGGTTACCGTTTTGGCACTGTAGACCACTATTGAAGAACAGCCTTCTAGAAAGACTTCTTGATCTGGGAAGCTTAGAACACCTTTAGCAATATCGACAACGCACTGCTGCATTTGCAGGAAGTCTAAGCCGATAATGCAGTCATCCGTTATGCTCGCCACCAAAACAGATTGATGATAAGTCTTCTCTCCTTGTTTGATTTTCACATCCGTAATTCCTAGAACGGTCACTGGCTGGCCAGTCGCTGTTTGTAATTTGCAAGATGGTCGTGCGTCTGCGTGCGTATGCGTCCACTGAATAGTTCGCCGCAGAAGTTCTGGTCGTACGATGGTCTTCGACGCGCCCGTATCTATCGTAAAGCGAACAGGTTTACCATTTATTTCTCCAGATGTTACCAGGCTATTACCATCACATGCCTGTGATACTTGCACTGTGGGGGCTTGACGTAACGGATCTTGACTAGCATCAACCTGAGTAGTAGCTGACACCATTCTACTTCTTCTCTGGTCCGGACAGTTGATTCGGATATGTCCCCGCTTGCCGCATCCGTAGCACATAGGCTCACCTCGTGGTCTAACAGCTGCAACAACTGCCCGTACTTTATGCGACTTGTAGTCGTTTCGCACAGCTTCCACCTCAAGGGCATGTGCTAAGGCCGCTTCTAAAGATGTATGGTGTGCCAACCGAACAGTTGCTCTGACCTCAAAATCTCTTATGCCATCCACAAAAGTTTGCACAACTATGTGGTCCACAGATGATGTACTGGAGGCATAGGCTCGTCGTACCAGGCGTTCAATTTCAGCAGCCCATTGTTGAAGTCCCTCACTCGGCTTCTGAGTTTGATCCTTCAGCTGAGCTCGATAAACATGCTCCAGGTGCATATCGCCAAATCGAGCTTCCAAAGCCTTAAGAAGTGCGTCTAAGCTTCGTTGGTCTGCAGGTAAGTTCTCTAGGATCAGCAGTGCATCCCCTCTAAGTGCCAAAGTAAGCGCCGTCAGCGCATGATCATCTTCCCATCCATTTCCTTTGGCAACTACTTCAAACTGGTGTCGAAAGGCCGTCCAGGAAGACGAGCCGTCAAAGGAGGGAAGTTTAAACTTGAGATCTCCTGAAGTAACTGCCGCGGCCACAGGCGTAGCACTTGAATAAAGGACCTTGGTCTTCTGAAGCTTTTTAATCAGCTTGTCATGATTGATGGTTCATGGTGGTCTGAACATCTTCGAGAATTTCATCATGTTTGCTGGTACCTTTTTTTCACCACTTCAACGTCTTCTTGAAGAGTACTGATGACGGTGCTGAACCCTTCCCACTTAGAGTCCATCATTTCTTGAAGGTCCTCACGGATAGCCTGACGTTGACGCTCTTCAGCTTGGCGTTGACGCTCTTCAGCTTGGCGTTGGCGCTCTTCAGCTTGGCGTTGAACTTCCTTCAGCTCCTTCATGGCTTGACGTTGGCCCTCCTGTATAACGGCTAAAAGAGACGACATGTCAAAGCCAGAGCTCATATCCGCAGACGCCGCAGAAGTACCCGGATCACTAAATACTGCTGCGCTAGTCTCTTCAGTATCGGCCATAATCGGTGGTTCACGAGTTTCGTCTACCGCCGCCTGTCGTCGAGTGCGTACTCTGTCGTCGCGTGGTGTGACTGGCATTCTCACTTCTGTCACCAATTGTTACGTGTCAGGATGGAGTTCGATGTAAAATGCCAGTTACGCGATGATGAGTTTATTAGAGACTCACACAATACACTAATAGTAACAAAATAACGCAATAAACACTTATACTGCACTTTAACGTTTCGTATATCGCTCTTCGTAAACTTTCGTGTCACTTAGATGTTCGCTCTAGATCGCTGTATTCACAACTGAACTAATAGCCTTTTTTTTTTTTGTGTTGTGTGGGTTGTTAGCCTCTGATGGCTTCCACAACCTTACGCGGACTCTCGGTGAGCAGAAGGCTCTCAACCGTTGAACGAATTGCCGACGTTCCAATCCTTTTTATAGTCATTTAATAGATTTCTAGAACCTTCCAGTTATTACTACAAAGATGCCGACAATTCTCGAAAACAGAACTATGAGTGTAGGTACTTAGCTGCGACGCGTAGATATGCCTACCGCCGATGATCTATTGTTATACGTGTAGGTAGGTACATGCGAATGTTCTAGCGTAGATATTCGTCGTACACAAGTAGGTAGGTACTTGCGAACGTTCTAGCATAGGTAATCGTCGTAACAATATATTGTTTAGATTTAGCGATTCGAGCAAATAATTTAAAAATCGCTGACGTAACAAATAAGGGAAACAATCCTGAGTTATCTGGTCGACGTCTGCATTTGATAAATTCTTATTGGAGCTTTTTGTACCATAAGCGGATTATGTTGAAGGCGACTTGACCAGAGAGTGCATAAGGTCGCTATTAGACTATCATAGAAATATGATCAAAGATGTGTAAGTCATTTTTAAATGAAGAACATATGATGGTATAATAACTACATGTGGTTATCTATGATCATAGTTTGAGCGTCGTCGAACTATGATCATAGAATTTGACAGATATGAAATCATATTTCTATGATAATGTAATACCGCTCTAAGTGAGCCATAAAACAGGTTACAGAAAACCTACGCCATAGTTCGATATAGATAAGCAAAAGCATATAAATAAACTAGCGGACCCGACAGACGTTGTCCTGTCTTAATTATTATCTAATTTTTCGCAGATCCTTCTCCTGACAATAAATAAACACAACAAAAAAAGAATTAACGGAATCGGTCCAGTCGTTCATGAGTGATGCCGTGACCAAGGGAAATAGGGATTTATTTTTATACTAGCTGTGCCCGCGACTTCGTCCGCGTGGAATAGTGATTTTGGGCAGCATCTTTTAGATATATCTTTTGGTTTGTTTTGAATTATAAACATCTTCGTTTAGGTGAATAAGAAAAATGTTTACAGTAAATGCTTCTCTATATACGATATTAGACGTATAGCCATCGGGGAAGCCATACAGGCTGCTAGGATTACTTACACGTGACAAATCCACATAAAGATGACCATGCGGAAAACAGCTAATATTTAGATCCACACTCACAACATTTAGTGTCTGACCTTAGGCTTTATTAATTGCCATCGCGAAACATAGGCTCACTGGAAACTGAACTCGTTTAAAACTAAACGGGAAATTGTTTAGAATGAGAGGGATCCGAGGAATAAAAACGCTATAAGGTTTTTTTTTATATATTAGCCTGCCAAAGTAACTCTACTCTGCCAGATGGTAAGCAGTCAGTGGAATCCAGAAGTGGTGGACACCATTCCAAAAGCCAAACTACTGGTATGGTGGCCTCCACTATGGCGGCTTAGTGAGATGCTTTTTCACGCCCCGCTTAAATGACCCAGGATCAAAGTTAGATGGAAACTCATGCGCTGGCAAAAAGTTATAGGCTTTAATTGAGCGACAAAGGTATGTAGTGCTCAACCGTTTGGTTCGAGACCCTATAGATTGCACTGTGAAAGCGTAGCACTTCAGTCCCGCACGTGTCGTTCTGGATAAAAATGGAGGGGGTAGGATTAATTTAAAGAGCTCTTGAGAAGACTCCGTGGTAAAGGCGATAGAAGATGGCAATTGAGGAGGCGATATCTCTTCGCAGCTGTAAAAGCTCAAGTGGCCTCCGGGCTTCCGATAATACGGACTGCTCGCAAAGGGCCCCCGTACCCTCTCGAAAATGGTGGCCGGGTCCCACTATCCGGTCACCAACCTGCACGACGAACCACTCCGGGATTATGCGCAACCTGGTGGGGCAGCGTCTTAGGGTGGTAATCTTTATTTTTTTCATTTTAGCCTACCAAAGTGACTCCACCCCGCCTGATGGTAAGCAGTCAGTGGAATCCAGACGTGGTGGCCACCATACCAGAAGCCATCGTTTTAAACTGCTGGTATGGTGGCCTCCACTATGGCGGCTGGAAATGGGGTTAGGGGAGTGAGAGAAGTGAGGAAAAAGAAAATGGGGAAATTGCGCCCCCGGCACTCACACTCACCGAACGAAACGCAGTAGTACGAATACTACTACTCTTACGTCGATCTTCTATGAGAGGGTAGTACTTCCCCGGACGATCCGGCCCATTCATGCTGAAACCAGCTTGGATCTCCTACCGTAATACTACGGTTAGGTCTAATTGGGCCCCTGTACAATGCCGCGGGTGGCCAGCGGCACCACCGTTTATACGAGTCTCCCTGTTCGGCGGGTTGACTCACACTACCCACACAATGACTCCACGGATACTCAGCTGGTCCCACACATGCTGCATCAGTGAGGCCTCCGGCTCTCGCACTTACCGAACGAAACGCAATAATATGGATACTATTATTCTTACAACGATCTTCTATGAGAGGGTAGTACTTCCCTGGTCGATCCGACCTATTCATGCTGATACCAGCTCAAATCGACTACTACTATTTCGTAATTCACTTTAATGCCACCTATTCCGTAATGAGACGTGTTAACAAACATGTTTTTATCACAAAAAATAAAAATAAAATAAGTCCAGAAAAATATAAATCTAACTTTTATTTACTTTTTAACTGATAAAGTATTTACATTTTAACTGATAAAGTATTTATATTTTAATAAAGAAATAAGACGTGTTAAACTAACTTAAAAACACACCAACCTAAGCTAAATACATACCACATGTATGACGTGATTATTTTAAATTGGCATAACTTTTTTATTTATGAACCGATTGACATGAAACAAACACTAAATGTTAAATGAAGCTTACCACAATCAAATCAAATCAAATCAAATCATTTAATCAGTTTAAATAAAAGTACAATTTTTAGTGGCCTTATATTAATACAAAACGGGTATAATAATGTTACAATGTATCAGTGAAAACCATATCGATACCTCCTACGTATATTATCGTAACCAACAAAATGACGATTTTGCTTTTTTTACATAAAACGACTTACTTTTATTATTATTATCAAATAGCGTAATAAGAATTTGAAAATTTACAACCGAATCTAAAATACCCAACCTGCTAAATATTGTATGTATGTTTTAATCCGAAGTGAAGTATCGTAATAATACTCGCGATTCATTACGCGGGGAGGCGGGGGGCCACTAAGCCGCGCGGCCGCCGCGTAAGTATTAGTAACAATATGATACGCGGGAAGGATGCATATTGCACGGGCGTGGTTACTTTTATCATGTTATGATTTTACGTAGTCATTATTAAAAGTTATCTTATTTTTATAGCAATTATTCAATAAAAATGTTGTCCAGATCGCGAAAAATATTAAATGCCGTAATAAATTCCGAAAATGTGAATCATTCTCAAGGACACAATGGAGTGATCGTTACTGATTCAAACTATTATGGTGATACTACATCAGAATCAGATTTGCCTGTCACTGAGAAGCCTACGGAACAGGAAGGTAATGTCTTGTTATTGTTAATTATTTGCTAATATTTTTAGGTAAGTACTTACTTAATAATAAACTTAATGTTTGTCAATTTTCCGCAATAGAATATCGTAAGCATGAGTTACTATAGTATACTACGTAATCTGTAATTCATTTCTTATCGTAAGTAATACTTAAAATATTTTACATCGGAAAGTTATTCTAAATATTACCCTTATTTAAACTTACGACACTCTACGTCGGAAGCTTGGTATTTTTTTTTGTAGTAACATATACTTACGATATTTTTCTTCGTTCAATTAAATAAGTTACTATAATATACGACTAGAAAAATTGTAGATAATAGATCTTTTTGTTTTTTTATTTCAGAATCGCCTCTGCCATTTAACGCAGACCTTGAGGAAATAAACGCAATGATGGATTTGCTATCAGATAGTGAAGATGAAGTGCTACGTAATTTCGAAGTTGAAGATGACGTGATAGGTGATAGTAGCATCACTAATTACAATAATATTAATATTATTTAACATAAAGTAGGGGCCAAGTGGGTAAGAATTTAAGAAATCAGAAGTCAGAGTAGGAATTTTAATCCCTTTTGCAGTGGTGCACATATTAATGGGTAATGGGTAGTTGCCATTTAGATTGTTATCATTTTTGTTTAAGGATTTGATGAGACTACAGCAATGAACCATAAGACCATGACTCCAAATGAAGATGAGAATAATATTGATGTGACCCGACACCCATCTCCAGACTGTACAACAAATCATCTAGATAATGATTGTGATAATCATTCAATCAAACAAGTAGTAAAGCCACGGAAAGACAAAGGGAACATAAGACGTAAACACGTGCCTGAATGGAAAGATAATAAACGGAAGGCTCTACGAAATTTAGGAAAGGAGTATGAAGGTCGGAATGGCATTGTAAGGCAAAGCAAATCTTTAAAACCAGCATGTCCTATGAATTGTAGACAACAATGTTCGACGAAAATGAGCAATGCCATAAGACTTCATATTTTCCAAACATTTTGGAACCTAGGTAATCGTGAAAGACAATGGGCTTTTATAGCCAATTTAGTTGTTAAGCAAAAGAAACGTAGGCAATTCACTGATACTATGTATATCGAAACGTAATTTTACTTTAATTTACCAGCTACCAACGGACTTAGAAGATTCAAATAATTATACTACGGTTTGTAAGAAAATGTTTTTAAATACATTTGCAGTTAGTGAACAGTTTGTTTACACTTCATTACAAAAATTAAATTTACAAACTGGTTTAGTGCAACCTGACATGCGAGGACATCATACCAATCATCGTAAGGTACTAACTGAAGAAGTTGTAAAAAGTGTTTGTGATCATATAAAATCTTTGCAGCCGGTGGAGTCTCATTACACTCGTAGTAGATCTAACAAACTATATTTAGACGGCGACCTAAACTTTAAACGCTTATTTGAATTGTATAATGAGTGGTTCGATCCTCAAGTATATTCTACAAAAGCCAATACAGAACGCCAATATCACGACACCGTTAATGAACATTTTAAGCTTGCTTTCTATGTCCCAAAAAATGATCAGTGCGATAAATGTCATATTTACAAGAATTTGTCAACCCCATCACTAACTGAAGTACAGCAACATAAGCAGCATATTCAAAATAAGAACGTTGCTCGCAAAAAGAAGATGTTGGATAAAACAGCAGCTATAACTTCCAATGGAAAATTGCTAGTAGCAACTTTTGACTTTCAAAAAGTCCTTACTGCTCCGTACGGCAATGTAAGTGTTCTTTACTATAAAAGAAAGTTCGTATTTAATTTCACAGTTTTTAACTTGGCTGATCAAGACGGTACTTGTTTTATGTGGCATGAGGGAGAAGGGCGACGTGGATCTAATGAGGTATCGAGTTGTCTATTTAAGTATATTTCTAAATACAAAGACCAAGGCATAAATGAATTTCGATTTTGGTCTGACAATTGTGTAGGTCAAAATCGAAATCGAATTGTTTATGCAATGTCTATTTTGTATAAGGTCTCAATTCACCATAGTTTTCTAGAAGTTGGTCATACTCAAAATGAGGGTGACAGCGTACACGCTTTAATTGAAAAGACTGCTAAGAATAAGCTTATTTGTACGCCCTCTGAATTGTTTTGTTTAGTTCGCTGGTCTAAACAAAATGGAAAACCCTATACTGTAGAAGAATTAGAGCACAATGACTTTTTAGATTTTAAACAGGCATTAAAGGGTAATTGGACGAAAAATACTAACGGAGATAGAGTACAATGGAATAAAATAAAAGAAATATATGTTAATATGGAAGCTTAGATGATTATTGCACTATATCAGTAAAAACGTCTACAAGGAGACAAAATACGAATACTACATACTTCATCAATCAACTGTATAAAAATAGTGTGCCGATTCCCAAAGCTAAAAAAAAACGATTTGCTCAATATGTGCCAGTCACAAATTATACCCAATAGGCATCATAACTTTTTCAAAAGTTTACCAGTTGCTAATGATGATAATGTTTCTGGTACTTCAAGCTCTGATTCACAGAACAAGTACTAAAGCATAGAAGTACTAATAAGAGAATAAAGCGTACACACTCATAGACAAATAGAAGTTTAATAGTGCTACGATACCTTCTGACAGTTTATCGATATCGATAGATGAAATTTGTCTATGGGCTATGGTAAATTAACAGACATGCTAATATCAAATGAGGTCTGGTTGCATAAGAATAAATTAAATAAATTGAAAATTGAAATATACATGATCGATCCACACACTGCCTCGCATCACGGAGCGTAGTGCGAGCGTGCGTGTTCTTGTATTGTTTGTAAGTATCTCTCTTTGTATAGAAAACACGCGTGGTGCAACACACTGAAAACGCATTTAAGCGCTGTGTTACTGATCACACGCTTACATAGAGAGAAACACGTACTCACGCGCGTGGGTTCGGGGCCAGACGGTATGGACACCGAGTTCTGCAGTAACGTGCGTGATTGATGATGCAGACCAGTACTCTCGCATCTGCACGCGTGGCACCGTCATCGCGTCGCCACGCTCCCGCAGCGTAGTACGGGGCAGTGTGTGGATCGCCAAAATACCAGTATCGGACCTCTGTTCTTTTCTGACTTTCTTAGTATAGCATCAAAACAGATACCCCAAGATAAAATAAAGCACAGCTGTAAGATTCATGTCACAAATGTATGATTATATTTCCAATAATATTGAAACACATTATTACTGCCCCTTAAAATTACAGTTTTGTTTAAGAATGTAGGAAAATATCAATTTCTATAGAAATAATATTAATAAGTCGTATGGCGCGTGACAATGGAGCAAATTTGAGTAGATTCGTCCTCACCGCTGGAACGTTAAACGTGTATTAGTATAATATATATAACATAATTCTCTCTTAATTTGCTTCATGGATCTTCCGGTCTGATCTTTCGGAAACCTGCAAAAGAAAACAATGTATGAAACACTATGAAAAGTACAAAGATAGTTACCACAAAATCGTTAACTACAAATTATAGTATTATTTTTGTCATCGATAAAATATGCAGCACAAGTCACAACACTATTGAACATGACTACAAAAATTGGTAAAAATGTAAAATACTTAAAAATGACTGAATCGAATGGCAAACAGACGATTATAATATGATTGCAGTATAGTAAAGTATAAATCACTTAGGCATTTTGCACTTATGTATAGGTTTTTAGTATTATACTATTGGATTGTTATCTACTCACCGATGGAAGTTGACGATTTAAACTTGATTTTCTTTGCGAAAAGAATGTAATTTACAACCTACAGTAACGCAGGACATTGCCTATCCAATGGGCTTAATTTTACTTCACATTATCACAATGTAATTATTAAATAACATATATTATTTCACAAAACAGATAAACAACAATGAAAATTACGAGCGGCGGTATAATCCGACTAAATTGTCTAGAGGCCTTGACAAGTTGGAACATTTGACATTAGTTCGCTTCGTATTTCGGCATCCAAAGGTAACCAAAGGTAACCAAATTGACGTTTCTACAGTGTACACCAGCCGTCCTTAGCAAAATTATTTGTCTCTTTCTTTTCAATGTATCCGGCTTATTTGGAAAAATAGGACAAGTATATGAGGGTGATTAACACTCCTTCTATGCTTTAGTACTTGTTCTGTGCTCTGATTCCGATTGATATTTTTTTTAAATTTATATTAAAGAATATAAGACTATAATAAAGAGTTTATTGTTTTCTCTCACATAAAAAAGATACATACAGCGGTAAAAATACAATAGTTGGTGAATACATGTAATAAAACAATCGGGGACCGCTCTACAATCCCCAATAGGCCCCATGTAGACGATCCCAATGCACTCCCACCGTTCGCAAAATAAGCGAACGGGAAGAGAGGGAGCGATCTAGTCCCCAGGATCCATTTGGAGATTGCAAAAAAGAAATATAAGAATGTTAACAATGTCTCAATCAAACAACCGACCCGTTCTGAACAAGACAACACTCCGCATATCACCGATTCTCCCATTCCATTGCCTAAACTAAGGGAAATAGTGTAATTTCAAAATATTCTGAATTTCGGTTATTTCCCCGAATTTCAGTCTTATGCGGGGGGGTTGTTATACCCTGCTAATGTATAGCAAAGGGCTGATGCAAGACCCAGACTGCTGTGTCAGCATTTTCTACTCTGGGAACTGTAAAGTGGTCGCATGGATGAGTCAGTTGACTCGAGAGCTCAATTCGGGTCGGTCATAAATATTTCTATTCCTTTGTATTTCTCTACTAATTTCTAAATCATTTATTCTATTATAATATACCAATTCTTTTAGCAAGTGAGTGTTTTTTTTTTAAACTGAATTCCGCAAATCCGTATAACAGTACGTACTTTTATTTTTAAAACTCAGACAGATCTAACGTAGCATCACTGTATACAGGTTGTACTGGCGATAGTGCACTATCAGTAGACTGTGGTCTGCTAGCATCACTGTATACAGGTTGTACTGGCGATAGTGCACTATCAGTAGGCTGTAGTCTGCTAAAATAGCCCTGGGATTGATAGTGACTAGCACCAGATGTTTGTGTATAGGCTGACCAGTCATAAGTTGACTGGCCAACTCTCCTATGTTTAATATTTTGTAATAGGTTTAACACCCCTGACTGGAATTCCAAAGTTTGGTCATCATCAAAGCCAAGGACGGCAAAATACCTTTGAAGAACGATAAATTGCGATCATCCTACTCAATTTTCTTCGGTTTTATCTGATAGTCAATGTAGAACATCATCTTGGCATCAATTTCATTAAAATTTATTTTGGCTGGTGCTCTGCGTTTTGGCGGGAGGGGCTAGATTTTGTTTGTCCTTTTGACTGTTATTGTCAAGTTGTGTCATTGTAGTCACACTGTCATCTTCGTTTGTAGGTTCATTCGATGTCGTGGTGTCATCTTCGGTGTGTTCTTTAGTTTGTTTAGCAGAGACGCTTTCGTGCGTTTCACCAGCAGCAACTACTTTTTTCAAAAACAGCATCTGATTATGGTATTTGTAGGGCTTCGTGTCTGAGACAGCGGAACCAGACGTCTTGCAATTCTTTTCATCTTTTAGTGTTCTCACCCAGGCATCTGTCACCTGTCTCCACTGTTTCATAACAAGTTTTCCTAAAACAAGTATTAAAACAATTAATTTTATTTTCAGGTATGCAGCATCCGGGTGTTCATTTAAAGATCTTCATTACACCTATCGCGTTGGTGTATCCACTGTTAGCAACATTATTAAAGAAGTTTCAAGATGCATATGGAACAATTTAAGTGACAAATTTATGCGACTTCCTACATCAGTCAACGAATGGGAACAGATAGCAAGTGGATTTAACAAAAAAAGCTAATTTTCCCCACTGTCTCGGAGCTGTCGACGGAAAACATATCCGACTTAAAAAACCACTAAATAGCGGTTCACTGTATATCAATTACAAGGATTTTTTTTACATCATATTATTAGCGATCGTAGACTCCGACTATCGCTTTGTATACGTCAGTGTCGGCTCTTATGGAAAAGAATGCGATTCATCAATATTCAAGGAGACAACATTTTGGAAAATGATGCTAGACGGCAGTCTACAAATACCAGCACCATCTGGACAAAAATAAGCGAATATTCAACTATCGTTTGACTAGAATAAGAATAAGTGGAGAATATTCCATCGGCCTCTAGACATCAATAAAACAACAGCTGTGTGCTGTTAAAGCATGTACTATTCTACACAACTTTATAAGGGACAAGGACGGCTCAAACAGTGATAATAACGTATCTGAAGAATTAAGTTACGAAAACCTACCCCATGAAGTAAGAACACGAGGTGGTAATACTGCTAATTTAGTGCGAACAGAATTCGTGAACTATTGCATGTCCGAAACTGGATCAGTTCCATGGCAGGATGAAGCTATTTAGAATGTAATTCAATAATAAAACAGACACTTACCAAACTCTTTTCTTTGTTTTTGTTGCATAGCCTCAAAATCCTCCATTAGAATAATGCATATTTCGGGCCAACCTGCAATACTTGCAGTATTGTCTTTGTATTTATCCAGCGTCTTGTCCCAAAGGACTGGCCTATCTTCCACCAAACTAATTAACATTTCCTTGTCTATTAACTTTTCCCACTCCTTGGTTGACATGGTTGATCAGTGATTATAATAATTATTACCTACACACAATGCACGCGCGCGTTCTCTAGGAATGTACAATAGAAAATGTGAGTCAAACAAAACCTGTCGCATCACTCCCCCTCCTACCCGCCACGCACACAGTATCTATCCGTTAAAATTCTACGTATCCGTATATTTTTACTGTTCCGTCGTCCAGTATTCGATGCCAAAACGGAATGTCATTTTTTTACGCAACGATATTTTTTACTGTATACAGAATACTGTGCCATGTGTGAAGTCGCTCATACAAACTACATACGCCATTGCCGAAAAAAAAAACGTTCACGATAAAACGGAACAGTAAAACGGTTTATTGATTTGAAACATTTTTTTATTTTCCAACTAACATTACCAATTCCAGAACCGATTCCGGAATCAAATCGCCAGTACTGGAACTCAGTTCCGGAATTTTGTAATTCCGTAACAATTTTTCAGATCTTTCAATTCCGGAATTAAGAGAAGTAATATCGCAATTCTGGAATTCATTTTTTTTATATCAAAACAAAATCCTCTTCGGTATTATCTTTTCTAAACGCAACGCACCCTATCTAACATCTGTAGATTCTAAATACAATATAATTATACATTAATAAAATAAATAAACGACTGGAATCTTGGTACGTGTCACATAGTTCCCAAAACCTTCCAGTCTAATAATAATATAATAATCAACACATTGAGATCAAGCAAATCATTTAAGAGGCATTACTTACTACTATTCAAATTGTAACGGTGATTTATTGCAGTTTGTCGTGAATATTTAATTAAAACTTAATTAATCTACTTTTCAACTAGATTACTTTGTAATATACCTAGTCATGAAAATACGATTTTTCACGAAATGAAATCGTCATGATGAGTCATGCATGCGAAAGAAGATTTTGTTTGTTTGAACGCGCTAATTCTCTGGAACTACCAGTCGGATTAGAAAAATCTTATTGCGTTTGATAGCCCAGTTCTTGAGTAAGGCTATGTAACCTTACGCTACTGGCAACGGGAGTAGAGCAGTAAGCAAAGACGCGGGTGAAACAGCGCGGCAAAAGCTAGTTTCATAATAAAAATGTTAAGACTGGAAAGCTTAGGGTATATAGTTCCGTCTTTTATTTATTTTATAAATGTTTCATTATATTGTGTTTTCTGAATCCCTGGTTAATTTTACTGTATAAAGATCAAATTAATATGTTAGTAGAGATGACATGAAAAAACTGATTTATTTATAAATCTTTTTTGATTTGAATAATTTTTTTATTTTCCTACTAACATTACCAATTCCAGAACCAATTCCGGAATTCCGGCATCAAATCGCCAGTATTGGAACTCAGTTCCGGAATTGAGAAACTTCCGATATTGCACGCCCTAGCTGGTACCTGTAACTGACCCTAATATGTACTCCACATATGTAACTAAGCGAATGATACACATGGCCTACATACATTTCAACTTTCTCTAACCAAAAATATTACAAGTTATTAAACAAGTATTTACATTAAACAAATATTATATACTCGTATAGTCAGCCCTTCAAACATTCGAACATCTTGTCTGAAAATCTATACTATTATATAAAGCGGAAGAGTTTGTTTGTTCATTTGTTTGTTTGAACGCGCTAATCTCTGTAACTACCAAGTCGGATATGAATAATTCTTTTTGCGTGTGATAACCCATTTCTAGAGGAAGGTTATAAGCTACGTAACATCACGCTACTGGTGACGGGAGCAGAGCAGTAAGCAAAGACACGTGGCCGTGGGTGAAACCGCGCCGCAAAAAGATAGTCTAACGCCCTTATTCATTAAAATCTTCTGAGCCTCGTTAGTTAAAATGGGGTTTGTCATTTTTTTACCAGTACAAATTAATGTCAAAGTGACAGATAAAGACAAACGAAATAAAATTTTAGCTAATTTAAGCTTTTATGATGTGTATGATTAAGAGGGTTATTAAATAAAACAAAGTTGGGTTTGTTCGAACACTTATAAAACGAGAACGAGAGTACCGATTTTCTTGGTTTTTGATTTCCCAGATGAGCAAAATAACTATTAAAAACATAGAAAAATTAAAGAAAAATAAATTAAAAGGTAAATATTTTCCCCAAAACGTTCATAGATTCGCACCCGTCAATTTATTGGTTGTCAAAATTTGTAAGGTTGTAAGGAGGCAACTTACTTTCCCCCCCAACCGGGGTTCTCGCCTTGTCGCGGCGGGGGGGCTTAGAAACCGTGGTTACGCAGAACCACGGCAAACCAAGAGGAACCCCAAGAAGGCGCCGCTCCTTTGGGCTTTGGTGGGGTAAGCCCACGATGGAGCGGCTCAGGTGGGTTGCGGTGCTGTATGGGCGGCAACGCAACTGGGTCGGGCTGCGGTGTTGCTTCGGCGACACTGCGGCTGAGGAGTGGCGGAGCCGCGGCGGGAAAGGAGTGCCGGTATAACGGTGCGCCGCTCTCCCTACCTTCCGCGGCCTCGGCGGCCTCGGCCGCAACCGCCAGATTGCGGACGCGGTGGGGCCGCAGGGGAAGAGGAGTGTCGCCGTTCTCCTTATCCTCTGCGGCCGAGGGAGGTGGCCTGCGGGCGGCGATCGGGCAGTCGCCGCCCGAACAGCACGGGCCTGAGACGGCAGTGCGCGTGTTCCGCACGCGCCTCTCGAGGGAGGGGGGCTAGGCCCCTCAAATCTTGTGGTGAGCGGGCCATGGCCCGTCAGGATCGCGGATGAATGCGCGAGCGTTTCCCGTGACCCCGACACTCTGGTCGTCTGGAGGAACACCGTGGGTTTTAGTCGGTATGCCGGCCGCGCTTTGAGTGCGGTCGGAGAGTCATCACAATTGACCAAATTTCACATAAACTTGTGACTCTTTGATCCTACTTAATAAGGGTGATTCTAAATAAAAAAAAATGTTGCCTAACTAATTTTATATTTTTTGAACGCACGTATAAATTTTGGGTAATTCGGCGAATGGAACCACAAGGAACTGGAACCGCGGTCCTTGTGGTTCCAGTCGCCCAATAATATTTTTGAATGTGTCGACTGGGACCACCAACTATGTGACGTGAAATGTACCGCCGCCAGAAAACTGGTGCAAAATTAATCTTTATAGTAATTACTTATATAAAAAAAAATTACTTATATTTAGTAACAGTTAAATACGTACGTATCAGTTTAAGTAAGTACATACGAAAATACCAAAATTACACAAATCGTATCGTAATTACGAAAATATAGAGAGCCCAGAGAGAACATAAGAAATATGGTCAAGGAGTCTTTTGTTTTAGAACAGGTAATTGAATCGCCTGATAACTCGACTAATCACTATTTAGAAGCATATCAGAGGTGTATGAATATCCAGAGGGTCATTAGTATTTGCGATACTTGAATCATAGTTTGTAACGTGAATAAAAACGCTATATTATTATGTATTGTGTTTCAATTCAATTTATTAGTGATCTTTAAGGCTTGCTAGCTGCAATACATTAAGTAAGTGTTTGAAATTTATTCTTCTCATAGTTTAAAAAATATTTTGAGTTAATTATATATTATATTATATGTATATGCAAACCTAATTTAAAAGGATAGAGTGATTTTTGTTCAAACAGTTTATTTTTTTGTTATTATTATATTGATCAGTAAATATGATATTGTAAGAGATCAACTGAATGAACCAATAAGAAGCCTATAAAAGCGGGCGCCAGAATGGGCGCGCTCTCTTTTGATCGTTGACCACCACAGCGCGCAGACCTACATGACGTCAGGTGTCATCTGTATTGTCGTGAGATTATTTTCATAACTTTTATTTATATGTGTTGTGATTTAGTATGTAAGTCTTGATTCTGTTTCCTAATCACAATAAATTGTTATTAAAACTGAAGTACATTAAAATTGAGGTTACGTGTTTGTTTTTTTATTGAAATTCCACGTCCGATCTTATAATATATTACGTGCGGCACCCACTTATTTATATAAGTAGATATCGGCATTTTTTAGCTTCTGTCGAATAGGCCCAGATCCACAGAATGCATATTGGCTTTACTTTGATGAAAATCTACTAGAAACCAAAAATATGTTTCTTATAGAATATGCCTTTATGGCTATAGGCCCACATTAACAGATTTTTAAAGTAGTATTAGTAAGTCCCGGTCTCGCTCTATGCGATACTTAATATGATGAATGATGAGCTTTGAGTTTAATTTTGAATGCTTTTGCTGCTGACTGTACAAGGATTGAATTTAAACAATACATTTTTTTATTATATTTTAAGTGGTGCCAGTCGCCCAAAGAATATCAATAAGAATATTCAATTGGGTAACTGACACCGCGGTTCCACTTTTAGAACGGGTCTAATTGCTTCGTTTTTTTTTTTCGTGGGAAACGCATTACTCCTCGTACGCACCCACCTGGGCGAGGCGGGGGTTATGTCGGACTCTCCGACCGCACTCAAAGCGCGGCCGGCATACCGACTAAAACTCACGGTGTTCCTCCAGACGACCAGAGTGTCGGGGTCACGGGAAACGCTCGCGCATTCATCCGCGATCTCGACGGGCCATGGCCCGCTCACCACACGATTTGAGGGGCCTAGCCCCCCTCCCTCGAGAGGCGCGTGCGGAACACGCGCACTGCCGTCTCGGGCCCGTGCTGTTCTGGCGGCGACTGCCCGGTCGCCGCCCGCAGGCCACCTCCTAACTCGGCCGCAGAGGATAAGGAGAACGCCGACACTCCTCTTCCCCTGCGGCCCCACCGCGTCCGCAATCTGGCGGTTGCGGCCGAGGCCGCCGAGGCCGCGGAAGGTAGGGAGAGCGGCGCACCGTTATACCGGCACTCCTGTGCCGCCGCGGCTCCGCCACTCCTCAGCCGCAGTGTCGCCGAAGCAACACCGCAGCCCGACCCAGTTGCAATTACACTATTTCCCTTAGTTTAGGCAATGGAATGGGAGAATCGGTGATATGCGGAGTGTTGTCTTGTTCAGAACGGGTCGGTTGTTTGATTGAGACATTGTTAACATTCTTATATTTCTTTTGATTTAGAAAGAACTTAATTAATTTATAGATAATAAAAGAGATTACAGTAATATAACATATTGAATTATAATTGGTTTATCTTCTACAAAGACGTATACTCATTGATCTTCTATAATTTTATCTAAATCTTTAAATATTTTATTATTTTCATTATTTATTGATAGGTCATCTAGATCTATATTTTGTAGTAAGGAGTGGGGCATCTTTTCTATTGTCTTATAATCTAATTTACAACAGGAGTCGTTTACAATATTAAAATCTAGGATAATATTAGGCGCGCTTATATTTACGGGATCGTTTGTCGATAATAATCTAGCACTTTTCGTAAACACTGTACACTATTTTGGGGTGTGTAATACACCTATACCGGACACTACGATTTCTTGTAATTCCGAACCTCCGCACTCAATTGATATTTTATTCGCGCGAGATTGCACAAAAATCCACTTATTGTTTGTTAGTGGTTTCCAAATGTCTAATTCGGCGAATATTGTTTTAGTAACACATTGTGTAGGGATAGCACTAATTGTTTTTGATAACAGTTCACTTTCACATGTAGGGTTAGCACTCGACAATAGAACCATAGGTATCTCGCATAGAAAGAACTCAGAGATAATTTTCTTGCAGTTATCCAGACTATCTAAATTACAGTAAGTTAGCTTATCTTTAGAAATAGCAGTATATAAACTAGAAGGTGAAATCAGGCTAAAAGTAATTGGGTTTTCTGCACCATGAGGGGTTGGTAAAGCTAAATTATGATACAAATGAAATTCATCATTAGTAACTAACGGTATTTGTAATACGAATACAATTTTATTATTAAAATAGTAACATGCGACATTAGAAATACTTAAAATTAAGTGTATATTATCTAGGCTTAAACTAATAGGGATCCCAGTGTCTCGAGCCATGAACCTGTCGTTATCAACGAGTTCTTGGTATAGCTGTCTGGGCGCAAGTATATTTGGATGTAGGATGTTTTGACTACTATAATGGCGTTGATTAAGTCTTCGAGTTGGAATGACAATGTAAGCAAGGAGCTTTCAAGTTGGGTAAGTATGGAGTAGACTTTTGTATCAGTAATTAAATTATTCGAAATTTCCGTAATATTATTTATTTTAGTTAATATTGAGTCTAATGATCTATTAATAATTTCTTCATTGTTTTTTAATTTGTTTATAGTTTGTTTATGCGTTTCTAAGGTAGAGGTAGTAATTAAAATGTTTTCCTTAATTAAAGTCGCTAACTTTTTTTGATTGTTTTGAAACGATTCTATAGCAGAATCGTATTTTAATGCGTCGTCTTCATCGAGAGTGCCGAATATATGTTTAAACAATGTACCTATACCGCCAAACCACGCAGAACGCTTACTACGTTGAACGATAAGATGAGACATAGAATCATATTCGCGTTGAATATCGTTAAATCGTACTGTTAAGGGAGATAGTATACTTTCGCATTGTAAATGATTTGATTTTTGGCACACGAACCTCAGTGTACCTATGAATTCGTTTAAATTAGTAATATGTGGTTGTATATAGCCAATGTTTACATAACTAATTACCCTTAATTATCTTAAGTTTGCCTAGGTTATCGAAGTAGATGCCAGAATTCGAAGGATAGGGCTTGATAAAGTCTGGTTGAGCACAGATCGTAGTGCTGGAAAGAAATAAATTGGTTATCGTTAATATTATGAACTAGTACAGATTTCTGCAGGCTTAATTTCGTCGAAATGGTGTCTTACATGACGCCTGTTAATAAGAAGTGTGACAGTATTGTTATTGTGTACCTAAAGAGGACAGAGATTTTCTGAGTCTTAAGTGATTTTTTAAATATACTAAATCACCAATTTTATATTGTGGCGGTTGTTTTGTATGAGAATCGTAGTATGTTTTAGAGGATTCTTTGGATTTGAGTATATTTTCTAGGGCTTTTTCACGCGTATATTTAAATTTGTGTTGTAACATTTTTATATAGTCTGAGTAAGTGGTATTAGGACTTCCTTCGTAAATAGAGTTTGGTATAAATGGCTTATGCCCGAAGACTAATTCGAAAGGCGTGAATTTTGTTGTGGAGTGTGTAGTTGTGTTGTAAGTGAGCATTGCAGTGTATACATAGGTAGGCCAGTTATCTTGATTTAGATTAATAAACGATTTAAGGTATTCTTTAAGTGTAAAATGGCTGCGTTCTAAGGCGCCTTGCGACTGTGGGTGGTAAGGTGAGGCCCATAATTGTTTGATTTTAAGGAACTGCCAGGTGGTTTTGAAAAGCGCAGAAGTGAAGTTAGTGCCTTGGTCGGTAAGTATTGATTTGGGAATTCCAAATAGTGATATAAAATGGATTAAACAGTCGGCCGATTCTTCAGCCGTCATACTGCGTAGCGGGTAAGCTACTGAATATTTGGATAGGTCATCTTGAAGAGTTAGTATGTATTTTAGTTTGGCAGTACCGGATTCAGGTAGAGGGCCCACGATATCTAGTGCGACCCTTTGAAAAGGAGCAGTGGATGTGGTAGTGATTTCCATTGGAGCTCGATTCAGTTTCTTCAGAGCTTTATTCTCTTGACAGGGTTTGCATTTCTTGACGTAGTCTTCTATGTCGCTTCTCATTCCTTTCCAATAAAACTGTTCTTTGATTCTATTGTACATTCTCGTAGAACCTAAATGTCCGACGACTGGAAAACCATGATTTTCTCTTAATATCTTAGGTCTCTCGCTTAAGGTTGGACAAATTATTTTGTTTAAGTAAACATGTAAACAGATTTTGGTATTGTGGAATATATATACAGATTTAATGGCAATACGTCCTAGTACTTATAAAAAACTTCTGTTAGAAAATATAAAAAAAATGTAATAATTTACACATAATAAGATTAAAATTATGTTAAATAAACACAAACATAAACTTAAATAGACTTAAGCATGCACAATTTTAAATGTACTGCAATTTTATTGTAACTACGTAAAAAACATATGTTGTTGTTTCTTTTTGATTTATATAAGTACCTATAGATTAGTTCTCTATAATAATTCCATGTTAAGTTAATTTACAAAAGTAATATGTGGTAATTGTCGTTGGTGTCACAATTATCCACAAACCATTATGTAAAATCGTACAAACTATGTATTGTGTCACTGTTTGTTTACCTAAATAAATAAAAAAAAAAAAAAATATAGGTTAGGATGTTGTAAATCTTGGTATAGGAGTGTTTGTCAAATGGGTTTTTGAAATCAGAGGTTGCAATATCTAAAATGGATGAGGACTGAAGAACTTCGGATCTTACTCGTTTCAGAGAATCGTAGATAGCAGGATAAGAGGTTTCATCAAAATGATTGACTTTTGTAAAAATTAGGTAGATGTCTTTGTCTTCAAATTTTATTTTCAGGAAGGAGTACAGTTCCTTTTTAGCTTCGATGATTTCATCACTATTTGTGAGATTGGATAAGATTTCAGAAATATATGGGTTAGATTCATCTAAATCTATAGAGGTAGGAATTAGGATTAGTTTGTAAGGACATTTTAAGAGGCTTTCGTTGTGTTCTTTTAGAACGGTATCGCAATTGAATTCTCTGTTAATTATTGATTTTAGGAATTTAGAATAGTCATTGTTGGTGCCATTCGAGTCCGGCTTATTATTAGATTCAGTGGAAGGGACTTTGATTAGGTCGAAATTAGGATTAATGTCAGTACTCTTGGGGCTTAAATTAAGTGGACCTAGTTCAGCCAGGTCTTGTAATGAATCTTCATTATGAGGTATAAGGAAATCTGGAGCTGTGCTAGGTCCAGATATAGGATTGGTATATGGATTTAGCGTAGGATCTAGGACAGGATTTAGAATAGGATTAGGCTCTTGATAAAGAATTTCGTCGTTGTCGAATGTAAATGGAATGTGAGATGGCAATTCTAATTAAGGATCTTCTAACGGGTCGTCAGCTATATTGTCATGGTTTGGTAATAAGGAATCAGCGACTGGACGGTCTATTGGATTGACTGGAAATCGAGACAATGCATCAGCGTTGGTGTTAATTTTTCCTTTTTTATGGACAATATCGTAATCAAATTCTTCTAACTTTAGTCGCCATCTTACTAGTCTCGAGCCAGGGTCTTTACAATTAAAAAGCCATTGGAGGGGCTTATGATCTGTTACTATCGTAAATCGGCGTCCATAAAGATATGGTCGGAATGCTTTGGTGCCAAAGATTATGGCAAGACATTCTTTTTCCGTGACACTATAATTGCATTCTGCTTTATTAAGTGTCCGGGAATCACAGCTTCTGTGCGAGGGGGAATAGTATATAAAGGTTCAGAGAAATTTAAATTTACAGATTCTTTGCCTATTCGTAGCACATTTTTGACATAATCGATTTGGCATCCTAGTTCTTTCATAAGGTCGTTGCCTATAATGCCGTCGTAGGTTAAGCAAATTTAATGTCTTCTACAACATGAAATTCGTAAATGTAATGCTCTAAAAATTTTAGAAAAATGTGCATTTTAAAACTGCCAATTGTGGTTGTAACGTCATCATTAGGATCTATTCCTTTTAGTAATATAACTTTATCATTTAATTTTGGCATTCTTGACATAGCATCTACTTTTAGCAAACTAACACAGAAACCAGTGTCGACTAGAAAAGATAAGGGGCGGTCTGCAACAGGAGTTTGAATAATAATGTGAGGTAAGTATCGTTTTTTTGTATTTTTATTGATTTTATAAATTTTAATGTTTTGTTTAGATTTCAGATTCTGAGGAGATGGAGACGCGAATTTCGGAGATGCAGGGCGTGGATGTGGTATGATTTTAGAGCATTCAGAGAATGTCTCTGTTTTGAGCTTGGATGGCATAGAAGAACTGGTAAGTATTTGAGGGTTGAAGTTTATTTTAGACGCAGAGGATTGTAAGTTTTGCTTATGTTAAGATTTATCGGATTTAGTAAATGATTTGTTATGGCCAAAAGGATTCAGTGAAGACAGAGTGGTCGAAGAATTCAGCGGATTCAGAGGAGTCTGCGGATTTAAATGATTTAAAGAATTCAGAACATTCCTTGGATTCAGAGAATTCAGAGGATTCCGTGGACTCAGTGAACTTAGAGGATGCAGAGTATTCTTTGGGTTCAGAGGATTTAGAGGATTCGGAGCATTCTTTAAAAAAAGGGGATTCAGAGGATTCTTTGATTGAGTGTTAATTGGTTTCAGAGGATTCAGTGGACTCAGTGAACTTAGAGGATTCAGAGGATTCTTTGGATACAGAGGATTCAGAGGATTCAGAGTTTTCAGAGGATTCAGAGGATTCAGAGGATTCAAAGGATTCTTTGATTTAGTATTAGTATCAACTAGTTTAGGTTGGTATTTGTGCTTGACAGCATTTGAATATGATTTAGAGGATACAGTGAGATTCGTAGTATCGGCTTTAATTTTGTGAAGGTAATTTCCCGCGCGATACTTCTCGGGAAATTTTACTCGTTTAAATTATCTACTTCATCGACCCCAACGTCATGTGGTTGATCAACATGAAAAGTTCTACGGGGTGGATCTTGTAGTTGGTTATTCTGAGAGCGAGAAGTGGAAGGCTGTACATTCAGATTTCGGTTATTATTGTATTGGCGTTTGCGGCAATTATCGATTGTATGGCCAATGTTTTTGCAATATCGGCAGACTAGATCACTAGTATTAATTTTGCTAGACATATCTGGTATACGAGGGTATTGCGGAGTTGAAAAGCGATTAAACTGTGTATGTGGTTCGCGACGAGGTAGAAATTAAGGCTTTTCAGCACTATTAGAATAGGGTTAAAAGCTTCTGCGGCTCAAAACCCCAGCAAGAATTTTTTCTTCGGCTACTGCAAAATTAACAGCAGCGTTAAGTGAGTCAGGGTCACGGCATCTCACAATTTGTGATAATCGTGGTTGTAAATTAATCATAAACGTATGGAGGGCAAGATCCTCCATCGCTGCTACTCGTCCTGCTACTTCGGCTTTCTTTTTTGATGGTAATGATATGTTTATTTCTGTTAATAGTTTAGCTAAACATGTTTCTATCTTCAGTGCAAACTGATTAACGGATTCGTTAGAACCTTGCTTACATTCTTGCAGCTCGGAAAGTAAATGAGTGTAATGTTTTTTCTCGCCGAACTGTTGTTTGATAAAATCTATGAATTGTTTGAAATTATTGAATTCCTTGATGTTACAGGTCGTTACAGCTCGACCGGTCAGCTGACTTAGTATATTGTAACGTGTCAGGATGGGGTTCGATGCGAAATGCCAGTTACGCGATGATGAGTTTATTAGAGACTCGCACAATACACTAACAGTAACAAAATAAAGCAATAAAGACTTATACTGCACTATAACGCTTCGTATATCGCTCTTCTTAAACTTCCGTATCGCTTAGATGTTCGCTCGAGATCGCTGTATTCACAACTGAACGAAGTGCCGACGTTCGAATCCTTTTTATAGTCCTTCAATAGATTTCTAGAACCTTCCAGTTATTACTACAAAGATGCAGACAATTCTCGAAAACAGAACAATGAGTGTAGGTACTTAGCGTAGACGCGTAGGTATGCCTACCGCCGATGATCTATTGTTATACGTGTAGGTAGGTACATGCGAACGTTCTAGTGTAGGTATTCATCGTATAAGTGTAGGTAGGTACTTGCGAATGTTCTAGAGAGTAGGTATTCGTCGTACACGAGTAGGTAGGTACTTGCGAACGTTCTAGAATAGGTAAACGTCGTAACATTGCTCCCCTCTTAATCATGCTCGTCCCGAGCAGCGTTAGAACCATGATAGGGTGCTAGTCGATCGATGTGGACGATCTTCGGCTTCTTTCTATCGCCCTGTCTTATGCGATAGGTCACGTCATTGATCCTTGTGATCACTTTATAGGGACCCTCCCAGCGGGCCTGTAGCTTCGGTGACTTGCCGATTTTCCTGAGAGGATTATGTAACCACACGAGCGTACCTTCCTCGAAGCCATGATTACTTGCTTTCCTGTCATAGCGAGTTTTCATCTTCTCACAAGCCTTGAGGTTGTTATCTCGCACTAGATCATGTGTCTTATCCAGCTGTGCCTGCAAGTTTGCGACGTACTCTACTGTCGGCTTTGGCGTATCAGGAGGTGTTCCGGTAATCAAGTCTACTGGTAGGCGTATCTCTCTTCCAAAGTTGACTTTGGCCGGCGTAAATCCTGTAGTGTCATGAACCGCGGACCGATATGATAACAGGAAGAGTGGAATGTAACGGTCCCAGTCTCGTTGATGGTCTTCGACAACCTTGGCCAGATGGTTTTCCAATGTCTGGTTGAACCGTTCTACCATGCCGTCAGACTGCGGGTGCGCTGGTGTTGTCCGTGTTTTATGTATGCCGAGTAAATTACACATCTCTTGAAATAGGGCTGACTCGAAATTTCTTCCCTGGTCACTATGCAGTTCCAACGGCACACCAAATCGACACACTACTTCCTGGATCAACTTTTTAGCCACGGTCTGAGCCTCTTGGTTTGGTGTCGCAAACACTTCAGGCCATTTGGTGAAGTAATCTTGGACTACTACTATATAGCGGTTGCCGTCTTCTGTCACGGGAAATGGTCCAGCTACGTCAATGGCAATCCTCTCCCATGGGGCCCCGACACTGTACAGCTGTAGCTTGCCTCTTGATCTAGTACGAGGTCCTTTTACCGAAGCACACGTAGAGCACTTTCTGCACCACTCCTCGATGTCTTCCCGACAGCGTACCCAGTAGAAGCGTTCTCTCACCTTCACCAAAGTCTTCTTTACACCAAGATGCCCACCCGATGCACCGTCATGCACCAAGCGCAGAACAGGTGCAACTTTGTCTCTCGGGATGACCATCTGTAGAACTTGATCCTTCCCGTCAGGTGATTCCCACTTTCTATATAGCACGCCTTGTTCCAAACTCAGACTGTCCCACTGAGCCCAGTAGGCCTTCGTAATTGGGCTTGCGGCTGATACGTCCTGCCATAATGGTTTCCGACCCTGAGCCTTCCAATCCATTATTAGTTTAAGATCTCTGTCTTCTTTCTGTACCTTACTGATTTCCTCTTTGTCCCAGGATTCATCGGTCCCCTGAGTCCTGACAATTTTCACTACCTCCTTGGACTCATGCTTCAAACAGTGTTTACAATCCTGGGAGCATGGACGTCGCGATAAGGCATCAGCATTGGAGTGAATCCTTCCACTGCGGTGTTCTATTACAAAGTTGTACTCTTGTAGTTGTTCGATCCATCTCGCAACTTGGCCTTCAGGATTCTTGAACTGGAGTAACCACTTCAGTGCTGCATGGTCTGTTCGTAGTGTGAACTCTCTTCCCAGCAAGTATTTATTAAAGTGTTGTAAGGTCTTCACAACTGCTAGTAATTCACGCCGAGTTACACAGTAGTTTCTCTCAGGCTTCGATAGAGACTTGCTGAAGTAGGCGATGACCACTTGCTGTCCATTTTGCTCCTGAGATAACACACCTCCGATTCCAGTATTACTGGCGTCTGTGTCCACAATAAATCTGCCTTCTCTATTAGGGTAGCACAGGACTGGAGCTGAACACAGCAACTCTTTGAGTCGTGTAAATGCACGTTGACAATCCGAGTCCCAAACGAAGTTCCTCTTCTCTTCTGTCAAGTGGTGTAATGGCTTGGCTACTTCAGAGAAGTTCTTCACAATACGCCGGTAGTAAGCACTGAGGCCCAGGAAAGCTCTTACTTCGGTTTTAGTTTTTGGTACAGGCAACTCTTGCACCGCTTTTATTTTGTCTGGGTCCGTTCGAACACCTCTATCCGAAATGATATGGCCTAAGAACGAAACTTCTTTCTTGAAAAAGGCGCACTTCTTCGGGTTAAGTTTCAAATTTGATTCACGAAATCTCTTAAAAACCTTCTCAAGATTCCTGCGATGTTCCGTGAAACTGCGTCCCATAACTATTACGTCATCTAAGTACACCAGACAGGCATCTCCCAAAAGACCCACTAGTACGCGTTCCATAAGCCTTTCGAACGTAGCTGGTGCATTACACAATCCAAATGGCATTACCCGGAACTGCCACAGGCCTTTGCCAGTACCGGTGGTAAATGCAGTCTTCTCCTTATCTTCTGGCCGGAGATCCACTTGCCAGTAGCCACTTTTCAGATCTACCGTAGAGAACCACTTCATGCCTCCAAGCATGTCCAAAGTGTCGTCAATACGGGGCAAAGGATAGCTGTCTTTCTTGGTCACGTTATTCAGCATCCTGTAGTCTACACAAAACCTAGTACTGCCATCTTTCTTCTTCACGAGTACCACAGGTGAAGACCATGGGCTGGATGATGGCTCTATGATCTTGGTTCGTGCCATATTCCCAATCAGCTCGGCTACTTCTTGTTCTTTTGCTAGTGGCACTCGTCTAGGTCTTTGTTTAATAGGCTGTGTAGCACCTGTGTCGATCGGGTGTTTAACTAACCCCGTTCTTCCAAGGTCGTTTTCTTCTTTGGTGAAAATGTCCTTGTAGTTCAGTAGCAACTTCTCTGCTTCCCGATATTCATTGGGTGACAGATTTTGCTTCGTGGTCTCTAGCAACGGGCCCATATGATTTTCCGAAGAGGCAGTCTGGACGTTCTCTAGGATCTTCCTCAGACTGCTCACAGCCTCACATCGTCCAACGATCGCGTTCTTCCGTAATAACATCGCCGAATTGCTGAGGTTGGCAATTTTAACTTTTGCTCCACTTCTAGTCATAACCAAAGTTCTGGCTGTAATTAGACTGGTATAGCGCCCAGGATCTTCTACCATGACGCAACGATCAGCAGTCACACCCTCAGGGAACCTTACGTCGACTAAGGTTTCTGACCTCGGTGCCAAGGTTACCGTTTTGGCACTGTAGACCGCTATCGAAGAACAGCCTTCCAGAAAGACTTCTTGATCTGGGAAGCTTAGAACACCTTTAGCAATATCGACAACGCACTGCTGCATTCGTAGGAAGTCTAAGCCGATAATGCAGTCATCCGTTATGCTCGCCACTAAAACAGATTGATGATAAATCTTCTCTCCTAGTTTGATCTTCACATCTGTAGCTCCGAGGACGGTCACTGGCTGGCCAGTCACTGTTTGCAATTTGCAAGATGGTCGTGCGTCTTCCCACTGAATTGTTCGCCGCAGAAGTTCTGGTCGTACGATGGTCTTCGACGCGCCCGTATCTATCGTAAAGCGAACAGGTTTACTATTGATTTCTCCAGCTGTTACCAGGCTATTACCGTCACATGCCTGTGATACTTGCACTGTGGGGGCTTGACGTAACGGATCTTGACTAGCATCAACCTGAGTAGTAGCTGACACCATTCTACTTCTTCTCTGGTCTGGACAGTTGATTCGGATATGGCCCCGCTTGCCGCATCCGTAGCACATAGGCCCACCTCGTGGTCTAACAGCTGCAACAACTTCCCGTACTTTATGCGACTTGTAGTCGTTTCGCACAGCTTCCACCTCAAGGGCATGTGCTAAGGCCGCTTCTAAAGATGTATGGTGTGCCAACCGAACAGTTGTTCTGACCTCAAACTCTCTTATGCCATCCACGAAAGCTTGCACAACTATGTGGTCCACAGATGATGTACTGGAGGCATAGGCTCGTCGTACCAGGCGTTCAATTTCAGCAGCCCATTGTTGAAGCCCCTCACTCGACTTCTGAGTTCGATCCTTCAGCTGAGCTCGATAAACATGCTCCAGGTGCTTATCGCCAAATCGAGCTTCCAATGCCTTCAGGAGTGCGTCTAAGTTTCGTCGGTCAGCAGGCAAGTTCTCTAGGATCAGCAGTGCATCCCCTCTAAGTGCCAAAGTAAGCGCCGTCAGTGCGTGATCATCTTCCCATCCATTTCCTTTGGCAACTACTTCGAACTGGTGTCGAAAGGCCGTCCAGGAAGACGAGCCGTCAAAGGAGGGAAGTTTAAACTTGGGACCTCCGAAAGTGACTGCCGCGGCCATAGGCGTAGTGCTTGAATATAGGACCTTGGTCTTCTGCAGCTCTTTAATCATCTTGTCATGATGGTTCATGGTGCTCTGGACATCTTCGAGAATTTCATCATGTTTGCTGGTACGTTTTTTCACCACTTCAACGTCTTCTTGAAGAGTACTGATGACGGTGCTGAACCCTTCCCACTTAGAGTCCATCATTTCTTGAAGGTCCTCTCGGATAGCCTGGCGTTGGCGCTCTTCAGCTTGGCGTTGGCGCTCTTCAGCTTGGCGTTGAACTTCCTTCAGCTCCTTCATGGCTTGACGTTGGCCCTCCTGTATAACGGCTAAAAGAGACGACATGTCAAAGCCAGAGCTCATATCCGCAGACGCCGCAGAAGTACCCGGATCACTAAATACTGCTGCGCTAGTCTCTTCAGTATCGGCCATAATCGGTGGTTCACGAGTTTCGTCTACCGCCGCCTGTCGTCGAGTGCGTACTCTGTCGTCGCGTGGTGTGACTGGCATTCTCACTTCTGTCACCAATTGTTACGTGTCAGGATGGAGTTCGATGTAAAATGCCAGTTACGCGATGATGAGTTTATTAGAGACTCGCACAATACACTAACAGTAACAAAATAAAGCAATAAA
Source organism: Parascotia fuliginaria (assembly GCA_963082885.1). Lineage (NCBI taxonomy): Eukaryota > Metazoa > Arthropoda > Insecta > Lepidoptera > Erebidae > Parascotia > Parascotia fuliginaria. The sequence continues at coordinate 9,324,852 of OY720174.1, read as the reverse complement.
GACTTATACTGCACTATAACGCTTCGTATATCGCTCTTCTTAAACTTCCGTATCGCTTAGATGTTCGCTCGAGATCGCTGTATTCACAACTGAACGAAGTGCCGACGTTCGAATCCTTTTTATAGTCCTTCAATAGATTTCTAGAACCTTCCAGTTATTACTACAAAGATGCCGACAATTCTCGAAAACAGAACAATGAGTGTAGGTACTTAGCGTAGACGCGTAGGTATGCCTACCGCCGATGATCTATTGTTATACGTGTAGGTAGGTACATGCGAACGTTCTAGTGTAGGTATTCATCGTATAAGTGTAGGTAGGTACTTGCGAATGTTCTAGAGAGTAGGTATTCGTCGTACACGAGTAGGTAGGTACTTGCGAACGTTCTAGAATAGGTAAACGTCGTAACAATATATTTAAATAATATCGATTTCTGTGACTTATTAGCAATACTATATGCGCTCTGGCAGTTGGAAATAAATGGATTTGATGTTTCCCTAGAACCGTCAAATGGTTTAATGAATTTGAATAAAATGCTTGTTTCAATTATTGTGTCTTCTGGTTCTGGGCACGTCGTTTTTTTATTTGTATTTGTATTTCTCGAAGCACTGGAAACCTCATCTTTATATTCAGTTTTACTAGTCATGGTGATAGAATATTTAGAATGCTAAAATAAAATACAGTAACAAAAAAGCCGTCTCCACTGTGTGTTAGCACGTACAAGTTACACGGAGTGACGGGGTTATCGGTACTTAGAAATTTTAACAATAACAATGTGAGCTGTATCGTTATGAATTGGTAGAATGAAACAGTGTTCTATTAATATAAAACGAAATAGAATTAGAATAATATTAGTTATAAATTTACATGCATTAACGTCTGGATAACTATACGTATGCGAGATTTTGATGATAGAAAGTGTCTGTGGTTTCTATTGAAAGTTTAGACTCACTGCAATACTGCCAGGACTAGGATCATTCTCAGCACCAACCGCAACATGATGTAGGTACCACTAGGCTAGTGATCACAGCCCAGGTACGATTCAGCAACGGACACGGGTCACCGTGTCAGGATACTTAGGATCCAGTGGATATGTATAGAATCACGCACACGTATGCACACACACACAACATGAATGACTTGCAATGTCCTTCGTTATTTTCACCACACGTTAAGTACAAGAGTTTTATTAATTTACTAGCTGTTGCCCGCGACTTCGTTCGCGTGAAAATTCAGATGGGTGCCTCTATGAGAATATTGCGTGCCTGATTTTATGTCAATCCTACATTGTATCAGTATTATCCGTCTCTATGGTGAATCCAGTTTAAACCCGCTACCGCTAAAACTGACAAATCACTTTCACACAAACTTGCGACTCTTATTTGCCCATTTACTAAGAGTGGTTTCTGAATATTAAAAAAAGAGTGTTTTCTAGTAATTTGGTAATCCTACTATAAAAACTATAGACGTTTCATACAAACTTTGCCACCCCTTTATACCCCCTTAGGGGATGGATTTCGCAAAATTCCGTCTAAGTGAGCACCTATATTCTAATAAGAATGACAATGCAAAGTTTGAGATTCCTAGCACGTTCCTTCCCCCTCCCTTCCTCTACCGCCTCCCTCACTTCATCCTCACTTTCCTCTCATTTCCCCTCAGTTCTCCCTCACTTTTCTCTCACTTCCCCCTTACTGCCCTCTCACTTCCCCATCACTTCCCTCTCACTTTCCCCTCCCTTCCTCCTTCTCCTCAGTTCCTCCTTTTTCTCCCTCCTTTCCCTCCCACCCCCTCCCTGTAAATTTCAAGCCGCTAGCTTCAAAAGCTAAAGATCTTTGTATAGAATATTTCATCCCTAATTTTCCAAAATAAAATTTCAAAACTGTAAGTTAAAAAATGAAGAAGATTCATACAATCGATTTCATCCCTTTTCACACACTTAGGAATTAAATTTTAAAAAACCCTTTTTTAGTACAACCCCTAGACATTTAGACAAACACACCCTCCAAATTTCAAGTCGCTACGACCAGCAGTTTAGGCTGTGCGTTGTCTGTTAGTCAGTCAGTCAGTCGGGACATAGCCTTATATAAAATGTAGATATGGGTGTATGGATGTATGGATTAGACGTATAGCCATCGGGGATCAAAGCATACAGGCTGCTAGGAATGCTAACACGTGATAGAACCACATAAAGCTGACCGTGCGAAAAACAGCTAATACTTAGATCCACGCCCACAACTTTTAGTTGTGTCTGACCTTGGGCTTTATTAATTGTCATCGCGAAACATAGGCTCACTGGAAACTGGACTCATTTATAACTAAACGGAAGATTATTTAGAATGAGAGGAATCCGAAAAATAAAAACGCTATCAGCTATTCCGTAACCTGTTAAAGTCTCTGTTTCTATCAGATTTCGTAGTAAATTAACAAATGTTCGACGTGATTCTTTAAATTGGCATAACTTTTTTATTTATGAACCGATTGACATGAAACAAACACTAAATGTTAAGTGAGCTTACCACAATGTATTAGTGAAAACCATATCTAAATCGGATAAGCCGTTTCTGAGATTAGCGTGAACAAACGCACAGACAAACAGACAAACAGACAAACAGATTGTTTTGGGTTCTATTTGCGTTGATAAAGGCCCCAATAATTTTTTTTTATCTCATATATCTTCCATGTACAGACAGCGATCGGTTACATTTTTATTATATGTATAGATTTATTTTCGAAGACGTATTCGGGATAGCGATTTACGTATCCCACCGCTGCCACCAAAATGTTATACGGATTTGCGGAATTCAGTTTTAAAAAAAAAAACACTTTCACTTGCTAAAAGAATTGGTATATTATAATAGAATAAATGATTTAGAAATTAGTAGAGAAATACAAAGGAATAGAAATATTTATGACCGACCCAGATTGAGCTCTCGAGTCAACTGACTCATCCATGCGACCACTTTACAGTTCCCAGAGTAGAAAATGCTGACACAGGAGTCTGGGTTTTGCATCAGCCCTTTGCTATAGATTCGCAGGGTATAACAGTACCTTAAAAATATCGCTAGTTTTTCTTCTAGGCAGATAGTTTTCGTCCAACGAGTATCTTGCTTTTTAAATCCTTTTCCAATAGTTTAAGAAGTTCATCAAAAGTAGACATTGACATACGAAAGTAATTGAAAAATTTCGATTCATCACCTCGTAACTGACTCATAAGTAAACTGTAAGCACCCTCTCTAGATCTTTGGGCCATAAGTGGATGCTGCCATTCCAATGTCAATCTTCCTTCTCCGACGATAGTACCAATACAATACGACAGCGTCCATCCTTGTAGAATAGCGGCGGTATACTGCGAGTTTTCTGTTCACACATTGCATCCAGTAATGAGGGATCCGTTGAACGTTAAACGGTGCCTTTGTGTGAACAGAGTATAAATTTATGACGTATCCATTAAAAACATACCAGTAAAACGGACTCCCATGTGTGAACGGGCCGTTAGGGTACTATCCGGTATCCGCACAGATTGTCCGAATCGTAGCCAAAAAGCTTTAGCTTTAGCAGATTTAATCACAATATGTCTCCATACTTATCACAAATTAAGCCATCCAATTGATTGGTGCAATCGGTTGCGACTTCATGTGATGTAAGTGATCTAACTATCCATTTTATTGCAGCCTAATGTATGCAATTTATTTATTCAAATTTATCTATTATACTGGTAAGTTTACAAATATTTGTTTTGCAATATTATTATTCTTAGTTGTAATTATGTTTTGTTTATGAATTAGTTTATTTAAAAACAATATATAGGAATATTATTTTCTTATGGGTGATCACGATCAGCTAACGCGTTCCTTGAATGTGAAAACTACCTAAACACACACACAAGCACACTTTTTAGTTTAAAAATGTTAAGAATATAATCATTTTTAAAGTAAAAAGTGTGCTTGTGTGAATAAAAAAAATGCTATCACCTCCCTGATTGTGAGTGATTTCTTCGTAAAGTGGCTTCTACTGTCATTAATTAAAATCTGTCGAGTACTTTGCTCCACCAATTTGAAACATTTTTGGCATTACGTTTTAACAGATGTAGCTATTCAACAAAAATATATTTAAAGACTTCTTTTGCTATCTATAATATAGCAACTCAGTCGATATTTGATGATTTGCTAATTACGTCGCTTCTCGTCAATCACTTTCATTGCCACGAAGTATTAAAGGTTTTGCATCGATATATCTTTTAATAGCAGTTGCGTACAGTGTGGGTATGAAGTAAAATATTTTTTATTAGTACCACACTTAAGAATACCTATGTAATAGATATTATACTTCAGAAGAAATTTGAAAAGTAGCGCAAACAAAGAATGTTAGTAGATAAGACTAGAACATTAAGTAAATACGGTAGTAGATAAAAGTCCAAGCTTTTGTGCCAGTCTCATCCATGTTCTACCCGCGGTAGTTGTGATCAATAAGCTAAACTCCATCTGTCATGGAAATGAATATCACGTTTATTAAAATTTTATATGTCAGTTTTTGTAGGCGTACATTCTATAGAGCAAGTCTTGTAAAGAAACAGTAAACCTTCTATTGCACAGCTAAGCTATGTTTGATAACCTTATAAAATTTATAACCTGTTAGGTTGAAGGTAAAAGGTTACGATTAGATTAAAATACTTTAAGGATGTATGCCCGTAGCTCCAGAAGTGATTTATTAGTATTCTACTCACAACGTTGTGTTGGGTAATTTAAAATTTCAAAAGCGAGCGGAAATCCATTATGGTTGAACATGGTGATTTTGAGGTTAACTTGCTACAAATAAGATTTTAGATGACGATAAGGAGGTGTATAATCAACCAAGTTTATTCGCTTTATCACATAACTAACTGTAGGTAAGTTTCATTCGCGAATTCGTTTTTGTTAAAAAAAATTAAACAGTCTTGTCACCTATTTACATTCACATACATAGACAGTATACATTAACAATAAGTACCTATATCTACTTTCACTTAACTAAGTGATTAAAAAAACATTCCGCAGTCGTAAAATTAATAAACGGAATAAATAATGTTGTCAAATACGCAAAATCGAAATCAAAGGCAAAGCGAAATCGCTATGCCTTTTGTACCTACTGCTACCAGCTACATATGACTTAGCTGGCGAGGTTCCTAATTAAATGCCTCACAATATACCAATAGAGTATTACACACATTTCTGAAAAGTCTCAATTAGATTCTAAAGTGCTAATGAACCACTAAAATTCAAATTTTTTATTTAAACGTTAAGTGCCATAAAAATGCATTAAAATTTAGCTTTTCAAATTTCGCACGTAATTTGGCGAAAATGCTGGACGCGGTGGACGCCATTCCTCTGTGGTCATTACGTCAGTTGGCTTTGTAAAACTTAATAGGAGCATTCACACATAAAAAAGAACAACGTCGCAATTTAATATCTTATTTTCGTGGTTTTCAATTTTTATAATTTAATCGGAGCTATATTTTAAAAATATTAGTAATATAATTACGTTAAAGCTGTATAAAAAGTAAGTACTGAACCATAATGCTTACAGTTATTTTACTATGAAAATAACGCCATGGAAGTTTCTGATACTGAGAATCGTATTTAATGGTGTTAAAAACAGATTAAAAAGCTGAAAACTTTGATTTGATATTTAAAATTTAGTTTGCTATTATATGAAGAAAACTAAAGTTTTCCGACTGCCTTTTGCCTAAGTTATCTCAATAATATATTTTTAGATTTTTTCATATACCTACCTAGAGTGAAATACCATATTCAATACATATCATCTATACTAATAAACAGCGGAAGAGTTTGTTTGTTTGTTTGAACGCGCTAATCTCTGGAACTACCAGTCGGATTTGAAAATTCTTTTTGCGTATGATAGCCCAGTTCTCGGAGAAGATTTGTAACATCACGCTTTTTTTTTTTTTATAGTATAGCCTACCAAAGTGACTCCACCCCGCCTGATGGTAAGCAGTCAGTGGAATCCAGAAGTGGCGCCCACTATACCAAAAGCTATCGTTTTAAACTGCTGGTATGGTAGCCTCCACTATGACGGCTGGGAATGGGGTTAGGGGAAGGAAATGAGGGACGCTACTGGCGACGGGAGCAGAGAGTAAGCAATGAAGTGGGTGAAACCGCGCCGCGGAAAGCTAGTAGAATATACCTACTTGTCAGTATAAGAGCAACACTCATCGCACTGAACTAAATATAAGAAAACTCAGTTTTATGAGTATTTGTTTACTTATAATAAATTTATTTAATGCAGTGAAGAGCGATTTTCCTTAAATACTTACATTGAATTTTATTTTAATAATTCTTTCAAAGGCCATAATCCATTTATTTTACCGTTGACGTTGAATAAGTAAATTTGATTCTTAATTGTAAATCTATCTTTATTTAAGATCTGTTAAGGAACATAATATATCTACATAATATGTTTTCTCAGCAACGAACTGTTCCTAGTTCATGGTTATGACTACCTACTTGAGAGTGAAACATAGAGTTAGAAACCATAGGTATTAGGTATATAAATAATATAATAATCACACACTCAGCTATATTTATTATTTGTTATATATACTTTTGGGTACATATTTTTGTGGCGCAGTTTCTATGCCATTAGCCATACTCAAAGCGATGTAGAAGCAATTTACTCGTGAGACCATTAGATAAATGTTTACGTTTCTTTAAAGAATTCAGTTATATCTTTCATCCAGTACATGTACATCGTACGTGTTCATTGCTCTCAACGGTCCATAAGAATGTTAAGAGCGTCGTAGTCTTTATGTTTCTAGATTGTATTGGGACAGACTTGCTGAAATAGACAATTCTCGCTTGTCACTTGTGTGCAACGCGAGATAAGATATTTTTGTTAAACCTTTTTCGCAACTAGCAATTAGTTACTGTGACGAGAGTCAGTTTACTTAAGTGTAAAACGGACATTACAAATCTAGCAGACACAAACTTAAGCTTTTATGTTTTTTACAAGACGTAATACTAATTAACATCTTTAATTAATGAAAAGCTCTAAGTGACTGACAAAGTACTTACTATTAAATACCTTCTCGAGTACATCACAGTTAAGTTACTTTACGTTTCAAATAATATTTTACTGACTCACTAGCTGTTGCCCGCAGCTCCGCCCGCGTGAATGACGGTTATATCGCATTTTCCAATTTTACAAACTTATCTCCTATTTCAACCCCTTCAAGCCATTTTTTCGTAATAAAATATAGCCTATGTTGTTCTCAAAGATCTATTCTATCCCTATACCAAATTTCTTCAAAATCGGTTCAGTGGTTTAGACGTGAAAGTGGAACAGACAGACATACAGACAGAGTTACTTTCGCAATTAAAAATATTAGTAAGTATGGATAATTTACTTACTACCCTGGATTGTTGTGTTGCTCACTCGCTGTTATAATTAAATATTGTGTAAAGTGAGTGCTCGTTTCTGCAGAATCTCGGTTATGTTGCTTTCGAATGAATAGATACCAATGAATAATTACCATTTAGTTTCATTAAAAGTACTATAGGACGTGATACAATAACTACTCTTTTTTTTATATTGCCTTCATTGGCAGACGAGCCAACAGCCCACCGGATGGTAAATGGTAACTGCCGCTCATGAACTTTTGCAATGCCAGGGGCTCCGCGAATCCGCTGCCTACCGTGATATGAATGCTGTATTTAATCCTCGTTTCAAGAAAGACATTTGTCATAGCGCTTGGGAAACACTGCAGCTGGTAGTTCGTTCCAGAGCCTGCTGAAAGCTTATCCAAATAATTTTACGTACGTATAATTATTTGGATTAGCCTTCATACAAAGAAAGAGGTGTTCTGTAAGACAAAAGACCAACTTTAGTTCTATCTATTTATATTTATTTATATAAAGATTTACCAACTTAATATTTACTTAACAATGATTGTAACTTTTTTATAATTAGCGACATTTATTGTTTTTCTATTTATAATTATTATTCGCTGGTTAGCAGCGAAGTTTTCGTAACTACTGCCATTGCAAGTGCAGAACTGTAACTTTTTATTTAAATACTAGCTTCCCGCAGCGCGGTTTCACCCGCGTTAATTTACATTTAATCTACTGCTTTGCTCCTGTCGCCTGTAGTGTGTGTTAGCTATGTAACATAAATAATTTTCCTTAAGAATTGGCCTATCGAACGCAAAAAGAATTATTCAAATCTGACTGGTAGTTGCAGAGATAAGCACGTTCAAACACACAAACAAACTCTACCGCTATATACTGTTTTTATAAATATCTTTATATCCATTATATTATATTAGAATAGATAGATAAAAACAAAATACACTGCTACGTAAGTATACTGTTCTAAAGTTATAATAATAATAATAATAATAATAATATTCTACCACATTCACACAGCGCCATCTAGTCCCAAATTAAGCAATTATATTTGCTTGTGTTATGGGTACTAAACAACTGATATACTACTTATATACATTTTTTTTTTGTAAATACATACATATTATAGATAAATTACACCCAGACACAGAACAAACAATCATGCTCATCACACAAAGGTTTGTCCTGGGTGGGAATCGAACCCAAAAGTTAAAACCTAATTTTAATTTTCTTGTTTTATCCTAATCTGATACATTTTATTTGAGTTATTATTTTTGGTAAAATGGAAAGGAACGTCAAATTATAATTATCTGAAGATAAAAGAGATTAATTAGTCTGTAGTTACTTAGCATTACTTCTCACGGCTAGGCTGTAAGAAAATTGACTTTTGGTGAACTCGCTATCAACATGATCTAAATGAACAGAGGCCCTAGACAAGTGTCAAAGATTTTTATTCTATTCATAGAATAGATAAAAAAATGTATGGGATTGTCATAAGTGTTAGCGTTAGCTTATGTCAATCCCATACATTTTTTAATCTATTCTATGAATATAATAGAAATTTTTGCCACTTGTCTCGGGCCTCAGATTAGGTAGATTGAATTTCACTTAGTTAAGCTTTGATTGCAGGGTAAAGGTTTCTTCTCAAAGAAAGAAAGTATATGCATTGATCATTATGATTACTGAATATCTAGCTTTCTTAAGATGTTTTTTTTCATTAAAAGCCAGTAACGTTGAAGATATACTTAGAAAGTACGAATTACTTTGAAAAGTTAAATTCACGTTCGTGTACATACCTATATAGAGAATTCACTGTACTTATTATGTTCTATTTCGACAAATCATTAGTGTCATTCACGTTATCTACATTATATTCTACGAGTTAACTTCGACCCATGAACCTATATATACTACGCTACGGAAGCGACTTGTCTAACACTCAATTAAACTGTTCGAGTTCGCAACTCTTATTGGTATTAGGCACATGTTCTAAGTTAATGAGATAATGTAACTCGAAATTGACTATTTAATTTAGGTATTAATTAATGTCGAAAGCGTTCAATTCTACTATATTACTGTTACCTATTACATTATATTATGTAATACTTATTTCATTATGTCGAGATTGGTATCAAGTGGAGTAAAAATATCAATTTAATCTCGGTACAAAGTAAAATAACAAGTATATTTGCGAAAGTAAAATTTAAAGGTAGTATAATGTTGTACTTTTTTATTTGCAAGTACTTACTAGGTACATTAAGGTTTATTTCTATTTCATTATTATGTTTATAGTGGCGCACAGATTTTATAAACATTCTTTGTTCTTAGATTGTTGCCTCTGAGATTAATAATTCACAACATTTAATGTTCGGAATCGGAAAGTAGAAAAGCGTTGGTGACTCTTGACCCCAATTAAAAACTAACTAACTAACTAATTTCTTCATTTGTAAGCCGGTCCTGATACTACGCATACGTCACCTTTAATAAATTTCCCCGCTCTAGTTATCTCTATCTCTAGTGTGCTATCTTAAAATAGTATTTTTAATAAAAACGTAGCTGTCAAGGCTCCGTTATTAATGTTAGTAAATTAATTGTGCTAGGATCTAAGGGAACTAAAGCTATATAACGTGAAAATACAACGTATAATCTGTGGCCGGTTTTCTATTAAAATCTGATGCAAAAAAGATGGGCATCCAGGCTGTATTATGAGATTAAAACAAGTATAATAAAGAAGGAATATTTGCCAGATATGCAAAATCTTTGTGATGATTAAATAAACTAAACCAGCAGTCAAAACTGACTGGTGTTGGCCATGGACAACTTGAAGACCATTTCAGACCTTCACTTATACTTTCTCTGCATATAAGACACAAAATTATGCTGTAGAAAGAATATTTTTATCAACATGAGGTGCCAGGAGTTGAATTTATTATTATTTATTAATAATTACCATACATTTGCAGCATTTGGTGACCAATTTAATTTATTTTCTCTCAATGGAAAAGAAACGATTTTTATCATTTGAAGTGGTTCTTGGCTATTTGCCGGTTTTCCTCAAACCCCTCAAACAATAAAACCTCTTATTTTTTTCATACAATAGTAAATGAAAAAATTACTTTATAGTATTATAAGTGCGTACAAAAAACCCGAAGAACCAAGAAAAGCTTTTATATTTTTTATATTGTTTGTAATTTTAATGAGGTGTCCAATTATGAATTAAGATCGTAGAATGGGATGTTTTTTTTTTTAAATAGAGGTTATGTACTTTGTACCTTTCTTTGCTAAGCGCGCGAATGAAAATGATCCTACGCAATTGGTTAAAATAATTATTTATCGTCATTATTACAGTCAAAATACATTTACTTTTAAATACTGGTCTCTCATAATAATATGTCTTGCAGGTTTTTTATATCATAGACTGCACCGTTGGTCTAGTGGTTAGTGTAACTGACTGCGACGCCAGGTGTCGTGGGTTCGATTCCCGCGGCAGGCAAATATTTGTGTGATGAACATTTGTATTTGTCTTTAGTCTGGGTGTTTCCTATGTATTATAAGTATGTATTTACAAAAAAATAAGTATGTATATGTATTATATTTCAGTTATCTAGTACCCATAACACAAGCTCTGCTTAGCTTGGGACTAGACGACAGTGTGTGATAGTGTCCACATATTATATTATTATTATTATTATTATTATATCATAAACATTCTTGGCATGCGAATTTGTTATCGTAGTGACGACGGAGGGTGCAGGATAATTTACAGGACAGGTGACTTTCCTGCTATCTTTTTAAATAATTATATAGAAGGCGCCATATTCTTAATAAATTATTATTTTAGCTAAGAAAAAGGAATATGTAACCCAAAAAAGCCACAGCAACTTAACTAGGTAAATAAAAATGAAGAACAAGTTGTGTATTAAATAATCGAGAAATAATAGACGTAGAAATTTCTCTGAAAAGGTTCTATATATTATTAAAATTTTAAATTAGATTTATTATAAGCACGAGAGTAACAAGCGGAAATATTAGGTACCTACCGTAACTTCAAAAGAAAGAGGTATATTATCATGCCCTTGAATTAGATATTTTAAGATAGGTACACGTTGAGTTATTTTTGCCCAATTGCCGCAGTCAAGGGAGGGAGGGAGGGAGGGGTGATATTTTTTTTTCGTTAATCACTTTTAAAGAAATTCACAGAAAAAGATGTAGTTATTCAATATTTTACAATAGTTTTGTACACACGTTGTACAAAATTAATTGGCCATTTAACCTTTTCGGTGTTGAGTTCAGCAATCATTTTAATAAAATAATAATTTACGACTAACTAAAACAAAGAACTAACTAATAAAATCTTAGGTATGAACAAATAAACAGCTTAAAGATGTCCACAACTGGACATATTATTATCATACCGTTGGATAACTTTAGCCTCTTTCTTGAATGCTTCTACTTTATTAATTTATCAATCTTTTTGCTGGCCTCAGACGTTGGACTAGACGGAGCTCTATTCTATTCATGGATCATAAATATGAATAAAAATTCAATGACAGTTATTATGTGAATATAAACGAAATTTGAATTTAGTTCCATCAATGAATTCATATAGGATAGAGCAAATACTTGCTTAAGAGAAGCTTTTAGTGTGCCAATAAATGGAGTAAAATGGCAAAAGTTTCGATAAGTTTTCCTCGGGGCTATGTGAACAGCCCTAAATCGTGTTTTTTGATCGCAAACGGTATCCACGTTGGATCGCAACTCCTTTCTATTATTTCACATTTTAGTATTATTGCTTTGTTAGAGAAACTATTATATGGCTTTTATTCTTAGAACTGCGACTCGTTGGTAAAGGCAGGATGATGAGAAATAAGAAGAAATCATATCGTCAAAATAGTGTGCAAAACCAAATACCTGGATATAGATAATAATCTAGCTTATTAAGAACTTGTGTTTCCAGCCGGCTGGATACAAAATTCTAAGAACAAATCAAACAACCATCTTGATTCATAAGTTAAACATTGAGAAGAAGGGTTTGTTCGTCGTGGACCACCCACTTGAGCACCCAGTGTTACCACGAAGGCTTAAATTCCTCTTTTCATGTCCTAATTCGATTAATTCTAGTTACAAAAATAATAACAAAGTTATAATGTTTTTAGAGATAAGTTATTCATGACTGTTGTTTATCGGTGACATAAATATTAATTCTGTTTTCATTTGTTAAGATCAACAGTAAGTCATATATATCATCATAGGCGACATAATAAGGTTTCATTATTTTAAAAGTAGACTATGTTCATTTATATTTCAGTCCAAATAGAATTATAGAATGCGTGAGCTAGTAACTTAGCAATTTCTTTAGAAACATGTTTAGGGGGATCAGGGAGGAGTGAACATACTAAAAGTCTCCTCACCTAGAAGGTGAGCCGGAGAAGGAGGGGGAGGGTTTTCAAGGTACCATTTTTAAGATTTCACTAACAAGTATCTCCAAAACGGTGCATCCTAATAATAAAGAAAAACAGCTCAAACAATACTAGTAGAAATGTCACTTGTTTATGAAGTTTCTTGCCCTAAACAAACAATAGTTTGCAAGTGGTATAGTCTCTTTAAGCATGTTAGAGAATCACTTGAAGAGCAGCTACTTTGACCGATCTTTTAAAGTGACTACTCCAATATTCATCAAAAAAGTAAAAAAAATAATATTAGACGATGCTCGTCTGAAGAAAACACATTACGCAAAGATATTTGGAGTACCAGATACAAACAACCAGTTTAAGATCCTCCATCATCATTTTGCCATGATAAAAGTCAGTGCAGGATAGGTACCGAGAATGCGAAAAGCAACAGCGCGTGAAATGTTCGCGTGTATTTTTGAGCCTCTGCAATGAAGAGAAACATGATTATTGAAGCGATTTCTTACTCGGGATGTTACTTGGTTTCATAATCATGAACCTGAGCCTAAGTAAGATTCCATGCAGTGACATAAAATGGGTACACCAAGCCAAATCACAAAAGGTATCCTGCGTTTTAACGTAAATTTTCAAGTTTTTAAAAGTTTCGTTTCATTGGCTGCCCTGCGTAAATTGGACTTAGATATTTTATTGTTCCATCTGTTATCAAAACTAAGTTAGTGGTCAAAAAAAGTTAGAGGGGAAAATTTTTTACCTACGAAGCAGTGAAAACACGGTTGTAGCGTATTTTTTAGACAAAGACAAAACATTTTTTATGAAAGTATACATAAATTAATTAATCGTTCTGATTATAGTATGAATATTGTAGGTGAATATATTGAAAATAAAAACAAATTTGGTTTTATATTTTAACTCCTTCCTGCCTTTTCGTGAACTTAAAGAACCCTCGTATAACCTCTGTATGCCACAAGCGGTGTTTTAGTTCTTTTTTATTTTTAACCGACTTCAAAAAGGAGGAAGTTATCAATTCGGGTCGTATGTTTTTTTCTTTTTGTATGTTTGTTACCTCATATCTCGGCCGTTTATGAACCGATTTGAAATTTATTATTTTTATTTTAAAGAGTATACTCTGAAATTGGTCCAATTATTTTTTAATATGAAAAAAGATTCAGTAGTTGTATGTTTGTTACAACAGAACTCGGTCATTATATGAACCAATTTGGAAAATTCTTTTTTTATGTGAAAGTGTATACTCTGAAATCGAATTCCATTTTTTTATTATGAAAAAAGGTTCAGTAGTTGTATGTTTGTTACAACAGAACTCGGTCATTTATGAACCAATTTGAAAAATTCTTTTTTTATTTGATATTGTATACTCTGAAATCGAATTCCATATTTTTTTATAAAAAATGGTTCATTAGTTGTATGTTTGGTACAATAGAACTCAGTCATTTATTAACCAATTAAGAAAATTCTTTTTTTATTTGAAAGGGTATATACTCTGAAATCGGATTCCATATTTTTTTTATAAAAAATCGTTCAGTACTTTGGCTTTAATTTTATATTTTTTATTTTCGTATGCAAGGAGTGAAAACGTGCAAAGCAACGTGTCGATATCTTTTACGACGAATTTTCTGACATTGTCATGTCCATGCTAAAATTGTGAACCGATTTCCAAAATTCTTTTTTTGTTAGAAACAACGTGGCCGTGGATGGGTGACCATTTGTGTCATTTTATTTTGAGCGTCTTCGTGCTTTAGAAGCAGTGAACTCTGGTAATCAATAAAATTTGGAAGTCGTTAAGCCAAGTTAGAGGCCTTATGGTCTTGAGAAATTCCAACAACTTTTTTTTTTACAACATTACACCACTATTTATTTTTTGTATATCTGTTACACGATTGCTCCGTCAGTAAAATTATGATTTATGATGATTCTTTTTTTTTTCTGTATTGTTTGTAGGTCATCACTTTTTTGTTTTGGATTGTGGTTTCCGGGATTCAGGGTTCAGCGATCAGCAAAAGTGTTAATAAGGATTTTATATCTCTATATTTCCAATCTTTCTTCTCGTCACTACTTTCTTCCAAACGGCGCTGTCTTATTTACGCAGCACGTTTAGCAGACCTACCTGTATCATATATTATATAAACAATACACAGTTACTTCCCACTAAAAGTTACAAAATAAAATAATTTTTAGAAAAAAACGAAAACCGACTTCAAAACAGTACCTACGTGTTCAATCCTTAACTAAAAAGTAGAAAATAATAATAAATATTTTAATTACTTCATAGCTAAGAACATTAAAGGGGTATCAAAGCAATCATTGATACCTATAATACTTTACTATTTACAATTTATGATCAGTTATTTTGAAGTCGGTGCCAGCTAAGTCGGGTTTCGTTTTTTTTCTAAAAATATTTTTATTCTAGAGCGTGTAGCTCAAAAACTATTAGAAAATTGGAAGATGTGCACGAAATAAATTTTTTAAATAATTTTACAAGCTATTAATTCTATTCGATAGAAAATAACTATTCTCTAGGATTCACTGTTTTGAAGACATTAGTGAAAACTTAAAATTAGGAACTTTAAACTCCTGCCTCTCCACCGGTCCACCTCCTAGGGGAGGGGACTTTTAGGATCACCGTAAACATGTTTCTGAAGGAATTGCTAAGCTACTCGCTCACGCACTCTACACCCCCTTTTTAGCGATTCGTTGACTGTGGACTATAGATACCTACATTGTACATTTCAACTCAATTTTGAACCAAAAGGAATTGAAAAGCCTATTAATGCAGTCTTTCTTATTTTGTAGGTTAACGTTCTATAAACAAATTTCCTGTTTAATTACTGTGTATTCTTATACTACTAGTAATTGTAGGTAAATTGCAGTAGCAAGTGCAGGTCGTACAACGACGCCTTCGACACGTTTGTCGTCCTCCGACGCCGCCCGTCGTTCGTCGAATTTACAGTGTTTCATACGCTCAACCAGTCACTATGAGACCGGCCGCGTAATAGCACGCGCTAATACACGCCTTCTCGTTCCTTGCTGAACATACGATATCGACGCTCCGTAAAAAGTTACGATGAATATTGATAAACTTTTACGTACACCAGTGGCTTGCCCAACGATAATATAACTAGTTACTATAATAAACAATAATAAATAAAGTTTTCTTGTTTTATAATGTTTCTGTAATTACAGTGACGATGAAATTTTAAGTTTTGTGATGCATCAATAACATTGAAGAGTATTACGTAAGTATTTGAGGAATTGTTTATAGAAATGTATTTTTAATTCTCAGACTTAAATTATATCGCGTTGCATAAACTTCTAACGTCTTACTTCTATTCTAAAAACTACTACTCGTAAAAAACATTTATTTATTACAAATATAGAGTAATTGTATGTTAGGAATATGAACAGTTTATAATTAAATATTTGAACAAGAAATTGACGTGTTTTGATAATCTTCGAGAAGCGAGGACGAACCATTTTAAATAAATACCAATGATATGAAGATTTGTTTACTCAAATGGTTAAAACTTTAATTCAGTTCTTCATTTAGCATTGATCATTACGTTGGCTCAAGGCGGATTGACGATTTTAGACTTCACTTTTTCAGGTTTCCTTACGATGTTTTCTTTAACCGTAAATCAGTAATATTAATGGTAAACTTGAAAAACACATAATATGACATACATAAAGTCACTTTGATACTCGATCGGTTTCGAGCAAATAGGTAGGTTTAACTACTAAGCCATCACGACTTCTGAAACTCTATGTTCTAGGTTTTAATTAGACATGGTTAGACCTTTTTTACATGTTAATGTGGAGCTATGATTTGTATAGCTAAATATTTTTAATAAAACATGGTGGCAAATTAGTATAGGTACCTAATACGTGTCAACAGTCCATCTTATAATAAGCAGTTAACTTCTGAACATGACTGTATTTCACTAGCATGCCGAAAGTTAAGTTATGTTTAATACTTAATTTATATGACAGAAATATTAAATACAAATAATTATTATGTATATGTAATTAGGTACCCAGGCAAGAAGAAAATTTACCTTTTATTCTGTGGGTATCGTATAAAGCGAGTAATAGCGGCAATGTTGCGACTAACGATTATATTGGGTAAAATACATTAATCTGTAGGAATTGTGTGCAGAATATAGCAACAGCCTCACCCATTATACAATGAAACTTAATACAACTGATGAAAATAGCAAAACGCGAGAATAACACACGAGAAAAGGGCGTAACGCTATGTAAGATAGAATATTTTTTTAAAGTGCCTTATCCAAGTAATACTTTTGCTGTGTAGTTAGTGAATGAGGTGCCTTCTTACAAAGGAATCGCAACGGTTGGGGCTAAGGGTCGCTTGACGTAATTCATCCACTACACAGCTTTTTACATATTTTGCAAAATAACCCTTTCAAATAGGCCAAATTGAATATATACTTATTTAGAATCACAATACGTTATTATGAGTCTGTATTATAAACATGAATTAGATATTACGTCTCTTAAGAGCTTATTTGGAACGATAGAAAACCTTTTGAGCGCTATTACTCGTATTTGGGTTTAATAAAAATTGTGCCAACACATAATATATTACCTACGGGCTATAAAGTAATAGGTGTACAATTTGTTATATCATAAATTATTATAATATAACAAATTGTGCCGTAAGGTAATAAATGGGATTAGTACCGATTTGCTACATAGGGTATGAATCAACTTTTCTGATTACGATATTCGATTAAAGTAGCAGTTAGTTATCGAGTCACGTAACTCTAGCTCAACTTCACTTCAGAACGGAGCGGCAGGCGAAAATGGGAGCTTTTCAATGGCCCTAATGCAACGTTCACACATCCTTGTATATCTAACCCCGAGGTTGTTATTGTTGTTATTGTACATGTTATTGTGTTCCGTATAAAGCCATGTGAGCGAGCACCCTAGTTAGTAGTATGCTCAGTAAAGTTATTATTCATATCGGTACAAGCAAACTAGAACCCGCTACCGGGTTAGATTTTCGGGTCAGATTATGAATAAACCGAATGTACATAATTGTCTTTTTTTTTTTGTTTTGTTTTATTGCCTACAGTGGCAGACGAGCCAACAGCCCACCTGATGGTAAGTGGTAACTGTCGCTCATAGACTTCTGCAATGCCAGGGGTTCTGCGAAGCCGCTGCCTACCGTGATATTAATGCTCTCTTTAAACCTCGTTTGAAGAAGGACATGTCTTTACCCCTCCATCCCACTAAGGTTACAGTTTTCACAAAGTACATAAATAATAGTAAGTCACTACTGTAGATCAAAAGGCTGTTCTTATACATATAGGATAATAAGAGATATGAGATATGAGCATTGGGCAACTCGCTTAAGCGCTTGCTCAAGGCGATATGGTAGTCTCAGCCATAAGATTGATATAAGCTCAAGATTTCACACAATCTTTTCCTTCATAATTAGTCAGTAAAGTCAAAGAATAACAATGACTTAGATAACGCCAGTTAGTGCTAGAAAGATTACGTAGCTTAAACTCATTCTTGAGAGGCTATATACTCACAAAGTAATGTCTTAAAATATTTCTTACCTACAATATGCACCGAATATTACTGTTAAGTGCATTCTGTAGAAATCTGTCTGTTGGCAGAGAAAAGCCATTAAAAGCTTTTATAAATGCACCTAATATATGCACTCATGAAAGTCTTTGACACTAAAAGACTCACTTACTACATGCGTTAGCAGCTAAAGATGGGTACAGTAATACACTTTTTAGCGTCTTTTTAGGAACTATAGTGTAATATCAATTCATAAGTCTACCTAGCTTTTAAAATAAAATATTGAATGACACGATATTAATTTAAAACACCCCTTGATCGCATCTTAGGCCTCCCACTGGAAGAGATAAGATGGTTGATTATTCTACACTAGAGACAACCGGTAAATCATAATATTTCCAAATAGTTTCGCTTCAGTCGTGTTTAAAAATTTGGAATACTTAATATATTGTAGAGCAAAACAAAGTATAAGAGAACTATTGCAAAGAATATAGGTACTTTTAGGTACCAAATAGGTACAAGTTAATGTAGGTACTAAAAAGAACACATTAACTAATGTACAGTAAATAAATACATAATTATATACTTACCAGTAAACATTAAAGGAGAAGAAAGAGATTAGGGAGTGCATTCCAAAAAATATAGGTAAGGAAGAGCCCACGAAATTAGAACTTGAAATTAAAGTTTGAAGTCCATTGGCAAAATAGATTATTGGAAGAGCAGAGTTTACTATTATGTAAACTTTAATGCTAAATTTGTTTACAAAGTAAAGGAATGAGTGCCAAACGTACAAAGTACAGAGGGTAGTGAGAACAAGCAAAACTACTACGTAGGCGAATAGATTCATAACCGGTTCAGCTGAGAACTGAAAGTAAACACTGAAAACGTGTCGAATGCACTTATTAAAAGGCGATGGTATTTGTTTATCAGATTATAATTAATAACTACCGCCAACGGATATTTTACCGGACAAAGTTAAATATCTCACGTCTTCAATAATTTATATTACCTCTATGGAATGTGGAATCTGCCGTCGTCATATTTTAGGGCTACTGCCGCGATGTCTATTCATTATCAGATGTTGGAAAGTCATTTTTTGCTTGGCTTAGCTGGTTCGTTTCTTTTCAAAGATTTTATTCGCATAAAGTAATGAACATCTATTGTGCCTGATTTATATATAAACTCGATGCGCCCCACGGCTTCGCCCGCGCGCAAAATATGTTTTGTTGTATCCCTCAGGGACCAGACCGATTTTTGGAATTAAAAGTAGAATTAAATGTCAGTCTCCGGCCCCGAATCTATCTACATACCAATTTTCATCGAAATCGGTTGAGGCGTTTAGGCGCTGAGAATTAACTAACACACACACACACACATACAAACATACACACTTTCGCATTTATAATATTAATAGGATAACATGCTGTTACTCACACTTTATTCGCGTGAAAATTCAGATGTGTGCCTGTATAAGAGAATATTGTCTGCCTGATACTACGACAATTATACATTGTATCAGTAATAATCAGTATAATCCGAATGCCGAATCCCATTTAAATCTATTCACTTGCTGGGTACCACTAAAACTGACGAAATTTCACCCAAACTTGCTACTCCTATTTTGCCACTTAATAAGGGTAGTTTCTGAATATAAAAAATTGTGCCTAAATAATTATAGTAAAGAGTATAATAGTCTAATTTTGTGAGTTTGGAGTCGATAGCTTTTAAAAATAAAGATTTTTTACACAAACTTACACCATCTATTTAACCCCTTTGTAAGGGTTGTTTAAAGAGATAATGAACTAAATTTCAATTTCTTTATTTATAATAAGTATTTTCTAGTAATTTGAAAATTCTACTATCAAAACTTTTAAAGTTTCATACACAAAGTTCGTCACCCCATTTTACCTCCTTAGAGGAAGAATTCCTAATGTTTTTAAATTAAATTAAAAATCCCGTTTTAGTGAGCACCTATGTCTGAAAAGGAACCTCCAAGAAAAATTTGGGACTGTTAGCACTTGTAGTTTCTGAGATTTCGTGATAAGTGACCTTTCGTTTTTATGTATACACTAGCTTTCACCCGCGTCTTTGCTTACTGCTCTGCTCCCGTCGCCAGTAGCGTGCGATTACGTAACTTATAACCTTCTTCGAAAACTAAGCTATTATACGCAAAAAGAATTATGCAAATACAACGGGTAGTTCCAGAGATTAGCGCGTTCAAACAAACAATCAAACATTCTCATCAATCAAACTCGTCCGCTTTATATGTATGTATAATAGTATAGATATAGATGAAAAACCTATGTTGCGGTTGCTTTTTGTACCAATATCATTAAAAGTGATACAGAACAATGCAGAGATAAACAGTGCTTAAGTTCTACAATATATTTTATTCATTTTTCTATATGGAATTCATGTATGATTTAAAAAAATTCAGGAAGAATTCCAATAAAGTAGTTACAGAAAAATGAAAATGTACGTATTACTTGTTATTTTACTACTAAAGTAGAATTGAACTTCATTTCACATTCTTTAATACCGATATTTATTTCCAGGAAATGTATTCAGTTTGTTTAATTTGGTTCTAATATTTGGTTTGTGTTCCTAACTCAGTTGAAGGAACTTTTAATCATATAGATAAAAGGCAGCAATCTCTACAATGACTATACTTGGCTTTTAAAAACTTACTCTTAGTTTTCCATCCAACATCATTAGTCGGTTGCCCGTTAACTTTATTAGGTCATCGGTGCACTTTGTGAGAACTCTGCCTATATAAAAAAAACTTCAAACACGAGACGCGAGGTACTGTAAGAATAAATCTACATAAATCCCGTACATCATTTGATATTCATGTTATGATCCTTCGTTAAAGTTCGGGTTATTATCCACATGTTTAAGCATATAAGTATATACCTACTACCGAACATGACCTAACCGATTCACCTCTGTAAATTGAGATTCTGCATACAACCGAATGTACATAATATGTATAATCCATTTCCGATCTAATGCAACTTATTACTGTTTATACCTATACATCGGAGTGTCAAGGAGTTAAATTAAGATTTTATTCTTACTATTTTTTTGTCTATTATGAAGTAATTGGCAACGTCAAGCGGTTAGCTTGAGCGAGGTAGTTAGTGTCGGTATGACGTGGAAACAAGACAGATGAGGGCACGGGTGATGGTGGTTTCTGTCTGATGACTTGCTCCGTGACCAACTGCATTGTGCTCAATGTGGTTGATCTGGATCAGCTGTAAATGCATATTGAAAATACATTTACATGATTGATTGCATATTATTATTTTAAGAAAATTCTTATCACTGGTAACGAGAAGACGCAATGACGCACAGCTCCTCGTTTTATACATTATTGTAACTAACAACATTTCGGAATGTTGTGCCCTTGCATACATACATTTTGTGTCATTAATTAAGTAAACCCCAAAAACCCTATGTAAATAAAGTAAAAAGGCAAATTCCAAAAACAATCAGTCGTCTACTTTTCGGCAGGCTCTTTTGTATTCATTTTAATTTTATCATGAAAGCGATGTTTTGGCTCAAATTTATTATTTAGGGCCAAAGTTTTGTAAAATTTTAATTGAAATTCACTGGAGTAGATTTCAAATACTTTGTTTGTTACTCAGAATTGTAGGACCTTTAAATCTAATCTAGTTTATTTTATACTATTGTTATAAATTTAATACATTTGTTTGTTTCTTTCTATAGATCGAGGCGGATTTTATAAGAGCAATTTGTAGGTAACTAAAAAACCTGGAATTCTAAATAGGTCGGCGTGAGCAAAGTGACGCATGGGAAGTTTTCTCCACTAGATTAAATAAATGAATTAAATTACTAGGAATTCTACTAGTACCTATTTTAATAGATTTATTTAGCTTGATATACTTAAAACATTTCAATACAGTGTAGTGTGTGTATCACCTTCTTCGCGTATAGTATTTAAGGAACGTTAGTTGTAAATTAATACAGTATTGCTCGAGCATTGATTCGTTTCATTACTTCCACCTAACACCTATATACATTGCATGGCGACCCTGCCAGTGCTGCCTTGTAGGCAGTGCTGTGCACGAGTACATTTTAAGGATTAGTTACAAACTCAAGTGGATTTATTTATAAAATTGAAAATTTTAAAGATAAGGACTGAAGGATTTGGTATTTTAAAATAAATAATTTGAAGGACTTGAACATTTCGTACATTTGAGATTGCTGTGCTCACGGAGCTTGTGTCTCGTGTGTCGTGGTGCAGCGGCAGAATGTTGGAGCTTTTAACGGGAGGTGGAGCTCGAAACCCTAAGGCTCCTTCTCGACACGGATATAAGGAGGACTACACTTGAGTGTTATGAACTTATGAGGTGACAAACAATTTTTTTTTCTGTGAGTTTTTTTTAGTGTTTTGATATATTTAGATTATAATACGTGTGTAACAGTGATAAAAGCACTTATGCAGTTTTAACATAATAATAATATATTTTTATTACATTTTATATACACACAATAATCACTTTATAATTTAAATTCAATTGTATTCCCAATTCAATTAATTAAATAATAGCTTCAAGTAAAATGACATTCCTTATATTATTTTTTATTCAAGGTTTAAATGAAAGACAATCTATGTTTTGAATTATAAGAAATAAATACATTTAATATTAATTCTATAAATAGGTTTCCATATAAGATAAAAATGGAATTTAGATATTTTAGTATAAAGGTATTTGATGATGTCACTGTGAAAGGAATGCACAGTGCTTAAGTTCATATTTCATTCCCATAAAATGTGACACTCGGATCATTACTGCGAACTGCATTCGAATCTTTGCTGCGTATGCAAATACTTGGTCACACGATAACAATTTTGTTTCGTTTTGTAGTTATTGAAGTACTTACTGTGTATTAAAAAGTTGCGATTAGGAATTAAGTAGAAGAATATATATTTGAATTGAGATAGATATTGTGTTTTGATTGTTGGTTTGTTAAGGGATTGATTTAGTACATAAGGTTTGGACGAGCTACTGGATTTGATCACCCAAATGCAATGCTGAATTCTTATAGACTAATTTAATTACTTGTAAAGGTGAAAGTTACAGTTTGTTAAAGATACGATATTGATTGATACACATAATATTATGTAAAGAAAAAGGTACAAGTTAGGGTTCCTTCAATTTGATCATGGTGCAGACGAGTTCTCTCTGTGAAAATCGTTGGAGACCAAGAAGTCTTAAAATATGCCCTACTAATTTTATTATAATGACAGGTACCCAGAGTCCTGCATTTAAATAAAAAAGAAGAATATGATATTAAAAATAAATGAAAGTAATGTACCTACATAAAGTTGATTAAATAAAGAAATGTGTATCTTGGCTTTGAATAAATGAAAAGAGTAATTGTATGTAAAAGATAGGATGTTATTGAGAAATGGTTATGTACGATGGAATTTTCTTAAGATTTATGAAATGGGATTATACCTAATCTCATGTCTTTTGTGAAATCAAAAACTAATGAAGATAAAATGTATTAATAATGAGAAAAGGAAATGTACTTAACTAAGTAGGTATTAAGACAGTTGAGATTTGTATTTTTGATTATGTCTATGGAATTTGTGTTATTATTAAAATTGTTTGAAATATGTAATTAAATTAACTACTTTTGTATTTTTTTTTAATGTTAAATTTTACTGCATGTATAAACTTATAATAACAATAGGGTATAGCAGAAAGGCATATCAAATATCTATATCATCGTAATTTTTTGGTTGGTTTTTTTTTTTTTCATTTAGCATTAAGAATATTATTTTTTCAAATTATTCTTTTATTTAGGTAATTTTAATTTTAATTATTATGTTAAAAAAAATAACATTATATTTTTTTTCTCAAAAACGGGGGAGGTGTAGTGTGTGTATCACCTTCTTCGCGTATAGTATTTAAGGAACGTTAGTTGTAAATTAATACAGTATTGCTCGAGCATTGATTCGTTTCATTACTTCCACCTAACACCTATATACATTGCAACAGAACACGTACGCGCGTAAGGAGCAAAAATGTTGAGTTTCGATTTACAGACTCCGTTTGAAGGGTGTTAACGGTAGCTAAAAAAGTTTATTTATCGTTGAAATCATTGCCATTTCAGCTGCAATACATCCACAGCTGGACAAAGGCTTTCTTCATTAATATATTTGAGACATTTTGTGCCATAATCGTCACCCTCGACGGATTGTTGGTTGCAAACATTACATAACAACAACAGTGGCAGCAAAGATTACATAACGCTGCTGTACGTTATGTGTTGGTTACTTTACCGACTTCTTCCTTATGTATGAGGCATGGCCATCATTATTCAGGTAACTAATTACGCTAGTGAAGAATATAATTACCAATCAGTTGTAGGTTGTAGGTACCTATATATTATACTAGTTGTTATTATACTAGCTGTTGCCCACGACTTAGTTTACGTGAAAATTCAGATGTGTGCCCATATGAGTATATTGCCTACCTGGTCTTACGGCAACCGTACATAGTATCAGTAATAATCAGTATAAACCGTATCTATGGCGAATAACCCGTCACCACTAAAACCGACGAAATTTCACACAAACTTGGTACTCCTATTTTCCCACAATAATAGGGTAGTTTCTAAATTAAATATAAAAAAAACTAACTAATTATAGTAAAGAGTATAATTATGTGAGTTTGGAGTGGATAACTTTAAAAATAAAAGTTTTCCATAAAAACTTACACCCTCATATGTCACCCCCTTGTAAGGATTTTTTAATAAAAAAAATAATTAACTAAGTTTAATTTTTTTTAAATAATGAGTGTTTTTTATTAATTTCGAAATCCAACTATCAAAACTATAGAAGTTTCATACAAACTATGCCACCCCATTTTACCACCTTAGGAGATGAATTTCGCAAAATTCATTCATTCCGTCTTAGTGAGCACCTTTGTCCTAAAAGGAATCCTATGCAAAATTTGGGACTCCTAGCACTTGTAGTTTCTGAGATTTCGTGATGAGTGAGTGACCTTTTGCTTCTTTATATATAGATTAGTGGGCGGTGGTATATTTTATTAGTAACTACTGTCAGTTTCCGAGATCTATTGTTAACAACCACAGTAATTAAAAAAAAACTTTAATTAAATTATTTGTGTTGCAAATAAAAAACACAAAAAACGTGGTTAGTCACACTTATCGTGTGCGTAAAATGTCTTTTTAATATTTTGTCAAGTAAAGCTCAAATGTAACTGACAAAGTTAAACACACAGAAAAAAAAGCTTATTGAAAAACTTGAGTTCCGGTTTAGAAATAAAAGTTTAAATAGAAATATTTTCTCGTGCATATCAAATCGTAATTGAAACCAGATTCCATTACAGACGAGGCAAATTGTGTCATAGAAAATCTTTTTAATTTCACGAAAGGTCCTAATTTGACTATTAATTTTAAATAGGTACTACTAATATATTATTATCAATAAATAGTTTAGATAAACAACTAGTTTTATTTTCCTCATATTCTAAATGAAAAGTCGAGTGTTTGCTACGGGTAAAAGAATCAATTCCTACTCGGACTATAGCCTCTAATTACCTCAGGAATTGATTCTTTTCAACCCTAGGCTAACAATCTACTATTGTCTGATTCGATATTCGAAAAAAATAATCAAATTGCGTAGTGTGAAAATGATTTAATTTGGCTGGGCTTGGCATGGTTTCAATATTATAGATAGTTATAAATAATTATATTTATGTGATCACTGTTTTTAGTACCTACCTATATCCGTTTTTGTGCATAATTCTATATCCGTAACCTATAACTGTGTTTTCCAAGGATTGCAGGAGTTGTAATGCTTAGAAAACAATGTATATATATTAATAAGTATTATTAGTATTAGTATTTGGGTTGCAGCCGGCGCTCTTATTCACTGAGGAAAACACATTAGCATGTAAACTAGGCCTACTTAATATTTTTACGTCGATCTTCCATGAGAGGGTAGTACTGTCAATCCGGCCCATTCATGCTGAAACCAGCTTGGATGTACTTACTGCCTGTGATATGACATGAGTTTGACCGAACGTGTCGTGACTAAGCTTCACTTCACCACTAACACAACGAACAGTGTAGACGGTTTGATCTCTATAAGTTGTTTGGATACAAAGAATGTTCATATGCTCATAGCATATGAACATTCTTTGTATTTTGTTAAAGCCCTTAGTAATATTGGCTTTTAACAAAGTCGGTAAAGTGTAAAAATTTATATAGATACATTTTTCTGAATATGATATGTGATGATGATATGATATGTTGTTACTAGAGTATAATAACACATTCTATCTACGCTGCGTGATTGTTGCATCAAATTAATTAAGCAGATATTTCCCCAGAGTACCGCAAAATTCGGGTAATAAATTGCATCAAGTAGTTGATTAGTTTCCACGCATTGTTTTTAACGAAAATGGCGGCATTTGTTGCATCGCATGGTAAGTTGTATCATAGTTCAAAGTTTTAAGAGAATCATCAAGAAATACCATAGTAGGTTGCAAGCATATACGAATAAAATTGCTGCGTGGACAGCTCGTCCTAAACGATTAAAATAATGCTTCTCGAAAAGCTCTAGAATCTCATCGCAAAAATAGAAAACTGATGCTCTTTCAGGTTCATTCAACGCCGACGAGTATTAGCGAAAGGTAGTGCGCAATCACAGACGACCGACCCAACCCTACCCACAATGGTAATAAAAAAATGCTTGACTTGCAAGAAGAATGTTAGCAAAAAAGCTCCTGGTCTTGAGTGTAGCAGATGCGACAAGATAGTGCATGCAGACCCTACATGTTCAAAACTGTCGAACAAACAAATTAACACCCTTCGAAATTCCCCTGGTATTGAATGGAGTTGCGAAGATTGCATGAAGAACGTCTCTCGTAGGTCTTCGTTCCTGATCCCAGATGAAGACGGTGACGAAAATAAATCCATTACAGGTACTCTAATAAATGCACCAACCATCGATACCCGTAAACTAGTTCAAGACATTAGCCGTGAACTGAAGAAAACGTTCCGGGAGGAGATAAGTGGTCTTGAATCCTCACTAGATTTCTACGGTGAACAAATTAGAAATATTGAACAATCCATTAAAAAAAAAGATACAAAAATCAAAGAGTTGAGGGTAGCTGTCTTAGAACAAGAAATTAATAGCTTTGAGCAAAAAACCCTATCATCTTCTCTAGAAATCGCAGGATTACTTGAAACTGCGCCGGAAACCCTTAACCAAACCCTAAATACAATAGCGGACAAGCTGAAGATGGATGTAGGTGATATTGTGACGTCCTATCGCTTACCAGGATCTAAGGAACGACCAGGACCCGTTTTACTAGAAATGAAAACGAAAATAGCCCAAAAGAAGTGGATTGAAGCAGGTAGGACGAAATGTCTTACTCTAGGAGTATTGAAGCCCGATGTACCTATGGAGAAAGCGGAGGATCGTATTTACATCAGAGAAGCCCTGACCAAACACTTAAAATCACTATTGTACAATGCAAAACTTAAACTAGGCAAATATAATCAGTTCATATGGTGTAAAGACGGCAAAATCTGTGTTAGGAAGAGTAGTAATAGCAAAATATATTACATTCGTTCACTCGAAGACATCAATCGCCTTTCAAATCAAATTAAAGATACCACTACAAAGTAACTCTGTAAGTTTCCTACTTTATGTGCATGTATTTACTCCATAATAATATTATTTTCTATTGTGTAAACTGTACCTACAAATTCTAAATCTTATTATGGATACTCAAATCAAAGAATTTTTTAATTGCAATACTACAAGTGACTACTTACAACTACTACCTCCTAAAAGTCACTTAAGTTTATCGTGCATTCATATTAATATTAGATCCCTAGTAAAAAACTTTACAAAACTACTCCAAACAATTCACAGCTGCCCCTTTCCTCTAGATTTTATAATTATCACTGAGGCCGGTATATCAGGTAAAATTGTTCATCTCTTTAACATTCCTGGTTATAACTTGTACTCACAGTTGCGTACTAATAAAAAAGGCGGTGGTATTATAATGTATGTTAAGAATCACATAAAGTTTACTTTATGTCATCAAAAAACACTGTCGTTTGAAAGTTTAACCGGCACAATAAAATTAAACTCGAAGCAGGACGTTGTTGTGTGTTCTATATACAAGCCACCACATACTAATAAACAAGTCTTTGTTAAGGAACTTGGTAACTACATTTCTACGTTTGACTCAAAACAAAATTTTCTATTAATTGGTGATACGAACATAAACCTAAAATCCATATCTACTTATAAACAATCATATTTAGAAACACTCAGCGAGCACGGATTAATGTGTGGGATCTCAGATTTTACGAGAATTGAAACAAAATTAAACGCTATCACTAAAACGTGCATAGATCATATTTTTGCACGATTCCCCACATTTGTTCCGTTCTCGGCGGTGCTCGACGTCGTACTGGCCGATCATCGCGCCATTATATTTACATGCGTTGAGGACGTGCCACTCAAGTGTATACAGAGTGTTACGAAAAATTTAGTAAATTATAAAACACTAAAGAGTGAATTAAAAAAAATTAATTGGTTATCGACAAAAGATATGAATAACCCGTGCGATATTTTCAGTTTTATTGGAGATTCTTTCAGGAAAGCAACCAATGTCGCTTGCTCTAGGCAAACATATAAATATAAAAAATCTAATAACGCGAATCAATTTAGAGTGCCTTGGATCAATGAAAACTTTACAAAACTAGCCGTCGATCGACTTTGCGCTAAACGTGATGCATTATTCAAATCGTGGAAACAGAGCTCCAACGATCCTAAGTTAAGGTTGGAATACAATAAAATTAGAAACAAGTTACATAAAATTATAGAATGTAGAAGAAATTCTTATTACATGAAGGAAATAAACAGTAATTTTAAAAATACAAAAAAGGTCTATCAAATTGTTAATCAGATGCTGGGACGAGTAACGCTTTCAATTGATGCTGCTATCTGTAAGGCATTTGACGCACAGGGTCTCACTACTAAGACTATTGCTGATAGGTTTGCGAACAATTTTGACAGTGCCGTAAAGGATATAATACCAGATTGCAGTGTTAAATTACTAGACCCCAAACATTATAATAATCCCTTGAACTCCAGTTTGTTATTTAAAAAAGCTACGCGGGAAAAAATACAAAAAATAATAAATAGCCTTAACTCCAATAAAGCGCCCGGATTTGATAATATAAAAGTTTCTGATATAAAAATGGCCGGTCCAGAAATATCAAACGCAATTGCAGACTTGATTAACTGTAGTGTGACTACTGGCGTGTATCCCGATGAACTAAAAATAGGATGTGTCAGACCAATATATAAAAAAGGTAAAAGAGATGATTATGCTAATTATCGCCCCATTACATTACTATCTTCTATAGATAAAATCGTGGAAAAATACCTTTGTAAACAAATTCATGACTTTTATAAAAAACATGAGGTTATCTGTCCGAATCAATTTGGTTTTCAAGCTGGTAAAAATACTACGGTACTATTATCAAAATTTACGGATGAAGTAAATGGCCATCTTAACCAGCAAAAAATTGTATTTGCACTATTTATTGACTTCTCTCGCGCTTTTGACACTCTAGACCACAAGCTATTGATCAACAAATTGGAACTTAGTGGTATTCGCGGCCCCCTTAACTGGTGCAGAAACTACCTTCAAAACAGAAAATATGCTGTCAAAATAGATAATTCACTTAGTGAATAAATTCTAGCAACCGAAGGCACAGCGCAAGGCTCAGTTCTTGGGCCCCTTCATTTTCTGTCTTACGTAAACGATATGACCAGTGGTATTAACCAGTGTACATGCTACCAGTTCGCAGACGATACCTGTCTAGTAATTGCTGATAGAAATCCTCAAAAGGCCTGCGACCTTTTGCAATCAGACCTGAATTTGTTATTAAAATGGTGCCATGATACTGGTCTGGTCCTGAATTCAAATAAAACCAAACTACTAATAATAAACTCCCCATACTTAAAATATTCTCCACCTACACACATAGTTGCACACAACCATAGCTGCTTGCATAAAATGAACACTGGAACATGTGAGTGCCCACAAATAGAAGTGGTGTCCTCACAAAGGTACCTCGGCTTGGAGATTGACAGTAAATTCAACTGGAGTAACCAAGTCGAACATGTTTGTAACAAGCTCAGACAGTTCCTGGCTAATATTATAATCCTTAAGAATCGTATACCCTTCAAAGTAAAACTTATGCTTTATAACTCTTTAGCTGAATCATATATCCAGTATGGTCTTAGTAGCTACGGTCGTACCTATAAAACATATCTCGACCAAATATACAAACTCCAATTAAGAATCCTTAAAAATCTAGTATCAAACAAAATTAAAACACAATTTCATAACAACGATTTTCAGCTATTTAAACATTGCAAGGTATTACCTATACATACACAATTTAAATATGCCCTCTTAAAGGAACAATTTTTTAACACCAATATGCAAAAAGAAATTAACCATCACTCGTGCCGTCGCTCAAAAACGACTTTGCACGGTAAGCGCAAAAAATTCCTACGGTGAGCGTACATCGTTCTACTTGGTTCCTCGACTTATTAACCAACTACCCACTAAATTGCGTAATGAAATAACTTTGTCTAATATTAAAATTAAACTAAAGTCTCACTTTTTAGAAAATATGGAAGGAAATTCTAAAGACGTGTAGTTGCCAAATTTCTAAACCCATATACCTATGTTCTAAGTATTTTAAGAATGTTCTATTGTCGACGTTGATTTATTTTAGCACTCATCACAAACCTCTGTGGTTTTAGAATGCTATGTAACTAAATAATTGTCTAAAGTGTAAACTGATAATAAATAAAAAAAAAAAAAAAAAAAAAGGTGAAAGTAATTTTGCAGTATAGTTCCTCAATTTCAGGAGATATTTCAAAGTACCTTCCTTATTTTAGACTAAACGATAAAGGACTAATTTTAGAATATAATGATATAACGTCTTAAGAAATTAGCTTAAAACCTATTATTTTTAATACCAGTTTGTTACAAAGAGTAATTTATTAAGTTTCAATATCGACTTTACATACTGTACATTTTTTTAATATCGCTAACATATTAGATTTTGTTCGCACGCGTGCGGCATTGTCGTTATGCTAATAAGTCATAACGCAAGAAAGTTCAATGAAGCAGTTTATAAGAAGCTATTACATGGAAGTGTAGTCGCTCAGAATATCATTCAATAAAGCTTAGTTAGGGATTTCATGTAAATAGTATTTTAACGAAACAAGGTTATGAGATTGCTTTGTTTTCCTCAAAGCTATATATTTATATTCATAATATTATTTTGATTCTTCAAAGTGCCTTAAAGGGAAAAACGGAATCTTTTACGATCACTTTCTTCTCCGTCTTTTTTGTTCGTTACTGTCTATTCCATGGATCTGTCATTTGCTTAGAAAAGCATGGAGTAACTTGCAATTCATAACAAATATTTAGGTCGCTATTCCCTTAAAGCTTTTAAAAAATCAAACTTCTAAGGTAATTAATAGTACGGGTTGTGAAAATTTTTTAATATATAAAAATTATTGACAAAATCCAAGATCTAAAATCAATTGTCAGTATCGAAAGCGTAAATTTTAAACCGACGCACGGTTTAAATATTTGTAAATATTTGTTATACTGTATGTATGTATGTACTGGTTAACATAGTATATATATAGTATGAACTTTTACTGTCAGAAAAACTTACTTACTTCAATCGTAAGATTAACAATGTTTTGACTCTGTAAGTAATCGCTTTATAAATTGCAATCAGTTTCAGTGACGTAATTGAGATATTATAATTTATTTTATATTTAGAATTATTTCCTAAAATATGGTCATAGTTAGCTGCTTCTAGACCTTGAATGCTTTTTGAGTCATGTAAAAAGATTTATGCCATCTGTTACATAATGAATTTAATGCAGTCAAAGTTTTTTTAGAGACAAGATTTTAAATTAAATAAGTACTAAATGGTTCAATTTGAATATTAACTGTTATACATGAGTCAAAACTAAACATTTTAAGAAAATCTGTTGTGGTAAGGTGTGTATTTTTTTATATCTTTTTATATCTATTATTATAAAAAGCGGAAGAGTTTATTTATTTGTTTTTTTGAATGCGCTAATCT
The DNA here is from genome assembly GCA_963082885.1 of Parascotia fuliginaria. NCBI lineage: Eukaryota > Metazoa > Arthropoda > Insecta > Lepidoptera > Erebidae > Parascotia > Parascotia fuliginaria. The sequence goes on along the minus strand of OY720174.1, from coordinate 9,292,265 downwards.
CTGTAACTATCAGTCGGATTTGAAAAATTCTTATTGCGTATTATAGCCCAATTTTTGAGGCAGGTTATAAGCTATGTAACATTAAGCTACTGGCGACGGGAGCAAAGACGCGGGTAAAACCGCGCCGAAGAAAGCTGGTTATTATATAATATTTGAGATAATATATTATTCTTTTGTCCTAATAACTTGTATTATAATAGAGTTCGTCTAATGAGTGTGCATTTACAATTATTATATTTACTTCTTTCATATACTCACATTTACAGGAAACTGTCACTTAAAACAAGTGTAAATAATGTGAACGGTGTTTTAAAACTATAATATATATATACTACATTTAAGAGGTACAAGTATAAATACAAGCCGCGCCGAAAGGAACGACTTCTGAATAATTTAAATCATTATTTACACATTAGTGTGTAAATACTTAAGTTGTACTACTTTTGACGTTTTACTATCGTCAGTTAAATTCAATTGTGTGCCTACTACCTGCTAGTTATCATAACCTCTATCGAAGATCCGAGCTTGGATATTATTAAATCAATAAAAAAACCATAACGAGACTATTTTGTTTCTTCAGAAACTTGTTGAAGCACTGATCATGTTGCTCATTATTTCGATATCATCTAAAGTACTTTTAGGCCTTGTTATATCCCTTCCTATGTTGCTTTAATATTGAATTTCTTACGTAAGTTATTGAAACTACTGAGGTACACGAGAATCCTTTTATTTGCATATTATAGGTTATAGGTAGGTATAATTTTATCCACAAGATGCCCACAGCTGTTCATAGACCTTTCCAAGCATCGCCACTTTCGACCTTCTTTATGGTTCTAAGTATCATTGACCATTAGTTGCCTGTCACCGTTACCAGTTCGTTGGTCTCTTTCCCTGTTCACGATGCGTCTACGGATTCGTAGCCGCTGCTACGAATCTTTTAGGTCCAAACAGCCCTCAGTTCTAAAAGTTTTTGCGATAACTTTTAACATAAATTATATCAAAGCTAAGACAATAATACACTGAGTTGAATCTATTATTGTCTTAGCTTGAATGTTGAATTTCGTAATAAGAGGATCTGATTTTTACCTTAAAGTTTAAACGCACAACGGCTATTTCGTCTATTCTAATTTCTAGAGGGACGTTCGGGCGTTCCAAAACATTACTTTTTACGTTCCAGTTTTAAATCTGTTTAACAAGACCCTATAAAATAATATAGCTAGTTAAATCAATATAGCTAGTCAAGCTCTTCACAATACGTTTGCTATTCAAAATGTTTTTGTTATTAGTTATTACTTATTGTTAATAATTTAACACGAATTTTATCATAATGATCGAAACAGGGTAACCTTTACCCTAATGAAGCTGTAATTGGAGATTGTTTTCTAACATTCCTGTTAAAATATATTGCTAAAAATTTTGTATAGGAACTTACTTATTACTTATATCGGTGAATTAAAATTTCCCTTCACATCGTTTAGCATGGCTTTTAACTTATAATGAGATTAAGATGAAGAATGAGACCTGCTCTATACTCGTAGTAAATTCTATTTATATTATAAATGCAAAAGTTTGTGTGTATGTATGAGAGTTTGTTACCACTCAGCGCCTAAGCGGCCGAACTGATATCGGTCAAAATTGGTATGTAGATAGATAGACTTGGTGTCGGTGACGGATATCAGCTACTTTTTATTCCGAAAATCAGTTTGGTTCCCGAGGGAATCATAACAAGTTTTAAACGAAGCCTTGGGGCGCAGTTAACTAAGTGTATGGAGCTTCAAAACAACAGCACAAATTGTTGCTGTTAATGTCACACTACTTAAGTAGAGGTGTGCTGTCAATACTGACTCACAGCGCACCTCTACTTAGTTATACTATATAGATTTTTGTGTTCCATTTATTTATTACCAGATATTATTAGCTAGGTAATTTTTATATGAATTGTCAACACAGACATGTCGCAGTAATAGCGCTATCCGATTCCATGAAAACGTACGATATCGTATCCCATGTCATAGAATTAATTAATTAAAGCGTGTTTGTTAAAATATAGGAATGTGAATGTTCCTATTTAATGTGGACAATTTCTTCGTAATTGATATTTGTGTTCTAGTTAAAAGCAACGCGATCACCACTTTTTGCACGTTCAATGGAAAACAGACGTAGGACACATACCTAATCTGTTTGTTAATTGTCATTTTGTGGTGTAACATAAGGCGATTTAGTTACCTATTTATTGAAATAGCGACAAAATCTCTTGATAAAAACCATGACTTCTGTAGCTAATTATAGAAGTCTAACTTTTTACAGGATACAAAAAATAATTAGTAAAATTGTGGCATACTTTTCAGTTTTAATCTACATAAATTATCAAGATAAATAGGGTTTCAGTTGCCTTCACTGTCTAAGATAAGTTCTATAAATTATACTGTGGTGATTTACGCGAAACTGTAGGATAAAAGCAAACAAAATGTTTATTTCTTCGTGTTTAATAAAATATTAATAAAGTATTTTTTGGAGATAGACATTTCATCAAAAATGTAAATTTATTCTTACTATTTATCTCCATGAGAAGCTCTATCTTTTACGGATATGGCTAAACGAATGTGTTGTGTATAACATATTATGTATCTAATTTAAAAATGATAACTTCTACACAATCCATCCAGAAATATTTATGAATTACCTACACAAAGTTTTGTCTCAAGTGGGCATCGAATTTGTTGCGGCAATCACTGTTTTACCAATGATACTTTAACAATAAAAACATTCCAGGACTGAATCTATCAGTGTTCGAAGTTTAATCTAAATTCGTTTAACAATTTCTACGTGGTAGAGTCACAAACATCTAAATATCTTTATAAACTTTCACGTTTATAATACGAGTAGAATTTGCATAAAAATTGAGACCGCTTCCTTGTCTAGTCGAGTAATATTGCAAAGAAAAATTACGCGAACACGCTTCAAACTGCTTAACTTCAGATTTTTGAGAGTCTTTAAACAAACAAGCTTTTATTTTATATAGAGAGACAAGATTTTTTCATCAAAGAAAATGCAAATGTTGTTTGTTCGTAACAATATCACAATGTTAATAAACTTAGGGCTATTACAGATTGTACGTACTTTTCGCGCAGATAAGTTCGTTTTTGCACGCTTTTAAATACGCATTGGAATTATCCTTTCTTGAGTAAATGTTAAAATGTTTATAACCTCGTTAAAAGCCTTGTTTGTATGTGCCGATACATCATTAGGTGCTTATCGTAGTGCGTTAAACGCTTATATTTCGTTCTATCTGTAAACGCTCTTATAGTATTAATATAGGTCGGCGTTCGGTCATTATTCATAGAGGAAATGTTTGCACTACTGGGAAGCGGAATAAACTTAGTTGCGAGTGGGATTTGCAGATTGACCAACACGTGATTGGAATACATTAAAGGTCTTCCGATTGACAGGGTTCTGACCTCATGTACGAACCTAAACTTCAAAGACATGAACTAGATTCGTATTTACATATTATTCATATGTAGTGGTAGTATAGTATAGTACTATACTATCACATGTATATATATATATATACAGTCTTATATTTTTTATGTATTGTTATCAACCTACATTAATACTAGGTACGTACTTCAAATTCAAATTCAAATACTAATATTAGGTAGGGATAATAAGATAAATTTTGTTACTAAAAGGTTGGTTATCTCTGATCGCGAACTGAACTCAAATAAATAAATAAATTCAAATTAATTTATTCAAAAAGTAATTTTACATAATTTTACAATATAAGCCTAATCTAACTTACCTGAACTAGGATAAACCTGTATTTCAGGTGTGAACAATGCATATTTCTAAACAATATTTTCAAATGCTTATTACTCAAAAACAATATTCTAAAGTGAAAAACTAAATAATCTAATATTAATTATATGCTAGCTTATAACTAATAATACATGCAATACCTACATACACATTAGTCAGCGTAAAACAATTAATAATGCTTCCGTTTCTTCATAGTCCAATTTTTGCAAATAAGGCTTTATAACATTTTTGCACTCAGCAGTTCTTAAAGTGGATATTGACAAAATTTTGTTTATTTTGTTATACAAGTATGGGCCTAAGAAAGTAAAAAATCTATACATAAAAGAGTGTCTTATTTTATTTTTATAATTACATACTTTATATTTGCGTCTATTTTCAGTGGCAATATTTATATGGGATAAGCATCCGTGTTGTTTTAACAAAGTATGGAAAATGAATAGTTGACGTACTGTTAGCACGTTAAAGGATTTGTATAAGAGTTTAGTAGGGAATAGGATAGGACGGGAAGTCGCAACTTTAATAACAGCTCTTTGCGCTCGTTCAAGCGGTAGCAGTATGGTTTTACCAGCACCACCCCACGAGCCAATACAGTAAGCAACTATTGATTGACACAATGAAAAATACACCTGAGGCCCTAGACAAGTGTCAAAGATTTCTATTCTATTCATAGAATAGACAATAAAATGTATGAGATTGACTTAAGCGCTGGCGTTAGCTTAAGTCAAGCCAATACATTTTTTAATCTATTCTATGAATAGAATAGAAATCTTTGACACTTGTCTAGGGCCTCTGTTTTATTATATTAATGTCAGTAAGATTACGAATTTTTTTAAACACAAATATCAGTTTTCGGACTCTACTACATAACAGTTCAATGTGGTTTTTAAACGTAAGCGTGGCATCTATAGTGATTCCAAGATATTTTATAGACCTTGTATTTGATATAGCGTGGCAATTGCAAACAAAACTTGGAAATAGGCTACAACGGTGTACACGAATATCTGGAATTCCTATAGGTGTAGTTAGGTTGCGCATAGAAAGGTGTATATATTTGGTTTTGTTAGTGTTCAACGTCAGCAAATTATGATGAACTGATGAATAAAAGTCAAAATAGTTCAGTGGGTAAGGCACCCGATTCGTAAACACGAGGTAGTGGGTTCGAATCCAGTTCGAATCAATCCACCAATGAGATTTTTCGAGTTATATACTTTGTAAGTTAATCTTGGAAATTTCTGACAGACGGTGAAAGAAACCATCGTGAGGAAACTTGGATTTAAAAGTCTGAAATTGCCGATCCGCCTTGAGCAAGCGTGGTGATTAATGCTCATGTCTTCTCTATATGAGAAGAGGCCTTTGCCCTGCAGTGGGTTGTCCCACTGCAGGTACGTAAACAGGCACGTAAACAGGGTGGTATTATTATTATTATTTAATCTCTAATATAATACTTCGGTTTTAAAAACACTCTCATTTTCACATCACCTCATGACTGTTTTTTAAATACTCATGTTGACAGATAAAATTGTGTGGCGAAACTGAGTGCGGGCCGATGATCACTACTGGATTCAATAATATAGAATGCAATGTATGTGTCTTTGCCTACACATGCCCTAGTTTAAACAGTTGTAATAATATAGATAAATACGAGTATATTGTAGAAATAAATATTCTTAAAGAATGCTTTTTATTAAAACTCGAAGGTTGTTTAAATTTGCAAACTCTTGTTGGCAATATCCCAGACATGCAAGAATTTTGAGCAAACGAGTTTAAAACAAAAGTTTATTAAGCATAACTTTTGTTTGTTTGAAGTTCTAAGCAAAAAGCTTCATTGATCAACATACTTCTAACTGTTAACGTAGTTCTAACGTAAAAATAACTGTTAAGTGCGTTTTAACTGAAGAAATCGATAACTAGTTGGCAGTTTTAACGAGTAACGATTCTAGGTATACTCTTGTGTGTAATGTACCTTGAATTGTTAAAATGTAGGGCAGAGGCAACTAGTCTAATGTCGCCTTTAACAGTAACACAAAATATTTAGGTATTGTACAGTTTAAAGTATCTCTAGAAAGGTTTTAAAGTTAATAAAGATTTTTGTACTGTTTTTTATTGTATATAGATACGACTTTTATAGTGACATCAAGTTTTAAGAAACTTTATTTTATAGTCTACTAGAGGTCCGCCCTAGCTTCGCTTCGGTATCAAGAGTTTTATTCGATCTCACAACAAACTCCTACAGAAAATATCATAGCAATAGTGTCGTATTGCACCATTACGAAGGTGTTTAAATTGAAATATTGAAATAATGAGCTGAAAATAATGTGTTAATCATAATAAAACAGTCTTACCCGCAAAATTTGTTGATTTCTAAAGGTAAAAGAATTTTAATAATTTTTAAATCGTTGCAAAAAAACAAACAAACAAAAATTAACTCTTTTCTCTTTAAAATATTAGTTTAGATAAGCAGAGTTTTACACTTTTTCTATCAAATGCGACTTTTAAGCGAAGCGTAAAAAAGCTTCTTCTTCTAAACTTCTGAACCTTACTGAGAGCTTATATCAGGCGGGTGTAGGAGTGCAGTCTTGTTGATAGACAACTAATAAGTTAGATAACAGGTAAGGTGGTGGATCAAATAGAATAATCTATCTATACTTACTATTATATAAAGTGGAAGAGTTTGTTTGTTTAAAAGCGTTAATCTCTAGAACTACCACTTGGATTTAAATAATTATTTTTGCGTCTGATAGCCCAGTCCTTGAGAAAGGTTTGTAAAATCACGCTACTGGCGATGGAAGCAAAGCAGTAAGCAAAGACGCGGGTGTAACCGTGCCGCCGGCAGCTATAATATGAACAATAGGTTATTGCCCGTAGTCAGCACTGCTCATGTATTAATTTTTTTTCAATTTTGGCCGTGTCTTGCAGACTCGTTACTACCGTCCCATTTATTAAGAGCCGATTGTATTTCTTGTTATTGTTACTACTAGTACCGTAGTTTCGTTTCGCAAGTCCGGCAGGCTCACTAATTCGCTACCTAAATGCTGAACGTGTCTGAGGTTCGTTCGTCTATATCATAATTACATTTCTTAAAACAAGCAATATATTATATTCTTAAAAACCAAAAAGCCCTCCTGCTTAAAACAAAAAAAATTATCCCATTTTTTTCGTGATAACGCTACATTGAAATATTATGTACCCTTATGTTACTCCCACCATTAATACGAATCTAATGACACCTCTTAAGTTAACATTCATTAAGCCATTTAGAGTGTAGAAACGTGCCAAAGAAATAGACCTACATACTAACATACATACGCTCGAAAAACATTACCCTCCTTGACTTCGGCAGTCGAGCAAGAAGGTCTGAAAAGATGATTGATTTAATTAAAATGAATGGCGGTAATTAATGGTTTCGCGAATGTTATACGCTTTTTACTATAAAAAGTAGCTTGATATAAACCTCCCCAGACAGGCGGACCACAAAACTACCTGCGTTGGATGGTTTTTATATTATTTTCTTTTGGTATGGTTTGCCCGTCATCACTTGGGTTACTAAACACGTAGCAAAAATATATGGGTAAATTTTTTTGTAAATTTTTATCGTATCACTACTGCTAACTATAACCGTGATGACAATCCGATAACGGACCATCTTTATATTATTATCAGATTATATGTGAGTAGTAAGATAATATTACTTCTAATTGTCGCAACGGTTTCCTCAAAGCCTGTTTCCGTGTGATGTAATTTAATCACAGTTACAAAATTATACCTAATACACTTTGTTTTATTCATGTTTATTGCCACACTGTACTTTAATAACTTCAATTTAATTTGATAATTGTTTTCTACCTAATGCTTATTTGATTTTGGTGCGTTGTGCGGTATGTTAATATTTTAACTTAAATATTTTATGAGATGGTGTGTAGCATATATCTATGTAGTATATTTTCTTGACTTAATGATAACTCTTATACCTAGATATAATTAGACACTATAAGGATCGTTAAATTAGCTATAACAATTCTAAGCAGAGAACCAAGTGGTGTACAATAATTTTTTTTTATTTAAATAGGTACAAAAATAGCCCTTAAATAGGTACAAAGAGAAACAGCAACCGACAACAGACCCCAAATCACCATTCGCTGCTCGCGATCGGTGGGAGTGGACTTATTTATAACTTATAGAGGAAAACACATAAATCTTTTGATATTGTGCCCAGAGTCAATAGAGCCTAATATAGCCGGCGAAACGAGGCCCCTGGGTGTAATATCTCTGTCTGTAGCTTTGAGGAAAACAGCTTGATGCTGTTTAGGTAGATACGATTTAAATACTTCTTTTGACTGCGGGAATGTCCATTGAGGAGAATTTAACTAAGATATAAAGGCATATATGCAATACATGATGTCATTTTGGGCTGCGGCGACAACATTCAGTCTTAAAATTTATATCTAAGTATTATAACTAGATTTTCACAAATTATTTTGCATAATATCTTGAACTTATAGTTGCAAATATAACAAAAAGAAAATAGGTAAGCCGGTCGTGGCGTTCTGAAGTGACGCTCCGTCCATCATTCATAGCAATTAATTTTTATAATCATGAAAATATGAGAATAACTTTTTTGATGGCCAAATAAATGCCTGGGAGTACGCGACATCGCCGTTTAACTACAGAAAACCTGGTTGAGATGGTATGGGCATGTCAAAAGAAGGCCACCCGATTACGTCGGCAACCAGACACTTCAATTATCTGTCCCCGGAGTCAGAGAGAGAAAGAGATGTCCAAATAAATAGCTTGTTCAGATAACATCATGCAAAGCAAGCAGCCAGCTATTTATTGTAAATTATTCCTTGGGCTAAGCAAATCTTAACTGTTTTGTTTCAAAGGTCAGATTAATTAAATAGAATCTGTAATAGCTACACCAATTCATTTGGTTCTCAATGACCTATTTAGGTACTAAAACCACTTAAGTACTTAAATATTAGAACTTGCAAAATTGAATTGGTGTGCTGAACTTATGTTTAACAAGGAGTCCATTTGATAAATTAATAATTAGGCAATTAGTAAGATTATTTATAGAGTGGGGGATTTTCTCTGCGTATTTGCGTGTTTTTATTACACGCACGCACCTATTTCAATCAGTTAGTAGTTTATGAAAATGTGTTCACTAGTACATCGTGATTTCAACTATGTTCTACCTGCGCTAATGTGCTATGATAACAAATGGATCAGTAGATATCCCGTATGAAAAAACATTTTGTAAACATTCTATGAACTCGAGATTCAATAAAAGCTTGCTTATTTAAATAATACTAAAAGAATATCAATAAAAATATATTTGCATTTTATTGCATACATACACTGTGTTTGTAATTTTACCTTCATCTGGAATTTTATTCTAAGACAGAGTCGCGTTTCTCTCACCGATGACGAAAAAATCTTTGTTTTATGCCAAAATTTTGTTCTAAGAGTAAATACCAGCGGCGCTGTTCATTTTTCATTCACATAATTTTACGCTGTCTACGGGTAAGACAAGAGCAGCCCGCGTTAACCCATGCTAAAGCTATTGAATTATATTTAAGAATTCTACGAGGGCACGGTATTTGTGATTTATGCTAGTACTAAAGTCGTTAGGAAAATACTTGAAATTTGACGCTAGAGGGTACTGAGCTGTAATGTTTTTTTATGGTTACGCGGTATTTTACACTTTTGTTATTTCTACCCAAGAACATTACATCCGGGTGAAGGCGAGTCATGTCGATAAATAACGTATTAAGAAATGTGTTTAACATGGGTACGGACGCTTGTCGATCTAACTTTATTAGGTCAAAGTGCTAGATGCGTTTAATCTAGTATGTCTATATAGGTCTTTCGTTATCTATTCCAATACTAGTTCCTGTGAAATTCCTCGTTTCAGCTCTTTAATTAGACTTCATACATACTTCTCGAGCAAAGAGTGAGCTTTATTCGATTGATCAGTGGAGCGTCTCGTAAAACATCTACCTTTTGGAATGGACATTCCTTGTAGATGTATAGTGATCAATGTTTGTAGCGTGGCACCGACAAATAAAATATGTGATTCTTAGTATATATATCTAAACTAATATTATAAATAAAAAAAATTGATTTTTTGTATGTTTGTTTGTTTGCAACGATTTAACTAAATATCTACGATACCAGTTTGAAAAATTCGTTCATCTTTAGAAACCAATAAATTCAGCGGGCCAATAACATAGGCTATATTTTATTTATTTAGAACTTTATACAATAAAGATTTATTGACGGCCTTAATGCCTTAGGCATTCTCTACCAGTCTACCATAGGGTGATGCAGGGATGTGACGTTTAAATGGATAAGACGTACAAATACAAAATTACATAAATATATTATTGTATTATATATTATTATCAGTCATTTACAAAATTTTAATATTGTAGGCCCCTTCGTATATCTCAATGATGCAATACGACACTATTGCTATGATATTTTCCGTAGGACCTTGTTGTGAGATCGAATGAAACATTTAATATCAAAGCGAAGCGAGGGCGGACCTTTAGTCAGCAATATACACAATTTATTTATCTATCTCTGCTTTTTATTCAAATTATAACATATCGCCACAGACGATTTCTAACAAAGTACCTGACTTCACAGACATTTGTAGGTGCGCAAGAATAGAATATTTCACGCCTGTAGAATGACATCTTCAAATTTGAACACAGATTATTTAAAGTAAAATATGCATGTTTTTACGTACCTCTGTAGTTACTTATCTGTAAGTATGTCAGACATTTAATTTCACGTGCGTTGGTAATAAGTCTGCTAGGAGGAATTTAGGCAAATAGCTGCAGTGTCTTGTACGATAAGTCATTGTAAACAAATGCTCAGTTCAGCGTCATGACGCTGAACGCATATTTATTCTAAATGCAGTAAAAATATATTTTAAATAAAGATTATTAATTATGAAGATGTAATATGCATTACATTTTGAAACAATGGTATCATGTTAAAAAAGAAGGACAAAGTTGTGTACCTACTTCTTAAATTTACGTTTTTCTGTACATGATAATAGTAAAAATGATAATGAAAATGTATTTATTCATATAGGTTAATTAAATTAACACATAAGAACGTTAAACTTTACAAAATGTCAGCCAATTAATTAGGCCAGTTCGCTGACGAGGTAGAGCCATAAGAAGAAACAAACAAGAAACTCAGGCCACTCTTTTAATTGCCAGGTTATTACAATTTTTGTAAGTGATAATTTTAAGTAGCATGCAAAGTGACACAGGCAATACACTTAAATCTATAGGTAATTAATTACAGCTTTGTATGGTGTAAAGCAAAACAAAAAGTAAAATGTGTGCTTTACAGGCTGCTTTAATTTGCACATTGCTACAAAAAAAGGTAAAGGCAACATGTGAACTGGTAAATGTTTCTATGTAGATATTATATAAACAGTTAATATTTGCAATTATCATATTTATGTACCTAAAACCCTACATACAGTTCCTCTAAATATTCAATAGCAAAATGAGTGATTGAGTAAACACGCGCCGGGTTAAAAAGTAAAGCCTTTTCTAACGTTATATGTATTATGTAACGTATAACGTAATTAATCAACTTATGGTAACTTTATAATATCAAGTTTGATCATACGTCTTGTGGCCTAGCAGATAAAGACGTCGTCACTTCACCATTCAATGTTATTTTTGTGTGTTGGATGTAGTCACTTTGTGTCCGTCAACTTTATAACTTTAAGACTTTTTCAGAACAAAAAATACACACTTTATAATATATAATATGCAAATAAAAATTACCAATTAATATTGTAGTTCATAACAGATTAAGAATGGTTCTTCTCAATATATCAATTCCTTATTAGGCCAATAAAATAAAATGGGAATCGACTGCTTAAGTTAGCTTCACGTACGGCATGAAAAGAGTCACGGACACGGGACACGTCTAGAAAATGGCCTTTAGATCTCCCCAAGGCAGTTACAAAACTTACTTAGATATAAACTAACTTTGTAATGGTATACTATAACTTTTTATTGGTAAACACGTTAGCCACATTCTCTTCTATAATAAATATTAAATGTGCCTAACAGAAATACACAAACTCCATTATCATGGTTGATTTATTAGGTGCTAAGCGTGTTCGAAACACGGAGGGAGTTCTTATTCTCTTTTTTTTGATAACAGTCGTCAGATGTAGATTAACCCCCAGTTTCTGAAAGTCTGATCAACGAAAAATTAACTAATCACCTGTTAAATCTCATGTGAAGTACCTAAAAGAATGCTAAAAACATGTATAACTAGTTTTATGTGATCTAGTTAGTTACTAATTAGATCAAATTAAACTAAATATTTATGCTTCTAGCAACCCTATTGGTACTGCACATAAGTTTTGACAGGCGATTAGCAAATTTTTCGTTGATCTTCTATGATATGACAATTATGATGATATGATAAAATGAGTTTTGTACAAAGAGAGATACAGAGATATATTTTTATAAAGAGATTGATCATAGGAAAACCATGTGATCTTGTTGCTACTATCCTACCAACGCAGTGAATTTGCTTTCAACACGAGACGATTCACAGATTGTTCTATCGAAGCCTCTTTAGTCTGTTTGTCGCTAAAATTGACTCTTTCGGGTAAGGAATAAAAAAAAAAAAATCTTATAGAATTATAATTATTATAGTCAATTTTTAAAAACAAAGATTGTGTAGACTTGAGTTTAGTTTATGTAAATGTTGCAAACGCATAATTACAAAAAAAGGCCAGAAATATTACAGAGCCCTTCGTTAAAGTTTAATCTTTTTGAGCCTGTGTGTAGACTTATGACGTCGGATATGTCCCTTTGTATGAATGAATATTCTAGGTAGTTAGATGAACATATTTACTTAATCATCTATTTTGTTAGAATCTCGTAAAAAAGGGAACAGAGTTCGTGTCTCTGACGTGATTTAATTTATCAAGCCGAGTATTTGGAAATCAGGCTGTAGGTTTTTCATAACATATCAATCAACCAGTAAACTTCGTATCAATATTATTCTTAAAGAAAGAGAAGAAGTTACCTTACTTCTTTTCACTGAAAATTCTTTTCAAGTAAGTAATGTTAATGTGGTTAGATTTCGATCTATGCGATTTCAATTGAATGTCTGTTATTTTATTGAATCGTCTGTTATCTAGCTTCCACAACCCATTTAGGTAATGGGCAAGGCCAATGTTAAATTTCTCAGCTTACATTAATAACGATTCACGATCATAGTTGTTCGTATGCCCAAACCGCCCGTTATTGTGTTGGAAGCATGGAAGGGTTTTAGGGTACGAATACAAACAGTCCTCTGTAGAGTGAAATTGACGACAAATGCGCTTAAACTCAAAGATCTATCGATTTTCAACGTGGCTGTTAATAATTACTATTATCTTTTTCTTAGTAAGAAATTTGATTGATCATTTTCGGATTCTGGTAATGTTAACCAAAATTAAGTTTTATAAAATAAATGTTTTAAATGCTCATTGGCTGCCTCTGTGGTTCGGCGGTACAGAAGTCTCGGGTAAGATCCCGGGTCGGGTAAAATGATGTGGGTGGTTAAGCATCTCTTTCTGCCTCTTCAGGGATAAAAAGCGTAAAGCTATGTATGTATGTTATTTTTTTAAATGCCTACGATACAACATTATTACGGTAGGTAATCATTATTAACAAAAACAGACCTGAAAATAGTATAGGTAATGCTTTTTTTTACAATAGTCAGAAAACACAATTTAGTGTTAGAATTTTACATCTGTATTCAATTCAACAATACCTTGTTTGTAATCAAAATATTTATGCAAACACTGAAATGATCAGAACGTCGCCATCGCTTCAAATAAAATATTCTGTTTTTCTTTTTTTGAATTTTACGTTATAAATACTTATATTGAATTTATTGATTTCATTGAGCCTTTGAGGTATTTGGTGGTTTCAATTCCGAAGAAACACAACATTTTCTGTAATATAAAAATAGAACCAATTTGAAGTTAAGCATTCCGGTAATAGGTATTCAATATTGGTATGTTTACCAGTACTCAGTAAGTCAAATAAGTCATTAAGAAAATGAGGATATGTATATTTTTTATTTATCTTCTCGTGTTTGTGTATGCGTACAAAATAATTGCACAGAAGTTTGATAATTTAGATTTCAAAGATTGGTGCATTACGGTTTATTTTTTTTATGAAAAGTTAAGTACTACTCATTGTTACGCCTTTCTAAACCTCGAGACAGGTCCAGGACCCATCGAAGTTACACAACGCATAATACTTCAAAGTCAATATCTCACGTCGAAATGTTTATGCAAGGCACGTTGGGCAGCCTATATAGGTAGAGGTAGGTTAATTCCTTGCATTCTGTGTATATCCAGTAGTAAATTTGTACAGGAGGTGCGATTACATTTGACGCATCTAGCAGAATGCGCTACCTTTCGATATGAACTCTTCAATATGATTTAAGAATTATATGAAATTATACAAAACTGGTGATTTAATACGTAAGAGAAATTGATAAACAATAGCTTAACCCGTCCCCACAACATGGCCTTCGCAACTTACTATGTGCCTATGTGTATAAGCGGTATGATATTGATCTTGCACTAAAACAATGTAAAGTTAATGTTCTAAAACCACCTAAGCTAAACCAAGACTAGCCGTTTATTTATTACCCAGTTCTAACGGTCGAAGTTTTAGTTACTTTGTGGTATTTAATATAAGTCAAACCGAATTAACATTATATGTAAGACACTGGTGATAGTCGCAACGAAGATGGCTTGGTTTCCTAAGGTGCTTACACATGTCTAGTGGAGGATCCAGGAGGTGGGCTAGGGGCCTCAAGCCCCACCCAATCGTATCTGCAAGCTTTAAGCCCCCGCTTGCTACCGTAGGTCATCTCAACTCGTCACTGGGTCTTGCCGGATTCTAATGGCCAATAAATTCAAATTCTGGATCCGCCACTGCATATATCGGATTGGGGTCTATAGGTTTATAGCAATAAATTAAAGCCATCGCTACTAGGTTTTATTTCTTATATAAAAGCGTGAACGATTGCGGTATTCAAGTATGTATAACCTCTAAGTTGTTTAAGTATAGTTCACTAAAATCGCTAGAGAGCAGCGTGGTCATCACTGTCCGATGCCATCAACCTATTAAAATACGTATAAGCCGTTAAAATAGTTACGATTCTAGTTAATACTCGATCGAATAGAAGCGATTAAGTAAAATGATGCAGCTGGTGAAGAGAAATAAAACCGGTAAATTGCTTAGGTACCTACGCTTTGCAGTTAGGTACATTTTTATTGTTATGATATGATATTATTGTCAATCTACATTTTAAGTACTTCATTAAAAGAAACTAAACTCATTTTGCTCTTAAAAACTTCATTAAAAACTACTTTACTGAAAATAACATAATACAGGAATGTTAAAGTTTTCTACATTAATTTGGTATTACCGATAAAGTCGATGTTCATAAAAATACTTAAAAAGTGGCTCCACTTAGGGAAATTCAAGTTTCCTCATCAAAATGCACAACAGCGGGTCGATCGTTGCAAACGAGAGCTGGGTCAGTTTAGTCGAAATGCACAACACTCTCTCTTTGCTACATAACACGTATATACCTACGTACATAGGTTACATACGAGAAAAAAAAGTTAACAAACCAGTCTGTATGGTTCGTTACGCTTTTTTAGGGTAACGTAGTTAACAAGGAACCCTCTTATAGTTTCGCCATTCCGTCTGTCTTCGTCCTATCACATCCCTATTGTACATGCATTTTGCTGAATAGTAATATTACGTACATTGTTGCACACACCTTACTGCAAATCAGCATTATTTTACTATATAAACCGATCGACCGGGAATTTAATTCAGTTTGTATTATTCTCCAGTGCTGATATATTTGTAGGTTTTCAGCAGTGAACCCAGAGAAATAATACTACTCCGGGTCTATACTTCATTGAGGCAATCGCGCTAAGTGCAATTCAAAGTATAAGTAATTAAGTATAACCGTGTAACGTAAATACTAAGTCTAATTAATCGTTATTATTATTAGCGTTAATAATTAATAATGTGTGTAGTAATATAATAAATAAATAGTGCTAAATTAATTAGTAATAAAAGAAGCGTTTTTTTTATAAGTACCAGACTTCACGATCTAACAGTCCGTCCGTCCGTCCGCGACCTACCTCAGAGACTCTTGCTACTAGTAAGCTAAAAATTGGCATGAATATACATATAAATCACGCCGACAAAGTATATAATATAATAAGTATAATAAAAAAAATAAAAAAATCTCCTTCACCTAAGATGGTGATGTTATTTCTATTTCTTTTTTGCCCATGCTTATCTTTTACCTTATCATGCCTTATTTTTTATCGCACCAATAGATGATGTTGATCTATTTTATAGATTTTCTGAATCCCGCGATTCAGATTGTTAAGATTTTTCTAAGATAGTAAGTACTCGACAAAATTTTGATCATATAAGTAGGTGTACAGTCGACCACATATTTGCTATACCACTTTTATTGAAAACAAACATCAAATTAAAATGCAATAAGACTCCTTAGTCAATAGGACAGTATAATAAAATTCTGATTCATTAATAAAAAAATATATGTTCAGTATTTTCTCGAGTACTTATGGTGGGCGGTATGATAATAATTATGAGGTATGTAAGACTGTTAATTTTTTTTATACATAATTTTAGGAAACTCATTTTTTAGTTCTTATAGGGTACGCATATTGCGCAACTATACTACTAGAGAACTCAACACTGCGCGTGGCCCGACACGCACTTGACCGGTTTTTCCATTATTGGCAATTTTGTATTGTATTTATTTGTTTTATTGCTTCGTTAGTTTAACTACTGGTTGGTGCTAGCGATGAAAAAATGGGTTTCTTTATTTTCAGTTTGTTTTGGGTTTGTTTTTTAATAATATATTTTCTTGTCTCATCTCTAAATAGTGCAAGCAAAGTCGCTGTTTTCTTTTATTTCTTCCTGAATGTTTGTAAAAAGTACATGTTATGTACCTACTATTTACAAACTTTAAGTCGAGGAAAGCTGAGTATTTCAATAAATTGTTATAAGGTCCAAAAATAGATATAAGCATACTCGTGTGTAGCAGAAGCGGATCGCTAGTTGATCTAAAATTGATTAAAAGCACAAAATTTGTCTATAAAAGTTAGTATAATGTCTTATAAACTAGTTATTGATTCATGAAATCTTGTAACACGTGTGTAGACTAAAGCTTTAAAGGTATCAACATAGAGTAAAGCTCATATGCGGGCTGCTCAAACTAAGTTAATTGTTTATATAGCAGATTGGGCCCACATGTCTTTACAGATAAGGGTAAAATATGGATTAATTAAACTTTTGCCTCTTACCTTTAAGGTATAGGTGATGTTCTCAAAGTGTTATTATATAGTGATAACATTTCACGTTAGCTTCGGTGAAATAGTGGTCACTAGTGGTGGGGTGTAGATATGGCTTTTAGTGATATGCCCTGCTATTGTCATTTTGACTATGAATATGTTGTGTTTAATTTATTGATTAGAGCACTGACTATTTATTTAAACTAAGTGTCAAGTCTACTACTTACTATTATAATAAATACTATTATAATATAATGTAAGTTCAGTACAGTATAAAATCAGAAGAACATTCTTTTCTTAACCATAGGTATATATTACAAAATTAATGTATGGGACGATTTTATGCATATACATCTATTTATCCTTAATTTTTACTAACACTTCTATTTGCAAACTTTTATCTTCATGATAAACAAGTCAATTGGATCTTGGATCGAACTCTTTTGAGAAATAAAGTATCTTTGACCTAACTCTAGACCTTATAATATAACAACCGTCCAATATAAAAAACAAATTGAAGAAAGCCCACCCTTTAACTTGTCAACAGTAACAATAGCCACAGAAAAGCACTCAATAGTGTACCTCTTTGTTTTCTCTACTCGATCATTGTTCTTAAAATAACAAAAATATATCAACGATTGATCTCAATCTCACCTAATGGATAACTGCCAGTCTTATATACTAAATATACCTAACAACTTATTAGGGCGGTTTCAGATGCTTTAGTTTTTTTATAATTATAATTTTAGTCTATGGACATAGTTAATAAAGTCAGTTCCACTTTGAGCCACGTGACACAGGTAAACAGGGCTAGTTACAAAGATCGTGCAAAATCTTGCTAAAAAACATTTATTCTCTGCTGGTCAGCAAGATAGAGTAATGTTCGTTTAATACCGTCCGGGTATATTGTGCTGAATTCTATTTGAAATTTAAAATTTATTGTAATCAATTTACCTTGTATTCTGTTAAAGTGTAAAAAAAATCTTATAATGCACTCACTTGCCTATGTAGTAAAAGTAATATAGATATCGTGATACTTTAAGGTGCAACTTCACTAGGCGACATGTGGCGGAGACATATCACCCAAAATTTACGTGCTATGTTTTTGTGACTATGTACAACTATAAGTATGCATGTAGATGCCCAAATTACATTCAGATTTACATAAGATACAGCGTAGCAGTTATTTAATTTTAAAACACGAATGTTTGTTAATTTTTAATTATGTCTTTTATTAGTATAACCTTTGTGAGAGAACTGAAGGGATTCTTTGCTAAGTAAGTATTTATTAAAAACGTAGATGTACAAAAGACCTAAACCTACTGAATTCTAATTATAAATTTATATTAGTTTTATGAGAAAATTGTGGAAATAATTGTACCTAGAAATCAGATATTTAAAATGTCGTATTTAATGTTTAATATTCAGAAATCATACCTAAATTACTAAATAATTTTATTAGTGTCCTAGGCAGAGATAGGACAGGTGGTGATAGACCTGCTGTTACCAAGCTCGCACTGAATCGATTTTTCATCTTGCTTATTTATTGCGTACAGCTACAATAGAAAACGAGGCAAAAGCTTACTTGGTAAGTGGTAAGCGCCGCTCATGCACTGCAAGTACTGCAACCCAGGTCCTATTCAGCGAAACCGTTGCCTACTGTGAAATTATTATTCTAAGACTAACTTTTAATACTAATGTTAAATAATTTTCATCCGAATATGAAATAAAAATTTACTGAAATAATCAGTAAATTTTTGCATACTTAATCCAATCCTGCTAACATAAAAATAAAACCTTTTATCATTAATGTTTATTAAGTAGCCAGTTCAATAAAACAATGATATTATTCGTAACGTAACACAAACTAAGCAAACTCTTATTACAGAGAAGAAGATTGGTTATTTACACACGCTACTATTTTTATTCTATCACTCGTAATAATGTATCATGTTTTACCTCTCCTTTTGCTTCACAAGTAATAGATATAATATTTGATTAATATCAGTGTACCTACATGAAATAGGTATTATCATATTACTTATATAGGTATACTTACCAATATTTGTCCAAACTGATTGAATACCCGCTAACAAAATCATTATACGTGCTCGTATTTCACACTGATAATTTTGATCGTAATACTATATTGAATAATAACGGTAACATCAATGAAAGGTTTGCCTGTGGTTTAGAGAGTTCAAAGTTAAAGGGTTAAAGGGCTGTTTTTGAAGTGTGAAGAAATAATTCTTCTTTTTATGCGAGTATTTTTGCTGAGAAATGACAGTATTCGTATAAAAATAGTTATAAAAAATTAAAATGTTTGCTAGAATGTTAAAGTCTCTATGAAACATTTTTCTTCAAAATGTAATGAAAAATTGATGAGTTTCTTGAAGTTTTGACTTTAAGTTAAAGGTTTTCTCTAGAACCAATACAAGAAATCATTAAAAAAGAAAACGCTCTCTATTTTATTGAATAATATATAATGTTAAAATGTGATTGTAGAGTGTGATCTCTAATCTAGGATATATAAGTACGCCACCTCATATCTTCTCTTATCTCCACTCCATCTGGGGAAACGAGGTGGTTATGTCGCGCTCGCTGGCCGGACAAAAAACACTCTGTACTTACACTCGTCTTAACAGATGGGCCGCAGGAACTTGAGACTACATCAGCGGCCCGCCCAGCGGCAGCATGCACAGCACGGGCACTAACACCATTGACAGCGTCCGGGTGCACCGGGAACGCCATCCCTACGTGGCGTGTTGTGGATAAGTTTTTTTTTTACTCGCACCTCTATCCCTAGAAGTGGCAGCCCTCGCTCCCGACTCGTATAGGAAAGTCAGGCTTACGAGTTGGCAGGGCAGTCTCAGGAGAACTCCGACAAAGCTTCGCCCCAGACGGACTTTCTACTATTCCCTTCTGCTGATCAAAGGTACATGCGCAGTGATCCCGACTGGGTTTCTCTTGGTTTGCCGTGAAAAAGCGTTCCACGGTTACTAAGCTCCCCGCCAAGGCAAGGCGGGAACCCCTCGTAGGGGATGAAATATTCACCTTACCTCAACCAATTGTCTGCTTATATGCCATCGTATCGACATCTTCACGCCAGTGGTGTGAAACAAGTACGATGAAGTAATGAAATAACAATATATATGGATATACACATAATGAAGTCTAAAATTAACATAAGTATATTAATGTTTTTACGAGGGCATAGCAACCAAATTACGAAAATGGAAATATTATTTTATAATAAATGAAAGTTACTTTTTAATTATACATAATTTTCTAATAGAATCTAAATCATTTATGTTTTTATAACTCCGCCGGGTCACGGTAATACTAATTACCGCGTGGCCGGGTGTCGACTAATAAACACGACGGACTAAGTAGAGTACCTACTAAACAAAACTGCTTATTATTATAAAAACTTAAAGTTAAAAACACAAGCTATCTAAAATATTTTAAGTTAAAAAGAGTTGTCCTAATATTAAGGTTCTTCAGATATTATATTTATGTATAGTCGACCATAAAATTACTTGACCAGCTGAGAGTAACAAAAAAATATTTTGCTTAAGAATGTTTCTTTTAACCATTTTCTCAACAAGCTAAAAAGCGGGTTGATCTCAGCTTATTCGTATCAGCTCCCTGGAGTGCCTAAATTTAGGATGACCGGAGCACGTAGGTACCAACCGACCTCCCAATCCGCTATTAATTGGATGGAAAATCTCTATAGAATTAACAATCTTGTAAGCAAATTTATACGTGATCTAAGACTGTAAGGGCGTTTACAGATGGGCTTAATAATATCGGTGCGTAGACTCATGTAAAACTTGCTTACAGTGTATTGCTTGTATGCTGTCATATTAATAAAAATACTGATAGCGGTGATAAATGTTTTATGGCTCGATTGATGGTTTTTAATGGAGCAAATAAATATGTCAACTGATCCCGCGGGATCAGTTAAGAGCGGGCTCACTTAATAAAAGAGCCACGCATACAAGCACTACAAAAATATAATGTAAATGAATATTCTTTCCAACATGTTGCTTATTATTCACTGTACAGCAAACTGCAGAGGACTACAAACAGCTGTTAGCTAACTAAGCTTATCGAGTCTCTATAAATCCTGTTTCATATGACATCGATCGTTAATCTCTTAATTTTAAGGCTTTGAATTTCGAAACCGACAACGACAAACTTCCCTTTATTTGTTTTACTAGCGATAAGCATCGTATACAAGTTCTGCAAAGCAATTCCGTTTTAAGCCAAGAACTAACAAAGTGTTTTTCTCTCACGTCGTGTGTGGGTATGGATCTTGCAAGTTATGTACGATAGGTATACGCAGAGCATAAAAATACATTGCTATAGAATACACAATGGAACAGAATACAGACAATGGAATAGAATTTTTTGCTTTTTGAGAAGCAAGTGCGGAGCTTTTCTTTGTAGGTACTTAGGTGGGCTCATTGACTATTATGTCATCCTACTTATCAAAAATGTTACAATGTGATCTGATTACACCACACGTCCTAAGGTACATTTATATAATATAATTTAATACGTTTCTGATTTTTAGTTAGGCAGATATGGTATACTTAATAGTTTAAGATATCTTGATCTATGTTGACACTAATACTTACAAATGAAAGACGTAAGCTAACTATGTATAAGCAGTATAAGTAGAAAATGTGCTCTATGGATGTTTATGTGATTCTTGTTCGTTGTTTATGCAAATAATACGGTAAGCTAAAATAGCAGAGTTTGTAAGAAATAATCCTGCACCGACAAACCGATCGTTCCGCGTCATTAAGCGATATAAAACTAGGTACTTATCTATACTAATCCTGTTGAACCAAAATGGGCTATTAACAGTTTTGTATTGCTTGATATTTATTACTTGTGACATTTAATGACATAAAAAGAATGAAATAATAATAATAATTATTATATAATAATAACCATTTATTTTCTCTTTACAACGCTCATAGTATGTACTCTGTGGCTCACTTTTAACACAAAATTTTATCCATAACTACTTTAACATAATCAAACTTTGTAAGAGACTGGTGCCTGATGTAGGTTTATTATAAAACCTGTATTACAGGTCACCAGAGCCCTCCCGTTGGTAGATTTTAAAATAAGTAAGCTACATTTAGGATAATCTGCATGCCGTGTGTAAGAGTTTGTGTTATGGTCAGTTAGGTGTGTGTTTGAGTGATAAGTTTGTGGGATGAGTTTGCGAAATGTCTTTGTGTAATGTGTTTATGTGATGATTTTATGTGATGTGTTTGTGTGATGATTTTATGTGATGTATTTGTATGATGTGTTTGCGTGATGATTTTATGTAATGTGCTCGATATGTTTGTGTGATGATTTTATGTGATGTGTTTGTGTGATGTGTTTGTGTGATGAGTTTGTATAATGTGGTTGTGTGATGATTTCATGTGATATGTTTGTGTGATAAGTTTGTAAGATGAGTTTGTGTCAAGTGTTTGTGAGAGGATTTAATGTGACGAGTTAATGTGTTATGATTAACATATGCAAATCAAAATTTCTAAATAAAGGATATTTAGATTTCTTAAACGAGGAAAGTTCTATTTTACTGTCAGGTTATTACAATTTTTAAGGTTTGTCCCAATGACCACCAGGTCGTTACATTATAAAATGGATAAAAAACGATGATAGTTTGATAATTCTTCTTGTCGTAGATATTTAACACAGTTATTCATAACTTAATTGTTGTACGCACCTGTAAAGGTGTTTCGCACTGAATTAGACAATTATTGTAAATTTTTATTGTAACATTCCATTGTGAAATGCCGATGGTGTGTCATTTATAAATAAATAAATAAATAAATAAATAAACTTCATCCTATAACAAAGTTTCCGATAATAAGAACAAATTACTTAGTTTATTATTATGATAGAAATATACAAGTTGCGTAGGTTGCAGCAATACCTATTTCCTTTTGACTTGTTCTTTTATAGCTACTATTCCGATAACTTATAAAGGTTTCAGCAAAGAATAATAAAGCAAAGTTATGTTTTAACCTTTTGGAATAAGTCGACTATTAATTCTGAAATATCTTTAATATGAACCATACTCATCGAAGTAGAAAATGAGGTTAAGCTTGCAATCGGAAAAACAGTATGTTCTGTAATATTAGAGAAATTTATAAACAGTAGACCCGCAAACCTTTTCTTTAGGTATGCAAGAAATTTAAAGAGAACAAGAAAAGGTTATTTCTATTACGAAATTTTATAATTTGATTATTATGTTCGTCTTATTCCTTAGGACCTTTTCTTGTAAATTATATTTCGAGGTTTGTTTTCGAACTAGAATATATTTGAATCTCTTTAGTCTCTTAATTGGCATTGTAAACGACAAAATAATAGAACAGTGAGATCTTTCAACGTACCCAACAATATTAATTTGTTGAAATAAAAGTAGGTTTTTATAAAGTAATTGTTTTAAGAAAAGTATGACAGATATAAGTAGGTGAGGCTTATAATGTGTTTACTTTGCCGCTTAATGTCGTGGTAGATGTTTTAAATAACAACACTTCTTGTATGTATGTAGCTATTTATGGGTACGCATAACACCGTCCCTAAGGCCCTATATGATTAGTAATTCCGATATTGTCTAATATAATATTACCGAAGGACAATATTTTGACAAACCTATTCCGGTCACGCTATTTGCTTGTATGAGCTAATAATGGTGCGATATATCATCGATAGATAATAATACAATTTTATTGTATGCCCTTTAGAGGCTCTTTAGTCCTCCTCGAGAGCAAAACGCCACAGGTATGGCACAGGGGTGTGGTGGAGCTGTTCTTCAAGAAAAGCGACAAAACCCTTCTAAAGAACTACGGACCTTTCACACTCTTGAGAAACGTCTACAAGCTGGTCTCGAGAGTCATAACTAATCGTCTCGCAAATAGGTTAGACGACTTCCAGTCTCGTGAACAAGCTGTGTTCGAAAACGTTTCAGTACCATAGGCAGGTTATACCTACATAAGTCCGCAGTGTATGACCGGCCTCTATGCTTAGCGTTTGAGGACTATGAGAAAGCCTTTGATTCGATCGATCTCCAACGGTGGCTTTGACTATCGATACACCGAAGTGCTGAAGTGTTTGTATGAAAACGCCACCATGTCAGTATGAATTAATGGTCAGAGCACAAGACCTCTCCAGTTGTAGTTCAAAGTACGACAGGTAGCAGTTGTAGTTCAAAGTACGACAGGTAGATGTTATATCACCGAAACTGTTCACCGCAGCACTGGAGGACGTGTTTAAGTTTCTGACCTGGAATGGACTTGGCATCAACATAAACGGCGAGTATATCACTCACTCACCTTTGATTCGCTGACGATATCGTGGTTATGGCTGAGATCGTGGAGGAGCTCAGTGTAATGCTCGATGAACCCAGTACAGTATTTCGACAAGTGGGCCTAAAAATAAACATGCCTAATACTAAAGTCATGACCAATGTCCATGTTACATCCACTCATATTGCAGTCGGAGGCTCGATGCTCGAATTTCTTGACTAGTACATATACCTGGGACAAATGGTTCGCTTAGGTTAGTCCGATTTCGAGAAAGAGGTCACACGTCGAATCCATCTGGGCTTGGCCGCGTTTTTTTTAACCACGGCAACGCGGTGTTATGACGTAGAAGATCAAGTTCTTTAACCAGTGTGTGCTGCCAGTGATGACATACGGAGCAAAGACGTGGTCGCTAACTATGGGTCTTGTCAAAAGGCTTGAAGGAAACGAAGAAATCCACAGGCACACCAAGGTAACTGCCATAACTCGCAGAATTGACGGCCATTGCGATAGAAAGGTTCTAAAGTGGCGACCACGAACAGGGAGACGCGGCGTGGGCAGACCCCTTTGGAAATTGGATCGATAACCTTATAAGCATGGCGGGCAACCGATGGACAAGGACGACTCACGATCGGCCAAAGTGGCGTCAATTGGGTGAGGCCTATTTCCAGCAGTGGACGTTTTTCGGTTCATAATTATGATGGTGAATCTCCACTTTTCGAAGAAGAATAATAATAACAAATTTATCTTTGATCCCTTAAACCAATAGATAAAGACGTTAAAGACAGATAATATATATATATATAGATAATAAACTTATGTTATAAGTATTAAATTTTGTTAGAACACTTCACTTGCAGTAAGTCGTTGTGTGTTCGTGCGGGATTAGACCGGTGTTAAAAGGGCAAGATAACAAACTATGACTCCTGAGCCTTATGTCAATCCAATAATTTTTTTTATCTATTCTATGAATAGAATAGAAATCTTTGACACTTGTCTAGGGCCTCTGGACACATTACAATCTTTATTCAGTTTTGTGCATCTCTACACTTTATATATTACGAACAAGTTACATTACTACTATTAATATTGATTACACAGCTGTTGAAATAGTTGACAATATCTTTGTAATTAATACTAGGCTAACTCACGCTATTGTCCGACTGAATAGAATAACTACAAGTTTGTGAGATCGCCTGAGGCACTCGCTAAAAGCATGCAGCAAACTAGTTTGTATACCCAGGAGATTACGCAAGACAAAGCTTGTCACTAAGCCTTTTAGAATAAATTCGTCTATGGGTGTTGATACATCTTTAACTAATTCTGTCCTCTGTACATGTGGACTCGGAGGATAGAAACTTTTTTTGTTTATTAATAATTAATTATTTTTTGATTAGATTATTAGAGAGATTGTTGTCGTTGTTGAATGCGTTTTTATTTATCGGACAGGGAAGTTACATATAACGGTAATTACAAATTTTGATATCATGCGTATTTAAATACATTATTTGCTAAACGCAGCTGCCTAAAATAAATAAAGATGACCAGGCTGTGACAAAGCAAAGAAATAGTAATGAATCTTGTATGTACCTACCTACAATATTAAGGTGTTTTTGCTGTTCAATCGCTGCGCGAATACCTCTGACTCGCTTTTAATAACGGTTTCGCATTTTTGAACATCGTTTAGGACCTGACGTTTGCATGTTTTGTGAGCAAAGATTTTAAAAAGTACCTAGAACATTTTTGTAGCAATGGCGGTAATCAAGCATATTGTTTAGCAGTAACCGATGCAAAAGAGGATTGTGATATCAGCAATGCGTATATAATTTTATACAACAGTAATGAAATGATACAGGGCTGATTTTTTTGGGTTATTGAACTTGTATGACTAAAATAATATTATAACAATATAACATATTCATATTCAATTTCAAGTATTCATAAGGATGAATCCAGTGCTAGGATCATTTGTTATTCAAGTTTGGATATAACTGACAGTTTATTGTTGGCTAAGAGGGTACTAAATCACACCAACTTCGTAAGTCTTTACCGACCGTCTGGAGAACGTTGAAGTGAGAACCTCATGGATATTTATTTAAATCAGTATTGAATTAGAATCTGTTGGATTAGATTATTCAAAGTTTACGCATTATATATGTCACCGTAAAATTGTAAATACCGTTAGATTACAATCTATCTCGCTATGTTGTGAACTGTCGAAAGATGGTGAACCGTAACATACTTACTGCTTACAATTTAACGCGTAATCTAAGGGTATTTACAATTTTATGGTGACATATATTATATTATATTCATTCGTTCTTAAATAAATGCAGTGTTAAAGTTTATGCAAACACATCACATTTATAATTTCAGGTTTAAGTAAATCTAAATCAAATTCAAATCAGCCAAGAACTATCATTATTTATCTTTTTAAAAATAGGACATTTAATTAGCCAATTAGGCATCGCGTCGACCGCCTCACCAGCCACTAGATAGAATGATTAGCAGTAAGTATGTAGGTAGGTTTTATTCGTCTGCGAATAATTTTTCCAAATTTCTACTCAGTTTTAAACTAACAGCAGATTTTACCTCGTCAGTTAGAAACTTAAACCCATTACTATATTTTTAAGTTAAATTTGGCAAAGTAACCTAAACCGTTTACCGGATTTATGTGACTCAGCATTTCAAACTCTTGACAAACCGCTTAAAAACTAAAATCCGAGTTTGTAGTGCTTTGCGAACTCGCTTAATAACTCTGACACGTATACGATAGCAAAGAAAATATTGGTTTATTTCTGTCGCTGTTCCGAGGAAAATAGCCATCGAATCGAGCGAAAGAGCTTTTCTTGCCCCTTTATTTATGATTATTCTATAATACAACCGTAAAATACTCACAAATAAATATATCCACGCACATCCACATAAGAATCCAGTAAATTCACTATAATATATACACTCGTATTTTATTTATTCTACAAGCAAATAAGATATACGGGAAAAATTATTTTTTTGAGTGACAGCGGTTAGGCTTTTCGCTTCTCTATTCTATCTACCTTTATGTGTGTTCTGTTTTGAATAGCCTTATTATATGAATTTTTCTATCTTTTCAGACAATGCATGCTGTATACAAATAATTTGCCAAGAGTAGGCGGACATATAAGAATATAAATAAAGATGTCGAGCAATCCAGATGATTTTGTGGGATACTGCGTGCCAGAAGGGCATGCCTTTCAGCGAGTATACGTCCGCATTCACGGCTACATAGCGCTGATCATCTGCCTCCTTGGTTGCGCCGCTAATTCCGTAAACATAGCCGTACTCAGTCGCAAAGAAATGTCCTCTTCGACAAATTCAATTCTTACGGGGCTTGCTGTTGCCGATCTGCTCGTGATGATAGACTACATACCGTTCGCTCTACATATTTATACAAGTATATGCGCAGAACTTAATCGAAACTCATACGCTTGGGCAGTGTTTGTCTATTTCCATTCCATATTCAGTCAAACTTTCCACACAATATCGATATGGTTGACGATTACTTTAGCAATTTGGAGGTTTATAGCGATAAAATTTCCTCAGAAAAACAAGACATTGTGTAACAAGAAGAACACAAGTATTGCTATAGGTGTGGCATATGCAGTGTGTCCAATTTTGTGTCTGCCTATATATTTTGCTATGAATATTCAAGAAATTCATTCGTCGGCGTCAAACGGAGGCGTGAACGGTACGATAAACAATACGGATATAATAAACGCATCAATGAGCACCGAGCCGCAGTATGCGCTAACAATGACCCATAACAACGAGCTGCTGACGGCCATATTCTGGATATACAGTGTGTTTCTAAAACTTATACCGTGTGTAGTGTTGTCTATATTAAGTGTGTTGTTAATCTTAAAAATGAAATCCAGCGATCGAAGAAGACAGAAACTTTTAAAGAAGTCAGCAATATCAACAAATGAGGTATTTTTTTTAATTATAATGAAGATAATACACCTAGGTTGTAGAAAGAAAACATTAGGAAAATATAATTTTACTAGCTTAAGCAAAAGGTAGGAGGAAAAAATCTCCAGTTTTAATCATTGAGAATTAGTAATTCATTTAAAAAACCTCACCACTGATTGACTGATTAGTTTCATCGATTATAATGAAAAACTTTATATGAAACACGAAATCAAAGTCTATTCCTTTGATCACCTCGGTGTTCATAGGCGACTCTAAAGTGTTCTTTAAGCATCTGCAAGTATAATCAGGGTTTCAAGTAGTATAATATATATCGTTATGATTATTTTTTAAGTATGGCAGTAATACATTTATTAGTATGACGCTATAGGTAAATTTTTATATTGATTTAGAAATCATTAACATTATCATCAGTTTTCGTTTCTCGTCTTCTACCCAGTAAATATGTATGGACACACACATATTTATAACAGATCTTGTATATAATGTCCTATATATATATGACCTACATACTGAACACTTGAGAAGGATTATAGTTTGTGCATAATTTGACCAACGGATAGATAAGTTATCTAATCTCTTAAGTTTATGCTGGCAAGTTGTATCTCGATTCAAAATTTATGCAAAGTGTATGTATGTACGAATCTTTCGTACACTTTGCATAAATATGATCAATAATTGCCAAACAAAATAAAGATGTTAGATTTATTCCACAAAAGAAAATATAGTGTGCCTATAATAACGTACAACAATTCGAAAAGAATTTTTTATTTTTTTGTTTATTTTTATTTGTTCTATATCTAGCCTCTTTCTTAGATACGTATTAATGATATGGGTAATATTAAGCGACGGATTCGTCATCTATTTATTAAAAAGTAATTTTTATTAAATATGTAAAGGGTGAAAAAGCTCGGCTGAATGAAGATGGTGGCAAACGCGGAGGGGGTGGAGGACGAACTGATCGCACTACAAGGATGTTAGTCGCGCTCCTCGGCCTGTTCCTAGCTACAGAACTGCCTCAAGCTCTCTTCGGTCTACTTACGGCCATTGCTCCGCATCTCTTCCAAATATGTTACTACGCTTTTGGTAAGCATGCATATATCTAAGGACTCATGTTATGACACTTGAATATCGACTATTTTATCGCATAATAGATGTAGATCGTGTCAATAGATCGCTGGCTATTCACTCTGCCCGGCGAGAACTCTCTCTTCAGTAGTTTTCAGTCACATGAACTATCAAAGATGCTATTTGTTAAGCTCGCTCGGTCAAAATACTTGCCGCGAGACCAACCAGCGGTAATTCTATTCTACCTACAGCGCGAGTAAACGCTCTTGTTGCTGTTCGCCAATTTGTGTCTGCATTATTATTATATAGTTTTTAGTTAGGTACCTAGTTCTTCACTTATCGTTTGTCGTCGGCGGTGAAACAAGTGCCTAAAATGTTATAATATTTCTTAACATATTCATCAAAGAAGATACTTAAACAACACACTCGGGTGTACTTTCCTATAATACAAATTTTACGTTGTCATGAGCCGTTACGAGAAAATATTGCTTATATTCATAGTGTTGTTCTAATCTAATGTCGCGAAATGAGGTATTGTACCGGCAAAAATAATAAAACCTTGAGGTTTAAGCAAAATTAGTGACGTTTACACTAGGTTAATAGGATAAATATTGTAAGCGAGCCGACGAACCGTCTATCATTGTGAACGGAGGCGTAGTTTAGGGTCACGCTATCACAATTAATTATACGAGTAGGTTACCATTCTGTAATCTTTAACGATTACCCAACCGTAGAAGGTATTTCCTGCTGATTCAACGACAACATGAGTTATCTTTCGATACCAATAGTAGGTACCTATTTTGAAGTGTAATAAAAAAACAGAATTCTACGTATATCAAGCAGGTGTTAATTGCGATCTTGCAATATTTTAGTAACACATGTTGGGTTATTATAAGTTTTGAAATGCTTTTAAAGTATGGACATTACTTTAAAAGCATTTATATCGTACAACGCTAAATTTAAGTAATAAGCATTTAACGCCGAATAATTGAGTACCTTGTTGCTGTAATTATTTGATATTGAAATTGTTTCCACATATTTGAAAGCTTTACAGCTTTTTTAATACATTGAAAAACATTATTCTTTTACTCGTACATTAACAAAACTGGTTCAGGCAATAAATTATTTAAGTAAATCATTTACAAATGCTTAAAGCCTACAAACCATGAATCGCAGACCCAGATCAGCGATTAATCGCTACGCATAATTTATTTTAATGTGGTACACTCTGAAATATTTATTGTGTTTCCGAAATTATCGGTAAGAAACGTGTGGAACTTGTCGGTAATATTTCAAAACAAAGGTTCTCCGCGATTGATGCCATATTATATAGGATATATGTACCATGGCAAACCATATGATGATAGTGATGTCAGACAATACCAACACATGAATGGATATCACAGTACTATTTTGTATTTATTATCGGCAGACTCTGCCTGTTATACCTACCATGTAGATACTTCGAAATTCCATTAAATGATACGGCAATGCGAAAGTGTTAAGTATTTGATTTGTTACTCGAGATTGGTAACGGCACGTTTCAAGAGAACCAAGAAAAAGTTACTTCAACTGTTCAGCACAGTTTCATAACTGTGCCGTACATTTATCTAAGTAACTTCACTGTGTCTGATGGGAAGTACTCAATGGGATTCAAAAGTGGAAGCTGCCATTCCAAAGGTCATCGTTTCAAACTGCTGACATGGAGGGCCTCCAATACGGCGGCTTCTACTTTTCATTATTAACGCAGGAACTCACATCACCTCTTACCGCATCGCCCTTGGCTTTCTGCATGAGCTAATTGTTGAGCACGTAACAATCAGAAAGGCACAATAAAGATAGAAATTTTCAGTTTTGTTTTAAGGCTGCAGAAAACAATGTTAGAATAATTACACCCTTACCAAACGTCCAGGCGGACGGAGTCACGGGCACAGCTAATTATTTCACAAATCTTGAGGTTTTACTTTAAATTCAAAGATTTAGGGTCGTTTTATGTTGTTTTTGTTATATAGTTACATAACAAGTGGTAATAAATGTGCTCGTTTGTAAAAACTTGCATAATTTCTTTTTTACGGAACGTACCTATACTTACTGCCGCCTATTACCTACCGGGATAGCCATAACAAAAAGTTCTTACGTATTATTTTCAAGTATCATTTAGTTTATTTTGTCTTCTGTGTATTATTTGTGTGTGATTATTTTTTTTTTATTTGTGATTCATTATATTATCATATCGGTCCATTATTATCCCACTGCAGGGTAAGACCTCTTTTCAAATAAAAAGGTATGAGCATTAATCGCCACGCTTGGCGCAAGCAAGCACGGATTGGCGATTTCAAACATCATCAACTTTCATAAACATCGTGAGGAAACCTGAATGGTTTCCTTATGATGTTTCCCTTCACCGTCAGTAATGTTCAGATAAACTTAGAAAATACATATGATTTGAAAAATCACATTAGTACTTGCCCGGATTCGAACCCCGACCTCGTGTTTACGAAGCGGGTGCCTTCACTGATGAGTCGTAATGACTCATTTGTGATTAATTAATTGAAATTGTGATCATATTCTTTATGTATATACATATATTTTGTTACCCTTGATTTTTTTTTGTTTGTTGTTTATTTTTTCTCTAAATGTTTGTTAATGCTTTTTGTCTCAACTTCAGTTATAGGCCTTTCAGAATATCAGCGCTATCGTATAACAAGCATAGCTCAGTACTGAGAAAGGTCCCTTTTCTGTTTCACCTTCGTTTTTGTTTATCCTTTTTTAAATGTTTTACGATTTTTTAGGAATCATTTTGTCGTTTATTTTTTGTAAATTACCTCTACAACTAGTATATCGTTAGGATATATAAATCAGGAGAAAAGCAAATGTGTTTTATTGTAGAATTGGAGAGAAAATATTATCCAATAGTCGTCTGTAGTTTATTGAGGATAAATTTGTAGACGTTGCAAGGAAGCTGATTGGTGAATCATTTTGGAAAATACATCATCCATCGACAATATGGCAAGCTATAAATTCAGTAAAATATGTAAACCATATAATAATATTATACATAATCAGTACATTATTATTATTAAATTCCGCCTATTAAAATATCTTGCTTGTTTTTTCATTATGGTTTCATTATTCAAACGTCGTAAAAAATGTAAAATGAGAAATTTTATTGTAGGTATCTTTTAATATTATTCTAATGAACGCAAGATGAAAATAGTGGACTTAGCCCCGCCATGGTATCGCGACTTCGTCCAGCCATAAGTCGCTCTCATCTACCGGTTGCCCACCCCTCACTGTTGTATTATAAACAAATTGATTTGATAAAATTGTTTTCTAAACAACAGCTATTGTTATTAATATTAGAAGATATATGACCTGTTTGTTGCAGTCCCAATTATGCTTTACTCAGGAATATCTAATAATTGACCATGGATATTCTTTGGTATCCGTCGATGTATTTGTACCGACAGAACTTTAAAATCAAATATGTATCAATAAAGCGAGCTGAAATACTCTGTACTTTTAAAACATCTGCAATGTGCGTGCACAACTTTCGGATTTGTATAATGACGATAATATTAGTAAAGCTGTGTTATACCAACTTAAAATGGTCATTAACGATGTCCCCCCCAACGGGGTTCTCGCCTTGTCGCGGCGGGGGGGCTTAGTCGCCGTGGTTACCAAGGACCACGGTGAACCAAGAGGAACCCCAAGGAGGCGCCGCTCCTCTGGGCTTTGCCGATAAGCCCACGATGGAGCGGCTCTGGTGGGTTGCGGTGCTATTTGGGCGGCACCGCAACTGGGTCGGGCTGCAGTGTTGCTTCGGCGACACTGCGGCTGAGGAGTGGCAGGGCCGCGGCGGGAGAGGAGTGCCGGTATAACGGTGCGCCGCTCTCCCTACCTTCCGCGGCCTCGGCGGGGCCGCAACCGCCAGATTGCGGACGCGGTGGGGCCGCAGGGGAAGAGGAGTGTCGGTATTGCGATGCGCCGTTCTCCCTATCCTCTGCGGCCGAGTTGGCCTGCAGGCGGCGATCGGGCAGTCGCCGCCCGAACAGCACGGGCCCGAGACGGCAGTGCGCGTGTTCCGCACGCGCCTCTCGAAGGAGGGGGGGCTAGGCCCCTAAATCGGACGGGGCCCGCTCGCGGTGAGCGGGCCATGGCCCGTCGGGGTCGAGGATGAATGCGCAAGCGACTCCCGTGACCCCGACACTCTGGCCGTCT
The DNA here is from genome assembly GCA_963082885.1 of Parascotia fuliginaria. Classification (NCBI taxonomy): domain Eukaryota; kingdom Metazoa; phylum Arthropoda; class Insecta; order Lepidoptera; family Erebidae; genus Parascotia; species Parascotia fuliginaria. The sequence goes on along the minus strand of OY720174.1, from coordinate 9,258,449 downwards.
GGAGGAACACCGTGGGTTTTAGTCGATATGCTGGCCGCGCTTTGAGTGCGGTCGGAGAGTCCGACATAACCCCCGCCTTGCCCGGGCGGGTGCGTATGCGTAATGCATTTCCCACGTAAAAAAAAAAAAAAAAGGTCATTAACGATGTAACTATGTAACAGAACAAACTGACCTTAGTTAAAATAAACATGCTAAAATGAGCCTTTAAAGCATTTGTAAGTCTCTATTGAGGATGGTTGCCCAGTTCATAGAAAACGTTAACCCAAACTTTAAATTGGTGAGAGACGAACTGCCCAGTGTAGATGGTGTGAGCTTTAAAGACAAATAGGTTTTAATTCCTAAGTCGCTAGGGGTGGAAATGTTAAAAATAATCACGATAGGCACCTAGGGATAGATCGTTGTAAAAGACGCGCAAGGGAGGTTTTGTTTGAGCCAGGTAAATCGAACGATATAGAAGTTTGATAGGAGAATTCGAATAAATCTTGTAAAGAGGCAATGATACTATACCTAAGTTGCTGTTGAATATAATAGGAACTGACTTATTTTAATATAGAAAAAATACACAATATTGGATAGTGTCTAGACAAACCTTTTAGCCTCAAAATTTATAATAAGCTTTGATTTTACACCTTCCATACATTTTTGGGCCCAAATGTAATAAGATAAGACTTGTCAATTAATAGCTAGTGTATTAACGTTTACTGAAAATTCTGGACATTTTAAGTGAAAAGCTACCTAGGTCAAAAGATTTGGTGAAAGTAAGGTTAGTTATAAAATATCAACCTCTGTTAAAAAACTTTTACCTACGTAGTTTAATTTTATTCTGTAGTTTGTGTTCTAAATTATCAGGTATTAGATGTTAGCTACTGTAAGAAAGTACCTATACCTAGATATCTATACACAAGTCCTAAACGATGTTGCTGCCTAATACTGTCAAATAGAGCCTAAGCGACCTCTGTAATAGCTAGTGTTTTAAAAGAAAATTAATATATGAAATCAAAACACAGTAAAACACTTAGAATGCAAACGCACGGAACGAACGAACGAGTGTTTTTTTTTACTTTGTTTGTTTCATTGCGTACTGTCAGCACAGATTAAAAATACAGAAATAATTAAATAACTCGATCGTATGGGCAAATCAAGCCACATTTCATTATATTACATTTTGGCCCAAAAGTCCCCGTCTCCTCTCTTTTGTAGGTACTCAATTCAGATAAAACTTTGCCTGTGAAAGGTTACGGAAAAAATATCGAAAGCCTCTCAAATTTTTGGAACACATTTGTGCCACCACGCAAGTTTACAAAGAAAATAAATGAAATGTTTTTTGTAAAGTCTTTTAGCATATTTGATGTTTTATGTATTTGATAAATGTTAATTTAGGCATAGAAAAGGTTATGCAAACAGAAATGTATAAACCACTAACATAAGTTTGATACGAAATTCGAATTGTTTCTGATTTAATAACGTTTGCAAGCTTGAGTACCTACATATTTTGAGATAACGTTATAAAGGAATCCGATGGCCTTTTCATTTTTAGTCAGTGAGCAATGTTTCACTGCTGTCACCAATGTTCGCGCTATATTCTCCTAATTGTTAACTGTAGTGGAAATGTCTGGATGTCACATGTTCAGTCCAGTTCAGTAAAGTGGAAAATTACGGCTATTCCTATCAGATAATGCTTACAAGATGGTTACCCGTGATTTATCACCTATCCACATACATTACATAGATAATGTTGAGTCTGTCAAAATAACTGTGGGAATGGGAATCGAAAAGGTTCATTTCTCTCACGTGTAACCTCTGAAATAAAACATCCCTACAATTTTCCGGGTGTTATGACATGTCCTTCATCAAACAAGATTTAAGGAGAGAAATAACTTAGCGGTAGGTAGCGGTTTCGCTAACCCCCGGCAGCGATAGGTGGGTCGCTGACCTGTCTGCTTCTTTTGACAATAAAAAAAGGAAGGCGACTTTTAGTCGAGCAAAGGTAGCGTGCAGATTCCAAAAGAAAAGATGTTTTTTGCTGTGACTAAAATGTTCATAGTGGACATAGAGAAACTCTTTCTTTTGCGTTAACAATTCAAGTGCGTAATTCAAGATAAGGTATATCTATATACTGCAAGTTGCGTCGTTGATGTTGATGCTATATGTTATTTCCTAACAGATCATGTGATCAATGTTTGTATAGTCGACGACGTTGTACAATAAATAGCGCTTTTGGTATTTACTTTGAGAACTAAATTCTCGAACAAGTGTTTTTGTCACAAAATAAAAAATAAACACGCACTCATGGTTGCGCCAGCAATTAAATTAAATTATTATTTTTTTAATTCCTTAAAAAAAATTGCTTTAGGAATTTTAATACCTCGTATTTATACCTACTACTTAGTATTAGTGCAGACATAGGCAGAGAATTCTATGCATATCGTCCATACGCGGTCTAATCTTCGCAGTTCTCAGTTTGTAAGGGCCGTCTCAGCATTTAAAGCGCATAAATACTAGCTTCTAAGATCAGTGCCTATACAAGTAGGTACCATACAATATAATTATTTTTGACAAGGACAAAATATGATTACGGGGTTTTTCTTTTTCGTGGTAAACTCATTACGCGTTCACACCCGCGATAATAACCGACCAGCATACTGACTAAAACCCACGGTGTTCCTCCAGACGGCCAGATGTGCCAGGGCTAAGGGAATCGCAGCCCCACCTCTAGAGGTGACAGCCCTCATTCCCGACTCTCCTAGGAAAGTCAGGCTTACGAGTTGGCAGTTCAGTGACAGGAGGACTGACATAAGTCAAGCTCCGATACAGCCCCGCTCCACACGGACTGTCCACTATGCCCTCTGCTGTTCAGAGGGACATGCGGAGAAATCCCGACAGGGCTCCTCTTGGTCTCCCGTGGAAAAACGTTCCACGGTTACTCAGCCTCCACGCCACGGCAAGGCGGAAACCCCTCGTGGGAGAAGATTACAGGCCTATCTAAACCCTGTTTCATTACTTTTAATTTATAAAACCAGACATGATGGGAATTATAATGGTAACGTTTAATAAAATTAGTTTTGCATACGCTCACAGATTTCGAAGACCTTCAGATAAACGAACAATTAATAAACGTGAGACAGAACACGTGTATGTTAATACACAGTTTTCGTTTATTTAAAGTCCTTATTTTTTATAATTAATACTATTTTTATTGTATAAATGAGTTTAAGAATAGGCGTGTTCTTAAAATACAGACTGTTATTAGAGACCTACTAAGAGAATTAATACATATTGTATTTATGCTTAATGGAACAGCAGCATCTTACAAATTGCTATTATTACTTTATTTTCTTATCAATTTTTATATTGATTCGATACATAGTAGCTTTCTGATTTAGTTGACAATAATTTTAAACGCTCTTTCGTTATATTTAAATTAATTCCAATGTAATTTACGCCAATTATTAGAAAAGGTTTTGGTCATACAAAGACTTTGAAGAAGAGATGAAGTTGTTGAGCCCGAAATCGTTATTGCCCGTTAAAAATTAAGTTGTCGAAGGTTCACTAATTCTACATCAACTGACTAAGTATTGACTACATCCAAACTTGAAGACCTAAAACTGTTGAACTAAATGTATTCATCCTAATAAACAACCAGCTAGATTGTTCATTAACATGAATATAACTAAGAGACTAAAAATACGAGTACCTACAATGCTAATAGTATTAAAAAGTACCTGTTACTATTGACATACTAATTCTGTGTAGCCTAATTTGGGTATTTAGTTGTTTAAAAAATAATATAGTTGCAGTTATAAACAAGACGCGTTTAATACTATAGATGTAATAAAATGCCTGACATGTGATAATAGGATAATTTTTTACTACAACTTAAAGGTAGGTACATTTCAACAAACTCTAAACATTAAAAAAAAATATTAGAATTTTTTACTTGGTCATGTAGTTTCTAGTCTAGAAATAGACCACCTCATCTCTTTTCGTGGGTGGCGTAAAAATAAAAAGTGACTAAAATGAATACCAACAATAAGCTTCTTGTATTCCATTTCATATAATTACTTGGTAAGCCAGAGTAATATTTGTTGCCCTAATTGGAGTAGTTCAACGGAAACCATGAAGTTCATAGCCTTAGAAGTACCTATGCTACTTATAATGTTGTTTCTATGGGTGGCTTCAGTTGCTTTTAAGGCAGCCTCTGTACCGGAAACAAATTAGATTGCGTTCTGCGTTGCAAAGGAAAGTTTATTTACATAATGTTAGTATCAAGTAGAGACGTAGGGACGCCTGAGGTACAGCCAGCAGTGCCTTTAGTACTTCTGAGCTATATAAGCAGCGATTACCATGCATCATCAGAAAGATAATATAAATAAAACCTAGTTTTTCGTCTACATCACGAAATAAGTTCAAACAATTCGTGTATCTACTTGGAGAGCGTCCAACTTGGTCTGGACAATTTAGATATCAGTGCATTGTTCGTAGTTGTTGCGTGTTTAGTAAAATGACATTTTTATTACCCAAGACTTACCTTACATTAAGCCAGTAGTTTAGTCGCTATTCTAGCGAACTAAAATGTTCTAAAAGATATCTAAAAAAACAATCGAATGAAAACCTCATAAATGTTTGCCTCCATCATCTGTCATTTTTGTACTTTTGTAATTCTTTTTCAAAAATCTCTAAACATAATGTATCTTTGCCGTGGTAAATAAACCTTCTCTTCAACTTCTTGACATAATTAAGTTTCGTAGGGCAATTAGATTGCGCTTAGGTACTAAGTTTGTTGATGAAATTAAGCGACTTAGAAGCCATATATGTAGCAAGACTAAAATAAGGTAAACATAAATGACTGATGAATGACACTTCACTCGAAATATTGTTTAATTCACAAGGAATATTAATGTGCTTCTTCAGTAGTTAAGATGAAACATCAGAGAGAACAATCATGAAATTGCTTACGCGTCTGTGAAGTATCGTCATACATTTATTGTTTAATCAATGTAAACATGAACTTAATTTAAGATTTAAAGCGTTTATTCTTTAAGGTCATAAGTAGAGCGGTACAAATAGAGGTGTATTTTTTTACAAAAGTGTTTATTTACAAATAAACACTCTTTAGTCAAAATAATTTGAATTCACAATTTTGGACTCGTAGCTTTAGAATGAGTCAGCATGGGTTTACCTAACTGGTGAGAAGGCGCCAAACAGAATATAAAAAGTTCTCAGAATATATAATAGAGGCGCTGCTGTTGTATTTTTAATACAAGTACGTTTATTTTATGTTATCATAGGTGTAAAATGCATGACTCATGGCAGAGATACTGCATATTGTTGAAACTTTTTCATAAAGTTATATACCTACTTACAGGAGTATATATCTATTCGTTGCTATTTCAATATAGGAAGGTAAACATACCGCGAGCATTGGAAAGACGTAGACAAAACTTTGTCAATATTCCGTAAAATCAACGCAAAACTTTCGAGATTTTTTTAGCATCCAATATACCGAGCTCGCTGTAATCAAAATCTGAGTATCGAAATAAATGCATATTATATAATCTACAGTCTACTCACTTCTAATATAGAAGGTCGATGTATATTTAAGAGGTACAGTAAACTGTACAATTGGTTAAATAATGGATTACATATTGATATAGTTAAGTATATCGGCATCTGATGTAGAAGACGCTTTTGTGATGGTTTCTTGCTATGTTGACAAAACTGGATCTCGGCGGTGTGTCAATACGGTATTGATAGTCAGACATGACGAATTGCCAATATTTCTTCATCCTTTCAATACAATAAATCACAATATCAATCATACTTATAAAGGCTTTCAATTGTCCTGTAAAATCAGAGACCGGTCAAAATTTGTTTGAAAGCAGGGAATTTTAGCATTCAATTGAACATTATATTCAATATTAAAATTTACTATTTAAATTTACAGTAATAAATTGCGTTTCTTGACTTGTTAATTAATGAACGATAGTTTTTAATTATGGCTTTTTCTTGACAGGCGAGGTGATGGATTTAATGGCGCTTGTGGGCTCTGCAGTCAATTTCGTGCTGTATTGTAGCATGAGCCGTCAGTTTCGATGCACATTTACAAGACTGGCGAGGAAGGTGTTGCCCATGGGCCGTGCGCAGGCAGAGCCAAATACGGCTTTAAAGGCGTAGCGTTCCCGAAGCGCGACCATCTCCACGGTCGCTCATCTTTAAATTAGACACTTAACAATCACAGTCAGTTTAGTATAATATACAGCGTACTATTTAGTGACATGACTGTTTAACTGCTCTTTAAAATAGCAAACTTTTAAACAATTATCAAATAACTTGCTAGATCAAGATAATTTTTATGAAGCTCAGTGAACGCATTTTCTAGAACAAAAAGTGAACTTTTCAGTTTATAAATAAAAGTTAAAAGAGGTGCTTACTGGGACTTATGCTATGAACCAAATCGTTAATATTGTCTATTGTGTACTTAGTATTAAGTTATTTAGTATGTACAGTAAATTTATTAGTAATGAATTGAAATGAATGATCGATGTACAATTTATTTATTTATTTAAGTTGATTTTGCCAAAAATTAAAGCCTTATGCCTTAAAGCCAATAATTGGATTTAGAATACTTTTCTATTCTGATACTTTCTGGTATTTGCCTAACTGCCGAAGTCAAGGAGGGTAAAGTATATATGTGGGTATGTATGTCTATTTCTTTGGCACGCTCTACAGCCTAAATGGCTTGATGCATTTTAACTGAGGTGTCTTTAAATTAGTTTCGATTATGGGAGTGACATCTAAGTTTGTTTGTTTGAACGGGCTAATCTCAGGAACTACGAGTCGGATTACATTAATTATTGTTATATTGGCTATGTAACATCACGCTACTGGCAACGGGAGGAGAGCAGTAATCACAGATGTAACTTAACGCGGGTGAATCGCGCCACGGAAAGCTAGTGGGGATATAAAATTTTAATGTAGCGTCAGCACAAGAAAAATAAAATGGATTTCTTTTGTTTCACTTTGTGTTAGGCAGGCGGACTATTTGTTTTTAATAATACGAGTATATATTGTTTGTTGACTTCAATCGAGATGCTTTTGTTTTCTTTGATCTAGACAAAAACCTGTCAGTAAACTCATGACGTTAGTTTTTCATAAAAGATTTTAAGAAACGAGCAAAAATAAGCGAACCTTAGAAAATCGATGTTACGGAGAATACGTATCTTTAATGATATTAATGGGCAATAAAATTATTAGTAAAGAGGGTTTTAGCTCTCGTGGACATTACACGCTTTTGCACAGTTAAATGTTACAGAACTTATTTATCTGATGCACGTAAAGTTAATGAGAGGATTAGTAATAATGTTTGTAATGACTCCATAGAAATTTGTGAGGAATAGCAACAGGTATGGATAGGTATGATTTTAGAACATCAGTATGCTTATATAATAATGGTAATGATATGCAATATTGAACACAAATTAGTATTTTCAATTTTTATTATTAGAAACTTCGCCGGCGTGCATAACACTATCTCAACAACTTGTCTTTATTGTAACATTGCTAACCCACAAACGCTAAAGCATTACTATTCATAGAGACGTAAATAGATTAAGTAAAACAATAACTAGGTACTACAATAGCAAATTATAATAATAATATAATAATAATATTCTACCACATTCACACAGCGCCATCTAGCCCCAAATTAAGCAATTATATTTGCTTGTGTTATGGGTACTAAACAACTGATATACTACTTATATACTTTTTTTTTTTTTTTTGTAAATACATACATATTATAGATAAATTACACCCAGACACAGAACAAACAATCATGCTCATCACACAAAGGTTTGTCCTGGGTGGGAATCGAACCCACGACCTCCGGCTTAGCAGTCAGGGTTACTAACCACTAGACCAACAGGCCAGTCAAAATTAAGATCATTGATAATAGATCTTAATTTGCTATTGTAGTAAGGTTGTTTTAGTGTTTACTTGGCACCAACTTCAAAATTATAAAATACTTATTCAATCATTCCGATTAACTAAATCAAAATACGAATTAATTTGTGCTAAGTAAATTTATTTTTTACTTTTTAGTTTCTTTTCTGTTTGAAGTCAGTTTTCGTTTGTTTATGATTATTTTACTTTAAGATTTTTAGTGACGGGTAGACCTATTTATGTGTTAGTTAAATTTGATGATGATACGATTGGAAGTAGAATCAAAGATGAAAATAGCTGGGTATCGATTACTCCTACTGTTGCAACTTTTCAGGCAACTAAAGTCTATGGAGATGTCTAGCGCCAATTGTTACCTTTGATTATAAGTAAATCAGTTACGGTATACAAGTTACAGGGAAGCTTTTTTTAGTGTACCTAGGTACACTAAAGAAAGCTGATAAAGATTTAGACAAGAAAAATTTCGCTAAGAGACAGGTGTATGTTGCCCTGAGTCATATTAAAACCGTGGAATGAATAGCGTTGTCTGTCTTAGATTCAAACAAGTTATTGCGTAGGCCACACGATGAAAGAGCATTGCTAGAGATGACGAAATTGCGCAACATAATTCAGTGTCAAATTGACGCATCAGTATGCCTAGTGGGTATTCCTAGGTAAAACTTCAATCTTAACTAGTAATTTTTTTTGTACGAACTGAACATTTTGACATATTGAACCAGATAACATGAGCCCAACAAAAGGTAACAGCTGTAAATGGATGAGAGATATACTCGACTATTAATGTCTCCATCACCAGGCCTGAATTACATTTATAAATTTCTTGTCAATAGCAATGAATTAAGTCTAAACACCGACGTCGTTGAGGAGTTTCCTCGACTGTCTTTTGGCTCAATCATCAGATCGACTCCAAACGTTCACTAAATAGTAGCCTTGAAATACTTATTGGAAAAATAAAAAATCACTAGTCGCTACTACGATTTTCGAAGGATCTTCTCGATTTCTATGGGATGCCTTCATCAGATCCTGGTTTCCTTATAATGGTACTACCCTTGGAATATCTACTTTCCAACAAAAATAATCATCAAAATCGGTTTATAAACGACGAAAATATCGGCGAACACACATAAAATAATATATACGGTCGGTAATATATAAGAAACTACCTCCTTTTTTTAAAGTCGGTTAAAATAACTTTCATCGTCATCTTGACTGTCATCAGCTAAAAGATTTGCACTCCTGCCACTCCACATTGGCAGACATTGGCTGAAAAGTAAATTAATAATACAACTAATAATGTACCTAATACAATTAATTCGATTGGTTTTTACATAGATACACGTACGTAACTTAATAAATTAAAGGAATGTAATTACGGTTAGTTGCGTATTTTCTGATCACGTCCCTTGCGCGTCGGAAACTGTAATCTAATACTATAAGTTTACGCGATTGATATGATGTTACATCTGTTCCATAGAATTTAGACGCGAAAAAAAAGACATTTACTATCAAGTTAGGAATTGCGACAATGCGACTAAGCGTACTCTGAAAATAACATTTTAAGTGGAAATATATGAAATGAATTCACGATGGAATCGTGTAGAAAGCAGGTATACGTATCTATGTCTAATATCGTTTCTCGCAGACTCGAGATATGTTGTCATCTCACATACTTTACATTTGAATTCTTAATGCCGTTAAGATGAAACGAGCATGTGAAATGTCAAGAAATATCAAATTAGAATTGCCTAATTTCAGTTACCAACAGCTTGCTTACAACTGAATAGTAACATGTCTATAGGCGTAAAGTATCTTCATATTACTAATATTAAAGGATCGACCTTCCTTAGTATGTGAACACTGCGTGAATTTGCATTGGTTTGGTTCGGCTCAGTTTGAGTTCATAGTTAAAGTAGATGAAGTTCGAAGGTAAAAAAAAATATATGTAGAAGAAACACAGATTGTTATTTTATGCAGAAAATCAATACCTAAATGTTTTGTTAATACAGAATAGATATACTTACTATACGAAACATTAAAGATATATATCAATTACTTATTAATTACATAATTGTGTATATAAACATATATATAAACATAAATTAATTTTGAACATGTTTTATCTATTGCTACTAGACCTACAAAGCAGACTTAGGCGATCCACACACTGCCCCGCACTACGCTGCGGGGTGCGTGGCGAATGAACATCTACACCGCGCGTGAATGCGTTTTCAGTGTGTTGCAAAACGCGTGATTAGTAGGTATACAAAGAGAGTTATTTACTAACAACGCAAGAACACGCACGCCCGCACTACGCTCTGTGATGTGGGGAAGTGTGTGAATCGTCTTATTGTCACAACGTGCAAAAAGCTAAATTATACTTTAAATTTTATTTTAATTATTTGAAAGAAAATAAAGAAAATTCTGAAAATCATATTAACCGTCTTCAAATCGGTGGTAGGTAATTACTTAGAAAATTACATTATCGGTAAAGGTGACTTTGAAACATGGGGATAGGGTTTAATAAAAATATTGCTACCAACATTTCATTTACGTAAGTGGACGGGCAGGTATAAAAATAGATACGTTTTACTTTCAAAATTGTATTGATTGAAAAACCAATTCGCCTACGATATATTTTCAATTTATTAGGTTTATAATGTTTCAATGCTTTTGACCAAGAGTTCGTTTTCCAAATAAACTAATTAACTAAAAAAAAATTCAAATCAATCAAAATCAAAAGTTCAAATTCATTCATACATCTATGCGCGTTATAAAATCGCGCCAATCACAATAATAGACATACATAATATCTATAAGTACTAGTGACTCCTGTAAGTTAGAATTAACTGCGAAAATTCTAAGAACACTGAATTATTTCATTGATGGGTCCCGGAAACTGCTAAATACACAACTAGTCGGTCGTGGAACCCGCCACGAATTTAATCAAAGTGAAATGGAGGAGTTTGAAATCCACGTAAGTAATAGTTATTATAGAATACATTATTCAAAGTTCTGTGCTGCCTATTTAAATTCACCTACTTATACAAAAAGTAGTTCAAACTAAGATAAAACAGTACCATCAAGCGCGGACGAAGTTTCATTAATTTTCGTTTAAAGTAAGAACTTTAGTTCTGGCGTAAAACTATGTACCCGAATATTTCTGTTGGTTACCGAATTGTTTCTGATATAATACCTATCTCTATATCTCTAGGACTAATGAATACTTTTTTTGCAAGTACTGCACTAATTATTTTAAAGATACCTGTTATGTTCTTTTGTGTATAATTAATTATATAGTGTACTTATTCAGTCTGTTGTAGGACTTGATCTCTGTAAAATCTAGTATTTTAATCATATTTGTCTACAATGTTATATGGTTTTATTCCTTCTACTATATTAGGATAGTAGCATCTAACCAATGATCTGTACATATATGTATATTTGAATGAGACGTAATAGTGAAATGTTCTAGATTTAGAATACATGAGTATGTAAATAATATCATTACCAGTAAATGTTCTGGTCATTGTAAATGTAAGTACGAATAACGCAAATTGTTTTTAAAGAACATTGTAAAAGTTATAAGTGAATCACCGGAAGCCGCTGAATAGCGACAATTTCCGAAATGTGTTGAATTTATCAATATTCGGTTAAATTTTATACATAATCGTAGGCTGGAAAATTGCGAAGTTATAAAATAAAATCAATGGCTTGTGTGTATATATCGGTATGGAAAATGTAAGATTAAGTACTTTTAGAAAATTGGATTTTTAACTTGTCAATATTCATGGCATAATCTTTATGAACCGAGGCGAGAATTTTCGAATATTTTCAGCTATATCGAGTATCCGTTAAAATGAATCCATCAAAGATTAAACTAAACATAACTTTTGTTATTTTATAAGTACTTTGCATGTAAAATTTGCTATTTCAACAAAGCCCCTTGATTTTATAAAGGATAAAAATAATATGATTTTAGTTTTCAAAGGATACAGTGATTAAAGAACATAATTTGAATAAGCTTTCACCTCTACAGACTGACGAGAGGTTGGTCTTCTGTCAGATAGTTGTTTTTGTTGAGTAAATGCAGAATGTAACAGCTGTTTGCATATTAATGAAACGTTGAAGAGCATCCATATAAAATAGAAAGCTTCCTTTGTAATATTTTATAGATGAGGTATCTGGTTACATATCACTATCAGTGAAAAGGTATAAGATGAGAGATAACAATAGACATTTTATAATACACAAAAAAAAGATGAAAATTGCCGTGTAGTTGAACTTTTTCCGACGTTATCTATTTACAAGAAATGAACCGTATCATAAGTAACATGTATCCTAGACGTTTGTCTTTGTCATATTGTGCCGTGTTCTCATATACCATACATATTTTAAGATTTCAGTGTCGACTTAAGAGTTACAAGTGTAGGTACGAGATATTACGGTGATTGCAGAAATGTTTGGTTGTATATATCATGCTCTTGAATATTTCTTAATACTCACATTTTTGCCTCTTTGTTGACTAATGTGAAAACGTTAATATTTCACTACTAGTGCTATTGTGGGTAGAATGTTTGCTTATACAATTCACGTTACAAAAATACCAACACTATTGTTAGAGCAGCAACTGTATGTATGTAAAAGGCATCGCTGTCTTGAGTTCTATCTAAGAGTCGCATAGAGGCAGTAATAAAAAAGAAAAGGCTCAGGAAAAACAGTATCTAATTTATTATCTGCACGAGTTGTACGTACAAATGCCATACAGTTAATATTCCTGCATTCTCTATCTATCGAGTGATGATCTCATTTGAATACAAGCCAATTACTAAAGTATGTCCTAGAATAAAACATATTTCGAAAGTCTAATAAACAACTTATTGAATCTGAAATAATTCTTGAACATTTTAGAAGAAGTAATAACTTTTTGTTTTCCAATATTTATAAATTATATTTTTTTGTTTTTGTTGTAAATTTGTAGCGAAGTTTCCAAATGGCTCTATTAGATTTTATTAATGTAATATTTAGTATCGTATTTGTATTTTTGAAGTCGCTTTAAATTGAAATATAGCTATGCATTTTCTTTAACAGAACATTTGTATAAAGTATGTCTAAATACAATTTTTTAAACATAAATACTTACATATAACAATATACGTTGCTAATGATGGAAAAGGTATAAAAAGACGTCTATCATTACACGTGTTAACTTTAATGGACTTCTTGTATAAAAGGTTAATGACTGATTATCAAGAATGTAAAGGTGTAATTTCTGACCGTTATTCTGTCAAATTTTGCATGATAGAATTGGTAGATGTTTTGTCAGAGGAAAAGCATGGTAAAGCACAGTAATCTTGAAGCGAATTTGTCGATTGATAATATTAATGCATTTAGTTGTGTACCTATAAAGGTGTTTAAAAAAATTAGGCGCAAATGTAATGTCTTTTCTAAATTCTCGGTTATGTTATACCTAATGGCAATCGCGCCCGCACATGTAAGATAAATAAATCGCTTCGTGATTTCTTAGCGTAAAGGGACCGAAAAACGAGTAACATATTATATAAATAAAATATAGCGATTCCATATTGTATGATGTTAATATTAGAGAATAGTTTCTCGCACAGATATATGTATTGTACCAATTTTGTATAAAGGATTGTGAAATCCGTATGTAGTTGGGATATGTAGTAGCATTATGATGTTGTGAATAAAGATGATGATACATATTTTATAATACTGGCCTAGTCTTGCGTATCTTATTACTAGCGAATTTCGTTTTCATCTATCTAAATTTAAACTAACTTTACGAAGAGCAAAAAATGATTTTTCGTATATTTGTTTGTTTGTATGTCCCAACACAACTCAAGATTTCGTAAAACCACTGATCGTTTTCCAGAACACAAAAATTATCACCACTATTTCGATATTTTAAATGATCTACTTTATTACCATCAAAGCAGAATTATTAATATACATAACTCGTCTATTCGTATTTTTATTATTATATGTTTTAATACCTTTTTACCAATAGGTGTAAGATTAAACATACCTGGTGAAATACATATAGTTCTGGAATTGTACTCCATAAGGAAAGGGTGAGTTTCGTTTATGATGATTAATTTAAAAAAAAAAAAATCTATAATATACGTTCTACTCTTAGTTTATCCGTGGCCTTGTTGCCAACTGCGTTGTTTTAACAAGAGGCGACAATAGCAGGTAAATTACAATATGTTTCACATTTTATGGATGTTATCTTAAATAATAATTAAAAACAACGTTTCGTAGAGTGATGTAGGTACCTTAGCTTTATGAAATGTAAAATTGTGTTGTTTGATGTAATTGTACTAAAGTTAGTTTTAAAGATGGTCGAAAACATAGTAGGAAATGTTATTTGGTTTTGACTCGTCTAGTTTTTCTGACACAAAATTTTATTCAGAACATAAATAAATTGTCTAGTAAAAAGAAGCAGTACTTACAAATGTGAGCAAGAAATTAAATGAATGAAGTTTTCTTAGGCTTATTATGTTAAATGTAAGATAACATCGCTGTTAAACCTTTAGGCTATTATGTAGACCAAAAACAGATTTAATGATTCCATGCATTCATTATCGTTTGTGGGTATGGTCACTTGGTAATACTCGGTGGTATACAAAGGCGAATATTAGCTGCGTAACAGTCAGATTGCGTCAAGCGACTGAATCAAAATTGTATTACGTCACAATAGTCAAACATGAAGACGGTTTATATTACAATCCTGTTCTTGCGTTTGTTGGCACTGTTGCAAAAGGATGTGAGTTTCCAAACGACGCAAACATTGTGTAATTCATAAAAAAAAACCCCAAATTGTTTTAAATATAGAAACCTAATGTACTTTCTTGTTCTGAATACGTTCCAACATAAATTTGTATTTGGCTTCATGTGGAGACCAAACTATGGCACTACACTCCAGCCGGCTTTTCACAAGAGCCTCAAACAATGCTTTTAAAGCCCCAATATTAATATAATTAATATATGTAAATTGATTTGCAGTTCGCAAAACAAACCCCAGATTCCGATAAGCCTTTTTACATGTATCGATAATATGTTTGCGAAAATTCAAATCGACTGTAAATCTAACTCCTAAATCTTTTACCTCAGTGACACGCTGCATGGGCGCTCCTTCCATGGTGTACAAGTAGTGATGAGGAGTACGCGCGCGACTAAACGATAACATGGAACATTTTGCCACGTCAAAAGAAAGTTTATTTTTTAGGCTCCACTTTACCACGTTAACAATATCCCTCTGCAGCATGTCACAATCAGTAACCTGTTCGATTTTAAGGACCAATTTTAAATCATCGGCAAACAGCAAAGGAGTAGAATTGGTAACTATTTCAGGTAAGGCGTTTATCATTATATTGAACAGTAAAGGTCCGAGGGTGCTGCCTTGACTCACTCCCGACTTCGTAAAATAGGGTTCATCATAAAACATACGCTCACCAAGAACCACTAGCTACCAGAACTAATATAGAAAACTAAGAAAAAGCTCATTCGTAACGTCAATTTTCTTAAACTATGTGATAATTTAATAATACTTATTAGAATTTACTATTATTGCAGTCTTTACGGTGTCTCTATATTATACTAACCTTCCGCGGCGCGGTTTCACTCGCGTCTTTGCTTACTGCTCTGCTCCCGTCACCAGTAGCGTAATGTTACATAGATTATAACCTACCTCAGGAACTGGGCTATTATACGCAAAAATAATTATTAAAATCCGACCGGTAGTTCCAGAGATTAGCGCATTCAAACAAACAAACAAACAAACAAACTCTTTCGCTTTTTATAGTAGTATAAATTCTTTAGGTTGTAAACAAATTGAATTAATTAAGGTAGTACATATAAATTACAGCTCACTTTATAGACCAAATTACATACCTACCTAAGTTTGTGAGTAGGTATTGTTGGTCATCAAAAAGTACTTAAAACTTTTCATTATAGAAATGTGTTATTAATTTCATATTTATACGTTCAGTTTTCTTTAATAGGTATTTCTTTTATGGAGAAATATTTATTTTAGTGAAACGTGGACAGTTTATTTTTGTTAATATAAATAACATGTTTTGATCATCAATCATTAATACGTGACCATTGTTGCCTTTTTATCACTCTTCACAATAATTAAATTTATTTATCAATGGAATGGTTTGAGTATACCAGCATGATAACATTGGTTGTTATGAAAGCTTAACTCATTGTATAGTGATCATAATTGAAAGTATGCTGGATCTAGAAGCTTGACGCAAGATTCTGTTTTTCTTAAAATAGGAGGAAATCAGTTTGATTAAGTGTGCGTTCCCATTATATCGTGTGTCGATTATTTATCGTTGAATGTGTGTCGTGTCGTTAGCATGCGGACTTATTAACTAAGTCAGCTTACCGACGTTTAATTACAGTCACATGCATGACAATATACAAAAAGTAGGTAGGTATACAAAGCGTTAACCGGGTAAGTAGCTAAAACGGCAAATAAGTCAATAGACGTAACCTTTCAAGGATATGGGGGAAAATACCCTTATGTTAACATAACATTGTTTATTTTGTCCAAATATTTATTCATGAACTACATCCACATTATGTGTATCTACATAATAATATGATATATTAAACAAACAGTTTTACGTGCAAAACTTATTTATGTTCATTATTAACTAGTCATATATGGGTCATATACTTACTTAACTTTATTAATAAAGACAAAAAATAAACAAACAAAATAAATGATGACATACGGGCTCCTTTTCAGATCTCAGCGTTCTAAAAAGACAAAATTGTTGAGTTTTAATAGTCTTCATTTCTATCAAAAGACGTCCACTGCCAGAACCTAAACATCTTAACTTTGAAGTTATACCTAATAATACTATTTAATAACAAGCTGATAATGCAAAGAATTCAAAAGAAAAACATACATTAGAAAGTGAATAAAACGCATAATATTTATATTTCAACCGCTTAAAGATTGCATAAAATAAATGATGTAAAAAGAATACCTAATGATGCTCGGTAACATGGACTTCTTTTGAAATATACGCACAGTTACGGAATATATTTATCTCTTTAAATAGAAATAAGGTCTCTTTTGTGGTTTGAAAGTGAGCCTCGCCGAGATTGTTTCACAAATTGGAACTGCTCGACTAAGAAAGTATTCCACCTTATATAAAACCGAATAATAAAAATATATAGCTTGTTAATGTTGCTTCCCTGTTGAGTAGGCTTGACATTCTGGTAGGAACAATAGACAGCATTTACCTGGCCTTTGTTTATAATACACAAGTAACGCTCGCTGTCTTTATTGTCTAACCGTGCAGGTTTAATGCTCTGGTATTAAAACAGCATTCAAAACTCTCCCTTGACCTATATTTTTGTTATAATCAGGTTACTTCAAACTGTTTTGTCTGCACCGTATGTCTGTGGTATTCAAAATAATGTAATGGTAATCAAATAAACATAATTAAAACTCTCAGAGATTTTTTAGACAATTTAACTTTTTATGGTAAGTGGTTATATAATAACAACCCTTGTAGGCGTTCTCTAGGCCGTTGCCAACTGTGAGAAGCGAAGGAACGATGAAACGAAATTAGCCTTTGACACTATCAGCCATCAACCGAAACCCAGTAGCACGGACTACTATTTACGTTGATGTTCTACGAAGTACGTAACATACAATAATACCGCATATATTGACTATTGAATTTTCTATTACAGCAGGCATAAAAATACGAATCGAAGAAATACACACGCATTCACGTCGTTTATGATGATGTGTTTATAACAATTGCTGATAAACTTAGATATAAAGCAAACTGTTAGCGCTTATTTACGATTGAAAATGTTTCTATGGAGGATAGATTTTTAATGTTGCTATTTATTATTAAGATATTGATACAACGTAACTATTAGAGAAGATTATTTGATATAATTGATGCCTAGGAGTTCTAATACGATATCATTTATTTTTAAAATTATTGAGGATGCTACATTTTAAGCTAAAGTATTTCAGCTATAGCATTAGATACTATGTAACAGACTATACTTACCGATACACAAAATGTCGAAAATAGTGTTCGTTCATAAGGTGTTTAAAAGGCTCTATAATTGACAGTAAACAATAACGCCTAAAAGCATTGTGTATCTCATGAGCACGTGTCGGAAATCTGCGAAAATCATCTTGGTCGTATCACACGACGCTGATGTTTGTACTGTGTTTATACGAGTAGTTCCAATTATTGCCGAATTCAAACATAATATTTATTAAATCTAACAGTATATAGATTGTATGTAAATGCAGGCATTTAAACACGCACGGTCAACTGTAGTAACTGTTCCTTATGAACTTTTGTAATAACAGGGAGTTAATGAAGACGTTGCCTGCCGTATGATAATAGCAAATAGCATGAGGTTTCTAATTAAGATATTTCATGCACGAGTTTCGCGTAAAAATTTAAAACAAAATAACCGGTAAATTTCAACTATAGAACGTGCGGCATAAAAACGTGTCAGCGTTAGTTGTGACGTCACGCTGAACATACTTATCCATACAATTTGGACGATGTTTACATGTATATCAAATTTGCTACTTGACCGCGCGTGTTTACCTGTCTAGCTCATTTACATACTATATTCTATATTCTATATTATACTATTAGATTTAATGAATATTATTTTTGCTATTTTCTTGGTACTTTAGTAAGTTTTTCTTTTCTAATCCGTATGCTAGCCGATATCAAAGTTTTGTGAATTTTGTATGAATATAAAGTAGAATTGTTCAATGAAATGTAAATTGAAACGTTAATACCTATTAGAATAATTTGATCCTAGATTATCGACTATAATATTCTAGGTATTTACATTAAGTACAAAGTTTAAACAATCTGTTAAAATAATTGTATATTTGGAACCTAACATAACAGGGTTTCCAGGTAATATTAAAGTAATAACAACGTGTGTTAATTAAGTATAGACGGCTAGGGTTAACAATATTATTTCGTTGAAGTAACTCAGTCTAAACTATAAGTGGGTAAATAGCCAGCTGCTAAAAAGCACCATCTAATAATAAGGTAAGTTATACAAGTAACTTTACAGAGTGTGTTTTTTAATATTGCACTTTGCGACTTTTTTAACCGACTTCAAAAAAAGAGGAGGTTTCTCAATTCGACCGTATATATATATATATATATATATATATATATATATATATTTTTAATGTGTGTTCGCGGATAACTCCATCGTTTGTAAACCGATTTTGATGATTGTTTTTTTGTTGGAAAGGAGATATTTCATGGGTAGTACCATGATAAGGAAACCAGGAGCTGATGATGGAATCCCAGAGAAATCGAAGAGAACTTTCGAAAATCGTACTGACGTCTAGTGCATTTGTTATTTTTTTCATTATGTATTTTAGGGGACTACTATTTAGTGAAGGTTTGCAGTTGATCAGATGATGGAGCACAAAGACAGTCGAGGGAACTCCTTAACGATTTACAGCAATTACTTGGTGTTTGGATTTAATTCATTTCTAATGATGAGAACTTTGCTCCCATATGGGTTATAAGTGCCATTACAGGTGACCATAGACAGACGAGGGAATTCCCGACTGTCTATGGTCACCTGTAATGGCCACAGCAGTCATGTCGGGCTTACTTCATA
Source organism: Parascotia fuliginaria (assembly GCA_963082885.1). Lineage (NCBI taxonomy): Eukaryota > Metazoa > Arthropoda > Insecta > Lepidoptera > Erebidae > Parascotia > Parascotia fuliginaria. Next base: position 9,238,808 of record OY720174.1, on the reverse strand, counting down.
CGGTTCAATATGCCAAAATGTTTCGTGTTTACAAAAATAATACCTAAGTAAGATTTAGGTCTACCCATCACTAAAAATTGTAAAATAAAATAATTTTAATAAAAAGAAAACCGACTTCAAGCAGGAAGGAAACTAAAAAGTAAAAAATAAATTTACATAGCACAAAGTAATTCGTATTTTGACTCAATTAATCAAAAATAATTAAATAAGTATTTTGTAATTTTTAAGTTTACACATATCTTTACGTGCTGCTTGTGTTACATTGGTGCCACGACAAAACTCGTTTTCAAAGGTAGGTAACTTTTAAGTTCGGTTTTCACTGTCACAGATTTTGAGAAATTATTAAATCTGTTAAAAATTACAATTTAAACGTTCAGTTGATTATAACATTAAAACCAATCACATTTAACCTAATGAAGCCCATATAAACACTAAACCTTTTCGTATTAATATATTAATGAGACTTACATTAACAAAATCAGTGTTACTCGTTACCAAGAAGGTTGATAGGAAAACGTTTTAATTATGTAACAGTAATTTGCCTACGTTCTGAGACATTTACTTAGTATTGTAAGGCCCTTTATTTGCTTACAGTTACAATAGAAACGTTCTTGTATTGGCGAAGCTTGAGTGAATAGCCCCCTTTAGTTATGCTCAGCTTGTTTTAGACAAACACGATGACGTATTATTATTTTATGAATAATGTTTACTAACTAGGGATATTGTAATTCTAAAATTAAATACGTTAACACATTTTGTCGGATGTAAAATTAGGTACTTATCTAAAACATTTTAGTAAACTTCGACTTTAATAAAAATATGTAAGCATAACATAAATGGAAACAGGCCAACATAATATTTAGCTTGATGTCATATACCGTCATAGTAATGTACCGTCATGTTATGGAGTTACCACCACAGGCGAAGATTTATAAATAGAATGCCATTTACATCACATAACTGTTAGGCACGCTTACACTATCTAACTTGCAGAGAAAATAAAGCATTAGAATTGTGTTGCAATCATTATGTAGAAAAACCATCATCCCACATGACTGTAAGCGTGTTCAAAATCTCCACTCCGCATCAGTGGAAATGCTGTGATTGACCAATTCTCGGTCCGCTCCTCTCCACGCCGCCCAGCTCCGTGTCAATGGAAACACACCCTAAGTAGTGGCAGCCATTCATAGATCATTGCAGTGACAGAGACTAAGTAATAATAATAATAATAATAATAATAATAATAATCTCTGTTTCAGGATCTTGAACCATCTACCAATGTTACAGCTCAACGGTTATCGGATCAGGTACGAGCCATCCAACGCTGTCGGATGTTGGATGATGCTGTACTTGATAGGCTGCGCTCAGAGTGTGTACAATCTATCGTTGCCATCTCCATCCAAGAATGTCAGATTGAGACTAATACTTCACGGACTACGCCACAAATGCAGAGTGTTGTTAGCCTGGATGGAGATGACAGAACGCCTATTGTAGACACTCAATGCAATGAGGAGGTTTGGGACGCTTTTAAATGTGCGATTGATGAATATCGATACACACCTCTAGAATTTAGACCTCATCTGCCTCGGTTACCGATGCATAGAAGAAACCTAGCGCTAGTAAGTACCCTTGACTCACTTCTACCGGGCTACTTTGATCATAGTCAAAATCTAAGTGATACGCATTCAATTCTGTATTGTGCGGCTGTCGCGGTGTGTCGATTGGCGGGTGTCAACTTTCCAACTTCTGACACCCCTATGCCACGCAGGACTGCTGCGCCAGTCTGGCAGTGCAGGATTGAACAGCGTATTGCTAGAGCAAGGGTGCTTATTGGCAAGCTAATCTGCTTTAGGAATGGAAATATACGTCCGAGAGTGATGCGCTTTGTGAACCAAGCATTCTCGAGGACGGGAGTTAGTCCCCACGACTACTTATCTCGGGTCACAGAGCGCATCGACTTCCTAAAGCAGAAGGTATATGCATGGGCTAACCGAATTGGCAGATACAGAAAACGAGTGGATCGATATATGATCAACCGCATATTTCAAAAGGACCAAAGGTGGGTATATAGGAGCTGGGAGCAATCAAATTCTGAGACCCATGATGGTAAGTTGCCAGATGCTACTGCCACAAGAGAGTTTTGGAGTAGCATCTGGTCGGTACCAGTTAATCACTCTGAAGGTGACTGGATGCGAGATGTCAAGCGAACATGTGAGCAAGTTACAGAAATGGATAGCGTAGTCATCACAGCTGAAGACGTAACTAATGCAGTCCGTCCTATGGCTAACTGGAAGTCACCGGGACTGGACGGACTGCACAACTTCTGGCTGAGATGGCTACGCAGCTCGCATGTTCGATTGGCATCTCAATTTCAATCTACACTGGGGAGTGGATTGCTACCAGACTTTCTAACGACAGGTTATACTCACCTGCTCTATAAGACAGGTTGTACTACGGAACCCGGTAATTATAGAACGATTACGTGTTTACCATCGGTCTATAAACTTCTTACGTCCATTGTGCGAACCAAAATTACTAAGCATTTAGAATTTAATTCAGCTATGTCTATCTCTCAGAATGGATGTAGGAAAGGGGCCCGTGGTACTAAGGAGCTCCTTCTTATCGATGCGACCATTAGCCAGCAGGTTCGCCGCAACCGAAAGGATTTGGCGACATGCTGGATAGATTATAAGAAGGCATTTGATTCCGTGCCGCATTCATGGCTCCTGAGGGTGCTGGAGTTATATAAAGTAGACTCTACAATACGCACCTTCTTGGAGGCATGCATGCGGCAATGGAAAACAGTTCTTATCTATCCAGGATGTCGACAAACCCCGGGTATTAGCGAACCGTTATGGATTAAGCGGGGTATCTTCCAGGGTGACAGTCTGAGTCCCTTATGGTTTTGCCTAGCACTGAACCCTCTTAGCTCAATACTGGAGAGCTCAGGGTTAGGTTATAGGCTGCGTAGAGGTGGTCAGATAATATCCCACCTGCTATATATGGATGATCTTAAGTTATTTGCTCCAACTGAACCCCAGCTGAAAGAGTTACTGAAGTTAACTGAAGACTTTAGTAAATCTATCAACATGGCTTTCGGAATGGACAAGTGTGCAATCATGCATGTAAAGCGAGGCAGGGTAGTAGAATCTGATGGAATTCAACTATCTGATTCTACTCATCTTAGGTCACTTCTAATCGCTGACGCCTATAAATACTTGGGTATGTCGCAGTCATTGGGCATTAAAGAGACAGATATGAAACAATCATTACAGGAGCGCTTTTTCAGCCGCCTTAAAAAAGTATTAAAAAGTCACTTGTCAGGTGGCAACAAGGTGCGCGCCTGTAATGGTTGGGTCATGCCTCTTCTTGTGTACTCCTTCGGCATACTCAAGTGGACACAGACCGAATTGGATGCCCTGGATAGGCGAGTCCGCACATTGTTAACCGTATTTCGTATGCACCATCCGCGTTCATCCATCATGAGGTTGTATATCCCGCGAAAATGTGGAGGCCGTGGATTTCTAAACGCCAAAACCCTCCATAATCGTGAGATATGCAACCTTAGAGACTATTTTCTCAAGATGAGCGAGGGTGTGCATCGTGATATGGTTGCAGTGGATAGTGGACTTACTCCGCTAGCCCTGGCTAAGGAGAGCTGGCGTAGGCCTGTGGTACTCACTATAGACGACCGTAGAATGATATGGCAGAGCAAGGAGCTTCACGGACGGTTCTATCGGGCCTTACATGGGCCTGATACAGACCATGCTGCCTCCGTTGCCTGGCTACGCTTCGGCGATCTGTTTGGAGAAACCGAAGGGTTTGTTTGTGCAATTGCTGACGAAGTTATCATGACGAAGAACTACCGGAAATATATCTTGAGGGATAGCACTACTGACATATGTCGGGCATGTCATCGCCCTGGTGAATCCCTCAGGCATATTGTTTCTGGCTGTTCGCGTCTTGCTAACGGAGAGTACTTGCACAGACATAACCAAGTAGCCAGGATCATCCACCAGCAAATTGCTCTGCGATACAATCTTTTGGATGTCGAGGTGCCGTACTACAGGTACGACCCAGAGCGAGTTCTCGAGAATGGTCGCGCGACATTGTACTGGGATCGCTCCATCATCACAGACAGGACTATTATAGCTAACAAGCCTGACATTGTGGTGGTGGATCGATCTGAACGCCTTGCAATGATAGTTGATATTACCGTCCCTCATGACGAGAATCTCATGAAGGCTGAGAAAGACAAGCAAATAAAATATCTTGATTTAGCCCATGAGATTGTTGACATGTGGGATGTGGATTCTGCTGTCATTGTGCCGATAGTCATTACTGTAAATGGTTTAATAGCAAAGAGCCTCGACCAACACCTAAAGAGGCTCGCATTAGGTGGATGGGTCAAGGGCCAGATCCAGAAGGCAGTGCTTCTCGACACGGCACGTATTGTTAGGAGGTTCCTCTCTCTGGAACCCTAACCGCCGGTAGCTTGGACTCTAGTCTCGTTGCCGGTGGTAATCTATTTTTTATATTTTTAAATGTGTATTTTTTGTTTTATATAAATATATACCTGTTTAAAAATGTAATTAATAAAAAAAAAATATAAATAAAGAGAATAATAATCTTTATTAGGCATTCCAGTGTTTACAGTAATAATTTACAATGACAACCGCACTAGGCAAAGCCTGTATCGCGGCTATCAACAATACGGTTTCCTTAGGACTAATGAAATCAAAGTACAAATACAAGACTTAAGTCATTATAACAATAAGACAATTAATGTGGGACTGTGAGTGTGAGTGTGTGTGTGTGTGTGTGTGTGTGTGTGTGTGTGTGTGTGTGTGTTTGTTTGTGTGTTTTGTGCTAAAACTTTCAGCCTCTTACTGTGTGGGCTTTAGTAGGTGTTCTACTTCATTGTGTGTCAAGTCATTTAAATATTTTGTAGTTTTTGTTTGCATTACGCGCACCGTCAAACTACCCTTACCTTGTTTGAAGAAGATGATGTCATATAGTGCTCAGAGTAAGGGTAGTTTACTTGTACGTGTACGTGGGGCAGTTAACCTAATTTACGCTACACAATATCAGAATAGTCACGTTTTACGCTGTTTTTGTCTAATTCGCTGGAAAAGAGGGATGTTATAAATACATTATTTACTTAATTAATTTTAATGACGCTCTTACCTATTGTGAGCAATACTTTTATATAAAAATTAACCGTTTTCTTTCTTTATTCTATTAATTTTACGGTTAATTGTACCATTAAATTGTTGATATAGTGCTAAACCGTACAATTTCAATGAGATCTGCATATTTTCGGGTTGAACAGAATGCAGTATTAGTGTCTTTTGAGAACTATTTAGTTTCCACCAGGGCTTGAAGGTGTGAGCACTAGGTACTATTTTTTATGTAGATGGAAACTCCTGGCATATCGTGGGTCTTAAGTACGTTTTACAACTTCAAAAAAGCATATTGTGTCTGATTGTAAGTGGTAACCGTAACATTGGCCAACGGCCATGTACTTTAAGCATTTCATAAAACCGTTGTCTTTCGTTTAAAGAGAAGGGGATAAGAGAAGAAGAAGAAACGAGTCGAGGAAATAATAAGACCGCCGGCGCTGAGCAACGAAACGCATGTCAATCACTCGTGTGACGAAACGCATTAGTATGAAAAGTTTTACTATACGTAAATATTCTATGAGACATTTAAAGGTACCGCCCCGATCGAGGTCCATTTGTGCTAAGACTATCAAGAATCTACCTTTGTTCTTGTTTTCACGGCGGTAGGCGTATGTTTGCTTATACTTGTATATATACATTAAACTGTGACGGTGGCAAGAGTTAACAGCAAACATAAATATTAAATTACCTCGAGTAAAAGCTAAGTTAAGTGTGTTTCATGTTGTTTAATGTATTCTAGTTAGTTCTTTAAGTACATTCCTTGCTTCTATGGTAATTCGAAGGGTTTATGAAAGTTTGTTTTGATAAAAGTTTGCTTGTTTTGTTATTGACTGGCAAGTTATACACCTACTTGTTGTTTTAATTAATCTAGATAGTTAGCTTTATAAATCGTGTTGTGTGTGCCAGCAATTTTTACATGTTTGGAAGCGGTTTGAAGATGTAGGTAAGGGACATTCTATGCAAAATAAGTTGCATTTTTTTACATCAATGCTGGGGTAAGAACAAGTATACCTTAGTTTTTCGGAGTTTAAAAGCGATCTAAGAGCTTTGAGTCTTAGTCAGCATCGGAAACAATGCTATCTTGGTAACATCATTTAGCTCAGATCTTCTTCTGTAAGGAGGAAATATTTTATTAGTCTGATTGATTTGAAAATGCTTTGTGTCTTCTCTTTTATTTTAACTATAGCCGCAAGCAGGTACGGCTTGCAGGTATAAAACTGTTAGATGCCTTTTAATGTTAAATACTGAGGATCTTCTTTCACTTTTAATTATTAAATCTAATTAAATTAAAAAAGGAAATAGCAATTAATTTTTATTTCAATACAATTACACACACAAACCCACACACACACACACACACACACACACACGCACACACACACACACACACACACACACACACACATACACACTCATAACGTCGTAAAGTATAAAACCGCAAATGAGAATATTCTTTAATTTTTCTCTTCTTTTTTCTTTTTTTTATTATTTTACTTTATCATACTTTGTGTTGTAACGTATTTTGTTAGAAACATTGGCTTTTTTGTACTTTGTTTGGAGGGGCACTGATCTCTAAGATACAGGGACAACCCTAGTTTAGAGATCAGGGTTTCAATGTTTTGTATCCATTATCGTAAAGCCTCTATGCACATGTCCAAATATGTTACCATTGTATTTATATGTAAGGCTTGGTTTCAATAAAGATTATTATTATTATTATTAATGTTATGTACTTAAGTGTTGAATATTATTTATTACAAGAAATTGTCGTATTAAATTTGTAGTAAATGAATATGCTACGAAAGACGGATGTCATTTTAACTCTAATTCAAGATTAAAATCTCAAATAGTGCTATAAAACGGGATAGTAGATAGTAGATACGCAAAAAGGCGCTAGTTCGATTTTCCTTACGTCGTTCCACATTCAAGTCCCACCTCAAGTTTGACTGTAATACGTTTATTGAACGACAATATATTGCCGACGCTCAATAACTTACCATTTCTTATATCTTTTTACCTGTGTGAGTTTGCAAATACAATAGTGAATAGGTATAGCGACCGACACAATTTGAAGTCTTGCTTCAATGTAGTTTTATCTATGGTTAGAAACAGGTACGCCCATTTTTCTGGTTTAGTTCAGTCTATTTCATGTTTAACAGCATACCAATCATTGTCAAGTGCCAAGGGATAATGCTGATTGCGAGGCCGATTGTACATTAGACCTTGATTGCGCAATTCGACTAAACTTCACTGCGCTTGTCAAACTGTAAGCTGTGTTTAAAAAAAATCGAGTGTAAGGATATCAAAAAACGTTAAATGATAGAAACCTATTACATTTACGACCTTTTCCTCTGTATAATGTTAACAATTCCGTTTCCGTAATAATAATACAATAATTTATACAATACCAATATTATGATTTCCAGAACAGTAGGTATAGAAAGGTTTTGGCCCTTTTAAATTTTAATGTACGTTTATGTTAACATGTTTTAATTTGTATTTTTAATGAAAGTTTGGGGAATCTAACAAGATACCTGTATTTCATTACTTATGCAGAAAGCTACAGTTTTTTTTAATAGATTATGGCAGTCATAATAATTTTATGTTATGGATAACCATAACATAAAGTATAATAAATACTCTATCGATTTCCTCAGAGGCGATAGAGGAGGCGAGAAAACGGAAAGCAGCGTAACCTGCATACCAAATACCACCTCAGATCGCGAATCATGGTGATAGTTATAGCAATTTTTTTTCAATTTGGAAGTAGTTTAAATTTATGATGTGATATGGTATAGTAGTTTCTCGTAATATCTGTTCTATTACTACAATTCAAAAGGGGCAATCAAAATTTTCTGAAGCTTTTTGATATAATTGAAAACAAATAAGTTAAATTAAATTTGTAGGTAAACCGAGATTCAAACTTGTGCATGTGACCTTGACTTTTATTTTTTTTAGTAACTATGTAATAAGATCTTAAGCCTTTTACAAATCGTAAATGTAATTCATACTCGAAGCTAATGGGATTAAAAAAAGACGATTGAAAAAAAGATAAAAGAACTGAGATCAGCTGAATACGTAAAAAAAAATAGAATGTTGAACTTCATGTAGTGACAGTCATGATATGATTAAAGATTCTCTTACGAATACGGAAAATGTCCTCATAATAGATATAGCGCGTATCATGAACACATTTATCACTGTCACACTATTGAAGGTAGACTATACGGTATTGATTATATATTGGCAAAGTGTTTATAATACAGCATGTATTATACTTAACATGTTTATGTCTTTTGAGGCTGACTGTATCTACTACCACCGTTACACTTATGATAAAAATATTAGTTACTGTATTACTACAACCTACAAAACTATATTTCTGGCGGCTAAAGTGGCAGAATATTTTTCGCATACGAAATTTCAATCGTAGCTAGGCAAAAGCATTTTTGGATTCGGTTAGTCCAATTTCAGGGAAAGCCAATTAGGTACAGTTCAATCCATTTATATATTTAAAAATATATATAAAGTGGTTTGCATTTTGTACCTTTGTAGGCAATACCGTAGTTTGCTCACCACTTCAAGTTGGAAACTAAACCTTGTCCATGAAGACCACCCTGTAACTTTATCTAATACTTTGAAGTGCCGTTCTACTTAAAAGTTCCTTGAAAAGTATTAGGTGAAGTTTGAAAATGAAAGTATCTATGTAAATATATACTTTCATTTCGCAATATCTTGTATCTGATTTATACAGAGTGTATACGACGGTTTGACATTAAATGAAAAGGCAGGTGTTACTAGCCCATATAATGATTTCTAATTAATCACAAAAGTAATTTGACGAAAAACAAAAATTTGAAATTTTCTAACAAAATAAATAATATTTTAATAGTAACGAAGTAATACACCATTTTATTATGACAAGTTCACTGAACTGTAATGAACGGCAACGTTTATCCTTCGACGTGGACTATGACTTAAGTCAGTGACCGTTTGACGTACTTACATAGTGTTAATTTAGAATTAAAGAAATTAAAAAAATTGTCCTGTGTCTAAACTATTGAAGATATTTAGTAGATTTTTTTTTGTCTCGCTTTATAATGTCACATACTATACGTAATTGCATTTAATGTCATACCGTCGTATACACTCTGTATATAACTAGCTTTCCGAGGCGGGGTTTCACCCGCTTCTTTGCTTACTGCTCTGCTCCCGTCGCCAGTAGCGTGATGTTAGATAGTCTATAACTTTCCTCGAAAACTGGGCTTTCATAAGCAAAGAGATTTGTTCTAATCCCACTGGTAGTCCCAGAGATTAGTGCGTTCAAACAAACAAACAAACTCTTTTTCTTTATATAATAGTATAGATAATACGTTTTTAGGTTGAAAATCAGACCGAACAGGCGTAGGTACAGACAAACATTCACTAAAATATATTTTAATCCTTAAATTACAACTCTTATATTCTAGACCCTAGATTTTTTCTTATATTAGCCTAGCTAAGTGACTTCACTTTGCCTGATGGTAAGCAGTCAGTTGAATCATCCAAGAATGGTGGCCACCATTCAAATTCCAAGAGACAGACTACTGGTATATGGTGGCCTCCACTATGGCGGCTTAGTGAGATGCTTTCTAACGCCCAACATAAAAGATCTATGATTAAAATTAGATGGAAATTTATGCGCTGGTAAAGAGTTCCAGGCTTTAACTGAGCGATAAAAGTATGAAGTGCCGAACCGTTTGGTTCGAGACATTTTAGATTCCACTGTGAAAGGGTAGCACGTGTCGTTCTGGATAAAAGGGAAAAAGGTGGGAATAATTCAAATAGTTCTTCAGAACACTCTCTGTGGTAAGAAGACGGTCATTGAGGCGATGTCTCTTCGCAGTTGTAAGAGGTCAAGGATTTTAGTAAACTCTGGGCTTCCAATAATACGGACTACTCGCCGCTGCTATCTATCGAGCATAGGGGTATAAAAACTAAAGAATGTTCATCATCATCATCATATCAGCCAAAAGACGTCCACTGCTGGACATAGGCCTCCCCCAATTTTCGCCACCGTGGCCGGTCGTTCGCCGCCCTCATCCATCGGTTGCCCGCCACCCTTATAAGGTCGTCGGTCCACCTTGTGAGGGGTCTGCCCACGCTGCGTCTTCCGGTTCGTGGTCGCCACTCTAGAACCTTTCTGCCCCAGCGGCCGTCAGTTCTGCGAGCTATGTGTCCTGCCCATTGCCACTTCAGAGAAGCAACTCTGCGAGCCACGTCAGTTACTTTGGTTCGCCTGCGGATTTCTTCGTTCCTCAAACGATCGCGCAGGGAGACGCCTAACATAGCCCGCTCCATCGCCCTCTGAGCGATTTTGAGCCTTCGGATAAGACCCATAGCTAGCGACCACGTCTCTGCTCCGTATGTCATCACTGGCAACACACACTGGTCAAATACCTTGGTCTTGAGACACTTTTTTTTTTTTTTTTTTTTTTTTTTATATTATAGCCTACCAAAGTGACTTCACCCCGCCTGATGGTAAGCAGTCAGTGGAATCCAGAAGTGGCGGCCACTATATCAAAAGCCATCGTCTTAAACTGCTGGTATGGTGGCCTCCACTATGGCGGCCGGGAATGGGGTTAGGGGAAGGGAATGAGGGAGGTGAGGAAAGAGGAAAGGGAGGAAATCGGGCCTCCGGCGCTCTCACACTGTGGTAGTGCGGACGAGAAGATATGTTGTAGCTTCCCGAACGCTGCCCAGCCGAATTGGATTCGACGAGTGAACTCTTTCTCGAAATCGGACTTACCTAATCGGACTGTTTGTCCCAGGTATATGTACTCGTCAACAAATTCGAGCATCGAGCCTCCGACCGTAATAGGAGTGCGTGTAACATGGACATTGGTCATGACTTTAGTCTTGTCCATGTTTATTTTTAGGCCCACTTGTCGAGAAGAATGTTCGCCAATTTCCAATAAAATGATCGCGAGCGAAGGATATAATGCTAAAAGCTATTTTAAAACTTATGGCCCACCATGTGTTATCGCTGGTCCTTAATTACGCGCGGTCTGGGCAATTGTTCAGTTATTGCTCCCTTAGGACATTCACTTGTTAATATATTAACGTTCAGAAGTCAAGTGGAAATAAAATTGTAATTTGTACTCTAAAAACCTAACTTGACATATGTATCCCAGTGTTTAACTGGATCTCTTTACTGTCAATTTAAACTGTTAGATCTTTTTAATCTTTATTTTCAAGATTAATGGGCCATTTAGACAAAACTTTCTACCAAAGTGAAGGTTTGTCCATGTTAATGTTTGCATTGTTAAATGGGATGTGTTATTCGGAAATTACATTAGTTTTGCTACAATATTATGGTTTGTATGTAATAATGTATAGTACTGCCTCGGTGGTATAAAATCTAAAATAAAAATGCAATTTCATTATTTTATAACAGAACTTATGGCCATGCTAAGTGGTAATCTGAACAAAATTTATGATCGTTGATATTCATGATGCACTAAATTTAACCAATAATCTATGTCGGTAAATTGTATTCTGACAAATATTTTTATCAGAACAAATAAATATTATCATATAAGTAGTTATCTTTGGAAATCATATATTACGATATTACGTCGATAAAAGCCGATACTTTAACATAGCATTGGCTAACATAGAGTTTGTACTTCTACGGTGAACATAAGTTTACCGAACTACTTGGATCTCGTACAGAGAGGTTTCAAAGAAACTTTCTTCTGTGTACGCGAAGGTCGTGAAATGATATGAGTTCTACGTCCAGATTTTTCCGAGAGACTATATTATAAAGTTATTTAAGAAAGGAGTTATAGTATGTTTACAGGGTTGGCAACGTTTTACTGATACTGGTGTTTCAAATGGCCATAGGTCATGTAACTGCATACTATCAGGCGAATCCTATGCTTGTGTGTCACCTTAGATGTGTAAAAAAAGCAAATACGTAACTAATAATAGGGAAATAATGTAGGTAATTGCTGTTTATTAACAAAGAGTTTTCAACCTGCAAAGTTGTGAGCGGCAACAAGTTAAATATAATTATACATTTAAACTAAACAAGCGACGGTTTTGTATTATTTTTTTGTCCTTTTCTTTGATAAACAAATGAAGATAGACATGATTAATTGTTTGTTAATCAAATTTAACTTTGACAATTATACGAGACAACTCTCTTTTCTTATTATATTAGGCTGTTTTAAATTCGGACTTCTTTATTTTAGACGTGATATAATATTTTATTACAGTTTGTATAGAACCTAAATAATTTTTATGCGCAGTACCTAAAAAAATATTAATTTTATTTTGCTGTGGTCCAAAGGTCCAAAATATTCTCTGTGCTGATATTTTTTTTTTTTATTAATTGGGTCAAAAAATATTAGAATACTCTGCTTCGAGATTTATATCTACACACAGCTTGTTGAACAGCTACGGGGCAACACAACTGAGGCACTAAAGTGGGAGGAAAGGAAAAATCTAAGCAGCATTTAGAATAATAGGTACCTTGAGTTATATAGTATCTTCAAGATCTAATCTAAACAACTGTCTATAGCAACTTCAAAAATCTGTAACACAAAAATGTATTTGGTTAGTTTATTTTTGTTTGTAACAAACTAGTTGGTTATTTTTGTATACCTACTCATTTCGATATCGAAGTCCTATCTCAATCTCTGAAAATAGTAGACATCTATATCAAGAGTACACAATTCGATTATTTTCAAAGTAATTTCGGTTTTTCTTAATCTTGAACTTGGTTGTTGATGTTTTTTGCCGTTTCCACTAAAAGTCAAGTTCATAGCATGCTTTCATTAGGATGATACGCCTAAAATATGCTTTTGATTCAATTCGGAGTAGATGGTTCTTTACTTTAGACTTAGGTAGATAACTGACCGTTGCGGCTTTTGCACCTTGTAGAAGTCCTGAGTCCTTCGTTGGTATTTTGTGTAGGCCAGCGATTTATATAACAAATAGTTCCATACTAAATTACTTGTTCATTAGAGGCGATGCATGGTGAGTCCTTTTGTTGATTGTTCTAATCTAGTTACAATTCCCAATACATTATACGTGCTCAAAACCTTGGATGACTTTAACTTTGTTAGTGCCTTTGACACCGTAAGTTAGGATAAGGATACACGTGTTGACTAGTTTGTGCATAAGAACCTTCAGTAAGTTAACCTTAATTAAAACTTTGCGTAACTAAATACATATGGATGCAACATCTATTTAATTACACCGACAAAGAACATGCTGTATTTGTAGATAGTGAGTGTGTCAGCAAAGATAAACATTAAGTTTTGAATTTCAATTAAAATTACTTTAAAATCTTGGGTACCTATGTAGAATGTGTATGCGTGTGCGCTAAATGATTGTAATATCTCTAATGAATAAAATGAGAGTTTCATATAAGGAGTATTACCAATCTCAAAAATTGCTCTCAATTATCGCTCTACTTTACTGCATGCACTTAATGCATGAAATGGACATTTCTCACATCTGCGGAACCGTTTTAACGATTCGATAAAAGCGGTATCATTAACATGAAGTTGTTATATTTTTACTGCTTGCACGTATGCAAAATGACGTTTGAATATATTTATAATCTAATAACAGCTATCGGTTATTGATTTATTTATTATATGTTTTAGAAGATGAAGGTTAAAGATTTTTGTTCTAGGAGCAAAATTCTGAGCTATAATAGGCGTTCCCTCCCTCACACGTATTTCGGGAAAATAATTTTGGGCTCATATAAATGTCGGTTATTGACTCCTTTCATTGAATCACTAGCAATTTATGTTTTTGTAGCTCAGTATCAAGGGCTTTCAATTTCAGAAGCGTTCTCATTTTACCCTTTTACTTTACATTTTGGTAAGAAAACATGTCTTTCATTTACAAAACGTTGACCTTAAACGATCTTTATGCACACAGGCATTTATGATCACTGCAATGAGATACAATGATATTATTCACTAGACAAGTTATATTTGTGTTTTTTTGTTAGATAGCTTGTCACTAAATCCTTGTTATTCTTATTTTTGTTATTAACTCAGAAAGGAATGAAGCTTGATGAAATATTAAAATTTTAGAAGTGTTTTTTGAACATCTCAAATATCGACAAAATGAAACATTCAACCGAGCGGTCAACCATAAACATAGATAAAAATAAATTGATTAAATACAACATGAATTTCATAACAATGATGTAATAAGTTTGAGAATAATACGAGCTATAAAATAAAAAATTCGGGCTGAATGCCAAATTTTTGCTTGATCGTAATTTACACTAATGTAATTGTGATAACTGACATTTTGTTGATGACTACTGTGTCTATGTAAAATTTGGGAATGTATGATACATGTGGTGCCAGAGACGTACCTACCGCCTATCTGCCGTATGATACATAGCTCCTGGCTACAGATGCTCCGACCATCTTTAGGCTTTACCACCAAGTATGTGGTGTAAAATATCTTTAATAATCTTTTGCAAACTTACAGCATTAACATTACAGTAACATTTACAGTAGGTAAATGTTACTGTAATGTTAATGTTGTAAGTTTAAAAGTGTTTGTTGAAATGGACGAGTTCTGATTACAATCGCCTGGCTCTTTTGTGTACTTACAATAATATAAGTAAGTACATATCTTTATAACTTTGAACGCCTACTGCGCCAAATCAGTTCTAAAATGGTCACAAAAGGCATTAATTAGCAAGTTCACATTATGTAGTAAGTCTCTTCCACTCTCTGAATTAAAATACCAATCATAACAGAAAATACTAAAATTAAAACTAACTTTGATTAATAATTTTGCTGCACAAAGGTAATAGCTAATCAACGGGTATTTAAGTATATAAAGCAACAAATTCGTGCATTTTTCAGTCGGCAATCCTCTTCGTATCCACTGATGGGTGGAGCTGGATAACAGGCGTAATTCAGCATTAAAAAATAGCAAGTGCTTAATAAAATTTAATTTACCATCATTTAAGCCACTCGATTTGCGCCTATTTATCATTAGCAATATTAAAAGGCTATACTTAGTAGTGATCATAGTAAAATAGGTTTTTTTACTACGGTTAAGGCATCACACATCACTTTTTGATCATATGACAGGAAAAATTTAAGTAAAACGTTGTTGTAAACAGTCATTTAATTTATATGTCGCGAATTACTAAAATGTACCTACACGAATTTTGCTATCAAAAACAGAAAATGCCAAGCGAAATTAGATTTTTAATGAGAAGTTATTAATCTTGCTTCATTGCTTTGCACACAACATTAATTTTCGACTTCGTCAAGCGATGTGTCACTGATCAAATACAATTATGCAGAAATTGTTTTAAATATTATCTACTGGGTATTCTTCAATGTGTAAGCACATTAGCATGTCAACGACGCAAATCTAACTTTAGTGACAAATGGTTAGATCGTTTCTCTGCTCTAATTTGGTTTAAAGCGACGAGATTATTCCTTGATAGACGTCATTATGATGTAGACTTAATATAAAATCAGTAGCATATTTTGTTACTCTGAACAAAGACGCTATGTTTTTTATGTTACTTTATCTACCTATCTTATTTTACGAGTACCTACCTTAAAAAATTGTACAAACAGCGTCTTGCAGTCGTTAGCATTTCTACTACTCCATCAAGGTGACCAAGTTTTCACAACGTGTAAGAATGACTCGTAAGGGATTTAAAGAGCCAGCAGTCTGCTAATCAAATTGAAAGCCCTTATGAAGTGAGTCAGTCGAGTCACGTCCTCTTTTGTCAGCTACCCACTACGACAACGGTAAATTATTATTATGTCAAGTCATCATATAATTTGACATCCCGAGGATTTATTATACGTATCACAGTTAAGCATTGTAGTGCGACGGAAAATGTTTAATGACACCGGAGGAGGGACTAACCATGCAACGTCTAGCTATTTGCCCAGCCGTTTTTCGGAACAATGCTTATAATAGCCTTTTGTAGGAGAACTGAAACCAATTATTCGTTGATCAATGTTTTTGTTGCTTTAAGAATACAACACTTTTATTATTTTTGATTTATTTTGTACTACGACCTCAGTGATGGTGCAGTTATCGTGTCGACGTTCAGGGATCCAGAGAAAATAAAAGTGGATTTTTGTGAAAACACTCGGATTGAGTCCGTTCGTAGCTTGAAATTAAATCAACATTATTGTTAAAGTGCAACAAATAAAGTTTTGAGTGCCATGTAAACTGAGTGCCTATCAGTTTACATGGCACTGAAAACTTTATTTAAAAGTTGGCCTAATTTAACAATGCCCTACAAAATAATGCAGCTTTTCTTGACGGTACACTAAAATGGTGGTTTGAAAGATTTGAGAGCATTGTTATGGTACGTGATTATACATATAATTATTTGCATTGCAATGTCTCAATTATTTAAAGGAATGGTGTCTTGAGTTTTCCTTTTATTCGGTATACATATAATTATTTGCATTGCAATGTCTCAATTATTTAAAGGAATGGTGTCTTGAGTTTTCCTTTTATTCGATACAAAGGATGCATGAAATACAAAAAATGGAAACAATATATTACTTTTGATATACAAACGATACTTATAAAAAAAACATCTACTGCATTGTTCTTTTCTTTAAGACATCGCATAAATTGATTGTATGTACGTTCAATGGATTTGGATTTGTATGAAAGTTACATAAAATATGAGACGTATCATATTTTAATGCGCTAGCTAGTTACAGTTTCAAAAAAAACAAGTAGTGAGTAACTGAGTTTAATATACCTATTATAGCGACAATTTTATTACTGTCTCGACTTGCTTGCAATTTCGTTCACGCAGTACGTAGGTAGATAGATTGCGTATATCACTCGGGAATAGTGTCAGTGATGAAATAATATTTTCGGAATCAGCGTGATGCTTCCTGAAACAAACAAACTCTTTAGTTATGTAATAAAACTGTAGAAAAACTTGGATATCCCTGAAGAGTCATAGCCGGATCGATATGTAATTTCGTTGAGATCTCGCGGTCAGTCAATAGATACGTGACCGTTTTCTAAATTATTACAAAACTTAATTGTCTTGGGTTTTTAGCATTACAAAACTTATATAACAATTATACTACTATCTATCTACGCATTTTTTTCTTGTCTCCAGTAACAGACGCACCAACAGCCTGCCTAATGGTAAGTGGTAACTGTCGCTCATGGTCTACAATGCCAGGAACTCCGCGAAGCTGCAGCCTACCGTGAAATTAATGCTCTGTTTAAATGTCATTTGAAGAAGGACATGTGTACTCAGTAGTCTGAAAAGATTGACTACTGTTATAAAGCTAATACATATAGGAGTCATTTTTAGCTTCTGGAGGTCTGAAAGTATAATTGTAGCATTAAGTATTTAGATACGGAGCGCCGGTTTTTAAAATTTAACATTGTTTGAGTAGGTATGATTGATTAGAACGATGCGTATCTGCTGACCGCTAATTTATTGCTCAGTAAATAAAGCACATAATACCAATAAAGAACACACAATTTCATAGTAAACTAATAATGTTATACGCACTTTAAGTATTTAGCTGCACGTTACAACTTTTGCGACCTAAATAATAGGGTTTATAAGGGTACCTTACACACATTACAGTAGAAGTATAGGAAAGACACCAGTAATGAACACTTTAAGCGCAAATTTGTAGTATTTTTGCAATTTCATTAATAATAGTGATTGTTTCAATACAATACATAATGAAAATTGAAGGCCCTGTGTTTTTTTTTACTGCTGTTTCTTCAAAGTAGGATACTGCAATTGATTTTAATGTAATTAACAAATAAAAATATTAAGTTTTTGCACCAGTGATGCACCGTTGCGCGTTGGTCTAGTGGTTAGTGTAACTGACTGCGACGCCGGGTGTCGTGGGTTCGATTCCCGCGGAAAGCAAATATTTGTGTGATGAACATTTGTGTTTGTCTTTAGTATGGGTATTTCCTATGTATTATAAATATGTAATTACAAAAAAAAAGTATGTATATGTATTATATTTCAGCTATCTAGTACCCATAACACAAGCTCTGCTTAGCTTGGGACTAGACGACAGTGTGTGATAGTGTCCACATATTATTATTATTATATTAGTGATGCACAGGAGCAAACCCAGCCAGGGACACCCAAGTATGGACAATAACCTAGTCATGGATCACGTAGTAATCGTCAAGCTTTTGATAAATCCCTAGCTGTGGATATAATAAATTAGGAATATGGAATAGCACGAAGTTTTATTTTTAATCAGCTTTTAGAAAAAAGTCAGAAGACACATACAGAATCAGAGTGTACCTATAAGGTAACCGTTTTGCCTTTTGAGGTAACCCTAAAAAAGAGTAAAATTAAATCATTATAAACATAATAAAAAAATACGAATAATAAAATCGTAAAATGACTTCCTTTTATTTAATGTTCTACAAATTTGTCATCTGGCGGAAAAATATTCAAAAGTTTCTCACTGTTCCATTTTTGTCGCATTGCTCATAGAGATCAACCCTTCTTTAATTACATTTATTGAACAGTTCGTCTCATTAATTACTATCCTAATGTTCAAAAATCAACGGCTACAATAAAGTACAATACGAAATTTAATAAAAATATATTTGGAGAAATAACAATTCAAACGAAAATATTCAATTACACTAATCGATTTTCATTATCATTCGATAAATGTCCATTAATTTAACTTTGAACTTTTAGTGCACCAGTAATAGACATTCCCAAAATAAACGTGAAACATAATCTTTCTCGAAAAACAGCACAGTGTATTTACTTCATGATTTCATAGATAATCCAAACAACAAAAAACCTTTTATAATAAAGCTTTAATAAATGCAAAGGCAAATTGTACCTCTACTACACTAACAATTTCCGTAACAACAATTTTTCAATAACAGGAGCACTTTGTACGGCACATACTATTATATACTCGTACACTACTTACATTGAATTAAAAGACTGGATTTAAATAAAACTTCAAATATTGATAGCTCGACGACTTTTCTCTAAGATCGAATATTCACAACATATTATAAAAACTCATTCCTACTCTTATTCAGTTTTATTTGTCCATCACTGGTTCCATGTCCATTACTGGTGCAATAACCTAAGGTTAAAAACTAAATTAAAGATATTTATATAATTACTTTTAACAAAACAAAAACTTTGTACGTTAGTAATTGTTAGACGAACTCCATATTACAAGTACCTATTTTTTTAATCTGCAATACAATCTGCTTTCCACGAAGGTTGTTTCCAAGGCGAAAGGACTTCGACTGTCAAAGAGAGGCCCTCGTCGCCCTACATCACTTCTGTAAACAAAATTCAGCACCTAACACTTCTTCATATCTCCAACACTTGACAAGGACAAAGACCGTCATCATATTCATTTTCGGATTCTCGCGTTTTGCTGACTTTGAGTCGTCCCTACTTGTGTATTTTACTCAACAATACAAAAGCTATATGCCTAAGTAAATTAGAGTTGGTTTCAGTAAAGAGCTTAATTAAAAATTCAATTATAAATAAAATATTTTTTTTGTGCCCTGAGCAAACGTGGCGATCGATGCGCATGCCTTCTCTATCTTCTCTATATGATATTGTTTATTTACATAATAATTTTCTTTACTATACTATTTGTAACTAAGCTCAAAGGCGTATTTAATTAGTAGTTCAGAATACATACAAGAAACATTCTGTTCACAAACGATATAAGCAAAACTAAATAAAAAAAATCAAGCTTTCCACTTTAGATTTTCTGACAAATCAACCTTTCGATCCTTTGACGTAGCAAAGCCTGCCATAGAGAGGAATATGAGCTAAATTGTTTTGTTTGTTTTTTGATAAGATTATGAGCGCCTGTTCCTGCCATTTCGTCAACATTTTTATAACGTTCTATCATTGAAGCGGTACCGGTGTAGTCGTATGTATTATTTTTCCTTTTGATATTTAGGGAAGTTATTATTTTGACGTCGTTGTTCATAATTTATTGCCATTCTTTTAATGAACAATATATATACTCTTGGCAGGCAGGCATCATGCAAACAATAAGCTCAAAAAATATTTAGAAAAAGGAGCGCCGGTTCTGAAATCGTTTCAGTTGTTTACGGATAGCATATTTTGTAACTGATTGTATCAGATCTGATGGCTACGTGATGGTCTACATGTAGACTTGTTGCAAAGCAAACTGTCTTGCAGGGGTGGCGAGTTTCCAAGTGCCGAGTTGACGAATAAGTCAAATCGGTGTTTGGAATTTAACTTAATACTGTCGTACCTATAAGCACTACCAATTAATAAAAAAAATTGTCTACATTTTATCGCTTCTCGAAGATTTAAAGCGAAAAGACTTTTTAAAATGTTTGTAGTACCACTCTAGTTCGATATTTACAATATTTGACAGTACCTACAATACAATATCAGTATTCGAGACCAACATAAACTTGAAACGTGAGCGCTTTCGAGTAATATAACTCTTCGGGGACACGTGATACAATTGAAGAAAATAGACTAAATGTTTACTGATAGTATTTCAATTTTTTTATATTTTTTATACGACTAAGGTGACAAACAAGCATACTAATTGTGTCTAAAAAGGAAAGGCAATGTATCTGGTTCAAATGGCAGTTTAATGGACAATAGCTAAGTACATACTTCATTCTGTGAATCGAAATAACTATTTTATTAAGGAGTTCTTAGAAGCCCTCTGCAGCAGAATGACAGATACGCAAAAGCCCGGAATAGCAGGACGACTGATTAGCATAAAGACAGAAGTACAGACGCACATTGAAAACGAAATAAAATTTAATAGAAAGAAGAAGAAAATTAATTCGTTTTTGTAACTAAGCTCAAAGTCACTCTTCAAGCGATAACGTGGACTATTTTCGGTGTTTCCTTGTAAGATAATGTAAAGAACGAAGATATTTGGAGAAGTATAATAATTTAGATATTAACACTTGTAAATACATACTTTAGGTACGGCACCATATTAGACCATAAGAAAATACACAAGTTCGTTGAAGGTCTGGTTCATAAACATGAGTCCCTTACAAAAACCGTAACTACTATGTTTGCGGAATCAATACACCGCGATACGAATCGTAAAAATTTACGACATTCTTACAGTCTTTATAGTCTTGTTGATTACCAATATATTTTTTTGGTAAACAATAAAACTATACTTGCATCAAGATAAAGTCTATATACTTAGTACAATCATCGTATTTGTAATAACAGTTATTAGGTTAGTTAGTAACAGTTAGTTATGGTCTGTTAAGTCATTTTTATTTTCCATAACAAGTTTTAATTGTGATATTTGAAAGCAATATTTTCGTCTTCATTACAATCATTATTGCTATAACTAAAGAAAGATTAATGACAGCGTAAATGATAGCCGCTTTATATAGCGCAAACTTTACAAAAAGGTATACAACTTTTCAGAGTATCTCAGTAAATTTTGATTTTAATTAAAGTATCTCGCAACATTCTTTTAGTTCGAGTACGGAAGTGGTTGCCAAATAGTTTCAAATAGGTTTCAAAAGTTTTCAAAAGTTCGTAAAATGGTGAAAACCTTTGTAAGTCATAAAGACCACGCAAGTGTAGTCATGGGTAGAATCTATAACTTTTACTATCAATATAAATAATGAAATGTATAATATGTCACAGCTTTCTGACTTTTTTAATTAAATTATAAAGTGAAATGTACCTATATTCCATTAGGTAAACATTACATAGGTACATACGTAGGTTAATATAAAAAAGAGCAAGAAAATTTTTGAATATTGCGTAAAAATATTTTTGTTGTGCTTCCAGTAGATAAAAAATAAAAAAAAAACAAAACATATTCTGTATTATCTTCGTGATTCCTTAATATCTTGTCAAAATTTTAAAAAATAAGTACATGGCAGTTCCACTTATATCGTGTCGTTGAAATTTTGTTCTGAAACTTCGCTGTCTTTACATAACTAGTTCTGTAGCATTACAATACCACTGCTTTATACATAAAGGAATAGATAACAAGTTTACTCTAAAGAGGAGTTAATCAAGTCAATTAGAATGCTAAATAATTTTGCCACAACTCTACATACATATTTTGAAGTCATTTAATTGCGGCTACATTTAACATTTTGGTTAAGTCTCGGAGTAAATCAGAATACTGCATAAATTCGATGGCGGTTTTTAGAATCTCTTAAAAATAAATATGTTTTTAACTAATTTATTTGAAAAAAATTTTTGGTACTAGTAGTTAGTGATTAGGGCTTAAATTAGAAGGCTATAATTAATTACTTATTTTAAGTTAAACTGAATCCTACTTTGAATTAAAAAATAATTATATTTACAATGTGATTTGTCTCTCATCAAGTAAAATTTCAAAACCTTTCCAACTGATTAAATAGTTAACTAATGCGGACTCTAATTAACAGTATTGACCTTTCGATTTAGTTTCTAAGTCACATCACTGATTGGGTCAACATATCCATTGGGATATAGAAACGATAAGTTAATTAATATAGTTGATGCGGTCTCCGTCCGAAATATTTGAGCACCATTCGACTAATAAACGATAAACTAATTACTGAAACAACAACCCGAAAATTGATAAAACTTTTAAGAATTAAACAATCAATTGAAAAGGAAATTGCGTCAATCTAAGGATCTGGGGAGCAGTGCAGGCGTCAACGATGGTCAGTTATTGACGTTCGGGAACATAAGTCAAAAGACATTAGAACATTACGGGAAATTGCCGTGCGGAGATACTGGTTGTGATTCTCGCGTCTACTCTGACAAACAGTTTTTTTTCTGTTGGGAAATATTTAGTATCAGCCTGGATGTTGCATTGACCTTGATGTAAATTATTATCAGTATATAATTTTTATTTGAATATTTTTTTTAATTTTTTTAAAAATTAATGATTTAATTTATACTTAGCATGTCTCAGCCTTGCCCTTTTGGTAAAAGAAGAAGTCCATAGTGCTATGATATTTTTATAAGCTCGTCTTTTCAATGAAAGCTTGATTGGGTGTTTTAATGTTTCATTATCGGCGTTGTCCTCATAAACTTCTGGCATAGTTTGAATAGATAATACCGTATTTCAGTTTGTTGATATGATTACAAAAGTTTGTTTTCATAAACCTTTGTGACTTTTTTGTCACGCAACAAAAATGAATAAGTTTTTTGTCATTATTAATAATATTTTACAAAGTTTCAAGTATTATATTATTAGTATATCTTTATTTGAAATTTGATAATTTGCGTTCACTTAATTAAAGTGAACTCTTAAACATGAAGGTAAAATTGCTAGTAGGTAAAGAATTATTACATCGAGTGCGTCATTAAAACGGCTTTTTGTAAGCATCATGTCATGAACAGAGTAAAGTGCTACTTTACGCCCAAGTAGCTGTCTCTTTTATATATAAGTGTTAAAAAACATCTCACAAAGTCGTCATAGTAGAAGGCATTATCATACCCAGCAGTTTAAAGTCTTGGTTCACTTCAAGTATGTACAAGGGTAACAATGTTGTAATTTAAGCTATTTTTATAGTAGCCTATAGGAGTCATGCAAAAATTTAAATATCTATATCTACTATTATATAAAGCGGAAGAGTTTGTTTGTTTGAACGCGCTAATCTCTGGATTTTTTTGTGTATTTTAGTTCACTTCTCGAGAAAGATTATAGGCTATTTAACGTCACGCTAAAGGCGACGAAAATGGGAGCAAAGCAGTTAGAAAAGACGCAGGTGAAACCGCGCCGCGGAAGCTAGTTGTATAATAAATTAATAATTTGTTTGACATAAAAGGATATACAGACAACGCCGCTCAAGCTCTTCCGAGGGTATAAAAGTGATGAAATATCAATTACTAAAGAAGCATTTACAGTTCATTGCTTGTTAATGGGTTTTTTGATAGGTATTGATTCAAACAACGTGAAATATTGTATATTCGCTACAATAAGATTAATTTACTTGCCGTTGTACTTTGTACGTTTTAGGGTTATTTATTGATAATAACCGAAGAAATTTCTTTAAAGGATTCACCGTTTAGGGTTGTCTTGTCGTAAAACATTTTATTAGACAATTTATCTTTGAAATGGCAAAGAACATAACAATTCTTCAAAAGTCAGTCGATAAAGTAAGCAGTGGCCGTCTCAGAGAAATATTATTATTCTCAGGTTACCATAGTTTATGAAAGCTTACCTGTAGCATAATGCCACTATTATTCAACATAATATATTGCCAATGCAACAACTTATCTCTGCATTACTTTAAAGGTAGACTAGAAGGACTCGGGCATTAATTTCTTCTGTATACAGTACCACAGATTACAGAATACTAGTCTTAAGAGCGTTTACGCGTCATGAGTGGCAACGTCGCCATTTAGTGTCATATTTCGTGGTCTTACTCTTTATACAGCTTTCACCTAATTCTAATATTTGTACAGAACATATTTTAAAATATAGCACCGATTAAATGATAAAAATTTAAAACCACCAAATATGACAACCCACTTAATATGTTTTACGACCTAATTACAAATTATTATAATTCTCGGCTTCTCTCTTCTACAATATGCATGTATTGATTATACATAGAAACCTTTTGGAAGAAATTAATGCTATATATGATAGTCAAATTCGTATCAAAATCCGTTACGTGTTTTAAAAGAAGTTTCTATCTATTTTACGATACCGGATATTGAAGGTATTGATTTAAATTTCGGAGTTATACAACGTATTCATACAGTCGTACGTAACCAAAATTAGAGACAAGCTAGCTCTCTGAACTCTTTTTATCAAATGTAAGTATGAATGACTATAAGATAGTCTACAGTCTACAATGTTACTTGCCTCGGATCTGTGGATGTGACTATCTGGTTTCAGGTCTATGTAGTTTGACACAGCCGACACTATATTAACGACTAATCAAACGTTAAAATAGATGTTGATTGAGTGATTAAAAGTATATTATATATACACATACTAGGGCCGTGCTCGGGATGTGACCCAGCCATGCTCCGTCAGGAGTGAAAACCTATCTACACACATCAGAGCTGTGCCCGAGACGTGATCCGGCCGTACTCCGTCAGTAAAACGTATCGGCGCATACATTGTCAATGGACTCAAGCACACACTGGCCCTGATGTGTGTAGATATACCTTAAACCTCATAAATGAAATGACTTTTATTCAGTGAAGTTAGACTTACGTATAATTTTTCATTATAATTGTTACGGCTCATACTAAGCTTTTCTCACTGAACATCTGACTAATATATTTTCCTTCTACAAATCTTAGCTTAGTGTAATCTAAACATAAATTATTGTAACCCCTAGTGTAATTGGAGCTTTAAACTGAAGATCTATTTTATGTAGCATCTTGATATAACTCTGGTTACAAACATCGAAGAGATTAACAGTATGTAATAATATAGATAACCCTTTATTACGAGTTAATTAGTCTACCGTATTCTGTATAGTATATTTACTGAAAATATAATGATACAGGCTTTGATAATTTATTAGTTTAAACTATTATTATACAAGAAAAAATAGATTTTTGTATGTTAATTTGTTTGTTTGTTTGCAACGATGTAACTTAAAATCTACTCAACAGATTTGAAATTCTTTTACCTTTAGAAATCAATAAATGAAGCAGGTAATACGGGCTATATTTTATTATGTTTATCACACATTGTAGTAATTTTTGTAAATTTGCAATACAGAAGACCGCAAAGTCAATTTGCAATATAGCAATAATATTTATTTAAACCACCTGTCTGACAAAGGCTCTTATTTTAAGCGTTAGCAGTAAATGCCTTCAGACTCAGATAGACCGAAATATGATATTAAAGATATACGTTGTTTGTCATAGCCACTGATAATTTAATTTGCGATAGAAGAACGCAATTACGGTGTCATCGAGTTAGATATACCTAAATGTTTATTGGTTTCGTCAGATGTTTGTCGATTATAATAAGACAAATACCAAAGCTGTTAATAAAACAATATTGAATGCTAGCTTGTTTATTTGTCGCATGAGATGTTTATGTTTGGGTTGTGGTACTTGTCACACAGAAATCCAATTACGTTCCTTGTTGTGCCTGTTTCTGAATGTAATTAATGTCTTGACACTTTATGGTACTTTCACACCATTTGAGTTTTGGTGACATTTTCAATTTAGTTGCTTTATTGTGCATACTCTCACATTTATATAACAATATATATCGCTCATCTGAAGGAAAATATGGGGGCACGTTTTCAATTTTCTCTATTTTAAGCATATTTGCTATTCCTAATAACGATGTTTTCAACTGGTCCCACTTGCTTTTCTTTACAGCAACTTTATCTAGTCTAAATGGTTTGCCTAAAGTTTTTAGTACTTGTCGATGTTGCTCACATAGTTTCCTTTCTATTGGATTTGTATTTGCATCTATTTTAATGGAGACTTGGGGTCCACTGGTACTATGGTCCATCAAATATATTTGCTCGACACTTGTTGTTCTGCAAACTGACTTTCTGACTCTTTGACACTGGATTGATTTATTATGACGTTGAATTATACAGTTACTAACCTGTACAGATTTTGATATCGTTTCAGGCTTCATCCCAGGTTGATCTACATTATCATAATGTCTTGAAGTTGTTGCAGCATCAGAATAAGACAAATTTGACCCATTCTTTGTAATAGTTATTGTCTCTGTGTCTACAGTTGTTCGTGTTTCGCGTTCTCTTCTAAATACACGACTTACTTCAGACATTAATACTGTAGTGGGATCATGCAGTAATCTGCTTACATTAAATATAAAATCACTCATTTTTGTAAATAAAACATTAATAGCAAATTTGACAACAGTTCGTCAACTGTGTAATATGTGTGTAATGGTCTACAAGTGTAGTGCCACAGAACATAATAACCACTACACAGAGCATATCGTCACTGCGTTTACGTAGTGCTTGTAAATGCTCTGTGATCTTCCTCTTTTTCAATTATTGGAATGTGGGTGTTTAGGAGTTTGTTTGCCATCAGTTGGCACAATTTTGGTAAAATGACTTCCATTTTGACAGTGCTATCAAAACAAATATTTGTCAGTGTTCATTTCGGAACTTTTAATGTTTAATTTACAAAATGGATAATTCACGTGCATAAGGACAAAAGAAAATTGCTGAGAGGGTTTTCTAAAAATGGCGTCCACGAGGGGGCAGCACTGTTGCGTCAGTTCTAGTTATCAAGCGCTTTTTGAAAGTGAACCTGAGAAGTGAACCCCTAATTGATGAGGCCTAATGAGACGCCAACTAGTAGCGAAATTTTTCCTAAACACCTTCAAAAAAAGGTAGAGAAAAAGGTAGATACTCTGAGTAGATACTACGAGTATATCAACTATTTATGCTAGTTTAGACCGAGACGACTGCATCGTGCCCTTTGACTACGTTGTTGTCGACCTTGAGCCGTGACATCTTCGGACAATCGTCTATCATTATGTTAAACATAAAAAAAGTAAAGCTTAATGTTATCCGCTTCATTGATAGATTTTTAAAGGTGAAAGAATTTTTATTTATTTAAAACTTCATGCACATAGGTACAGAGGCGGCCTTGATGCTAAAAGCAAAAGTGAAAGAATTTTTCACATCGGTAACGTAGATTTTTAGTTAGAACTTCATATTTTATTTTATATGTATTTATCATGTATTATTTTGAATCGTTTTAATTAGGATAAAGTTATGTTTCTAGTACAGTAGTACTGACATTTTCATAAAATGAAAGTCCGAAAAAAAAGAGTTTCGTTGAAAATGCGTCCCAATACAATTTTTTTTTTATTTTCGGCTACGTTGTTACATGAGGAAAATGTTTGAACTATTGCAGTCACTGATTTGGAATCTATATCTATACATATAATAAAAATGTAACAGGTCGCTGTCTGTACATAGAAGATATATGAGAAAAATATTATTGGGACCTTTATCAACGCAAATAGAACCCAAAACAATGATTGTTACAATTTTTGTCTGTTTGTCTGTGCGTTTGTTCACGCTAATCTCAAAAGCGGCTTATCCGATTTAAATATGGTTTTCACTGATACATTCTGGTAAGCTTCACTTAACATTTAGTGTTTGTTTCATGTCAATCGGTTCATAAATAAAAAAGTTATGCCAATTTAAATAATGACGTCATACAAGTGGTATGTATTTAGCTTAGGTTAGTGTGTTTTAAGTTAGGTTAACACGTCTCCCCCCCAACGGGGTTCTCGCCTTGTCGCGGCGGGGGGGCTTAGTAGCCGTGGTTACCAAGGACCACGGTGAACCAAGAGGAACCCCAAGGAGGCGCCGCTCCTCTGGGCTTTGCCAGTAAGCCCACGATGGAGCGGCTCTGGTGGGTTGCGGTGCTGTTTGGGCGGCACCGCAACTGGGTCGGGCTGCAGTGTTGCTTCGGCGACACTGCGGCTGAGGAGTGGCGGGGCCGCGGCGGGAGAGGAGTGCCGGTATAACGGTGCGCCGCTCTCCCTACCTTCCGCGGCCTCGGCGGGGCCGCAACCGCCAGATTGCGGACGCGGTGGGGCCGCAGGGGAAGAGGAGTGTCGGTATTGCGATGCGCCGTTCTCCCTATCCTCTGCGGCCGAGTTGGCCTGCGGGCGGCGATCGGGCAGTCGCCGCCCGAACAGCACGGGCCCGAGACGGCAGTGCGCGTGTTCCGCACGCGCCTCTCGAAGGAGGGGGGCCTAGGCCCCTAAATCGGACGGGGCCCGCTCGCGGTGAGCGGGCCATGGCCCGTCGGGGTCGCGGATGAATGCGCAAGCGACTCCCGTGACCCCGACACTCTGGCCGTCTGGAGGAACACCGTGGGTTTTAGTCGGTATGCTGGCCGCGCTTTGAGTGCGGTCGGAGAGTCCGACATAAACTCTTCGCCTTGCCCGGGCGGGTGCGTATGCGTAATGCATTTCCCACGTAAAAAAAAAAATTTGTTAACACGTCTCATTACGGAATAGGTGGAATTAAAGTGAATTACGAAATAGTAGTAGTCGATTTACGCTGTTTTCAGCATGAAGGGGTCGGATCGACCAGGGAAGTACTTCCGTCTCATAGAAGATCGTTGTAAGAGTAATAGTATCCATATTATTGCGTTTCGTCGCCCAACTGATGCAGAAATGACAATCCTCGCAGCATGTGTGGGACCAGCTGAGTATTCGTGGAGTCATTGTGGGTCAACCCGCCGGCCAGGGAGACCCGTATAAACGGTGGTGCCGCTGGCCGCCCGCGGCAATGTACAGGGGCCCAATTAGACCTAACCGTAATATTACGGTAGTAGATCCAAGCTGGTTTCAGCATTAATGGGCCGGATCGTCCGGGGAAGTACTACCCTCTCATAGAAGATCGACGTAAGAGTAGTAGTATTCGTACTACTGCGTTTCGTTTAGTGAGTGATAGTGCCGGCGGCCCAATTTCCTTTCCTTTCCCTTTCCTCTATCCTCACTTCCCTCACTCCCCTAACCCCATTCCCAGCCGCCATAGTGGAGGCCACCATACCAGCAGTTTAAAACGATGGCTTTTGGTATGGTGGCCACCACTTCTGGATTCCACTGACTGCTTACCATCAGGCGAGGTGGATTCACTTTGGTAGGATAATATAAAAAAAAAATTACCACCCTAAGACCACCAGGTTGCGCATAATCCCGGAGTGGTTCGTCGTGCAGGTTGGTGACCAGATAGTGGAACCCGGCGACCAATTTCGAGAGGGTACGGGGGCCCTTTGCGAGCAGTCCGTATCATCGGAAGCCCGGAGGCCACTTGAGCCTTTATAGCTGCGAAGAGACATCGCCTCCTCAATGGCCGTCTTCTATCGCCTTTGCCACGGAGAGTCTTCTCAAGAGCTCTTTAAATTAATCCTACCCCGCTCCATTATCCAGAACGACACGTGCGGGACTGAAGTGCTACCCTTTCACAGTGCAATCTAAAGGGTCTCGAACCAAACGGTTGAGCACTTCATACCTTGGCCGCTCAATTAAAGCCTATAACTCTTTGCCAGCGCATAAGTTTCCATCTAACTTTGATCCTGGGTCTTTTAAGCAAGGCGTGAAAAAGCATCTCACTAAGCCGCCATAGTGGAGGCCACCATACCAGTAGTTTGGCTTTTGGAATGGTGTCCACCACTTCTGGATTCCACTGACTGCTTACCATCAGGCAGAGTAGAGTTACTTTGGCAGGCTAATATATAAAAAAAAACCTTATAGCGTTTTTATTGAAATGAAATGAAATGAAATGAAATGAAATGAAATGAAATGAAATGAAATGAAATGAAATGAAATGAAATATATGTTTATTCATTTAGGTTAATTAAATTAACACTTATGAACGTCAAAGTTTATAAAATGTCAGCAAATTAACCTACAGCCAGTTCGCTGACGAAGTAGAGCCATGAGAAGAACTGGCAAGAAACTCAGGCCACTCTTTTTAATCGCCAGGTTATTACAATTTTTGTAAGTTACAGTTTCAAGTAGCATGCAAAGTGACGCAGGCAATACACTTAACTCTATAGATACTTAATTACTTACAGCTTTCTATGTTGTAAAGAAAATTAAAAAGTAAAATGTGTGCTTTACAGGTTGCCTCAATTTGCATATTGCTACAAAAGGTAAAGGCAACATGTGAACTGTGATAAATGTTTCTATGTAGATATTATATAAACTGTTAATTTTTGGTATAAGTATAAAGTAAGATGAACTTAATTTACCACAGGAGTTCACAATGTACCTCTATTTCACAAATCACAATGTAAAAAAATTTAACAATACTAAGTATACAATTTTAACAAAACAATACAAAATGTGTACTTTACTGTTCAAATATGGCTCGGGCATCATGTCATTTATAATTAATACAAAAAAAAAATCATTTTATAAATTATGTCAAAATGTATCAATAAATTAATGTCAAAAAATTATTTGTTAAAGCATGTCATTCATAATAATCATAAAAAATGTCATTCATACAATAATTAACAAAAATATGTCCTTTAAAGTATAATGTCATTAAAATTAAGAGTAAAATTAATTTACTCCTTCGTCAAGCGAGCATCCCATGACTTTTATCGTTCAGATACTCATTAACAGTGTAGTAACCCTTAAGTATTAAATGTTTTTTGACAATTTGTTTAAATTTGTCTAAGGGTTTATCCATTATGTCGATAGGTAATTTATTAAATAAACGTACACCAAGTCCCGTAAACGAATTATGGACTTTATGTAAGCGATAGTGTGAGCCAACCAGTTTATGCTTACCCCTGGTGTTAATTTCATGCACATCGCAATTTCTAGTATATAGACTAATGTTACTCTTAACATAAACAACATTAGCATATATATATTGAGATGCAACTGTCAATATACCTATCTCTTTGAATCGCTCTCTCAGGGAGTCTCGTGAACCTAGGTTGTAGATAGAACGTATAGCTCGTTTTTGAATAATAAAAACGGTTTCAATGTCAGCAGCCCTACCCCACAACAATATGCCGTAAGACATAACGCTGTGAAAATAACTAAAGTAGACTAGTCTGGCGGTTGCCACATCAGTAAGTTGCCTAACTTTCCTGATAGCAAAAGCCGCTGAGCTGAGTTTACCTGCGAGACACGAAATATGGGCTTCCCACTGAAGTTTGCAATCTAAAGTTAAGCCCAAGAAAACTGTGGACTCTACGATTGAAACTGACTCATTATTTAAAACCAGGTTTATACCTGCACTTTTGACATTTGGCATAGAAAATTTTATACATTTTGTCTTCTTGGAATTAAGTAGAAGATTGTTTACCGTGAACCAGTTCAGGACTTGCGCGAGCGAACCATCTACAACGTCGAAATTAGGGTCTTTACGGTTAACTTTAAAAATAAGAGACGTATCGTCTGCAAATAGCACTATATCGCAGAAATCCTGTACAAAGTACGGCAAATCATTTACATACACCAAAAATAGAAAAGGACCAAGAATGGAGCCCTGTGGGACGCCCATAGCAACAGGTAACCCTAAGGACCTATTTCCATTTACATCAACGTATTGCACTCTATCACTTAGATAGGTGGAAACTAGATTAAGTGCAACATCCCTGATCCCATAGTGACTGAGTTTTCTCAAGAGCGTATTGTGCTCGACGCAGTCAAATGCTTTAGAGAGATCACAAAAAACACCAATAGCATCCATTTTATTTTTATATTCCTCGGATTCCTCTCATTCCAAACAATTTCCCGTTTAGTTTTAAACGAGTTTAGTTTCCAGTGAACCTATGTTTTGCGATGACAATTAATAAAGCCTAAGGTCAGACACTAAATGTTGTGAGTGTGGATCTAAATATTAGCTGTTTTTCGCATGGTCAGCTTTATGTGGATTTGTCACGTGTAAGTAATCATAGCAGCCTGTATGGCTTTGATCCCCGATGGCTATGCGTCTAATATCGTATATAGAGAAGCATTTACTGTAAAGATTTTTCTTATTCACCTAAACGAAGATGTTTATAATTCAAAACAAACCAAAAGATATATCCAGAAAATGCTGCCCAAAATCACTATTCCACGCGGACGAAGTCGCGGGCAGAGCTAGTACTCAATATATTTCTAACTATATTACAAAAAGTTATTTGCACTCTGTGTGAGAATTGAGATAAGTACAGAAAGAGTACACGAAATAAACTTCAATTTAAAAATATGCTTCAATAATAAATTAATAATATTTTTTATTGCCTACAGTGGCAAACGAGATGCCGATCTAAGTGGTAAAGAAGTGGTTACGACGTTCATGGACGATTTGCATCTGGAGGCTTAGCAAAACTGCAACGTACCGTGGACATGTTGGCATTAGATACTGGCCTTAGAGCATTAAACCAACAGGAGTGGACACGCGCTCTATTTCCCTTGCGCAAAAGTCTGCCACTTTCGGCGGGGGACGGGGTAACGCGAGCAACGCACACTAATTGCAATGTTAACTACTAATGCATTTTTAAATCGCGTCGTTATACACGCACACAATAAAATTATTACACACTAGCTTAAACTAAACACACACAATCACATTCACACACAGGGACATCTATCAGTTTACGCTTCCTTAGCGTAAAACAGTTAGAGCTTGACTCTGTCGATATTTAGTATCGATGTTTAGGATTTCATATAAGTACGCGAAAGATTTAATTATTTTCATGATTATTATGTTTGCTTATTAAAATGAGCATTATCTTATATTATATAGAACAGTTTTAGGTAATAATAATCTATTATAATTTTAAGGTTTTTTTTTTATTTAAGCACTTTGAAATAGATGAAAGTAAAGTAAATAGTTCATAAACATGAATTAACTAGAAGTAATTCTGTTAATTCATGTTTATGTCAATATTACAGGAAGAATAAAACAGTGTCTAACTAGCACACTTTTTTGTAATTATTATCAAAAAAGCCCGTCATACGGTCGGGCTAAATTTATTTGTTAAACATTGTTCGACAAACAAATCTGGTTATGCGGTCGGGCTCTCCTACTATGTTTACTAATGTTTATTCAATACTTCCGATCCCTGATAGTACGCAACCCTCGGCGCGCGAGGTCTACTGGCATTTAGCCGTTTTTTTTTGAAGTTATACTTTTTTTGGCGCGATTGGGAAAAATGATGAGAGTGAATTTTTACGATGCGTGCGCACACCGACAGAAAAAAGCAACACCCTGAAGTTAGTTGCGAACCTTTTACACACTGAAGTTAGTTGCGGATCTTTGTGTGTCGTATCAGTACAAATAATCTGTGTGAATAAATAAAAAATATGTTGGCGTTTATATCAATTCAAATATTTATGTATGTATGCGTTGTATTATTATTTGGTATTTTTGGATTGTTATGCCAAAGAAGTATAACTTTTTACATGCGTACATGGGTACCCACTCTTTTTTTTTATTTTACTACTGCGCACAAGGATGTATGTTCAATAACCACCACCTGTTGAAATTTGTTCTAGTGTGGATTAAAGATTGTAATTAATTATTACGTGTCAATTTTACGTGTATTATTCCTAAGTATGTATGTATATTCAAACCAAATAATACTTTGAATTAATTGTCTGTTGCTATTAAATTTCGTTCCAACTAAGCAGAGCTTGTAATTGGAGGAATTTGTTCTGATTACATAGTAACAAGACACTGACATGAGAATGTATGAGTAGATTTTTATTAGAGAGATATTTTATCTGTTCAGATAACAAAAAAACAACAGAATATATTTCAGAAAGTCTTTATTTAAGTAGGTATAATAAAATACTGAAAAGCTGTGCAATTTAAATTAACCTTATAAATCTATTTTAACTAATCCTAGGTAATGCAATAAGAGGAGGTAGCGCACAGCGAGTTTACTTGCTAAAAACTGAGCTCTCCGCCGCTTGGGGGGTAGGGAGGAGGTAGCAGTGCTGGCAGCACAGAAGGCTTTGTCTTTTAAGCTGTTAGTCAGATACTTGTACGCTTAGGAACCCACTTATATGGTTCCTACAATATTGTACCCAAGCGACTCGAGGCGCTGCTTCTTTTGAAAATCTAAAA
Source organism: Parascotia fuliginaria (assembly GCA_963082885.1). Lineage (NCBI taxonomy): Eukaryota > Metazoa > Arthropoda > Insecta > Lepidoptera > Erebidae > Parascotia > Parascotia fuliginaria. The sequence continues at coordinate 9,204,063 of OY720174.1, read as the reverse complement.
CAAACAAAAAAAATAATAATTTAATACTGGAAAACCAATATCGATATTTGTGATTAAACTGTCTCATCTCTAATTATGGTTAAAGTGTGACCAGTTTCTTAAAAATAAATACGCTTATTTTTGTAAGAAATGAGCAATTATCTTTCGGAATAAAGTGCACTAATCTTGTATATTTGGATTTATAATCTCATTTTACTTGTTCATTTAATATTATTTTGTGCATTACTTGGTAAAAAAAACATTGGTTTTAATTAAAAATAAATAAATATGGGAACGGTGACATAATAATGTACATCCAAAATGAAACTTATTAGATATGTCAACAAGGCGAGATATAAAAAAGGAAAGGTTAGTTTTTATGTTAATTCAACTTAAAATATTACCCCAGATTGGAGTATTGATGATAAGCCTGGCAACACTTGTTGATTAGCATTTTATTTGATTAAATTGCTAATTTAATGCCTTATTTAATAATATTAGAACAAAATAATACTACAAGGTGGAATGTAATATTATCCTTTTGTAGACTTGATGTCGCTGAACGCTTTTTACACCAAAATACACTGCAATTCGGCATTTCTATTGAGACGTTATTACGCACGCACTGATAGGTGACTTATGATGCGGAACGCGCGTCAACTAGTTTTATATAACGGGTATGACCGGTGGGCTGGTACCTTTGGCAGAGGGGTACGCCTGTCAGTGGCCTCTCCGGTTGGTTTAATGCTCTAAGATACTGGCCAATAATTTTTATATTTATTTTTTATTGTATTTATTTTATAAAACAAAATTAATTGTAAATTCTATTTTAAAATGCAATTTCTATCAGTATTACAGACATTAAGAAACGAAACGGTGGTTTTTCTTGGTCTCCAACATTGGTGTCGTGATATTAACGCTTTCTTTAAACCTTATTTGAAGAATGCTTGTTAAAAACGTTCCATCTCTTCTAGCCATCGCTTCGTCGTCTTCTAGTAGTTCTAGTAACTAGTCTTTATTAGTTCAAAAGATTCTCTTTACAAACGTACTTGATTTTAAGTAGGTATTATACCTACAACTTAACTTACAGCTAATTTTGCTATGATATAAAGCGCATAAAAGTAAGGATATAATCCTGTATGTTGTAAGATAGCTATCTGCTTATTGTAGAAATTTATTTTGTTTACATTATTTACCCATTTAGATATATACAAAGGCCGGTCTTATCGCTAAAAGCAATTTCTTACTGGCAGTCTTTGTAAGTATTGTATTGTACACGTATAGAGACGTCATAAAATGCCTTCACATCGCGCTATGTAAAATACAATGTATGTAATAAGAAAGGGAATGGATGACCCTAATTTTGGCCATGTTGACAGATATCATATATTATGCTAAGTTTTATTTGCCTAACTTAATAGAGAATTTGTTTAAGTAGATGACATTAATTATTTAAAGTTGGCGGTTTAGTTACTACCCGAACCAAAAGTATGTGTATGTATCCCACAAACACTTGTATTAAAAGCATACCTATCTGTATTATTTTGTTTCATTTTATGTTTGTAGTTGCTTTTTTAAAGAAAACAGCTGGACACTTGTATTTGAAATCTTTTATTTTTGGTATTGAACCGGTCTTGGTAAATAATGGCAGAGGTCTATCTTCAGCAGTGAATGTCATGTTTTTTTTTTTTCGTGGGAAACGCATTACGCGTACGCACCCGCCTGGGCGAGGCGGGGGTTATGTCGGACTCTCCGGCCACAATGAGACAGCGGCCGGCATTCCGACTAAAACCCACGGTGTTCCTCCAGACGGCCAGAGTGTCGGGGACACGGGAGACGCTCGCGCATTCATCCGCGACCCCGACAGGCCACGGCCCGCTCAACGTGAGCGGGCCCCGTCTGATTTGGGGGGCCTAGCCCCCCTTCCTCCATCGAGAGGCGTTCGTGGAACACGTACGCCGCCTTCTCGGGCCTGTGCTGTTCGAGCGGCGATTGCCCAATCGCCGCCCGCAGGTATCCTCCTACGGTGGCTGGAGATCCCGGAGCGCCCCACGGCGACGCCCGGGGCGGGCGCGACGGGCGGGGAGCAAGGTGGTCCGCTCCCTCTCCCGCGCGGCCGCCTCCTTGGCGAGCATTACCTGCTCGCAAAAGGAGGCGACTCCCTCCCAAGCCCTCTCGCTGCGGACCATGGACAGAACCACAGCCGACAGCGAGAGTTGGGCCGTCGCGAGCGCCGCAACTAGGTCGCGGCGCTGGTCCGCCCACGCTGGACACTCCACAACCGTGTGGAGCGCCGTGTCGCGCGGGCAGACCCCGCAATGGTGAATGTCATGTGGCTGAGATGATTTCTGTTAACTATTATTTTTATAAAACAACTCTAGTTATTTTAGGTACACATTTATTTCCATTTTCTGAATGTTTTATTGGAAATTGCCTACGTGCTCGCAGTGTAGTTATCTAAATTCGTCACCGAATATTCAATGCTACAGTGAATTGTCAGATAGGAATTCCACAAATCACATTTCCGATACAAAAATTGACATCTTCCAAAAGTCGCTACCTTGTTTGTCTATTTCTGTTTGAAAGGTAAATAAACACACAGGTTGTATATAAGATATAAGTTGACTCGTCGTAGGCAAGGTGTGTAACTAGGCTCTTATATACTTGGTATTTGTGTTTATCATTTTGATGGCTGCTTCTGACAATGCAGTTAATGTGGCAGTTTTCTGGGCCAGCACAATAAAATGTTAACCGTTGAAACGATAAGAAGAAGTTTAATAATGAAACAAAATTTCTGTGTCATACACACTGTAAAACGGTTTAATAATTATGATTGATTTTTAGAAATGATTCATTTTTAGATGTAGTCTACAGATTTGATTTATTAACGTAGGTAAAGTTCAGCTTAAAGATAGCAAAGCTAGATTAAATTATAATAGCAAGGTTAAAGTACTTTATAATAGCTGTATACATTTTAGCAAATGTGTTACTAAGGAGTCTGAGGAAATTACATCGCAGGATATATAAGATTTTAATGTTTGAAATGTTCTGGCCGACGAGGATCATGCAAAAACAAAACTTTATGTTTGTCTAGCTGCTAAACTTTACATATTATATTTTATTTAGTTCCCTTTCAACGTGTTAATTTCATGTACCCTAAATTTTAGGAGATGAGGTTGGCACGGACGTTGATAAATGTAAAGGTGTTTTAAACTCGTGTATGGTGAGTAAATGCGGACAATAGTATGCTTGCAAATGAAAGCTCACCTTTAGGAATAGACCTTTGTTCCATTTGCGGGATACATTCAAACATCAGTCAGATTTCAGTTGTATTACTAGCGTAGAGTATAAAATTATATTATTACCTTACTAGCGGCAGCGACCCGCCCCTGTTTCGCACGTGAAATGAAAATGAAAAACCTGTGTAGGTACTTTCATGCTTTTTACGATGTGATTGATGACGAATTCTCGGCTTTTCTGTACTAATATACATGTATTATACCTACTTATACCTTCCAGAAATGCTCTACCTAACGTAAAAAATCCTTTGGGTGGTTTAAAATTTTGTGGAGAATCAGCGAGATGGTGTAAATTAAGAAATTTCGGTTTGCCGTTTAGTGGTCGTGGGAAAGGCGAACCTAATTTATTAAGTACTTACATCCTCATCCCACTGACTACTCACCATCAGACAGAGAGGATCTATTTAAAAAAAAGATATTCAGCTTAATTATTTATATTGCTTTCATCTTTTTAAGTATAAAATAATATTTATAAATCTTTTGGTACACCATTTAATTACAATAAGGATACTTGATGTTGGCATTGACTACATAATTTATGATAGGTTATCTACTTACTTTTTATGTTATAAAGCGTAATTACGAGTTTCTTTTTTAATTTTCTTATTTAGTGAAAGCAGCCATTACATCATCAATAAGAACATTACCTAATTTAAAGAATTCAAAAATGTTTTTGTTACAGTATTTTTAACCAAAAGTATAATAAAATATAATAAGAATTACTAAAAATGTAACTCAAAGCATGCAGTGCCCATAAATAATTACAAATTATAAATACCATGGTTATAAAGTAACTTTTTTTGGTAAGTTAAGAAAAGTACATATTAGATGGAACTACATTTCCATAGAATATATTACATTAATAAATTATTTAACTTGGGAAGATGGTATTGCTCGAAATATATTCCCGCATTCATTGCCAATGTCGCTTAAACCAGAATATTGCAGTTTGTGTTTATTTAAGACAACTTGAAGTATCTAATTCGTAATACAAACTGTCCGCTATAGGTTCTAACTTTTAACGTAATTTCTGTTGCTCTTTTCTGCTGACTTAAAATTCTGTAAAGATTACTGTTTCATAGTTGTCCTTTTAATACGTAACTGGCTCAGTAGACAAGACGTAACTTATTGCCCAAGCTTTAAGCTCCGAGCTTTTTTCACATTAATCTTCTGATCCTTAAACTTTCTACTTATATGATGAAGCGTAGGTATATTCACGTGTATTAATGTAAAATTAAAGCTTTAGAATTTTCTACTCAAATGAAATAATGTGAGATTTCAGTAGTACGAATATGTAGCTCATTCTTTTTTAACTAATGGCTTAAGTTAACTACCATACTTTGCATGTGATAGCAATAACACACTTCTGCGCGTATAGACTCGTGTCTGTATCCAATAACAAGGACGACTCATAACGCACTCAATTTTAGAACATCAAAGCTCACAAAATGTACATCAAATAATATGTAGAATTCCACATTCGCGTCACCGTGTAGCGACATGTCTACAGTATTTTTCCAGCAGTACCTATTAACATTGCGTTATGATTGTGACATGGAGAGAGTATGAAAATTTAAGTGAGTCCTTTGAGTATATCTGTACTTATGTCTATTTTCAATTTTGCATGCAAACAAGCGTGGGTGAAAATCGATTCGTCATTTTTAATATGTCATTTTCTTCGTGTATTGAACAACACCGCATATTGATAAATATGTTGTGAAAACATTAACAGATGGCAAAGAAATTTTCATACTCTAGTTCATTACATTGATTTTTTGTGATGTAAAACCTTTACACATTTGAGTTGCCATAATATAAAGGTTACTGAGGTAGGTTCTAAGTCAATATTAAAGTTCTTTTCACGGTATATAATAAATAAACGTCACGATTTAATTCGAGTAAGATGGTCTATCAAGGTAAGGGACAGTTCAACGAGAACCGTATTGGTACCAAACCGTTTATCTACTAAAAGATATTGTACTTGGTGTGTGATATTACACAAGAGGTTGGTGTCGACGAGCTTTTATAGCCGTATATTTTAAATTATAATAGCTCGGTAAGGTAAATATCTCCATCCTGTAGTAGACCGCTGTCGTAGCATAAGGTATTGTTTGCCTGCTAGCGAATGTTCCTAAACAAAGCTTTGTATTGACAGCAGATGAAGTTATAAGACGAGGAGAGAGGGATTTCTTTTTGTTTATACGGTCGCAGCAAAATCTGGGGCTTTAAAAACAAAACCGAAGCGACCGTGTTTCAGAGCTTCACCACAGCGCTAATTTAAAATTTATATGACAAACGTACGTGATAAAAAATAATAACGTCCATCGATTACGGTTGTAATCCTAAAGCGATTTTGAGGGACACTACGGCCGTTATTATTGAGCCAAGGCTGGTAATAGAAATTTATTATTTACATTTATGTTGTTTTAGTAATTTAATTTCAGCTTCAATCTTAAATTCAGAATTTGCTCATGTGTTAATTATTATTCATACACGACAGTCTTAATATTGCAGACATTAGCACAAACTTACCCCGCGGGCACAACGGGAGAGAAAAGTTACAAGTAATTATTGAATAAATAATAATAACGTAGGTTTAAGTCATGGTGAGCAAGGTCTATATAATTTCATCTTTAATTAATGTTTATTTTGCGGCTTCGCGTATAAGCACGAGGCCTGTTCTAAAATAAATATTTTGTTTAAGGTGTTAATTAACTTTTGCAAGTCCTAAAATAACTCACCTTTTTGAAATTCAACTCCTTGGTCCGCCCACGGGACTTATAATCATTACGTAAAATATTTCTAAGTAAGAGACTTGCACGTGTGTAACGGTTTGATACAGATCACTATCCTCGAACAAAACAAAGTTTATTACTTACCTACTCCTACCGTTACTTACGATCGTTAATCGTGTCAAAATAATAAAAGCTTGTTAAATAGGTACCAAATACGGATGAAACAATATTATCCACCGACATACGAGTAGTAGAAAGAAGAGCTAATAATAGTTCTATAACGCAAAGCGACAGTAAATCTATTTTTTACATAGCCACGAGGGAACTCATATGAAGTCAATAAAAGTTTTATTAGGTAAGATCAAATCGAAGAAAAATGGTGTCAAATAAAAATTCAGAACGTCTTCTTAGTAAAAAGTAAAACTACAAACAAGTTACGTTTTCAAAGAGAATATCCACAATAAATGTTGTAGAGCACGCAAACAAGACGTTTTTACGAGTTCTTACTTAGACTTCATTTCCTGTGGCGTTTTATTACATAACATCATCCCTTTTTTTGTAAACGTGATGAATAAGCAGATATGTATTACGACCAAGATCCACAAGTCAGTTTAATATCATTTCGAATCGATGTCTATCCAAATATAGGTTTTTATTGAGCCTCTTGCCTCGGCCAAATCATCATCATTTCAAGCAAAAAATATCCGCATTTGCACATAGGGCTCTGCCAAACGTCTCCACTTTCATTGGTCGTCTGTCGTCTTTACCATATCGTCGGCCCACATTTTAAAGGTCTACGTCTACGTCACGCACAAATCTAGATTTCAGGACCGGTGTAGTGCCCGACACAACGCGCAACGCGTTCCGCAAAAGAACACGAGTATTTTAGTTAACAAGATAGGTTATCCAACCGAGATTTTAGAATCGAATGTCTTATATTAATGCTTAACACCTTTTTTATGACGTGTGTTACGAGAAAACGGACAGGACTCAGGAGCATTACCTGCGGTCTATCTTACTAGCCTCCCGCTATGCGGTTTCATCCGCGTTAGAGCCGAAACATCTTTGATTACTGATCTGCTCCTGTCACCAGTAACGTGATATTACATATCCTATAAACTTCCTTAAGAACTGGGAAATACAAAAATAATTATTCAAATCTGACTGGTACTTTAGATTTACCAGAGATTAGCGCGTTCAAACAAACTCTTCCGCTTTATAATATAGTACTAGCTTTCTGCGGCGCGGTTTCACCCGCGTCTTTGTTTACTGCTCTGCTCCCGTCGCCAGTAGCGTGATATTACATAGCTTATTACCTTTCTCAAGAACTGGGCTATCATACGCAAAAGAATTATTCAAATCCGACTGGTAGTTCCATAGATAAGCCCGTTCAAACAAACAAACAAACTCTTCCGCTTTTTATAATAGTGTAGATAGATTGCGGTTACTATTTTTTATTAAGATAATTATGGTATGTCTTGTATAAGAATGAGTAGTATTTGCGTAATAATGTAAGCCTTATTGAGAACTTTTAGTAACGATTCTAAAATAGGTATATATTCATAAGTATAAAAAAATTATAGCGAACCCATGAGAAAAGGGTCGAGTGTATTGTCATTGTCATTACAATGGAATTGAAATTATCGACAAAAATTGCAAAAGTTTGATTATATTAAAAGATTTCCATAAAATGTTTAAAATTTATTGGGATTAGCTACATGTAGGAGTAGGAGTCCTCCTACTTCTCCAACTTTGGTGAACTTTCACGTATACGAACTTGGCCATTTTAAAAGGAATAATTTTAACTGCGAAGTTATCATCTAAAATTGTAATTAATTAAGACGTGCTACGACGTTTTCAGATTTTCTACATAATTATGAATATTGTCAAAAAACAGAATATTCCTGCTCGCCCTTTAATTGCGAAGGTATAATAGGTATACATTGGACATTCGAGCGTTTATTTACGTAAAGTTCGGTTTTATTTACCAAAAAAGTTAAAATGTTAGATAAAATAGCCATCATGAATTAATTAGAGGACTGACTATTTCTGTTATTGTTATCTCTAGAAGTTTCACGGAAATTTTATTGTATGTTAATGTATGTTTTCTTTCACATAATTTTACTCAGATGATAATATTTTATCTGGGTAAATAAGGGAAATGCAATTCAATAAATGCTTCGTCTATATAATGTATAGCAATGAGCTCAGACTGCTATAAGTAGGTAGGTAAGTGGCTAGTTTTCATCGTTTATGAGATCACTACTTTCTGGTTCTATTTCATAGTTACCTAGAAATTTATGCTGCAGAATATACAACAGAGACGAGTGAAGTTTGTGCTAAAATTATTATTTCTAAAATGTAACTTTGACAAACAATGCAGTCTTTATTTATGCGGTCCTAAACTTTTTTACATAGGTACTTACGTTTTTGTTTTTAGAGTTTGATCCGGAATAACTCGATATTTATGACTATATATCTAGTTTTAGAATCCGAACACGAGCCTCTGTATTTGGCTAGGTTTTTAGAATTGATATTAGAGTGTATCAATTCGAAATAATTTTAATTTCCGATTTTCATGGAAAGGGTAGACAGAGGTGTAACAATCCACGTTTCGCCTGCTGTGTTACGTCCCACGTAAAGTAAGCCTGTTGCCAATGACCGGGAAAATCCAGACTCTACTAATACAGAGTCCCCAGGCCCTAGATAAGTGACATAGATTTCTATTATATTCATAGAATAGATTAAAAATGTATGGAATTGACATAAGGTAACGCCAATAGAATAGAAATATGCCACTTGTCTAGGCCCAGAGCGGCTAGATTGATAATGAGATTTTCTCGATAGGAAACCCGGGGATCGAACCCTATCAAAATGGGTACCTAATATCTAATATCTAATATTTACATATAATTCTTCTCATATGTTCTTACATAAATATTCATAAACAAAAAAAAAGCAAATAGTCAAAGTCAAGAAACAATTTATTACGTTTGTATGTACCTATGTATATTTATATTATGTACAAGGTCTCCTTAAATATTAAGAGCCGGTAAACATCTAATATCGATATCAGTCTCGTGTAGTCGGCCTAGCTATAGTACGATATTGCTATTTTAGTTTTACCAAATTTTTTTTTTGTGTGTGTGTGTGTGTGTTTTTAACCACTAAGCGCCTAAATGGCTAATTCGATTTCAATGAAAATTGTTACGTAGATAGATTCGGTGCCGGAGACGGACATAGGCTACTTTTTATTTCGAAAATCGGTCTGGATTCCGAGAGATACAAAGCATATTAAACGCGTGGGCGAAGCCAGTAAAAATATAAAATCCGTGGTACCTACTGAAAACAATAAAAGCAATTGAACGTTTTTTATTTTGTATACAGCAATTAAATAAATTATTTGATTGCTTTATTCGCATTACTAAAACAAGTTCTGTCGCCAAAAACAAAAGTATAATAGTAGCATAATTTAAAAATACATCATAATTCATAATGCTTCGACCACACACCTTTTTAAATAACTACTGATAAACTACTGCTTTTTAGAAAACTACTGATACGTTACTCAGTACGATGTTATTGCTCGAAATATATTGCGCATTTATTACAAGAACAGCGAGAACTAGAAGTTATTGTAATACTTGTATGTATTTATTTAGAGATATGATGTTTCAAATAGTAAACATAATTATGAAATACTAGCTTCTGTTTTTTAAGTATTTTATAAAGCTCACTGTTTAGATTAGGTGTTAAGCAATTTGAAGATAACAGAGCTTGGAACGTCTAATTTGCAATCCTTTTCTTGTGTAGATGTACTCGTATATGCATCTGCAATCGGCATGTATTAATGAAATATGTTAGTAGTGATACAGTATTAAATTATCAAAATTATTTTTGAAGTGTTTTTGATCCACTTTCACTTTTACTGTTTTGAAACTTTTAACTGGTAAGTTTTAAATTACTGACGCACAATGAAGAAAAGCATAGTGAAATGTAGCACAAAAGATCTCCATTTCGAAGTATTCTGGCATAAATAGTTTCAACCAATAAGACAACTTGCCTATTATAAAACTCCAATCAAGCAACATAATCTGTTGAAAAATGCTTATGCAGTATAACGTGGTTCAAATCTCAGTATACGTGAATGAGATCTTTGTGGCATATTTTCGGTTCGCCGTACATCGTATGACTGGTGAACTCAGCTATGCACAATCAAAGCATTGTTTAAGAAAACGATGAAGGAGATTTTCTACAAAGAAGACGTTTTGAAACAATTTCGCTTTGAGAACGTATTTTCTAATGTTTGATATACCTACCAAGTAAAGCGTTTATTGACTTTACTTATATGATTTTCCTCGTGTAAAAGAAGGATATCAAAAAATATATGTTGTTGTCTACTAAGCAAAGAACTAATATTATCGCTTCTTTCAGTGTAAGTAATATTTTTCATACGTATTAGTGTTAAGCTAACTTTTATTATTTAGACACGATTTACGACGTAGGTAAGTAATAAATTTTGTTTTCGGGGATTTTCAAGAAGGTCGAATGATAGCAAAAAGGTCTGTACTGTAGCATAAGTCAGGTGCCAGTCTTGAGTTTTAGTTGTAAATACATTATTAATGATAAAGTCTCTTCCGACTGCTGACGACTAAAATTTCAAAGAGTGAGTATGGTCTTACTTAAAAGTGATACATAATTTACACATAAATATTGTATTAATTTGTAAATTAGCTTTGTTTGTTTAAAAACGTAAAGTAGTAAAATATGATATGTCAGCCATTGCTCTGAATAATAATAATAATATAATAATAATAATTGTGAGGAGGTTTCTATCTCTGGAGCCCTAACCGCCGGTAGCTTGGTCCCTGTACCCGTAGCCGGTGGATCTACAATTTTTATATTTTTAAATGTATGTTTTTTATATACTTATATTTAAAAATGTAATTTTTGAGAAATTATTTAAATAAAGGAGAATAATAATAATAATAATAATATGTTATGTCAATTTCTCAGAATGGATGTAGGAAAGGGGCCCGTGGTACTAAGGAGCTCCTCCTTATCGACGCGACTATTAGCCAGCAGGTTCGCCGCAACCGGAAGGATTTGGCGACATGCTGGATAGATTATAAGAAGGCATTCGATTCCGTGCCGCATTCATGGCTTCTGAGGGTGCTGGAATTATATAAAATAAACCCTACAATACGCACTTTCTTGGAGACAAGCATGCGGCAATGGAAAACGGTCCTTACCTATCCAGAGTGTCGACAAACCCCAGGTGTTAACGAACCGCTATGGATTAGGCGGGGTATCTTCCAGGGTGACAGTCTGAGTCCCTTATGGTTTTGCCTAGCACTGAACCCTCTTAGCTCAATACTGGAGAGTTCAGGGTTAGGTTATAGGCTGCGTAGAGGTGGTCAGACTTTCAGTCACCTGCTTTACATGGATGATCTTAAATTAATTGCGCCAACTGAACCCCAGCTGAAAGAGTTACTGAAGGTAACTGAAAACTTTAGTAATTCTATCAACATGGCTTTCGGAGTGGACAAGTGTGCAGTCATGTATGTAAAGCGAGGCAGGGTAGTCGAATCTGATGGAATTCAGCTATTTGATTCTACTCATCTTAGGTCACTTCTAATCGCTGACCCCTATAAATACTTGGGTATGTCGCAGTCACTGGGCATTAAAGAGACAAATATGAAACAATCATTACAGGAGTGCTTTTTAAGCCGCCTTAAAAGAGTATTAAAAAGTCACTTATCAGGCGGCAACAAGGTGCGCGCCTGTAATGGTTGGATCATGCCTCTTCTTATGTACTCCTTCGGCATACTCAAGTGGACACAGACTGAATTGGATGCCCTGGATAGGCGAGTCCGCACATTGTTAACAGCATTTCGTATGCACCATCCACGTTCATCCGTCATGAGGTTGTATATCCCGCGAAAATGTGGGGGCCGCGGATTTCCAAATGCCAAAACCCTCCTCAATCGCGAGGTATGCAACCTCAGAGACTATTTTCTTAAGATGGGCGAGGGTGTGCATCGTGATATGGTTGCAGTGGATAGTGGACTTACCCCGCTTGCCCTGGCTAAGGAGAACTGGCGTAGGCCTGTAGTACTCAGTATAGACGACCGTAGAATGGTATGGCAGAGCAAGGAGCTTCACAGACGGTTCTATCGGGCCTTACATGGGCCTGATATAGACCGTGCTGCTTCCGTTGCCTGGCTACGCTTCGGTGATCTTTTTGGAGAAACCGAAGAGTTTGTTTGTGCAATTGCTGATGAAGTTATCATGATGGCACTACTGACATATATCGGGCATGTCATCGCCCTGGTGAATCCCTCAGGCATATTGTTTCCGGCTGTTCGCGTCTTGCTAACGGAGAGTACTTGCACAGACATAACCAAGTAGCCAGGATCATCCACCAGCAAATTGCTCTGCGATACAATCTTCTAGATGTCGAGGTACCGTACTACAGATACAACCCAGAGCCGGTTCTCGAAAATGGTCGCGCGACATTGTATTGGGATCGCTCCATCATCACAGACAGGACTATTATAGCTAAAAAGCCTGATATCGTGGTGGTGGATCGATCCGAACGCCTTGCAATGATAGTTGATATTACCGTCCCTCATGACGAGAATCTTATGAAGGCTGAGAAAGATAAGCAAATAAAATATTTTGATTTAGCCCATGAGATTGTTGACATGTGGGATGTGGATTCTGCTGTCATTGTGCCGATAGTCGTTACCGTAAATGGTTTAATAGCAAAGAGCCTCGACCAACACCTAAAGAGGCTCGCATTTGGTAGATGGGTCAAGGGCCAGATCCAGGAGGCAGTGCTGCTCGACACGGCACGTATTGTTAGGAGGTTCCTCACTCTGGAGCCCTAACCGCCGGTAGCTTGGACTTTGTCTCGTTGCCGGTGGTAATCTATTTTTTATATTTTTAAATGTGTATTTTTGGTTTTTATAAGTAAATATATTTGAAAATGTAATAAATATGAAAAAATATGAAAAAAGGAAATAATAATAATCTTTATTTTCTCCTCACAACACAATCAGTAAATAACTTTTGGGTACAATTTTTCATACATTTTGTAACAATTTGTGATTCGTGTGAATGGCACTTATTATTTACTAGTTGCGCCCTACGGCTTCGCCCGCGCGTAAAATATGTTTGTTGTATCCCTCGGGAACCAGACCGATTATCGGGATTAAAAGTAGTCTATGTCCGTCGCCGCCACCGAATCTATCTACATATCAATTTTCATCGAAATCGGTTCAGCCATTTAGGTGCTGAGTGGTAGCAAAAACACACACACACATAAAAACACATACATATTTAAATTTTCGCATTCATAATATTAATAGGATAATAGGATGTCATAATTTTTATTTGATTTAATTTTTCATATTTTTCATTACCACTTAGGTACCTACTTTACTTTTATCATAAATTATTGTTTACATTGTGTATTATATAACCGGTACATGGGGCAGTAAAACACGTTTTCAAAGAGTTCACAGATCAAAGGATTTTAATATCAACAAAAAAACATCATATCAGCCAAACGTCCACTACTAGACACAGGCTTCCAACCCTCGTTACCTTGGTTGATCGTGAATCGCTCTCATATTTTAGTTTGCCCGCCTATTTAAATACAAGTATCTAATAAACTTGTTCCCTCTTCAGTTTAAACATCAGCGCTTATTGCGAAATAATTGCGACAATCTTACCGCATTTATTTCGCAGTCATCGATGCGTTGTAATTAGCCTATGTTACCGATAACATAGACTAATTACAACGCATTGATGACTGAGCAAATTTACAGGTAAAAGTCAGCAACAGCGTCACTAATGGATCTCAGTTAATTAGAAACCTCACATTCATTCAAGTAAATACATTCACGCTTTTATCGTTGAAGGCTGTAACAAATGTAACTTTGGTTATGGCAGGATGTTGCTTAAAACTATTGCGAGTTAAACACGACAGTTAAATTCATAGAATTTTCACTTTAAGAACTTTTACGAATCCGATCAATACTCATAGCAATGAACATTTTTTGCCACATCGATCGAATGTAATATAAAAATACTCTAACTACTACTAAAATACTCAAATTATGAAGTTTTAATAATTCAATTGACACTCACGTTAAACACCGTATCACAAAACTTTTTTTCTCTGAGGTAAAGTAGTTCGCAAGATCATCATTGTTTGTTCTGAAATAAACACGTAATTTGAACACTAATTAATGCTTATTACGTATCTAAAATGTAACCAATTTGTAAATGTCCTTTTAAATAATAAACAAATCGACATCAAATCAAGATGTTTCAATTAATTTAATGAAGAGAAATTTGATTACAATCGATCAATAAGTACGTATCATATCAATTTATTTTTATAGCTGAAAGCAGCGCTATTTACTTTAATAATTATACATATGTCCTGTATACAATTTCTTTATGCTTTTAACTTATTTAATAGAATACTAGCGACCTGCCAATGCTTCGCTCTACTAAGATTTTTTTATTGTAAACCATTGAAAGGTTTTTTTCTATTAATAAGCGTATGTTTTAATAATTTTTATGCTCTTAACGATAGTGGAACTCATATCAAAACCCGTTTTTGATTTAAAAGAAGTTAACGGCGAAACGGACAGGGAAAAACAGCGCATATTATTTTTACGGATGTTTTTATACCATTATATTTTTTTCATGCTTTGAACTTGCTCGTTAGAATATAAGTAATTGGCTACGTATTTCATTCATAGGTACAATATGCCATTTCACACGTCGCATTGATGAGCGTTTGGAACTGATTCGATGTATGTAGTCTTCACCACGAACTTAGTGTCACAGTTCCACAAAAGAATTGCTACACGATAATCATTTTCATTCAAAAAAAAAAGTTATATGGCCCTGTGGATAAGGCACCCGATTCGTAAACACGAGGTAGTAGGTTCGAATCCGGGCAAGTACCAATGTGATTTTTCAAATCATATGTACTTTCTAAGTTTATCTTGGACATTTCTGACTGACGGTGAAGAAAAACATCGCGAGGAACACCTGGACTTAAAAGTTTGAAATTGCCAATCCGCCTTGAGCAAGCGCGGTGATTAATGCTCATTCCTCCTCTATGTGAGAAGAGGCCTTTGCCCTGCAGTGGGACAGTAAAGAAGCTGGTATTTTAATCATTTTCGAGAATTAAGAAAAAAAAAAAGAAAAAGAAACGACATGACAGCCTTATCTGTAGTATTCTGAAAGGAAAGATAGAGGGAAAGAGAAGAAAAGGAAGGCCTAGGATTCCGTACCCAAATCAGATAAAGAGAAATGTTGCTGCCATATCGTACCAGGAACTGATGGAAAAGGCACTGGATATTGGATGAGATTGCATCAATTGCACCGACAAGAGCAGAGCTCTTAAGTTTAAGAAGAATCATTTTCGACATTTGTTTTATTATTTGACGATTGTATAAAGAACAGTATAGTTCTATAGTAAATGTGGTGAAAAGCATCAAAGCTGGTGTAGTATCAATTAGTATGGTGTTCCAAATTCCTTCTAAATCTTATTACCATTATAAGATTTAGAAAGGATTTGGAACCACTTTAAAAAGAAGACTGGTGGTGTTAATAGGTAGGTACCTACAAATTACACATAAATGAAGGTTCAATAAATAAATATATAAAATACCTTCTTCGCTATCAATATCTGTGTCGTGTAAATGTGCCACAGGGTATGTAATTACAAAATAGATAGCGTACACGTAATTGCAATTAGCTCTGAACGAAGTGGCACATTTCATTCATCAACTGAGCGTACCTTTAGTTTCAAACAACTATGTAATTATGTCTTTTTCATAGGAGGGTTTAAAATTATCATACGAGAACGTTATAGATGACTTGTTTAAACATTTTAACCACTTCACATATAAAATATTTTGTGTTCGATAATATCAATACCTTTTACCTAATTATGAATTATAAAATGATTTGAGTTCTTAATAGGGCTTAATGACCTAAACCTAAACGTAATGGAAAAGTTTTCATCTAAAGTATCTTGTCTAAACTGCTTTAGCTTATGTCAATCCCATACATTTTGTAATCTATTCTATGAGTAGAATAGAAATCTATGTCACTTGTCGGTAGATTTTTAACCTATCTACATCTGTTCTATTCAAAAGCGTTATCGTGAAAAAACTTGATGAGGAGCATAACTTAAAAGTCGACATTCCATGGCATTCGGTTTTCGGAAATTGTCATACAACGATTTCAAAGTCTATTTAAAAATATTGACTTTTTAAATAGACTATGTCGTTATCATTCTTTAACATTGGACAGTTTGATGCTTATTTTAAGTATGTAACATACCCCGTGAGTGTAGCTAAATATTATCTTACAAATTGCCACTGAATGTATGGAATTCCATTACATTTGCATATTTAATTAAGAACGCAATAATTCCTTCGTAACTCCCTAACCTAATTGGAATACATATTACACACGTAGCCAATAATCCCTTTTCTTTTGAACCGTCGTAAAGATTTTACTGGTCGTAAATGTGAGCCAGAATTTAGTCGTAATTTATTAATTAGTGTATCACTACAATACAAGAAGAACATGTCAATTACCAACCTGGATGAATGGAGGTTACACCATGTTATGTTGAGGTTGAAAGCGAGCCCTAAAACTTTGACAATAGCGGGGCTATATAAGATATAAGATGACCAAATCAAGTGATTTTTAAAGTTGATTAACTCGCTATGATCCTTTTTCTTTTATATATTAAATATATGTAAAAAAAGGTGAAGGTTAAAAATGAACTTATGCCTTGGCACATTATTTGCATGCCACGGAGGACTGCAGAAACACCCAGACTCAAAACAAAAGATATATTGAAATACAGAAAATGTTGTTGCACGCAAATGACCTAAACCTAAACGTAATAGAAAAGTAGTCATCTGAAGTTTAAACTGCTTTAGCTTATGTCAATCCCATACATTTTTGAATCTATTCTATTAATAGAATAGAAATCTATGCCACTTGTCTAGGGCCTCTGGACCGTTAACGAAATGTAGGTAATTTAAATTTCCCTTAAGATTTTATAGTAATAGTTAGTAATTAGTTCATTTCAGGTTGTTGTTCACTTAACGCTAACAAAAAGCCTTTTATCATTTAATTTATATTTCTTTAAAGAATTCTATGCCTGCGTTTAAACAGAGATGCAGAGCTGTTAGTGATTCGTTGAAGAAGCGAACGTGCTTAAACCGCCTTTTATCTTAGTGGTGATGGTATGTGATGCGGGTATTTGATATGTTGAATACGATGCGATTGCGACCTAGGTTGGGCTTGACTCAGCTGCAACTATAACGCTCACGTCATGCTCCCCTCGTATATAATTTACCCGTTCTAATGATGTATCATACGCACTATAAGTTACGTAAATTATTACTATATTACACAATATATTATATAATCTTCTATCACAACAACTACACACAACGCCATATAGACAAAGTAAGATATTTTAGCTTATGTTATGGGTTCTAGAATGCGAATAAGACCAATGCAAATAGACATGTTCACGCACACAAATTTCTGATATAAAAAAATATACATACTTTGATCTCTTGGTTTATTTGTCATTCTTATTATCATTTGAATTAATACCCTTAAAAGGCAATTTAAAAAAAACTAATTTGGACACTGACTGTATCAAGTATTTTTTTGTAACTCACATCAAATACATTTTTTGGGTTATAATTTAAGGAGATTGTGTTAACTATGTTTATGATAAAATAATTATATTCTTTTCCATATTTAATATTATAAATCACCTCACATATAATAATCAACTAGCAGATATCTATCTGCTAGTTGATTATATGTAATACTAATGTAAATACGACATGTAGTACCAATGATATCACATAAAATTAAATAACATTATTAGAAATTTGTTGATTGTTTTTCAAAACTCGCCCTTTATTCAACATCTTTCTTTTTAATTAATATGTATCTATTCGTCACGTGTCTTAGTTATTAATTATTATAGTATAAGTAGTCATAACACCTACTATGTAAAGCAAATGTCATACATAATTCATCATTCATCGAATAATGTGTCTAAACATTAGGTATGTACTCGTATATAATAACACGAGCACTTCCGATTTTATCGATTCTACCATTTGGTACTATATACATACATTGTATATTGTATTTTACAGTAGATACAATTTCACTCGGCCACCCTGGCCAATATAAATATTAGATGGAAGACTACGAATCCATTTCTGTCATCTGTCTAATTCTGATGCGCAAATTTGGCTTAGGTATACTAAAACTTTAGACTTTCCGTAACAATTTTCGAGAAACAAGTGAAGTCGAATGTATAACATGCTTTTTGAGGCATAGAAATATTGATGCGTTACAAATAATGGTCATTACATTCGATATAAATGCCAAATTTATTAAGTAATATTTAAAATTGATTACTGAATTAAATGAGTATCTCGATGTAATTCGATTTTCCGATAGGCAATTAGTATTGCTTACTAGTACTAATGGTAATGTTGGTAGCCGCATAATGGCCTAGTTTACGACCCTCGTTCAAAGCGAAAAATGTTTACATTGCTTGGATTTCGTATTCTTCTCAGCGTGGAGAATGGTTGTGGCCCGGTCTGATTCATAATTAGAGCTTGACCGCGATAGTGTGCGACGATCATTCTATTCTGTTTATACACTGTTTATACACTGTTTTTACGAGCTTTCTTTTAAACGGTGTCGGCACAAAAGCTAAGCGTAAATGGTACCTTAATGTTATCTGTTTAGGTGCAATAATGTGCTTTTAAGACCTTAGCAACAGGGTCAGCCTTAAATTGTATTGTTTAGCGCGGGTCTGCTATTAAGATTATAATTAAAAGTCTTCTCTATATTGTACCTACCTATGTTTATTTTTATTACTCTTATGTAGGTACCTATAAATGATTATTAATAGATAATTTTATAGGTTTTTTTAGGAATTGTTTAGAAAAGTAGTATATTTTGTCTAAATTAAAGAACGTTGATGATGTGAATTTTAATTTTTTTTCATTTTATCCAATTTGGTGTGCAGATAAATTCGGAAATTTTATCCCGAAAATCAGTCTGGTTCCCAAACGATACAACAAACCATATTTTCCACGCGGACGAAGCCATGGAGCGCAGCTAACTTTAAAATCATTTTAATCTGAAGTGTAAACTTTATAGTTATGACTAGCTACCCTCAGCGCCTTTGGTTACTGCTCTGCGCCCGTCGCCAGTAGCGTAATGTTTTATAGCCTACAACCTTCCTCAAGAACTGGATTGCGCTATCATACGCCACAAATTATTCAAATCTGACTTTTAGTTCCAGAGATTAGTGCGTGTGTTATATATGTATAATAGCATATATATTTCAGTAGGTATTACGAACATCGTCGTCGAAGTCAAGTCAAGTTCTTTCGCAGAATGCAAAATAAAGATATTGATAAAAATTCAGAGCATTTGGAATGTGGCTCACGTGTGATTTGCCCAAATCCAATTGCCTTGAATTTTTGACATGTGTATGTCTTGTCTTGTCCGCTGCCGATCTTTGAAATTCTTACGGAATGCAATGATTATGAAGATATTCAAATTATCCATCACATATTTGATATTGGCAGTTGGCACCTACCCAATAAAGAATAGAATATATTTTATACGGCAATATTTGACGCATGATTGATATAATATCTATTGTAAATAGGTATTAGCCAATTTTCTTAAACACCTACAATAATTTCATAATTATAATTATGTTTAATAATAACATTGATTTTACAGAAACGATTTATTCACACCGGTTAAATCTTAGGAAAAATGATTAGTAATGACTAAACATTATAGGTATAGTCGACCTTAAAATTGGTTTACCACCCTTTCACTATTTTTGCTTGCAAGTTACTTCAGTATAGTATCAGTGTCATAATGAGTCTGAATAAATTTTAATTTTGATGGAATTTTTTGTTAAAAGTGGTAAAGCAAATATATGGTCGACCATACACGGCAACATTATAACATTACACATTATGACGTTCCAAAATTACTTATTATAAATGACGATCTAAACCAAGCAAGCTAAAATCAGCGTCAGATTCTGTGATAACTAAACGGTTTCGCAGCATTATAATAAACGCCTTATCAGAATAAGCTCCCAAGAGTTGGATTCACAACATTTGAATTAGACAGTGTAGGTGTTGTCTTCGTTTACTTGTAAGCCTGCAAAATCGCCGCGATCGAGGTTCTTAATGCGGAAATTCATTTTAAAATTATTAAGAATGTCATTGTTGTGAAGTTATAAAGAACAAAGTTATGAACTGCACAATAATGACAGATGTTCTGTTCAAAAACCGCAACGTGTTTTAAGATTTCTAAAAGTAACGTTTATGATTACGGTAGTAGATCCACGCTGATTTCAGCATGAATGGGCCGGACCATCCGGGGAAGTACTACCCTCTCATAGAAGATCGACTTAAGAGTAGTAGTATCCGTACTACTGCGTTTCGTTCGGTGAGTGAGAGCGCCGGAGGCCCAATTTCCCCCCTTTCCTCTTTCCTCACGTCCCTCATTTCCTTCCCCTAACCCCATTCCCAGCCGCCATAGTGGAGGCCACCATACCAGCAGTTTAAAACGATAGCTTTTGGTATGGTGGCCGCCACTTCTGGATTCCACTGACTGCTTACCATCAGGCGGGGTGGAGTCACTTTGGTAGGTTATACTATAAAAAAAAAAAAAAAAAAAAAACATCGTTTTCACAAACTGTTAACTAGAAAAAAGAAATATACTATTTAAATTATTCTAAAATATTGTAGAGTACTAATTTACCATATTTGCTTTTATAGTGTGCATAAATATTTCGATTAAAAGAATAAATAGAATAAATTTATAATTCAGCGTTTTATTTGTTCGTTTGTATTTATTCTTAAATATTTTAAACTCACACGACTTGTACACATAACTATTTTTATGAAACGGGTCTACTCAGTCAGCCCGTGACCATGGTCGGTGTAATTCGACCGAAACGTCGGGTAAAGAGGTATGACACCTTATAATAATTTTCTAACATGAGTAGCCTCGTGTCATAAATATAGTTTTGTATTTATTCTCTACTTTAAACCTATTCGTGTACTTCGAACACACACAGTGTATAATATGCTAATGTTAACATAGGTAATCATTATCTGCGCTTTACACACATGTACACATAAAGTTAATTATATCGTTCTCAATATTAATAGTCTCAATATTCTTAACTCAGTCAATCAGTCGACGTCTAAAATATAAACTTGATTAGTAATGACAGTTTGTATTCAATAGGGAAATATATAATTTGCTAGCTAACACACTGGTATTTAGAGAAAGGCTTATTCAAACATAAGCTGTATTCGCTGCCGCTATGGGTAGAGGTACATATTGCGCAGATTTTGCTCAGGTTGGTATTTAATATGAAGTGCCACGACTAGACCGGAATACCGCTTATCCACTCGAACTGGCGAAAAGTTCATACCTTCGTGAGCGAACCTCACGCGATATTCTACCCACAAGGATAGGAAAATCTGCTTTGGTGTGAACAGTAGAATTACCACATGCCCCCTCAGATTTCTTTACCGCATTCAGTAGCGAATACCGCTCAGGTTTGAATAGGCAGTAATAATATGATAATATTGAGTTTAGCGAAAGAGTAAAACTGAGAAATGTGGTACAAAACATCGTCATTCATACTGTAGTACAACCCGGAATGTATACGAAGGTTCTCTTTCTTTTGCCGCCTATGAGTCTCTTATGGCATTGGGGTCAGACTTCCTTATTATTATCTTCCACTTCTCTCTATCAACCATATATACAAAGGGTAAATAACATAAACATGCCATAGTATTTAACTTTTTCCCCGTAGTAGTATACACAAATGTACTACACACACGTTTCACCAACTACTCGTACATTAGATTCACTGAAATAAGGGACACGCCTACAGAACTTCGTACTAATAGTAAGTGTTTGAGAGCTTTTTACTTAGAGACCGTACGCATACAGTTATGAAAGTTATATGTGCGTAAACTTACAACAAACGGCACGAAAATGGGTTCACAAGACTGCAGTCACTTACATTAGAAGAAACAGAAAAATTATAGGTACGCATACATTGACCTATATACAATATCATAATTGTAGTCAGCGTAGATCGACAATTAACACGACTTTATTGAAATATTGTCATTTAAAGTATTAAAAAAACCCTAAAAATAATTTTATAAAACCTTAAATATCATCATCATCATCTCAGCCGTAATTATTATCCTACT
Organism: Parascotia fuliginaria; assembly: GCA_963082885.1. Classification (NCBI taxonomy): domain Eukaryota; kingdom Metazoa; phylum Arthropoda; class Insecta; order Lepidoptera; family Erebidae; genus Parascotia; species Parascotia fuliginaria. Next base: position 9,181,680 of record OY720174.1, on the reverse strand, counting down.
AAACAAAGACTTTCCCTATCGATTTCCAAAAGAGCTCATTGGAAGGAGTACATATTCAGGGTTTCCTGATTACTTTTACAAAGTTGTCTGTCTGTTCATCATGCAGGTGGACGTTAACACATTATGAATTATTAAGCCTTCCCCTACTTGTAATCAGTAATTCCGTTAATAACGTTTTTTTATATGAGCTACACAGATTCGTAACAGCCCTTAAAAAATAACGAGTACACAATTAAGTTCTTACATTATGTAATGAACATTTAGTTATTTATATTCTACCAAATTAATTAGGATTTAATGGTCAACTTATGTTAATTTACTGAACTAAGCACTTGATAGAATCAAAATGAGTTGCGGATTAAAGAGTACTGTTTTGTATTTAGATTACAATTATGGATTTTTTCGCTTTGTTTAAATTTTATGTACTTTTAATACCCATTCTCCTCTTTCTTCGACCCATATTTTCATACTTTTTTATAATAAGTAAACTGGTTAAACTTTTATAAAACCACTAGCTGTCTATTATTTTAAATTGTCTAAATAATTATTTGAGGGCCCACCTACGAGTGTGTTAAGTAGAATTACATAAATACTTTAGGTGTGGTCCGTCTGGTGTCCTTCATGGAATACCTCGTCTATTCTATTACTTGTTGTACGTATTACCTGTCAGTGACAGTGTTTTAAATACGATCTCTTTACAAATTTAATTGTATTAATTGCTCTAAATAAAGTTACCTATTGAACAGAAATTATTGGTGAGTACTACAAAACAATGTAAGTAATTGAAAATCATTTACCAAATATTAATGTACATTATCAGTATTATGACATTCACTGTTGGACATTGCCCTGTCAAAAAGCAAGGAAAACAATCCACCTGCCTAAGGTTAGCCATGTTTTCATAGTCACTACGCTTTGGTATAGGCGGATTAATTTAACCTCAATTTATTTTCATACCTACAGAAATAGGGCAAATAATGTACAAAATATTAATAATTCTGTCAAGAACAGTCTTAGTGCTTTCTAAAATGGTTCTCTAAAATAAATAGTAAAACTTATGGTAGATTATTATTTGCTACGTGAAAATAAATGTCAAAAACAAAAGTACTTACTTATAACTATAAGGTAAGTATTTATATCTACTCGATTTATTCTTTTGTAGTACCGATTGGCAATAGGCAGGACACATAGCTCGCAGAACTGATGGCCGTTGGGGCAGAAAAGTTCTAGATTGGCTCTACATTAGAAAAGGGATGCAACTGATAGCCGTTTACTGCTAATCGCAGTTCTTTCCCAAGTAGATACTGATAGACTATTTGATAAAAATATTTTAACACAATAATATGTAAGGACTACAACTACTACGACTATTAAACATAAATATTTCAGCTGTCCTGCTCTTTTATTCCTGTGGATTTATTTTGACAGAATTATGAGGCTCTTACTAAGCCATCTGTTTATCACGAGTCTGCCCTAAATAAACGAACTGCATGAAAATGAGTTATGGTGGTTACGGTACATAATTATGATCGTATTTCATTCGTAAAGCAACGTAGGTACTGCATGAGTTTATCTTAATCAGAAATATCTCTATAATGTTTCTTTTGACGGTACAAATACTCAAATCTGTTTGCTACTAAACTTTTTACCTCCTAAATTCATTAAATGCATAAAATAACAAAATATATTTTTTAAATTAAACGGCATATAAATAAGGAGTTTAAATGAAAAAGAATATTGCTCAAATCAAGTATGTTGCTGTCTCATTATTATCTCGCTTAGTTCCAGGCTTTCCTAAACCTTCAAACGTGCGAGTTTCAACAAGCCAGTGTTTCTGAGTTATTCCGGTCTGATCCTCTGTATCTGATAACCTGGGGAATCATTTTATTTTATTTTCTATTTCGATCTGATCCCCGTGTAATAATAACTATGTTTTGTTTTAGTCTGATTTCGAGGACTATTTACTGTATCACTGACGGTGGTTCTATCCATAAACTGTTTTATTTATTAATGGATGGCTGTTACTTGTAAAGTAATGTTTATCACAAAACAAAAATAACTAGGCTTTGTACCACCTATTTCTTGAAGACCTATTTACTTTAATGAGAAAATTATGACGTAAAACATGGGTAGAAAACAAAAGGTTAGCGTAACACTAGGCCAAAGAAGGTCGCCAATGACTTAAATAAGTACACAGTGTTACGCTAAATTATTATTAACTGGAGACAAGACGGAGAGGTTCCTATTGCATTTTCGATCTACTTAACAGTTCCAATTATTTATCATTAACAAAGACATTTCTAAACTTTCTTACAGCGGCAGCGCTGTCTCTGTTAGGAGCTTTTGGTTTACGTTTGGCCCTATAGGTAAGCACCTTACTGTTATGAATCGTATTTGATACTGAATAAAGTCGAGAGAAATATATATTTATTATACTCTACTCTGTTCACTTACGTGTGCAGTTCATAGAAATCTTTATTAAACTTATGTAGGTCGATTTTTATTATGCAATGCAAAGTGAGTTTCAACGTGTACGGAAAGTAATAAGTAATGTTATAGGTACGGCATAATACTTTAAAGTGGTAGAGCACTGTGAGATTTTTTGCTTATATTACCGAGTAACTTATGTTAATCTTACAAAAGACTCAATTTATTTGTGTAGTTTTGTATCAGTGTTTAAGTAAACAGCGATACATAGCACTAACAATAACTGTCAGCGTGGAAATAATAATTCTATTTTAATTTTTTACTACTAATTGCCTACTATCAAACAGACCATAATAAATGCTTGATTGTCATTTAAGTGGTGTCAATGTGCTACGTGATGGGTGTTTTCATACAAACTTTAGTACTTAAAAGCAACGATAAAACCACAGAGATCCGTATCACGTTCCTGTTACTTCGACATTCAGGGGCTTAACACTAATTGCATTCTCAAAGGAACAAACAGCAAGATATACGGTACTAAAGAACTTTACGATGAACTAAAAAAAAGGACTACCAGTGAATAAGTGATAAGTAGTTTATGCTATTCTTGAATATCCTGTAGGTAGGTATTATATCTTTTTTTAATATCGTAAAAGCGGCATTGCGGTAAAGTAAGCCTCGGTCCTGATCAATCTGTGTAATGGAAATTTTGTTGTGATTTTATAAAAATGGGAACATTTCTGTTTTGGTTTCATTTCGTACTTTGTTGTTTGAAATTAATACAAATAGGTTCATCGATAATGTTTTGTTTTGTAATATGTTTATACTCGTACCTTGATAAATTGGGCTACGGAATTTAATTTTGTATTTGGAGTGTTTTACAAGAATACAGTACTAGCTTACGTAGCTCAGGTGACTTTCCGTACCGGTACTACGTGTGTATTCTGAAAATTAAGTTTGTAGTTTTAACACCATAGATGCTGCTCATTACTACCCAAGCAGCAATTCAAGCTGTAAAAGAGCTGCATTTTAGTTCCTGATAACAGTAAAAGAGTCAATTCATGATTATAATGCGGTGTTATAAGCGCTCATAAAGACCTTATAATCCCAAAAGAGGCCCACTTTATACAGCTTTATGCGTTATCAGAGCTGTTTATAGGCTGTATTAGCAATGAATAAGCTGTACAAGGGCTGTTTTAAAGAGTTATTTTGGTCTAGACGGAAACTTTAACTCTAATATTACTATCTTAAAAGTGTATTATAACGTATCGAGTTTTACTTTTGAGTTTTAATACGCAACGAATTAAAGTTGTATCTATCTTAGCCAAAAGGAATGGTGCAATTTTATACTGTAGTTATTGTAATGGCGAATAGTTCACAAATTATAAGAGATTATTTATAACACTATTTTTGTGATTTGACTTTATGAAGGTGTGTGAAACTAGTGCGAAGCAAATTTTATTGCAAAACGGTATTTGTTTTAAAGTGAAAAATCAACGCGAAATTAGAAGAAAACAACCCCAAATGCGGTATGTATTGTAATTGTTTTGAGGTTAGAATTATAAAAAATAAATAAATACTAAGCTTAATAAGCTATATCCAGTTACAGATTTATATTACAAGAGAATACCACTCATAATATGTCCGTAATCTATCGTTATTTATCGGAAATCCTATTGTAAATTTTCTTTTAAATAATAAAAATGGCGACAATTTAATTAACAGCCTATACGATATTTGACAGGTTTTATAACTCAAACTACTGATATGATGGTGTTATTTCATATTTATTACGGGGTCTATTTACACTGCAGGTGCATGAACATACCCGACCACATAACTTATAAATCTCTGATTAAAAGTTCAAACATACATGCACAAACTTTAGGGATCCGTAATATATGTATGGACACTTGATGTGATACTCAAAATTTATACTTACAAATATCATCAACGTAGCGGTTAACCTACTGTATTGTATGTTACAGAAAATGTCATTCAAAATCGTGGAGAGCATAGAAAAAAGACAAAAGAAGCTCTGCATAGTTTTAAGTAACTGGAAAAAAAAGGCAGTTGAGATTGATTTGATTGAAATAGATAGGTACATAAGTAGTGACCTCGTCAATGTGATTGTCTACAACATACAATGTCTTCAGACTTAGTGTTTTATTGTGAAAAGTTTAGGGGATTGTGTGTAGTTTAATAATAAAAGTAATAATAAACGAATAAGGCGTGCCTTAAAAAGTAATCCTGTGACTGTTATTGTAATAATTAAGACACATCAATCTACTTAAGTTACATTAAGAATGTTCAGTGTTTTAAGTTACTTTCAGTTATTTAAATAAAACCAATTTTATTTTTCTACGCTTATTTTATTTGCTCTACCATAAGTTCACAATTTCTGTAGCAGTGGTATAAAATAGAGTTGAGTTTAATGCTCAGTATACGCTAACTCCAGTTTTACATCTTGTGGCGCCTACTATAGCTTCACTTAACCTACTAGCATGCAATTCAGCTTTATAAATGTTGAAAATCGATGATTTTATCGGTTTCTCAAATACTTCTTGCAACTCGGTAATTTTGTAACCTTTTATTTTTATTTCATGGTCTACAGTCATTATTTCTCTTTTTTCTAAAATGATATTGTTTCTGCACATAACGTATTAATTTTTTTTTTGTTAGATATTTTAAAATCTTTGAAATGTAATACAGTCAAGTTTCGGTTGTTTGTTGTTACGAAAACTTTACTGTCATGTGTGGGTTTTTTATTGCTTTCACATCTGCTATTCCTCTTCGTCACTTCTTTGTAAGTAGAATCTACACTTAATCTTTTGGCAATTTGTACAAGGAGTTTTTTTGAAAATAAACTATATTTAACCAAAAGGATGTTGAGACATGGTAACATGTCTCAACATCCTTTTGGTGAAATATAGTTTATTTTCTAAAAAACTACTTACACTTATTATTTTATACAGCCGTTATAAAGTTTAAGCTGCTTAAAACCGTAAAAAAATCTGTTATGAAGTAAAAATCGTCACTTGATCCTTTTGTACAGCTATATAAGAACCAATAGCTTTAAATAAGTCGTATTACTGATGCTACGGATTCTTGTTTGCTGCTTGGGTATACTTATCTAATTCTCATTTTCGTTATCCATATTCGTGCCTACTGGCACTTCTAATGCCCATAATATCTAATCTTAGTCCGCTTTAAGTTAAAAATATAATATACATTGATATAATAATTTACAGGTTTTATTTATATAAGAATTACTATAAATCGTCAATAAATCTAGGTTATCTTTATTACTTTACCTTTCGGTAGCATAATGTATGGCTGAAGCGTAGCACTTCATACGGGTCATGATGACAGAAGCCTTAATTCTAACCTTAGCTTTCTTGCTCTATTACATCTACTACACGCAGGTTAAGCAAATGAAATTTTATTGTGGTCAATTCGTCAAATTACTAAATACCGTGGGTAGAAATAGCCGTTCATTTATGTAATCGAGCCAAAAACATAGAACGAATCATAACTTACATATTTTAACAACGTAACTTGTATTATACAATTAAATAAAGAATAGACCATCTATTCATGCGCGAAGTACTCACAGAATATAATGAAAATGTGGATTTAGCAAACATTACAAAATGTTCTCTTGCATCCTTTACATTCAAAAGTTCTATACTGTTCGTAGTACAAAAGGAGCCTTAGATGAGAAATAGCATTAAGCGATATATAAACCTTATTTTGATTGCAGCAAGTTGAAAAATGCCATAAACATGTATACAGTTTTAGACTACTCTACTACTGATGTTGCGTGTTATTTCAATGTTTAATTTAAGTATGCCATTTGTACAAATTTTGTTTTATTAGGACCCTTTTACGAAAGTTTTATTTCGGTAATAACGAAATAAAACTGAGCTTCAATTTATGTACCTTTTTATAATTCAACTAAAATCCAATACCAATTATTTAGATTTATGTCGATGAAAATTTTGAAAATAATATATAAAAGTCTAAATTTATTGCAAAAAAAAAAATCAAATTAATGTGTACCCTTTTTCGTCAATTAATCACGAATTAATTGCCGTGTACCTAAGCTTTCTGCGTATTGTAAATCATTTATGTTGTCATCAATCGTTGCATAATTTAATATTTTGTGGTTAAAATTAATTGTGAACATTCTGTGTTATCGGCAGCTATGCAGTAAAATTTTATGTTCTGACTTTTGTAAACAATACTTTGTTTATTACAAAAAAAAACATATATACAGTCCAATTGAGAAACCGCCTCCTTTTTTTGAAGTCGGTTAAAAATAAAGGTTAAAGATAATGGCCTGTTCTCAGGAAAAAAAATCACGAGCATTGTTTACAACAGAGACACTATTGTTCAAAACACAGACATCTTTCATCTTCACATCTAGCTAAATTGCCCGACAAACAGTGTGTGTGTTTTAATAGGCTCTTTAAATCTTTTTTACATGACAGATAACTTGTTTTAATTGTAACCCTATTATGAAAATGGCCTCTTTCTCTTTCTGGCTTTGGTTATGCTTTATGGTGGTGGGATCAGCAGTCTTTCAGTTCTTTCAGTCTTTCATGCTCTTCAGCACAATATTCATGCACGTTATCTTGGATATGCTTCTAAAATCTACAACAATGTGTCCTTCACAAAAGCGTCGCTTGTTGTAAAAGCCGAATAAGTAAGTAAATAAGCACTGTATTTAAGTCCCAAAAGCTTTAAAAGTTGTTTTCCATGGCAATTTTGTGAAACTTTATGTTATTTCTTTTCATAACGATGTCAATATTTTATCGATCTTACCGATCTTACCTACACTGAATAAGCAATTACAATACTTTGAGGAAGTTCTAATAGCTTACAAAGTCCAATGACGGCTCGCTAAGTCCATTCATCCAATAAATTAGGTACGTTGTATTTGGGATTGAAAATTTCGATATCTAAAAACTTCTTAGAAAATTTAAAGAACAATGTATAATATTATCGAATATATAAATAATAATTATATCGAAAGTTCATCACAAAGATTAAAACAGACAAAAATGATTATGCACGTAGATATCTACCTATGTACTACTAGGTACTAAAGAACATCTCACAAAGACTACCCGCCATAGTAGAAGCCATTATGCTAGCAGTTTGCAACAATGGCATTCGGCCCCAATGACTGTTTACAGTCAGGCGAGTGGAGTCATTTTGATAGGGTACGAACTTTCTTCATTTAGAAATTTATCGCTATCGTCAGTCTACGATAGATGGTATCAGAGAACGGAGCTCTCGTTTGTAGGTGTAGGTAGTGTCTTTAATAGGTGTTCTATGCCTAGAAAGCCGATCTCATTATCGGAAAAAAAATCTGAAGTTGCCAATCCGCCTTGAGCGTAGTAAGGCCCTTTTCTTACACAGAGAAGACAATGCTCATGTCATTGTCTTCTCTGTATGAGAAAAAAGCCTTTGCCTTGCAGTGGGACAGTAACAGGCTGAGTTTAATAGGGGATTGCATCTATCTCAGAATTCAACTAGACCCATTAATAATGGTCTAGTCTACAACAACGTTACAAAAAATATATTAAGCAATTTCATCTTTCTTTTAGGTTAAATATTGTTACCTAAACGTTCAAACAAATCAAAAAGTAATTTCAGAGAGTAATATAAAATGTTGAACGTTAGCACCTGTACATTGTATATGAGGTAGACACGACAAGGAAAAAATAAGTTCCGCTTTGTTCTATTAGGAGCGGTAATACTGACAACTTATTCCGAGAAGTTTCTAAGTGTAGGAAAAGAAGATTTAGTTAAAAGTGGTTTGCAATTTTATCATGCCTAAACTTTGGTTTTGAATTGTGATATTATTAGATTTTTACAGCAGCAGTCGCTAAAGCTTTTGTAGAACAGGAATCACAAAATTTGTTATTTAGCACGATCGCTTAGTGTGGGCAACAGGACGCATGTGAATTTCATAAATATGGTTAATATCATATTTGACAATGATTTAGTTGTTACAAATTTAATTTAAAAGTGAAAATTTATTGGTTTCCTATGAAAGACAAACAAACGTACTTGACAAGTTTGTGTGTCAGCCTGGACACGCAACACACACGTACTTGTCAAAAATTTTAAAATGCGAGTCTGTAAGATTTTTCCGTACAGATGGAATTTAAGCCAAAGTCCGTAGAATTTTACTTACAAAATTTCATGACCAAATTCAATGCATAATGCGAGAAGCTCCAAAATGAAGTTTATTTTGACTTTTTTGTTTTATTTAGAGAATTCAAATGACCTAGATGTGTCTGTAAAAATACCATAAGTCCAGTGCTCTACCTTTGAAATTAAAACAGTTTTTACATTAGTACTGTACCGTCAAATGAACTCTTATTTTTGTTACACACTCTCATGAAAGAATTTTAGTTTAAAATTAATTGAATTTTTAAATTTTTATTGAGGTGAATAAAGTTTTCTATAAGTAGTGTTATAATAGTAATATTATTTACTAAGTAAATGGTTCCTTATAATTAAAGTACGTCACTATATGAATTAGAATTTTACACAGAATTATGTTCTCTATTCTACATACGTAGCTATTTTAGATCGTTAAAAAAACATACGACCCGATTTTTTTTTTTTTAAATTATAGCCTACCAAAGTGACTCCACCCCGGCTGATGGTAAGCAGTCAGTGGAATCCAGAAGTGGCGGCCACTATACTAAAAGCTATCGTCTTAAACTGCTGGTATGGTGGTCTCCACTATGGCGGCTGGGAATGGGGTTAGGGGAAGGGAATTAAGGAGGTGAGGAATGAGAAAACGGAGGAAAATGGGCCTCCCGCGCTCTTACTCACCGAACGAAACGCAATAGTACGGATACTACTACTCTTAAGTAGATGCTGAAATCAGCGTGGATCTACTACCGTAATAATAATTGATAACCTCCTCCTTTTTGAAGTCAGTTAAAAATATAGGAAACCAATTCTATCTTCGAATTATTATCTTAAAACTAATTTTCGTTCATATATTATTTCCATTTCAACAAACAGTCAACCATACGGATTGAAAAGGTTGGTAGATAAGATTAAAATAATAGGTTTTATGAAAGAAAGAGGAATAACTTTTAAAATAAATGCCACCCTTAGCAATCTTTACCAGATACTAGACGTCCGCCCTCGCTTTGCTATGGTATCAAGATTTCATTAAGTTTCACAACAAAAAACGCCTACGGAAAATATCACTGCAATAACGTTAAATTGCATCATTCAGGCTTACAAAGGCGCTAAAAATTTTAAAATTCTGACATTGTCATATTTGTAGCTTGCAAAAGGTTAAAAAAATTTAAAATCGGTTAAGTAGATTATGAGTTACTTTGCAACAAACGTACAAACAAACAAACATACAAAAAATCAAATCTTTTCTCTTTATAATATTAGTTTAGATAAACTTGTCATTGGCTCATAGTTTGGTTATTATTATTATGACAGTTGATTTATTTACTGGAGTTCTGTTATTGCTATACTAACTTTTAAGCTCGAAGATAGTAGTTGAGTATCTAAAAATACATAATAATCGCTTTCGCTACTAGGCACACTTAAAAAACAATTATTCTGCAAAACATAATATTTCTAAAGCAACACAACACAGGTAGCAGGGTTAACGGCAACAATGAATAATTAATTACTTTTATTAATTGCAGAATACTCTTACGACTTTCTCCCTTTCAAAATGTTGATTGAAAGTATAGTGACTGTAATGTAATTCGGCTTTATTTATAGATGTTCAAAATATGTCCTAAATTATTTAATTTAGTCCACGTGCCGGGAGAAGAGTACACGGGAAATATTACTTTCTTGTTCAGCTCTAATTATTTTATATTTTTTGTTTTTAATTTAAGCTCGTTAATGTGAGATTTAATGAAACTTAAAGATTTAAGGCTATTTATTTAAAAATGCAAATAGCAATACATATATGTACTGTTAAACAACAAAACAATAAACTAATCGTACATAAATTAACCGGCCAGCTCAGGCCAGCTGTTTCAACAAGGTTTCGATGCCTAAGCAATCTGCTACAATTATTTGTATTGTAAAGTTAAAGTCGTGCTTCAACGTGGACTGTTATTGCCGTTTGAGTTTCAAGTTTATTTATTCGATTGTTAAAACTTATTTAAACACCAGGAGCCTTCGAGTGATTACCTATACTATAAAATCGTAATATTGCAAACGTTCAATCAATAATTTCAATTGTATTTGCCTAATATTGATGGCATGTTTATAAGGTTGTGTGTCATACATTAATTAATGTATAAAAATAACAAGCAAAATATATTATTAAAATATATATATATATATATGTATATATATATATACGGTCGAATTGAGAAGACTTCTCCTTTTTTTGAAGTCGGTTAAAATAAACAAAAAGACCTACAAACTAAAAAACAACACACAACATTTTTTTTGTGCCGATGTCACACTGATATTAATTATGTCATTCCCACAATTAATAAGATTACAAAAAAAAATCAAACTGAAAGCTTTATCTTTGATTGAAATTAATAATCTATAAATATTTAATTTTATAAATCTGTCACATTGAATATTGATTAGTTTATTGAATAAACTGATCAATATTCAATGTGACAGATCTGTCACATCAAATAATTAATATCAGTGTGACATCGGCACAAAAAAAAATGTTGTGTTTTTTTTTAGTTTGTAGGTCTTTTTGTTTATTTTAACCGACTTCAAAAAAAGGAGAAGTCTTCTCAATTCGACCGTATATATATATATATACATATATATATATATATTTTAATAATATATTTTGCTTGTTATTTTTATACATTAATTAATGTATGACACACAACCTTACAAACATGCCATCAATATTACGCAAATTCAATTGAAATTATTGATTGAACGTTTGCAATATTACGATTTTATAGTATAGGTAATCACTCGAAGGCTCCTGGTGTTTAAATAAGTTTTAACAATCGAATAAATAAACTTGAAACTCAAACGGCAATAACAGTCCACGTTGAAGCACGACTTTAACTTTACAATACAAATAATTGTAGCAGATTGCTTAGGCATCGAAACCTTGTTGAAACAGCTGGCCTGAGCTGGCCGGTTAATTTATGTACGATTAGTTTATTGTTTTAGTTGTTTAACAGTACATATATGTATTGCTATTTGCATTTTTAAATAAATAGCCTTAAATCTTTAAGTTTCATTAAATCTCACATTAACGAGCTTAAATTAAAAACAAAAAATATAAAATAATTAGAGCTGAACAAGAAAGTAATATTTCCCGTGTACTCTTCTCCCGGCACGTGGACTAAATTAAATAGTTTAGGACATATTTTGAACATCTATAAATAAAGCCGAATTACATTACAGTCACTATACTTTCAATCAACATTTTGAAAGGGAGAAAGTCGTAAGAGTATTCTGCAATTAATAAAAGTAATTAATTATTCATTGTTGCCGTTAACCCTGCTACCTGTGTTGTGTTGCTTTAGAAATATTATGTTTTGCAGAATAATTGTTTTTTAAGTGTGCCTAGTAGCGAAAGCGATTATTATGTATTTTTAGATACTCAACTACTATCTTCGAGCTTAAAAGTTAGTATAGCAATAACAGAACTCCAGTAAATAAATCAACTGTCATAATAATAATAACCAAACACATCTCAAACGTTTTCCACCGGCCAACGCGCAGTGGCTTAATTTTAATTACAGAATTCCATATCGTAGATAGTTTGAAGTCGTTTTCCTTATTGAAATTCTTGTGCTTTCTAACTTTAGTAACCATTAAATAATTGTGGTGAGTGGAGGTTATAGTAGAAAGCATTTACGGAACATTAAATTCGATCGAGTCATTACTTCTCGGTTAAAGATTTCCAATCAGTGATTTGATCTGTAAGACTGTTTTCTTACCTTTCTGCTGTCACCAATCCTGCCAAGTGTGGTGACTATGGTAAACCGCTACTTTTATGAGAGACATAAACCCCGAAGTACCTTTCATCAGGATGATGATAACAGTACCTAATTCTAATGTATTCTTATTTAGGCTTCTTATTCAGTATAATATATTGCATAATTTATTAAATACCGGACAGATTTCTTGTGCTAAACTAATTTAATAAAGTTACAAATGAATTTATGACGGTGTAATGGATTTAGCTTCGTGTAACTTGTAATAATTAAACATTGTTGTTATCAACTTATTTGTAAATGTTCTACAGTAAACAATGCTACAAAACAGTATCGACAAACTGGCGAACTTTAAATGAAATTATAAAGGAAAACAACGTAGTATTTTGAATTCAGCTAAGTATATAAATGCTCATTTAAATTAATTGTTTTTGTGGATTAGTGTTAAAAAGTAATTTAAATTATAAAACCACAACATTAACTTCGTGTCACAGCGCGGGGCATTTCATTAAACAGTCAAATGCTACAGTGATATGTTTTAATAAAAAAATGAAATGATTTTGATTACTGCAGTAAAATGATTAAAGTTCTGTAGCGTAGTTAAGTAGGTATAGTTAGCAAACGACGGTCTAGTTTCCACTACTGGCAGCAGGAATAACCGAACGCTTGAATGAATAAATACTAAGTACCTAGATCTTGTGAAAGAGCTGTCCACGGCATGTTCATAAAGGAAATGCGGGCTCTTGAATGAACTACCAGCTGCGGTGTTTCTCGAGCGCTATGACATATTCATATGTCCTTCATCAAACGAGGTGTAAAGAGAGCAATAATATAACCGTAGACAGCCCCTGACATTGCAGAAGTCCATTAGCGACATGATTCATGGACTCTTGGCTCGTCTGCCACTGTGGGCAATAAAAAAATAAAATTAAATCTTTTTAATCCCATCACACAAATATAGAAAAGGCACAGTAATACTCTTTTTAGTATTTTTTCAATTTCATCAATAATAGTAATTGTTTCAATACGATACATGTTAAAAATTGAAAGTTCTGTTTTTTCAAAATTTCTGCTGTACCTATTTAATTTAGGACACTGCAATTGGTTTGAATGTTATTATCAAAAAAAAAAAAAAATTGCATCAGTTATGGACAGCTAAGATAAAAACATACTGTGTTGTTAGGACAGTGTGTTTTCATCTTAATTTCATGCTTAATGTGCATGGGCACAAAAAAACCTTTTGGTTTAAATAAAGATATAATAAATTAAAAGGCAAACTTCTACTCTAATCATTTTCGTAACAACATTTTTACGTTTTATTTATTTGTATAGATTTTATCAAGCTCACATAAACCGTTTAGTTTAAGTAGCAGTTACTGTTTCGGTCGTAAAAGAATTCGAATAAATTATTTTCGCGTCCCGATATAAATTTAATTTTGGAGAGGATACCAAATCATAATCTCTCCAAATATATTTCGTTTTATTTAACATTTTCACCGTTTTGCATAAAATAAAGATATTACTTCATTTTCTTTTTTGCCCTAATAACTAAGTCGCTTAGTCGATTTAATTGTAGGTGGGCAACATTGTATTTATTTTAGGAATTTCATACCAAATGAACTTTATTGTCAAAATATACACAAAAACAACGAAACAAAAAATGGTGCTATAGTTTCCGGAATTACTTGCCTGATCGTAAGTTTTTTAGAGTTTCGTACCTATTAAAATCTCTACTTATAAATACCTATCGTATTCGTACCCAGTACAGTAGAGACTTTACAGGGTACAAAAGTTAATTGAGTAATTTCATTATTTTCTTTTAAATATGAATGATGAACGATCAAAATGCAAATATGAATAATACAAATGGCTAATAATATTCAGCTGGAAATATATATATTCGCATATTCACGGCTTAACAAGTTTGAAAGAAGTTCATGATGTAGAGAACAATGTAGCCAGACTAGCTGTCTCATTTAGTTTAACGCTTTTATGGTAACAGTTTCACTATCATAAAGTGAATATCGTATGAGACTCCCCAGAGGGTGATGTACTCAGGGTATCTAGTTTTGATAATCTATTAATTGTGTTTAAGAAATAAGGAACGGGAAGTCTTCACAAGATTGTTTGAAGTGATGACAAATATTGACCTTTACACGTACAAATTTCAAAGATTTTCTATTTTATTTCTACCTAAGTGAAAGAAAATTTGACTTATCAACAAACGTCAGTAAATTTCAGATTTATGAAATTTGACAATAAAAATCTGCGACGATTTCTACGATATTTTTTATTAAGTACAATGGCAGACGAGTCAATATCCTACCTGATGGCATGTAGGAACCGAGTAGACATCAACAAAGTTAGTGACTCATTCAACTATCCCAGTTGAAGCTGGTGTTCTTTTGTTATCGTCTGGTAAAAAGGACATTAAAATAAAACTTTAGAGTTCTCTTCCAGATTTTATCTCTCGGTTGCATATAACTTTCGTCTTGTGATTTTAAATCGGAAAACTTGCTAGTCGTACCTAACTATCAGTTTTTATTACGAGTATTGATTTTTAGATATGTATGGTTTCGGCGCCCGCACCTATTGATATAAACATTGGCAGAAGAAGCTTAAAGGCCGGAGCTGAAATACTAAAAGTCCGAAATGGCCTGATAGCTACAAATTTATGATACTGATAGATCTTTGGGTAATGATATAAAGTGAAATGCAAGTGGGACTATTGGCTGAGATCATGTCAATTTTGCTCCCAAATAGCATTTAATGGCATTTAACACAAAAATACACATACCTAAGAAAACTCTGGGGCAAATGTAGGCGTTATGTAATAATCATAAATGAATACTAACAACGATATAATAGACTGCAAGAAGTAGATTATTATTCTCTATGTACCTAGTTCAAACGGGTTACTCAGAGGATTAGTTCCCCGGTGATTGATTTCAAATGCTGATTTGCCCGGTAGTATAAAAATCTTTTTGTAACCTTTATCAGATCTTTATGAATTGTTAATAACCCATAAACTTACATTGTTTGACCGATGGCTGCCAATTGATTCAGCTTTATTGTATGCCACATTCAATAGCAAAATCAACAGACGAGGGTCCGATCCGCTTAATAGAAAGAGGTAACAGTAACATATAGACGTTTGCAATATCGATGGCAACGTGGTAGTAATATTAAATACCCCATATTGACAATGTGGATATTTTTTTGGAAGCTTTTCTTGCCTAGCAGCACAATACATTTTGTGACCACTAGTAATTTAAGTTAGAAGCAGATATTTTTATTAATTACGGTGGCAGTCGAGTAAGCAGTCAATATAGTTCCGTTGTTAGGTAAGCACACGCTCCTGCCTCGCCCGAACAAAAGCGAAAAACTGTGTCTGCAGTTATACTTATGCAAAACCTATGCTGTTGCTAATGCAGTAAGTTGTAGTTATTAGCAATTTTACGCTATCTAGAGTATCTATTGCTTTACTGTCAGTGGTCTTCAGTAGTATCACTCAGTCGAATTGTTTAAATTTTAGCTAGAAGTCAAAGTTTTATAAGGAACAACATAATTTCTCTAAGACTCAAAATTTAAGAGAAAAAAACCTCCTGCCGGTGCTGATGCTGTAATTAAATATTATGTACCTTATGTCACTCCCACAAATAATACGAATCTAATGACACCTCATAAGTTTATTTATATTCATAAGGCCATTTAGGCTGTAGACGTGCCAAAGAAATAGACATACATACATACATACGCTCGAAAACCATTACACTCCTTGACTTAGGCAGTCGGGCAAAAATAACGAGTAATGTCGTTTTGTGTAGTAGCCAGCGATTGTTAACAATTGCTGTCAAAGCTTGTCATTAGACTTTGTTGGTGGCACCGGGTTTCAAAATGTCGGCATGCAAAAAATACCTTTTTATTTAAACTTATTTTCATTTACATTATTTTTGAAGCATTGCTAATACTACTTCGGATTATTGTGAATATTTTGGGTAAATTATTATTTCATATATAGTATTATTATTCGTTGAATAGTGATTGCAAATTTATCTTTGGACTTATTTAGCTTTAGGTTTATTTACTTACCATATGTAGGTAGATAATTGCTTCTACGAGCTGTAATTTGAACTTTTAATTGTGCTGGTACCCACAAGTGTTTAGCCATAGTTACGATAGAACGTAACAAAAAACCTAGGTGTGGTTTAAAAATCTCTTAAAATGTTGCCTCTCCTTTTTTTTTTTGTTAGATAACCTTTAACGTACCTTTTTCTTTACCTTTTTTTTACACCTTGCAAACCAAAATAATTGATTTGCGGGACGCGACGTTTTCAGATGATTCAGTACTTTACTTTAAGCACGAGTTTGAGTCGCTCCATTATTTTAAATATGCTACCAATTTACCGTGAATGTTCGTGAGTAAAAATGGTTTCGTTTGAGTAATTAGATTTTTGTATTTACATAGAAAACCAGTTTACATATAAAATGGAGATTTATATCTAAATTTGAACGAAGAGAACGTAATTGGGAATTAAGTAATTTACATCCTGAAAATTTCTTTTTCCATTTGGGCATGTTATTAAAAATTAAAAACATTTGAAATGGCAATTGATAGCAGAGGTTTAATTACATAATCTACTTAAATAGAAAAATTCAGGTGCACTCTTTAATTCGTTACTGAATAACAGCCATTGATGGGTTTAATCTTAACAAAGATATTTCAATGAATAATATATTACCTATCAACGATAATTATTTGCGTTTTGTTTTGTTAGTTTACATATTTACCCACTTTAAACATTAAATAGCCAAAGTTACAGTGCATTAATTTTGTTAGTAAAAATAATTTACTATAAACAAAACAAATATTCAAGTTTTTTTAATAACCTCTCTCACATGCAGTAATCTGAAATCGGTCCAGTGAGCCTGCCTGCAATCATGTTAAAATGTTACAACTGTCTCTCATAATTTAGCCTACATTACTTACTAAATCGGTATGTTATCTAACATTACACTACCGTTTAAATATATATATTCGCCGACAAAGTACGACTTTTCACGTAAAGATGAATCGCGAGAAAGTTCTCTTTGATATTTGTCCGCCCCGCTTGCCTTTCCTCAATTATTTTGGGATTGTCAGCTATTTTCGGAAGTGAGTTATGAGAACCCAATGTTTAAAGTCTGTATTAGTAACAATGTAGATAGCAATTGATTGTTTATTTTGCAGGTTTGTTTGCTTGATTTTTGTTAAAAGTAACTGAAATCACTCGTCAGCTTTTAGACTACCAAAGAAGGAGAAAAGGACAATAATCCTACTAATCCTTATCTATACATTGGTGGCTTGTCGAAATTATGGCTACAATTTTCTCTGCCCTTCACTTTATTTCTATAAAGCTATGTAGAACTAGTAGAAAAATCAAGCTATAATTTCTGAAATAATTTTATCTAATATTGTAGTCTGCGACAAAAAAAAATGCAATAAAAGAAAATGGCAAAGAATTGTTCCTAATTTCCAATGGTCATATTAAATAAAACAAACATCGAAACATATCTACGACAGCTAATTAAAAACACAAATTTGCCTTTCGAATGTCTTTTAGCTTTTATGTGATATTTCCATACGATATTTTACTTTACGGTAACTACGAAGCCTTGGCTTCCAATTTGGGGCAGTTTTAAAAATAGCAGTAATTAAAGGTCCTCCCACACATTTTGAGTACCGGTATTTTCCACTCGCATTGGACTATAAATTTCTCATTGACATTTGCTAAAACTAGCCAAGCTATTAGTGGTAGTCATTCACACTAAATAAAGTCGTTTCTAAGCCCTGGATAACGGAGAGCAGTTAGTCGTAATTAAAGACAATTATCTACAATTGTAGAACTTGGAAACATACATTTACACGGTTGCGCTGTGAGTAGTAAGCTATCAACAGATTTTTCAATGAATATTTCTAAAAAAATAAGAATTTAATTTTTGATTCCTGTTTTTCTAAGCGGGTTGGGAAAAAAGCTTCTAGGTAACCACCACTTCTGGATACCACTGGCTACCATCAGGCTGATTCGACCACACCAATACCTACGAGCCGAGCAGACCACTAGCTAGCTAGTGAGCTAGCGAAACTACCAGATTATTTTTTTGTGAGAACATGCAAGAAAAATTGTACCTATGTAGAGAAAAGAAGATAAGAAATATCAGCGCTATGAACATAAATCGCACTACTACTATATATACATGTACGGGGCGTTTCTTCACTTACCTTTGACAATCAATCAAACAATTGCTAATTTGTACGTACATGAATAGTAGTGTTCTATTATTAGACAAAATTACAGAGAAACGGATGACATTGTATAAATTAAACAATTACTGTTTGCATACAGTGCAATATAATCAATAAAACCAAACTTTTCCATGCTAATTTGATCTCGACGCTATTTTCGCTTCATCAGAGCGAACTGTGAGGCTGAAATTTCAGTGCGTAATCGTATTTGTTTACAGCTTAAATAAATAAAACACTTTTATTTGTTTATCATTATCGTTTGTTTGCACTTTAAGAAGTGTTGTTTGTTTGTTTACGCACATGAATTTTCTAGACAGGTATTTATAATGTCACACTCTTGTACGCGACGTGAACTCCACACGATGGAGATGTACTCTATGAGTACATAATGCATGTACAAAGAGTTAATATTGCTACACCGGTGTTTCTGTTTGTTATATAGATTGTATGGTAAACAAACATTAGGTACTAACAATGTTTATAGATCAATAATAAAAATTGGAAAGTTAATAAGTACAATTTTGATATTATAAATAAGAACATTATGATAATTGTTGTGCCTATTTAATTCAATTCACGATACAGCAATAACATTGTACTGTCACAACTGCGGGAGTTCCAAACAATTTATAGCCTGTTGTTTGTATCTCTTGTTTAAATATATAAAGCTCGGACTACAGAGAAAGTGCGTAGAGATGCAGACCTAACGGAAAGGCTACTAAATGGGCGCCATAAAGTGGTACGCAATATCCTGTTGCGAAATAGGTCAGCTATATAAAGATCACAGACCACATTTAGGCAAGATTAAGTCAAATCCGGGGAATAAAGGCTTCGTTTTAACTAAGACAGGTTTGAATAAAATTATCTTCATCAACCATGGAACAGAGAAAAAAACATTGGTGTTACTGCCAAGCCGATAAGCTCGTTGCCGGATAATTGAAAGCCTAAGCTTACTCTTGCAAGCACACACCATATTATTGTAAGAACATAAATAGCCTTTAGTGAAGCGCCTGCAATGTCAAGGACATTAGTCTACATATTGGTGCTCGTAAGGCATTTAGATATGCAGAAATTTGAGAGAATATATCTAGGGCCTTTTTACTTATTTGGAATTTTTAATGCCCAGTAGGTACACCAATACTTGAAGGTCTGATAATTCGCTAGCGTGTTAAGAATGCAAGAGACCTAATATTAGATCTTGAATAATATCTGAGTGACGATTTATCACTCCATCCCGTGATGTGGTTTAATGAGTCGACATTATGATGTAATGAAGATACGGAATAATCACCCATTTAGTTTTGCAGTCTTATGACCTCAAAGATATTTTCTACAAAAGAGATCGATTTAATGACAGCACGAACATACTTAATTATTTGGTCACAGCAGAAGATAACGTTTTGCCATCAGTTGCTAACAAGTATAAATAATATTGAACAATTGATGCGTAGTATCAATTTAGCGGCGTAGCACGCGACTACGAGTACGAGATATTTTTTCGTCGTAGACTTCAATCATAATGTTTTTAAAGAGTGTTTTAGGTATGTCAGTGTACTAAGCCATTATGTTTATTATAGCCGCTTTTCATTCGACTTATCCTTGCTTTTGTTAATAGACTTAACAGTAGGTATTAGATGTGAATCATGACAAAACGTGTAGACAAAATTGTGTCTAAGTAATCACTTTTAGGGTCAACAACTGTTTTGGCTATAATAGGTTTTATAATAGTAGAACCACGCACTAGTAAGAACTACAGTTGTAATGCGACACGTCTACAATGTAAATAGATCATTACTTTGTATATTTTTAATTATTTTTTTAGGTTTCATATTATAGTCATTAAATTAATCTTAAGTATCGCTTTAACTATGCTATTAGCCTTAACCTTAGCCTTTAGAAGTGTCGGTACATTTTGTATTATTTCAAACTAGAGGATCGCCCTTGCTTATCTTCGGTATCAAAAGTTTCATCCGGTCTCAGAACAAACGTCTACGGAAAATATCGTAGCAATAGTAGCAATAGTATTTCATCATTCAGATTTACAAAGGCGCTTAAAATATTGAAATATTGAATATGACTGAAAAAGTATGTTAAACATAATAAAATATAGCGTATGTTACACGTCCTATTTTTTGCTTTCTATATATCTATGGTGATAGAAAACCAGAACAAAAAAACAAACATACAAAAAATCAAATCTTTTCTTAGAGTATAATATTAGTTTACCTACTTAGTTTACATACTCTCTCATGACGGGTGGTCTATGATAGTGGATAGGTAAAATAGAGAAAGTTTTAAAGCTATTCAAATGTAAAATATAAAAGGTACTTTTAGGGACTGATTAAAATAGAATATGCAAATAGTTGCTTATAAAAACAATATGGTAATAGCGAATATGGTTTTCATAGAATTACAGTCATCAACCATATCAATATTAATTGAAAAGCAAACGAGGTAGCGCAGAAACCAATTAATATAAGTAAAACTAACTTATTTGCAATGTTTATCAGTAGGTACAATTTACATTTTTATGATATACCCGCTCGTCGGCTAATGGCTACTACGGCGGTTAGTTAAGCTATTTCTTACACTATTGTTACCTACGTTATAATATTTGCTAAGTTAGATAATAATCTCTTTGCTATCAATAACGTACTTCAACAAATATACAACACTAGTCCGAGGATCAGAGTAACTTTTCTATCCCTGCTTGTTTTTATCTTGAAGAAACAAAATTATATCCTAAAAGATAATTCTGTGTCTTTGCGTGGTCTATTTATTTACTGTATTTATTTAATTAGTTATATTTTATACACTATCTATTTTAATTTATTTAATTAAAAAGAAAATTAAACACCAATACCTATGCTTAGAAATAAATGTAATGCATGTCAAGATGGTATTAGGATTTTAATAAACGAAGTCGTTTACAAACATTATCTACTTAAAAATATTATATTTATTAATATCGACCTTATTAGTTTTGGTACGCATATACCTACTAGACTCATTACATAACGCATTGACCAAGCTAAATAAATACCATCATTATGCCTATGTTATGAATAGTGTACGGTAATTTATTATCACATAATGAAAGTCGTAACTAAGCACTAGATACGGGTAAGTAGTCATATAACTTTATATTTATAGTAAGTACCTATCATGATTAATATTGAAGAGGCCAACTAAATTAAGGTTATGAAGTCCACCTAGCGACATAGTCGATCAATATCTTATGTAATGTGTATTACCTGATTTAATATGTTACTAAGTAGGAATTTAACCTTAAAGTGATACACAATAAAAGCTTAATACTACAGGCATTAATCATCTAATCCTACACCTAAACACATCAATGTGATTACTAAGGTGAAGGAAAACATCTCCAGAAAACCTCGATTTAGATGTCTAAATAAAATATAGGTCTTAAATCTACCATAAGCAAGCGTGGTGATTAATGCTTATTCTCTGTATTTTCAAGGAGCCATCTCAGAATGGGCATAAGCAATAATACTAGGAGTACAACGATTTATTATTTTAGCCGATAGACGTCTACTGTTGGACATATGCCACGTCCAAGTACCGCCATTTTGACTGGTAGTGAGTCGCGCTCATTCATCATGTTTATTTATTAAAATATTGTAAGTTTGTTATTTTAAATTATAATCTGCTCTTACACTAAACGCTCTTAGGCAAAATTTTATAAATTTGTCTTACCTTCTTCTTTTTATAGACAACATACTTTTCTTACCTCTTTTAGTCTTAAACGTAAGATATATTTTCTTGTTCATTTGTTTCATCATCATCATCGTCATCCGGCTGCCATAGTTTTGTCTAAGCATCTCTTTCTTAACCAGACCTATATCAGCATCATCCATAATGGTATATTATGATTCAACTTATTTATGTAACGCAGACAGCCAAAAATCTCCGCCGGTTGCCAAATCAACGCTCCCTAATAAATTCAAGACATTCCAGTTTATCATTGCACACATTTTTACGCACAAGATAACCTAGTATTGTAATACAAGTGTTATGTTATTCATGTTATTGTTTGACCTGCTATAAACTTACCGCAATAAAGTTTTTGATGGGATGTTTATGTACATCATTCCGACGGTCGACATCGTAGCTTACAACTCACCGCACCGCAAAATGTCAAAAATTCACATTTATTGCCTTTGGCTGTATGGAAATAAAATGCTTTGTTTGTTTATACAAATAACCATAGCCATATCGCCAATTTATCATATATTACTGCGATATGACGTAAATAAGGTAGGTAAGGTTAAGTAGCAATCAACAGTAACGATGGCGAAAATTCCACTTACTTGTCAATGCAATTATGCCATTGAAGTTGCCACTACTAAGTACTGTCTATATATAATACCTACATAAGGAATGAAGCTGTTTTTGCCTGACTGCCGAAGTTAAGGGGGGTAATGTTTTACGAGCGTATGTTTTATATATGTGGTTAGGTATGTATCACAATTTATTTGGACGCTCTACAGCCTAAATGGCTCAATGGATTTTAATATAAATGAGGTGTCATTAGATTCGTATTGATTGTAGAAGTGACATAGAATATATAAAATATCAATGTAGCGTCGGCACGAAAAAAATAGGTATTTTTCTTTTTACCTTGTTTTAGGACAGCGGTTTTTTGTTTTTTAATAATATATTTAGCTTGTTTTGTGTCTGTATCTCCGCTAACTTCTTGTAAACCTAAGAAAGGATATGATACAATTTTCCCTATCGTACAGACAATTTCTTCCGGAAGGTTATGTGTATAATACATGTATAATTATAGTATAAAAAAGCTAAGTATTTTAAAGATTTGTAATATAGGACAGTAGGTACCTAAATTTGTTATTCTTTATAATTATAAGGCTGCTTAAATATTGCTAAATATTAATATTCTAATGTATTTTATTTAGTTACTAGTTGTATTCAAGTAAATAGGAGGTAAAACGACCAGGCACACTCATATAATCCAAATTTATAAAACAATAAACCACAGGATTGTTGTTTGTAGATCACAAGCCTATAATGACTATCTAATTGTTTTAAGTGCTCTTCGAAAACTATTACAAAATATTTATCAAATTCAGCCCAATTAAAACTATGATAATAAAATTTACCCATAAACTGCTAAAATAGGTGTTGTTGATGACGAATATCATGATTTCGAGACACTAATTTTAGAGTGGTTCAATACTGCCTCAATTAATCACTGATTCGAAGAATTTGAAGCGAGATACAATACTTGTCTGAATCTGTTTGAAATGAAATTAAACATTATAAATATTTAGCAGCACTTGTTTCATAAAGTATTTAATTTTCAATCTATTTAATAAATAAATCATAAAACTGCTAATGTTTTACTTTATTTTATTCAACACTAGGTTTCCGCGGCGCGGTTTAACCCGCGTATTTGCTTACTGCTCTGCGCCCGTCATCAGTAGTGTGATGTTACATAGCCTATAACCTTCCTCGAGAACTGGGCTATCATATGCAAAAATATTTTTTAAATCCGATTGGTAGTTCCAGAGATTAGCGCGCCCAAACAAACAAACTCTTCCGTTTAATATAATAGTATATGTAAGTCGCTACTTAATTAAAATCTTTAGAATCTCTTGTTGGCGAATTTGTTGGCTGTCCTCTATTTATCGTTTTATCGAATGAAATACACTGACGGACTTATAAACTGCATCAAAGTAATAGACGACTTTGAAATAAATATTTTAACCGAGTATGCAAACTTTCTATACAGATTAAAATTGGAACCTCTAGATTGGTTCGTGAACTTTAAAACAGCGTAGGGTCATATCCTTAAGTTTAAGTTTGTGTACTGGAAAGGACCTTAAGACTTTTTTGAAGAAAAAACAGAAATTTAAGGAAAATTGGTTTAATAAAAAAAATGGTTTTAACAATAGACACAAACTTTATGCAAGGGTTTATTTATGTTTAAATAAGGTGTATTACCTCCACGTGCCCTTATTACGGATTCTAATCGGTTCCGCATAGATTTTATTAGGGTTATTAAAAGATCTTGCGGAATATTGTCCCATTCTTCTGAAAGTGCTGTTCTTAGTGCTGCCACTGTCGTGGGCACAGGATTTCTCGTATATACAGCTCTTTTTAAATTGTCCCAAACAAGCTCAATGGGATTAAGATCCGGGCTGCGTGCTGGCCAATTCATTGTACCTACGTATCCCAACCTCGTCGCAATATTGTCGAACTTGTGCAGCAGCGTGCGGCCGGGCATTACCCTGCATTAAAGTAAAATTTTCGCCTATGAATCCCATGTAAGGCACCACGTGATCTTCTAAGATCTCTGTTATGTAGCGATGTGCAGTCAAACCCCCTTTATTACCATTTTGACGGACCATGTCTATGAACACAAGTTCTGTTCGCCCGTTCATCGATATGCCACCCCAGACCATACACGAACCGCCTCTAAAAGGAATACGCTCCTCAATGCAACTTTGAGCATATCGCTCCCCACGTCGACGATAGACTCTTCTGCGACCGTGAACAATACGGAGGCCCATTGCTCTTCTGTCCAATTTAGGTGATCACGCGCAAATCTTAAGCGAGCTTGTCTGTGAGCTACAGACAACTTTAGACCATTTGCTGGTCTAAAAGGGGTGATATCCGCTTCCTTTAACCTTCTTCTTATTGTTCGTGCACTCACATTTACTCCACGAACTTCATTAAGCTCTGTTTTGATGTTAACTGACGTGAGGAAACGATTTCGCAGCAGTTGTAACAATAAATCGGTCATCACGACCGGTGGTTGCTTGAGTCCTGCCTGTACCACGTCTCCTTCTGTAAGAACCTGTCTCCACAAACCTTCTGTATAGTCTAGAAACCGTAGACTGGTTTAAATTTAAATTTCTACCAATCGTTCGTTGATCCAAGCCCTCCCGCACCAGTGCTACAATTTGAGCCGCTTGTTCGGACGAAGTATCCATATTATGGTTCAAAAACTCTCGATGAGTTAAAAAACTAACCCAACAATTCTGCTGGTAACAATAATTCAATTGACAAAAGAATAAAAAATTAATGCGAATCAATTTAAAACTTTGCTTTAAATAACACGCAAATCTGTTACTACGAGTAAATTTTATTTTCCCGGCTATATTCATTTGTTTTACTGCAGTTCTATTTTTGAATTTTGCTTGTTTTAAGATTAAGACCCAGTCTCTCCATATTTATATAATTTAATCTAAAAAGTTTGCATACTTATTAAAAAAAATCATTTCAAAGTAATCCTAAACTTTGATGCAGTTTATGAGTCCGTCAGTTTATTTTAATCATGCTATTGTGGTAAAAATGATTGAGATGAGTGACGCGTGTACTAGTTATAGTTTCACCTTGCGTAAGAAAAATAACAGTTTAATGCAAATTCTTGGACTTTTTCAATTACAACTGTATCGCCTTCTAAGTAAATTTTGACTATATTATTATTCTATTCCTTTAAAGCATCTTTTAATTTAATAATAACAAAGCATTAAGAAATAATTAGAGAATTAATTCTTAGGATGTATTCTGTTCGTTCTTGTAATTAAAGTTTGTATCGACTTTTATATTAAAACAAAGGGCTTCGTACAAAGGCATTTAATTATTACAAATCATTCAGTGTCGTGTTATAGATAAATCGGTAACTTAAAAGTTATCTTGGTTTCAGTGAAGGGTTGAAGCAGTGGCTATGACAGATCGTAACCATATTTCATGTGCTAACTCGATCGGATATTTCTCCGAACATTTATTTATTTTGTCTGCGGTGATGACGTCGATAAATGTCGTCGTCATCTGTTCTTTAAAATATAAAGGATGAACAGGGTATTAGCAAAGATGTTGGCGCTAATATTATTAGGTTATAAGAAGCTTAATAAACCGTACAAAACAATATATCATAGTTTAATTAAAATCAAAATACCTAACTGCTATCTTATTAATTTATCTTACCCTTTAAACATAATTTCTGATAATTAAAACGTCTTTCTATTGTAAAAATCTTTTGATGTAAGATTAAACGGCGTGGAAACCGAAACAATGGAGTCGAAGACAGTAAAATAAAACGCAATGTCAAAATAATTAATTAAACTAAGAAATGATACGTTATCTACTTATATCTAATTATGTATAATATTTATCGATAGTCATTATTTATTAGACAATCAGGCGAATACCGGGTTGTTGTTGCATTCAGATAAACTATATAGTATTTTTTTGTCGAAAAATTAAACTTTTTGATTATTTATTTATTCATACAATATACATTGTGTGTGAATCATACATAAATAATACATAATTATACACAACATTACAATAAAATATAGAAACAATGTCAGATACAAAGAAAACAAAAATCATAGGCACATGATCAAATTATTAGGTGTAATTCCGTGCCGCCAGATCTGGTTCAACACTTATAATCTTATAAAATCATGTCAATATAATTTATACCCATCACAAACAAATAATTATTTAAAATTTTTGACATAACAGTGTTTTAACACTGGTAGGTCAAAAAATTATTGAATTATTAGAAATTGTGATCCCGTGCTGCCAGATCTGGTTCGATCCTTAAAATCCTAATAAATAATTACATAATGTCAACAGTAAATCATGTTTAAAATCTATCACAAAACAAATCATCAATAATAAAAATATAACACTGGTAATTCATAGTTAAGTTATCATTTGTCTTCAACCCCTAAATCTTTTATTAAATAAAGACTTTAAATTAGAATTAGAGGTAATTTAAAAAATGAGGAATTCAACACATGAACACATCCCGAATGCATTTTTTTCAGATATAGATAAAGTTAGAGTGTACGACATTATCCTGAAAAGAAAATAAACATAAAATGAGTAGTGCGTTTCGAAAATTTTAAGCTTTTACCAGTCGACAGAAGATGACATTTCCAAAGAGGCCAATTACTTTTTCTTTTCCACTGTACGTGCGAAGTATTGTAAGGAGTTTCTATAAGGATTTTTTGTTTCCTACTTCTGTTACTGACCACATTAAGTCGCTATTTATGTAAATATTTTGTTACTAACCGTAAATATTCGTATGAAGTAAGCAAGCACGTCATGTCCTAAATTTGTGTCGGCACCTATTGTATCGAATGATCGATTATTTCTATAACTAACGAAAATGGGTCACCTAACAATGAACCCTGAATAACGGTTACCTACTGTAATTAATTACTTAGGACATGTGAAGGATATACGATAGTACAAAAATGTTGAGTTAAATTAATCTTCTGTCGTAATTCCAATCAACCATCACATGGCCAGCCGGCAAAAAAGTTCACACAGGCAGGCAGCAGCGAGCGCTCTGTTAACGACTAGGTCAAAGATTTAAATCTCTGGACTAGGTACTGTGCACGAGGTCGTACGCTCGATTATTTGTTCTGTGTCTGTGTGTACTTTGTGTCCGTTAATTGTGTACTTTGTTCCCTAGTGCGGACGTTGCC
The DNA here is from genome assembly GCA_963082885.1 of Parascotia fuliginaria. Taxonomy (NCBI): domain Eukaryota; kingdom Metazoa; phylum Arthropoda; class Insecta; order Lepidoptera; family Erebidae; genus Parascotia; species Parascotia fuliginaria. Next base: position 9,153,529 of record OY720174.1, on the reverse strand, counting down.
TTGGAACAAAAATCTAAGAAAATCAAATCCAAATCCTTTGCGTGGTTTTTTTTTTTTTTTTTTTTTTTTTTTTTTATGTTAGCCTACCAAAGTGACTCCACCCCGCCTGATGGTAAGCAGTCAGTGGAATCCAGAAGTGGTGGCCACCATACCAAAAGCTATCGTCTTAAACTGCTGGTATAGTGGCCTCCACTATGGCGGCTGGGAATGGGGTTAGAGGAAGGGAATGAGGGAGGTGAGGAAAGAGGATAGGGGGGAAATTGGGCCTCCGGCACTCTCACTCACCGAACGAAACGCAGTAGTACGGATACTACTACTCTTAAGTCGATCTTCTATGAGAGGGTAGTACTTCCCCGGACGATCCGGCCCATTCATGCTGAAACCAGCGTGGATCTACTACCGTCGTGGTTTAGAAGTAGTTAGCAAAGCAACATAAGAAAAAGCACAAGGTTAAAGGCTATGTAACATCACGCTACTGGCGACGGGAGCAGAGCAGTAAGCAAAGAAGCGTTAGAAACCACGCCGTGGAAAGCTACTTATAGGTATACCCGGTCATCAAACTATGAAATATAAATTACCTATAGATTTAACTTCAAAGTAATCGAAAGCTTTAATTAAGCACAAAGTGTTAGCGCATTTTCTAAGATGTTATCATTGTATCGCCGTAACATAAGACACACGTAAAACTTGATTTATAACGGTACAACAAAGATTATCGACTAATAAATCAACCCTAACTTTTACAAGGACCAATTCCACCCAAAACGACAAGTTATCACACACTCGCCCTTTCATGCGAGCTCTCATAAAATGTAACCGTATGATATATGCTTAGGTACGATTAGATAAATTTTAGACATTTATTTATTGTCCGCATCTATGTATCTAATGAGCATAAAGTAGGTACTTAAAATAAAAATTCACAATTCGTAATTTGAATAGATAGGTATACCCATTCAAATTGCGAATTGTGAATTTTTTTTTTTTTTTAAACTTAATGTACTTAACGTACAATGGCGGACTTAATGAAGGCATTCTCTACCAGTCAACCAAGGTAATGCAGAGACAAGCGAAGTAGGTGCAATGAAGTTATATATTATGTTATGAGAAAAAGGAGGTTTAAATCATTTCACGAGAGTAATAATAAGTACAAAATGAATAATACTACTATACTATACAATATAAACAAATATATACCTATATCAATATATATATATATATATATATATATATATATACAACGCGATATTGCCGACAATTCGTCAAACAGAAGAGTACGAACCTTTCGCTTAAATGTAAATCGGTTTGTGGACACCCTGACCTCGAGAGGAAGCGCATTCCAAAGAAGAATAACCTGGACTACAAATGAAGAGTGTACAAAACCGGAAGTATGAGAGGGACAGACAAGTAAGCGATTATTTGAAGAACGAAGATTTCTACTATGAACAGAGCACAAGTATTGAAAGAAAGACGTTAAATAGTTGGGAGAAAAGGGAGAGTTGAGGATGGAAAATAAGGTAGTGAGAGCACGCATGCTACGGCGTTGACGAATAGGTAACCATTTAAGTTCAGAGCGATAAATTGAGACATGATCATATTTACGAAGATTAAAAATGAATCGAATGCAGTTATTGAGAAGACGATCGTATTTATTGAGAAGATCTGCATTCAGGTCGTAATAGCACACATCACCATAGTCGATTATGGGTAGGATTAGGGATTGCACAAGCATTGCTTTAGTGCTAGAAGGGAGAAAGTTTTTCAGCCGATATAGAGCACGAAGAGATCCTGTAACTCTCTGACTTACATTTGTGACCTGGGCCTGCCAATTGAGTGTTGAATCAATGAACAAGCCCAGGTCCTTAACATTTGGACTGAAAGGTACGACCGAGTTGTTGTAGATCAGTGGTGGTAGGGTTCCAGAGTTTAATCTGCACATCATACGGTGACTATCTACAATGATTGCCTGGCATTTCTCTGGATTCACTAGTAAGCCAAACCTTTCAGACCAACTTTTTATTGCCTCCAGATCATTATTTATCATATCAATGGCTAATCTTATGTCGTATATGGTTGCCTGAGAGTACAGCTGCAAGTCATCAGCATAGAGATGATACGAACACTGAAGGTTCTGGGTTAAGAGATTGATAAAAACTGAGAAAAGTAAAGGAGAGAGAATACCGCCTTGAGGTACCACAGTTAAGATCGCACCAGTTTGATGAAGATTCATCAGTGCGAGCTGCCTGCTGACGTCCCTGAAGATATGCTGAGAACCATTCTAGTGCAGAGGGAGAGATCATGATTTAGGAGAGGATTGACAAAAGGATAGGGTGACTGACGGTATTGAAGGCGCTTGAGAAGTCAATCAACGTCAACACGGTGATTTTGGCGTCCTCCATACCTGTCCTAATATCGCCAGTCACTTTAAGTAGAGCTGAAGTAGTGCTATGTCCAGGCCTGAAGCCAGAATGCAAGGGACTTAAAATATTGTTGTGAAACACAAACCGTGATAGCTGCTGATGGACACAGGCCTCAAGCACTTTAGAAAGGAAGGGAAGAATAGAAATAGGTCGAAAATGTTGGGGTAAGGATGGATTAGAAACTTTAGGTAGAGGAATGATGAAGGCTTTGCGCCATATAGAAGGAAAAGAGCCATTGTCAAGAGAGAAGTTGATAATGTGGGATATGATAGGTATAAGGTAGTCAAGGATAGGAATAATAAATAATGAAAAATTTTGTCTTCTTTATGGAAGGTAGGTTATTGCCCGACTGCTGAAGTCAAGGAGGGTAATGTTTTTTGAGGGTATGTATGTAAGTATGTATCTATGTATGTATGTCTATTTATTTGGTACGCTCTCCAGCCTAAATGGCATGATGGATTTTAACATATGAGGTGTCATTAGATTCGTATTAATTGTGGGAGTGACATAGGGTACATAACATTGCAATGTAGCGTCAGCACGAGAATATAAAATGGGTTTCTTTCTTTTCACTTTGTTTTAGGCAGGCGTGCTTTTTGTTTCTAAATAATAATAATAAGTATATTTATTTCTTGAAGCTTCATGATTTTGTAAAAATTTAATATCTTAGCGATCGATAGGTAAATTTCCAAAATTTATTTAGATCATCTACTTTAATATTAGTTTTAATTATAGGATTATAAGTAGGTACTTATAGAATGAATTTGTAGTTTTTAGGTGAAAAACAAGCTTACGGTTTACCTGATGCTAACTGATATAATTCTTCCGTTAATGTGTACTTAGCTTAATTTTATGGCATAAAATAACATTGATATAATAATAAAATTAAAATTTATGAGCTAACGTTTATTGTGTAATAAACATTACACATTTTAAGAACACATTTGAAATGTTTAAAATACATAGTACCTATAGATAAACAAGTTTAATATTTAGCAAGGATAGAATATATCAGTCGCATATTGGGCATGGGATATTTAAAATTACTATTCAATAAATCTAACGTAGTCCTTAAACTTGACAAGATTAGGTACACGAACAAGAAAATTATAATCTAAATGATATGTAAAATTTTGTGTAGTCGACCACAAAATTGCTTTACGACCCTTTAAAGTAAATGTCGTTTGCATATTACAAAACAATAATGCCTATTTTTGCTTATTCGACTTACTTATTTTGACTCATTATGACATTATCACTGTCATAATTAGTCTAATTAAATTTTAATTTCGATGTTTTTTTTTCTAAAAGTGTTTTAGCAAATAATTATGTGGTCGACTATACTTTTCAAATTAAGCTTAATGACTGAATTAAAAATATCTAATAAGTTTGAACTTATTAAATTTATTTTAATTACGAACTTTTAAAAGCTGTATATAAATATTTTTGATACAGATTTTACACGTTTCAATAAAGTACATACCTATATAAATGTGTATGTAAATATCATAAGTACCAATATCAACGATATCGTGACTCTGTAGTATCATAATTTTAGCCTAAAGACGTCTCCTAAACATATATGTTCTCCATGTATCTATCGCCGCTTTGACAGGTACTAAGCCGCCCTCACCAATCGCCGCCGAACCAATTGTACCATTGGAGTTGTACCATTGATGGTACAACTGTCACTGTTTATCCCATTGATGGCACAATTAGCACTGTTTAAATCGGTTGCCTTCCACCTCGTCGTATCGTCGTCGTGTCTTCTTCGTTTATACCTCGTGACTCTATATTACAGGAATCATTTTTAAGCCAAGCTTTGGTCTTAAAAGTGATTCCTTCATTTGACGGCGTCTGACAGACTATCTAAGAGAGGCTTGTGAATACATTAGCAAAACATTTGCATAAAAGTGGCAGAACCAGTTTAGTTTTGATGATATGGAGTTAATACAAACAGTACATAGTAAGGACAGTGAAACGCCGCCCTACGGCATACTGGCAGTGATATTACTCAAAGTAGAAATATAATTTTCAGTGCAAACCCACTATCGGCGACCAAACAGGTAACTACGAAACCAATCAGTCACTCACAACCACAATCACTGTCGAAAATATGTCAAGAATGTTGGGTGTAGCTAGCAATATGTCAAAATCGACAGTAATATGTAGTATACAATGCGTTGCTAAAATCTAGCAACGACAAACTTTGTATTTTCACGTTTTATTTCGTTTCTGATATCATCAGTAATATATATAAGAGCTGTTGCCAGGTTGAAATCAGGACTTAAAAAGCTTATTATATTTACAAACACTAACTTGGTTATGTATAATGCTAAGTTTTAAAGAGAAATTTATACCTAAAATGCAGACTCCTCTTGCAGGTTTCAGTAGGTGTGGTGTTTCTTTCCGTTTGCGAGTTTACGTTGTACTAATCCCGAGATAGACCGATGGACGAGGACAGCTCAAGACTGGCCAAGGTGGCGAAACTAGAAGAAGGCCTATGTTGAGCAGTGAACGTGTTTCGGCTGATATGATGATGACGACGATTGTAGCAGTTATCTGTAATTATTTGACGCCTTGACTATGTGTGTCCTATTAAAACAGCTTTAAATACGTCATCATTACAATGAGTTAAATTTTTTTTAATTTATAATAGACTCAAAAGCAAAAATATATAACGTAGTCTATAACTAGTTGTTTTAGTAAAGAGAACTTTTACTGCATAAATTATTACCAAGGATTTGAATAATTTCACTTTAGAAAAAGCTGTAGAACAAACCGAGGCGACCTTCGCAAAAACCTAACAATGTTTTTGTTGTTTGTTTTGATGTTAAATTGTAATCTATGACCCTTAAATACCACAACCCTTTATCGTAGGCATCGATATAAAACACGTAATTTAGTACCTAGTCAAAAATATCATTCCACGCACAGCCATCTTTATTTGAATTTATCGTTATCCCGCTGAAGCTTTGAGGTCAAATAGCATTCAATTTATGTTTACTGAATCAGGCACATGTAGATAAAGAAGAATTCAGACGATCTTAAAAGTAATTTTGGCAAACGTTGGCCGCGCAAATAAGAAAATATGTTAAAGCTTGAATGCTCACTTCGAGAAAGACTGTTTTTCTCTATCTATACTTACTATTATATAAAGCGTCAGAGTTCGTTTGTTTGTTTGAAAGCGCTAATCTCTGGAACTACGAGTTGGATTTGAATAATTCTTTTTGCGTATGATAGCCCAGTTCTTGAGAAAGATTATAGGTTATATAACATCCCGCTGCTGGCGACGGAAACAGAGCAGTAACCAAAGACGCGGGTGAAAACGCGCTGCGGGAAGCTAATTGAATGATAATGATCTAAGTAAGCCTTATTTTTACCGACTTCAAAAAAAGGAGGAGGTTTCTCAATTCGACCGTATATATATATATATATATATTTTTTATGTGTCTACGCGGATAACTTCGTCGTTTATGAACCGATCGATGATTCTCTTTGAGTGGAAAGTAGGTATATATTAGGATTGATAATACCTAAAGGTACCTAGTTATTGTTTTACTTGGCACCAAAATTTAATAATTTCTTATTAACTGAATCAAAATACGAATTACTTTCTGCTAAGTAATCTTATTTTTAACTTTTTAGTTTCCTTTCCGTTTAAAGTCGGTTTTTTTTTGTTTAAAATTATTAATTAATTGTAAAATAAACAAAAATTGAATTCTTATGACAGTTTCTATATTTCATAAGAAAGGAAAAGGGCTGATCTTACCTGTATTTAGCTTACTGAGCAAATTTTACAACAATATTGGCATTTCTCAAATCATAGATTTGCTTACGTTATTCGAAATACTTAGGTACATTCTGTGCAATTTAGGTATAGGTATCTTTTGCCCAACTAGTAAGTATTCGGACATCTAAAGTTGAAACCATTTGTCAGACCTTCAAAGTTCGTGGCTTATCCGCCTTTCCCTTGGACCCGTACTTAATTCCTCTCTCTCATTCCTCAACTCTATAGAAAAATCAATCAGGTATTAGAGGGGCTGAAGTAAAAAGGATTTAACGCATGTTCTCGTCACCTTTCGTATCTTTTGTTATAAATAATAAGAATTATAATATTCTTGCATCCATGTCTCAGTTCTAAGACGTATATTGCCAAATGGTCTATGCTCTTCTGTCGATTTCCATTTGATTTTCTGCTGCTGAATCTATTATAACAGCTGTAGCACTGCACGAGAACTGAACAATTATTTTAAGCTTTTTAATTGATTGTGATTTCACTGGTGTTTATTCAACTTGTAATAGGGATTGTAGCAAGTACCGCAAGGCACGTGTAATCGTATCTTCCAATGCCGCTTATCATGTGATTTCTAAGTACACGTCGTTTACCTTTTAAGTATTGCATTTGTTGATTTGTTTCATTTAGAGTCTTATTTATTGTTTTATTTATTTAAATTTTATACACATACATGTAAAGGCAGACTTATGTCCTAAGGCATTATAATTATAATTTGTTTAAATTTTCAATGAATTAAACACTGGAGATAAAGAGCCGTAACGAATAATAATTAATGGTTTATTTTACAGAGTGAGATCCTTAAAAAATATATTATTTCATACCTAACGGTTTTGCTCCGGGCGGCGGATAAATCGATGGCATACATTCGTAGGCACCTATTTTTCTTTGAATGATTTCTCCTAAATCTGCTACTAACAGCGTTCATATGCTGGTCGACTTGCATTTAAATAAAGTGAGATATGTAATGTTTACTTTCAATATTTTAATATTTTCTCGAATCTGTAAACTTTTCTTCAAAGAATGTTGAATTTATTAAAATTACATCAAAAAGTTTAACATTCTTCAATAAATGAGTATCTGAGTAGAATATTTATGAGTATCACGTCACCCCACCCACTTTATCTTCCTTGGTAACATAAAGCCAATCAGTTTCCAAAACATAAAGTTTACTACAATTTCAAGTTTTAAATTGCCACGAGGAACGAAACACATTGTATTACGTGACCAGAGAATACGAGTAAATGTGTCTTCTTGCGGTTCCACATTAAACGAACTGCGACTGATTGTTTTATACACATTGAATTGTTTGGAAGAAAATATATAACAAAAGTAAAAAAAAATAGTCGAAAGATTAGTAAACGCTGTTTTTTCTTACTGTATAGACATTCGTTGTCAAGGTCTGACAAATAAATAATTTTAACTTCAGATCCTTAGGACTATATATTTTACTAGTTGGGTAGTGGAAATTTAATGGATGTCGATATATGTAAGGAAAACCATAATTTTAGAGAACCCACGATGGTTACGGGACAATCCCACCCACATGCCCATCACTGTGACTCCTGTAAGCCAGGATTAACAGTGATATCCAAGAAAAAAAACACCGAGCTTTGACACTCGGGAGTCCCGGGGACTGCTAAACCTACTGTCTTGGACCCCGCAACGAATTTAATCAGAAGTAAGAGGAGGAGTTGGAAATAAAATGTCCACTTCCCTCCATTGCAAAGCGGGCGACAAATTTAATCTGTATAGGATTATGACCTATTAAAAGAGAGCACCACGGACACGTAATATTAAGGGACCTATGTGAGCTATATCTGATTCCAGTAATATGTATGGCAGAAACGCTTAAACGCACGGAAATTCACCCTAGATGACACAAGATCCTCATAATAAACTGGTCCTGATGTAACTTGTAAACTATTTATCATTATTTCGCGGTCTTTACGCCAAAGACTACACTCCCAAAGAATGTGATGAGCAGACTGTTCTTGATTGGAACACTGACAACTCGGCGAATCAACTAACTTAAACGAAAATAGTTTGCTCTTAAAGTTACCATGACCCGTAAGAAATTGGGCGACACAGTGATCTACCTCTATCCATGTTCCTTCCAACCGCTTTACAACTGATGGAAAAAACTGGTACAGGTGGCGCCCCTTAGTTGAAGTATCCCAGCGCTGCTGCCATTCGCCTATAAGACTCCTATAAACTTCATTTTCTTCTTTAAATAATCTAATGATTTTCTGGCGATCGCGCGATTGTAAGAAGTCACTATTCATGCCTTCGTGAGTTGTATAATACATAGCCGCTCGTCTCTGAACCTCAAGATCAACCGGAAGAACACCTGCCAGTACTGGCAAAGCCTCAGTGCTAACTGTCCTATATGCCTTACACAGAAATATTAACGCAAGACGTTGACTTTGAAGCAATTTGCGCCTTACAGCACCTATAGTAGCCCTATCAGCCCATACAGGCGCCCCATAACACATACTTCCTAAATAAGTAGCACTATAAATTGTTTTAAGAGTATAAAAAGAAAGACCCCATGTTGTTGTTGATATTCTAGTTAAAGCGTAAAAACTATTTTTAGATTTTTCCCCAATTGTAGTGATGTGATTAACAAATGAAAAGTTTCTTTCTAATATGAATCCTAAGTAACAAACTGAATCCCTACTTTTAATGCTAATATTATTCAATTTTATTCGAGGTGGTGTTTTCAGATTTCCTTTTAAAAGAAGCTGAAAAGTTTTGTGAGGAGCGAACAATAATCGGTTACGTTTTCCCCAGTCAGAGACTAGACGTAAACATTTATTCGCTAAATCCTCTAATCCAGCCCTGGTATTAGATTGTATAAGTAACAGGCCATCGTCAGCATATCCAGTTAATGTACAGCCAGTTGGTAATGGCAATGAAAGGAAATCATCAAACCCTAAGTTCCAAAGATACGGCCCTAGCACTGATCCCTGAGGACATCCCATAGTCAGTGGCTTCGACACAGCATGGTGACCAAGTTTTAGCTTAGCTGTGCCATGCATAAAATATGTATAAATTAGCGAATATATGTTACTAAAACAACCTCGTGATTTTAATTTCATAAGTAATATTGGCCACCATGCGTTATCGAAGGCACCAGAAATATCTAAGAAAATACCTATCACGTATTGACAAACAGATTTAGTAACAGTTTCCCTAACAGATATAACTGCATCGACTGTTGATCTACCTATTGTAAAGCCAAATTGGTTATCACTAAATTTTACCCCTCCCGGTATAAGCCTAGGAACTACGAGACGTTCTAACAATTTTCCTAATGATGGTAGTAACGTAATTGGTCTATATGACTTAGGGTCGTCTGGTGGCTTGTTGCCACTCTTTGGTATTATTCTAATATACCCACTACGCCAAATACTAGGAAATACACCCTCCCCAATACACCGCCTAAACACACACAGAATTGCATCCCCAGAGATCCTACACGCCTCCTTAATCATTTTATTTGAAATCTTATCATCACCTGAAGCTTTGTTAAGTGGCAGAGATCTAACAATATTAATAAACTCGTCAGTTGATGGTAGGTCTGACATAGGCGACACAGGCGGTACAGCAGCCCATTGTCTGATCTCTTGGTGATACTCAGTGTCGTCCTCCAGCCGATCGTCAGGTATAAGAGTATGCAAAAGATATTTAGTTGTTTCATCTATACCTATAGAATGAGCATTATTGATTTTTATGTTTCCTATGTAAGCAAGTTCAATAGATCTATTAGCTTTGAATTCATGATATATAGGTGACCATGGACCCTCCCTATCAAGCCTATCAACTATTTTACGCAACAAGTTACCTTTAGACTTTTCAACAGCAGCTCTGTAACGTGACCTGGCAACCCTAAGAGCAATAAGCGCGTTGTTATAAGTATCGCCCGATATGTAACGTTTCTTAATGGTATTAACCTTTCTACGCGCCCTACGGTAACATCTACGAAGTTCAGCTAAATAATCATTCCACCAATCACATCTACGAGTGCTTGTGACAGATTTTCGGCCAAAAGCAACATCAGCGCAATAGGTAAAAGTATCTGATAAGATCTCAGCACTTTCTTGTGCAGACAGCTCGTTACGAGTGAAGTCTTTAGCATGCATACCAAAAAGAGTACCAAAAAGCTCCCAGTTTCCCCCTCTAGTTTTATATCTAAAGCTAGCAGCATTATCTTGAGGATCCCGCGCCACTCTAGTAGTGAATTCATACACGATTAAACGATGATCACTACACGACGCGTCCGGCAGAACGCGCCACCTGTCAATACGAACGCCTCCACAAGAAAGTGTGACGTCAATAGAAGATTCGCCCATTGGGCTCCAGAAAGTAGGTGGTGCATCAGGGGTATTGTGTATGAATAGATTCATTTCTGCAATGAAATCTTCGACAGCACTGCGTCGATCCCTATCAGTTGCCCTATATTTGCCATACCATAGCGTAGATGACGCATTGACGTCGGCGCCAATGATAATTTTGTGGCCTGCAAGAGACCGCAAAACGTGGCGAAGATGATGTAGGTGAGGAGCGACAGGATGGGAGTATTGGAAGTAGCAGCTCACGACATAAACCCTGCAGGACGAGGATGTAACCTCCGCAACTGCACAGTGTGGCGTCATAAGATTAGACAATGACGTTACAGTAAAATTAGAACTCGATACGTATATCCCAGCTCGTGATCTGCCATTTAGCTGCACAATTTTCCTACGCAAATGAAAAAGTTGATATTGCTCCTGTACTAAAACAATGTCCAGCTTATGTTCCAAAACTAATCGATCTAACTCTGATGTTGCCACCCTATCGTTATGTAGATTCAACTGTCCTATAACAAGATTTGCCATTTCTAACTATTAGTTGTGAGTGTTGTGACTAACTGGTTTATTAGTAAGTAGTGCTTAAAATAAGTTGTTCTAGCTTAAGCTTATAAGTAAGACACTGTTGAGAGCCGCAACGATGATCGCTAGGTTTTTTAAATCTCTTACAGGCTATGCAACTAAATTTAAAATCTGGGGTGTTCTTGTTGGGACAAGCTCGAGTATCATGTTCCCCAGCACAATTTGCACAAGCAGGTGTTTTGCTTGTACAAAATTTAGATATATGGCCAAACTGCTGGCATTTCAAACAACGCACTATGTCAACGTCATCAATAAACCTACAAGTTGCCCAATCTATAAAAAGCTTATCTTTAGTAGTGGCCAGATGGTTCCTAACCGCAGGTTCTACTTCTAAGCCTATCCATTTACGACCATTATCTAATTTACGCCTACGAGTGATTCTAGTGCTTTTAACAAAATCCTCTTCCATAAGTGCCATTTCGTCTTTGATGTTTTGACGATATAAGGCAGTTATAAATGCCGAGTCCTCCATAGTAATTGGGACATCTTTAACAAGTATACGAGGCCTACGTCCTTTCGGTTTCTCCAAACGTAACCCTACAGATTTAATAGCATCTACGGACTGCAGTTTCTGTAGCTGCTTTTCATTAGCGACACGTAACACGACACCTGACTTTGCGGTCTTCTTAAGGCCGACAATTTGAAAACCGTCGTCACTAGGTTTAATCGCTTTCATGAGCGCTTGTTTGGTTGCTGAAGATGACGCAAAGTCAGCTGATCGCTCTGTGGTCGGATAGGCGACAACACACGGCAGAGGTGGTCGTGACTGAACCGTGGCTGCCGACTTAGGTGGTACACGCAGTTTTAACTTGTCCGCATACGTTTGTTTATGCTCGAGGTTCTGTTTCGATAATGTTTGTTGAGTGTTTTTTACATTATCTAATTCACGCTCGATATTTGCTAACTTAGTTTCATTACATGACGACTTTATCGCTAACAAAGAAACTATACCAGTAATGCGCTGAGTGAAATCCATTATTGCCGTTTTATTTGCAACATTCATACGAGATCCCTGATCGTTAACTAATTCATTAATTTTCGCCAAATAATCAGTCGCCTGAGCTACTAACGAACAATAGTCCCTATCTGAACTGCTATCGCTTAGGTTTAAAATTGAGCTATCCTTGCCTAAGTTCATTGTTTGCACTCGCTTGGCTCCTTCTAAGGGAGAAACAAATGTAGGTGAAATGTCACTGAACAAGCGTTTCGCCGTAGGTGTTACAAACTCCCTCCCCCCACTGTCAGGGGGCTCGCCCATGTATTTTGACATATTTGTTTAACAAAACTAACTAACCTATGAATGACCTGTTACTAATAAATACGTAAAATATATAAAAACTACAACAAAAACAGACTAAAATATGAACAAAGTCGAAACGATACCTACCTACTTTCGAAAGAAAAATATGCAGTAATCTCGTTTAAATAAAAACTATTAATACAATTTATAAGTTCAAATAACAAACCTATCAGCGTCCTATACTACTACAAACGCAAAATATATAAACTATACGAAAACAAAGCAAATATAAATTTAATGTTTGAATGTTACCTATCTACCCACTTTGTGATAAAATAACAAAGAATGACTTACCGATTTTCGTAGAATTTAAAACTATAATACACTTATATGTAGTTAAGAACTTACGAAAATACACCTAAACACTTAATTAATCACCCAAAACAGTACACGAGCCGGGAAAACGTATTTTAACCGGGTCTTAATATTTTTTATTCGCAGTAAACAACGTCCCACTGCTCAAGCACGGAAGCGTGGAGGGGAAGTGAGAACCCACGATGGTTCTTGATTTACTTTTGCAATAACCCGTACCTATGGTTTGCGATTTAGAACCCAGAATAATCTTGACGTACGAGGCAATAAGAGAATGCCAAAAAGCGGGCAAGAATATTACCTGCGTATTATAACACTAGGCGTAATAATTATGGCCAACTCCTGCCTTTAAAAGAGACCTATGATAATTTGCGATGCCGTATAACCTCCTAAGCCCCAACGTTCTTATACAAGGACTTTACAAAGGACCGGTATCCGCCCAGCCATATTTAGCATATTGTACTCCTAGTGGCACATTGTTCCCACGTGAGAACACACGATCTCTTCTAATATATTTTAAAACTTCGCGGTATTTTGACGTTTAATTCTCTCTTACCTGATTGGTGAATATGTTAGTGACAAGTTTTGCAATCATTCGACCGCAACCAATCAGAGGCTAACCGCCATTTTGCCCCCGAACACAGAAAAATGGAGCTCGAGTGCTGTACAGGTGAGTAAAATCGCTAATTATAAGCGTAATCAAGTGTCTTTTTTGTTTATAAGTAAATAAAAATCTATGGTAAAATCATAAATATTGTTTTTGTGATAAAATTTATGTCAATAATCAATTCTTACTTAGTTTTATTCCTCAATCATAAACTGTGTTCTCGTGCAAGAACAGGTGGCTGTTATTCTAATAATTACTCTTTATGACATGTTCTTGTGGAAGAACAGTTAGTATTAATGACTTCTTAATTTTCACAGGATTATGGAATAAAAACATCACAAATATACTGAATATCTCTCACTTGGAGGACTTTCAGCCTTCCGATCAGGACACAGGTGACCCTCTTTTATCATAGGACCAGAAACCAGGTGTTCCAGTTCCAGTGACACTGATTCTGACGAACACACACAAACACGAGCACTACCAGCTGCAAACATGAACGACGTGGTCGAGGCAGAGAAGGAGCTCGCTATGATCGAAACTCTGTTTTACCTGGCCGGGTTATACCAGAATTTGGTAAAAACAGTCCTTCAGTGGTGCCATCAGCAAACGATTAGATTTGCAGCAAATTCACTCCAAAGGAGTTATTCAGTTCAGAACCTTCGTATTTCAAAATTATATGGATGGAGTACTGCCAGTACATAGACGATGATTTGGTAAAGTTAGTCGTCGAAAAGACTTACCAGTCTGCAGTTAAGCTTCAAGGTAAAAGCCTAAATTTAACCTTACATAGATTTTATTTATGCATTAATATTACAATCATCATCAAATTCAAATCAAGTTGCTTGACGAGCTACACAAAACTGGAATAGGTTGCTCAGGCACAGTTATGAAAAATAGGATACCAGCAGCAACAAGACCTATTGTAGAAGATGACAGACAGTTGAAATATTGCGGCAGGGGCAGCAGTCAGGTCCTGGTTAGGCAAGATGGTAAGACTAAGTGTTAACTTTGACTAAGTGGTACGATAACAAAGCAGTAACTTTGCTGTCATCCGTAGAAGCCAGTGAAGAAACTGAATATGTCTAGAAGATGGTGTAAACTAGAAAAGAGATAAGTACAAGTAAACAGAACTAGGATTACATGTAATTAAAATTTATAATTATAAATTAAACAATTTATAAAAAAAAACAATATTTCAATTTTTTATTGATTACCATCCAATGTCCATGACCAAGAACATAAGATAGAACCTTATATAAGTCATAACGGCCCAATGTTCTCAAACATGAACAAAAAAAAACCTATCTTAGATAGCCTAGATCTGTCCTTTGTCATAACAGTAGTATCAGGAAAAAAAATACCATCAAATGTAAAACTGTAACTAAGTTTTTTTTTTACTTTTTTGTCTGGGCAATTACCCTAGCAGCACAATGTGTTCTTTTATAAGAACATTAGGCGATAAATTCAATCAAGCAATATTTTACTTGGGCCTTAGGAGGATAATATAGTTCATGTTTGGGTAGGTAAACTTAATAGTGCAAGGATTTTTTTAAGTTAGAATCAAAGTTTCTGTGGCGTAGCAAACTCAAAAAAACTATAGCTAAATTATTACGGTTAAGTTTTAGCCTTAACCGCCTTAACCCTTATACATTTTGTATTTTATATCGGTGCAAAGGGTACAGCGGAAAGTTGTGGTCATATTTTAAAAGCTTTATAGTATAATCGAATAGCAAAACAAACATGATGATAACATGCTTTGAGGGTTTGATGGGCTAGTGTTATTGCTAAGGGAACATTTAAATCCTTGTTAATACGGGATAAACGTCCTCATGACTACAAATATTTGTTAGGGTAATAGATGGTTTTAAGATGTGACAGTTAATATCCTTTTTCATTGAGCGATAAGTTAAGTTTCTCATTTCATTATCAGTCTGAAAAAGTCCTTTGCTGGACATAGACCTCAACAAAAGTTGGCATAGTCTTCACACTCATCTGGAGCATTGGTAGCAGAAAGGAGTTATTTAATATGTAGATAACACTGCTACTCGTCAGGGTATACCCATACTTGACTCTTACGATACTCACTGAATAATATAGGATAATTTCATATTCTACACTAAATATTAGGTACAATTATTTGTATGTTGTTCAGATAAAATAATAATATATAAAAGTGAATAATAAATACATAACGATCTCAACAACAACAAACAACTCATAATCTGTCTTCGAAGTACAATGGCTAAATTAAAATTAACTATGTGAAGAGATGCACGTGTGAGTATAAGCATAATTTCATTTTCTGTTTCAGTTCCTATATTCATTTTGTTTTAAAAATATGCAATAAGCTTCCATATCAAACATAAAAAATGGCAGAGATAATTAAACTTAACTATGTTATCATGGTTTTTATAAAGTTTCACAAGAGCAAAGTTTTTTGTTAGACATCTATATTTATATAATTTAATTATGAATGTGTAATATTATTATCATCATATCATTTCTATTTCGTTCGTTCGGGAAGCTACAACATATCTTCTCGTCCGCACTACCACAGTGTCTCAAGATCAAAGTCTTTGACTAGTGTGTGTTGCCAGTGATGACCTACGGAGCAGAGATGTGGTCGATAAATATGGGTCTTATCCGAAGGTTCAAAGTCACTCAAAGGGCGATGGAGCGGGCTATGCTAGGCGTCTCCCTGCGCAATCTTTTGAGAAACGAAGAAATCCGCAGGCGAACCAAAGTAACTGACGTAGTTCGCAGAGTTGCTTCTCTGAAGTGGCAATGGGCAGGACACATAACTCGCAGAACTGACGGCCGCTGGAGCAGAAAGGTTCAACAGTGGCGACCACGAACCGGAAGACGCAGCGTGGGCTGACCCCTCACAAAGGGACCGACGACCTTATAAGGGTGGCGGGAAACCAATGGATGAGGAGGTTAACGACCGGCCACGGTGGCGAAAATTGGGAGAGGCCTATGTCCAGCAGTGGACGTCTTTTGGCTGATACGATGATGATGATGATCATTTCTATAGACGAGACGAGAGAAAGAGAGAGAGAAATTTCTTTCTTTCTTTCTTTGGCTAGGCAACATAGCGTGAAAATAAATAATGTACTCTAAGATATATATATATAAAACTGTTTGGACCACTTCAAACAAGGAAACTGATAAGTTACAGACATCGTAAATGTGTGAAAAACACATAAATGTCAGCTTTATAGCTTTTATTATATATATTTATTAGCTAAAGTTAGTGACGACTTGCATAGAAAAGAGCCACTCAATAAATGTTAAATTTCTTCCCTACCTTATTAGCAGGCATAATAATCGAAAGAATAGAACAGTACTTATCCTTTGTTTGTTTCTTGCATTTCTTAAACTAAATCCATTCTATTAGTTTTCCGCGGCGCGGTTTTACCAGCGTCTTTGCTTACTGATCTGCTCCCGTCGCCAGTACCGTGATGTTACATAGCCTATAACCTTTCTCAAGAACTGCGCTCTCATACACAAAATTAATTATTCAAATCCGACTGGTAGTTCCAAAGATTAGCGCGTTCAAACAAACAAACCCGAAGCCAGACGTCTGGCCAGCTACCTGCCCTTTAGACTTTTTGGAATATGTTGTGCATGATTCGAATACCATCTGTACCTAAGCGCTTGATTATTTGCGCGGTATTTCTTATTTAGCAATTGTAGCTTCGACTTCTCTTAGTAGAATATCAGGCTCCTTCTCACTCTAATCATGCCTGCTATTTTCTGGTTCTTCATTAGTAATGTAAAGTTTTTGACCGTATTCGCTCCATCTATCTAGTACACGACCTTTCTTTGCAATAGGCATTTCTTTCTCGTCACCTATAGCCCAAGTTTTTGGTATGTGTTCTTTGGCGAGTATTCTGACATTCAAAGAAGTGACTAGCAACTAGTCACTTTTTCTTTTACAAAGGATCGATGTAGGTATAATTTTGAAGACACTTATGAAACCCACAACTCGTTGTTGGTTAGTGCCATAAAAATTTTGGTAGTTAGTGCAATAAAAATATCGTTTATTGTTTAAGTTACGAGAGTCTTGGTTATTACACTATTTGGCGCTATACCTACCTTACATTTATAGTATGAATGAGTAAAAATGTCAGTATAAAACTATGTACCTATAAAGAATAGTCTATTCGTTTCCGTGCGGTTTAGGATACGGAACCACTCCGTTTCTTCCCACAGGTGTCAAAAGAGACCAATACCTGGTAATGAGCAGCGGTACATACATACTAAATATCGTCCTACTGCGACGACAATCCACCTCTCAAGCGTGATCTCTATTGCAAATACCTACCGCATTCAAATCTCAATAAAGTACCTTATATTTATTTTACGAATTTCACATTTTCATAGATGCTCTGTTAGTTTCTGCTTTCCATTTTAAGTACTTTTCGTAGACATATACATGTGACGTTTGAAATATCTCTATGTTGTGTAGTAGACTTCTTGAGGTTGATAATGCTATTAAATTAATTATTTTGTTGTTATGGTTTATAATTACGATTATAGTGATTGATTTTATTTCACCTATTTTATTTCTTTAATAAATTAAGCTACGTTAAATAAAAAGATGAACCACTTTAAAACTCGTAACGAGATTTACATATTTATAAAGTACACGATCCCTTTTCCAGTTGATCAAATCCTTTAGAATCAAGTTCATTTAAAAAGGTTAGAAGAGTTATTGAGGGTCATGTTAGATTAATCTTATGGTAACCGATTTAGACAGCAGTAAAAAACATCGTTAACAGTTATGTATAATTAATTTAGTAACAGATAATATACTTTTGTTATATTTATTTTAAAGTTTTGTATCAAAAATATAACTAATTAGACGTCCGCCCTCGCTTTGCTTTAGTTTCAAAATTTTCCTTCGGTCTCACAATAAACGCCTACATAAAATATGATTGCATTATTACCTACGTCTGCGAAATATTATTGCTAAGTATACTGTTAATTTACTTTTGCTGTCTTCTGTATTGCAAATTCACAAATATTAAAATTATGACAATTGCTAACAAGTATGTTTAATATAATAAAATATAGCATATACATCGTTGCAAACAAACAAACAAACACCCAAAAAATTAAATATTTTCTCTTTATAATATTAGTTTAGGTATCAGGTCTAATGAATATTAAAACAACTTAATTCGTCCCATAGTAACAGCTAGGCCAACAGCGTAACCTGCGTACCTAATGCCTGCGAAGTATGTTTGAGTATGGCAAACCTTTCTTAGTGAAAGTAGATATCCAGATGGACGTCTTTAGGCGGCTTTATTTTCATTTAATTATAATTTCCTTGAATCTATATCTAAAAATATAAAAATAATATAAGGTGAAAGATACTACATTGTATAGACAATCATAGTATACTATGATCGTCCATTCAAAAAGGAGGAGATTATCAATACGGGTCGTATGTTTTTTTTGTATGATTATTTTGGAGTCGGTGCCAGCCAAGAAGGCTCATTATGATTTTTTTTAAATTTAACCTACCTACTAGCAAAAATTATCTACTTGAATTATCTATTAATATATGAATCTAAAATAAAAATTTAATACAAGAAATCGAACGGAATCTGATAATTGCGCATAAAATTTTTTATGTATCTAAACACAACCGGTATGACCGCGTTCGGGTAGTGCACTCAGGCATATCCCTCGCGCGTGCTATTACCGAACCGTACATTTCAAATGTTTGTTGCAAAGGCAGAATTAAAAATCCTTCTTGGCTGGCACCGACTCTAAAATAACTGATTATAAATTGTAAATAGTAGAGTATTATAAAGGTATCAATGATTACGTTGATTTTAATGTTCTTTGTTATGAAGTAATTAAAATATTATTTTCTACTTTTTAGTTAAGAATTGAACATGTAGGTATTGTTTTGAAGTCGGTTTTCGATTTTATTTCTACAAAATATTCTTTTATAATATTTATTTCATTAAGTATACTTAAAATTTACCACTAAACTTTTTAAATATCCGAACATCTCGCAACAATACATAATTATTAAATTTCTTAAAATCGCTAATTAAGTATTTGAAATATTCAATCATCTCTTAAAAGTTTGTAGTATAATGTAATCATAGGAGCTTAATTTTGAAGTTGAAAATGGTTTTAATTATGCAATACAATTTCATTACAATTTTCTTCGTTACTAAGTAAATCAGATTACAGATAATATTTTTATTAATCAATTTATTGGTTTCTATAAACATAATGTCGCAGGCACATTGAATAAATCCGCCGTCTACATACTGCCTCGGCATTTTGTACACAGTCGTTGTCATCGGCGTTATGTAATATGACCTTTAAACAAGTTTTATTTGTTCACAAACTAGTTTAAACATCCCAAATTAGGTATACACATTGCTAGCCTAACATATCCAGCGTTATGTTAGGGCTACGTTTTATGATTGGTACGCAGACGAAGAAGCTCAGCGGGTGATGACTTTCGTGTTAGAATAAAATTGGTGCTTGTAAAAGTTAGGGTTGATTTATCGATAGTTTTTGTACGCTTGCTATAAATCAAACGGATGTTACGGAGATACAATGATAAACTATATTAGAAACCCCTCTAAGCATTTTGTGTTCAATAGAAGTTTTTTACAGCTTTGAAAGTTAGACCAATAAATATACACTTGTCTTGTTAGGTAAGTACAAAATGTACTTCTAGATGGTAAGTCGCTTTGAGGTTTTAATGTTTTCAGATTATTTTTACACTTTACACCAGTCACCACCTTACGTACAGCCGAAGACAGGAACACATGGCGGACAATCATCAAAAAGCTGCCAGAAATCTATCACAGCGGACACGATCTTTAGTAATGAAGATACGGCTAAAAAAAGAGATCACACTTTACGCAAAACTCTTACTGTAATTATTACTAAACATTTCTACAAATATTGACAAATGAATTGTATTATCACTCTTACGAGTTTTCACCGTTTGTTACGCAATCGAAACGATTTTGCAATATTTCCAGCCCGCTTTCAATTTGTAGCGCGTAAAAAGCTCAAACTCGAAGAGTTCGATTTAAAAATCATTAAGCACTACTGTGTTAAGATTAAGAGCATTCTTTCGTATTGATGTAGAAATCGACCAAAATGTTTTCCATTATATCAGTTTCTGTTTTCTAACTGAAGTTTTTATTTGTTGCAGATTATGATGTTATATAATATCATAACTGATTTTGTTTATACCATAGATTAGTAGTTACAGTTAGATAACAGTTATTAGGGAGAGAACGAAACTCATCGTGATGCTGCCAAATTCTCGGATCCTGATCTGTCTCCGGTTGCTCTAGATTGTCGCTCTATCAGACTATGGCTGTATAAAAATAAAGAGTTCACAAGTTTGCAGGCATAATACCTATTACAAAAAAATTATATAATAAAAAATTGTCTTCGTTCTAGAAAGTTACCAGGGCATATTTTCTAGGACAAATAGGTGGTACTGGTAACTGAGAGGTAGTTACAAACACTCAAAATTATTTGGCAGTATTCTGTCTCTTATCCGCAAAATGAGCATTATTGTGAAACTACCATGACACTCGCGGTTAATGACGTCACAAACTAACAGCGGTTTCTCTATTTAACTAAAAATATGTAAACGCTAACTTTGACACTTATTAAATAATGTTACTCAATTTTATTGTTTTCGATTGCTTTGCGTTTATCCGTACCTTTTAAATAATCATTGTTTTCACATTGTTGCTATAACAGTGCAAAATATTATGCATTATACATATTATTTATAGCTTCGAGAGTGGTATTTGATTATTTTAGAGAAGTCTATGAACGCTAATAA
This sequence comes from Parascotia fuliginaria, assembly GCA_963082885.1. Lineage (NCBI taxonomy): Eukaryota > Metazoa > Arthropoda > Insecta > Lepidoptera > Erebidae > Parascotia > Parascotia fuliginaria. Next base: position 9,132,308 of record OY720174.1, on the reverse strand, counting down.
ATTGGATATTTCACAAACTGAAGTAATAGAGGGAGAAATAGAACAACTTTTCCGACACAGGTTTTGTCCCATACATAGTAAGAGAAAGATAAGTAGGTAAGAGATTTTAAAAGAAAAGTTTTAAAAAGAGTTTAAATCTAACTTATCTGCTTCTACGGTCTCAGCAGGTATTTACGAGTATTACACTCAGTGTTATGTATCACTTCTTCTAAAATATGTCTCAGATCTATTTCAGTATAATAATAAATAATAATAATAATACCAGCCTGTTTACTGTCCCACTACAGGGCAAAGGCCTCTTCTTATAGAGAAGGAATGAGCATTAATCACCACGCTTGCTCAAGGCGGATTGGCAATTTCAGACTTTTAAGTCCAGGTTTCCTCACGATGTTTTCCTTCACCGTCAGTTAGAAATGTCCAAGATAAACTTAGAAAGTACATATGATTTGAAAAATCACATTGGTACTTGCCCGGATTCGAACCCACTACCTCGTGTTTACGAATCGGGTGCTTTATTCACAGGGCCATTTCGACTTTCAGTATATTGCACAGTAATTCTACCTAATTTCGTTACAGGAACATAAATAATATAATATTGAATTATTTCACTTTGTCAAGATGTAGAGCCCGCATGTCAGTGAAGTCATTCTCTCTTATTAGATTTGTAAAAGACATTATAAAATATTATGCTTAAGATTTTCTTCGCTTTTTATACCTATTAAATTATATAGAATAAATGATTTGTCATTTACTGACTAACGCAACCTAGGAAAACTTTTTGTTGAAATAAACGCGAACGTACTGTGATAAAGAAATTTAATCGGATATAAATGTAATAATGAAAAATAAGGCAACTCACACTCTTTATTTTTAATACGAAATCATATTTATAGACACATATGAGCAGGTAGCGGGTCCGTCTATTCGATAGCTTTTACTATCGAATAGACGTACCCGCTACCACGTCACTTTACCAGCTATGTTTTAGCAGCAATGTTTATTGTTACTAAAAGGTTCCGTTTTATGTAACATTCAGTTCAGTAGATGTCAACAAAAGGTTCTAAAGCTGTTCCGTTTCGTCAACATATAGGTTGTTTAAATCGTGTAAAACATGGCCTTATTTTTAATCTGCGGCTGACCGATGAGCAAAGGTTGTTGTAACAAATTACGATGTTATATATCTCTTGGAACTCTGTGTATTGTGCTTTGTCATAGTGTTTATTAACACTTGCCGGGATAGTAAACGGATATGGCCATGATGACAATAAAACATCTATTGTGTCTACAGTAGTGTCCATGAAAGGGTTAATTGTGTAAATCTTTATAATAATTAAATTTTTATGTAACTGTATTTGTAGAAAGGCTGAGTTAAATAAAATCATTAACAATGCTTCAAGTAAAATAGAAATTAGGTACATGTCTCATATTGTGAGGCAATGTACACATGTAAAAAAGTCTGTTTTCGCCGATTAGTTTTGCGCAGGCGAGTAATAATCAATAAAGAGAGGCCTTTGCTCTGCAATAATACAGTAACAGGCTAGTAGTAATTTTTTTTTTTATTCATTTCTAAATGTTACAAATTTTTCATTTCTCTTATTTCACTTACCTAATCATAATTTAATTTAATTTAACCAAACAGTTGTTGCGTTGCATGATATAAGAGGTTGTCGTTGACGACTGCGCTAATATAAATTGTGTTACAGTCGTCAGCGTCTTCCACTCTGGACAATTATTGGTTTCATCTTATGAATATAATTAGAGTTACAAAAGAAATTGAAACAATAATTTAGGAAATCAATTAAATTTTAAATACATTTTTAAATGATAATAAAATAAAGTGAATCAATAAGTTAGGTACAAAATTAAATATTGATTATTACTGTTACATAATCTAAAACTATTTTAAAGACAAGACAAAAATTACAGCTCCTTACATATTGAATGTCAAAACAAAAACAAATGAGTACTCTAGACAAGGGCGATGCCTGTGTTGGTGTGATCGTATTACGGTTATTTAAAAAGAAATAAAGTGAGGGATGTCACCCTCTGACAAAAGCAAACAATTTTCAACACAAAAATTTATACTGAAACACAGTACTTTCATAATTAGAAAACTTTTTGTATCTCTCTTTTGACGCGACTCTGGACTTAAAGCATAATCGAAACGTACTTTTTAATATAACGAATATTGGTAATTTGGATAGATTAGGTGACGCGATGACCTAGTTGTAAATGTATACACCCTTTTTTTAAAGCATAATAGGTAATAAGTTTATTACCAAGTAATCAAAAACATCCGCTACAGTTTTCTGCCCTCTTTTTGTAAAAAGGAGGCAAGTTATTTGATAACTTAAAGTTTGTAAAACAAGTCAAAGAAAGCCTTAAAGTCGAATATTATCACCTCTTATAGTACGAAATCCGCCTGCCAAGAGGCTTATGTCCAACAGTGTTTTTAACTTGATTAATATTTTATATATTAATTGAACCTTCGAATCAGTACATATTTAGTGTAACAAAGACCACCACGGCAACAAGTTTCAATGACCTTATGTAGGTGTGTAGGTAATAAAAGCAAACGTTGATTTTGGAAGAGCACTTAGGGAAATTAACCGGTCGTAGGCTTTAAACGTAATTTTGTGCGACTTTCGATAATGTACCTGTTGGTATAGAGAAAGGAAATTAAAAGCGCGAATACAGTGTAATTGAATAAAGACATTAGCTTATTGACTTCTGACGCTAATGAAATTCAAGCTTCTAATGGTTATAGGAAGATATGAGATATGGAAATAACTTGAAAATTAATTTATTGCATTGATTAACTTCAAACACCTATACTTAATAATAACTATTCAAAACAATTGGATAAACCGAAATAATCTCACATTTCAACCTTAACCTAAACCGGTATAATACTTTTCTAATATCCGTATCTGTATCCAGATCGGAAATTTCATATCCATATCATCCCTACTAACTATGTATGTATATATATTTAATAAATACTATCTCTTCTCCAGCTTTTTACGTACGTAAAAAAGCGCATGATAAAATGTGTCTATTCATAAGTTTCATCTTGCATTAAATTTTAAAATGGCCTAACGACATTATTGTTTGTATTTTTAAGACTAGAATAAGCGAAAATTAATCTACTTAATTTATTTGCAACTCCTGAGTTATTTCTGCAAAGATCTTTGTAAACTCATGAGCACTGAGAACTATCACACGCAGTAGGTACAAGTTTTTCTACGGTTGAATTCCTAACAGATAAGGCTAACTTACTCCTAATATATATTAATGATGGTGCATTATCCCTTTGTGTGAGGAAAAGGTAAGCGTATTGTCATGAATTTATGGCATTTGTATGAACACACACAGCTCTATTCTGTATTATATACCTGTGTATGAAAAAGGTATTAAGGTGGTAGATGTTACGCAAACACAAACTGCACTTCAACTAAATTGCATTCAATCGGACTTTTAAGAAATCAACGGAGAAGGTCTATGTTAAGCAGCGGTCGTTCTGAGATAGACATTATCATGAAATATAAAAGTGCTGATGTACCTGTACTAATTGTTATAACACAATTTGTTTCATAATTGTCATTTCTTTAGCAGTGACTACCGCCGAAGTGGGAATGCTATGCAAGAGATTGAGGATCCGAAGTCCATACTGGACTTAAACTTGTGCTATCTATAAATATTTGCAAGGTCTCTCGACACACCGGATTTGTAACCCGAAGCGAGAGTTAGCTTTTTTACGAAAAAAAAGGTGATAATTGCTACCTTTTTGATTTATCTTTCAGTTGGACGTAAATTACGAGTATTGCACGTTTAGTAATTGGTTTATAGGGAAGATGAAATTTATACGGATAATTTGAGCGCAGAGGTAATCAAGCGGTAATTTATTAATGATTGATTTGTAGGTAGGCTTCTTTAATTATTATCGACATTATAAATTACATAGTTTTCCAAGTAGTAGAATATTTCACTTATTTATATATCTAGCACATTACATACATATCTTTTGGATAAGATAAAGGCATTTTAACTGCTATTATGTAATATTTCTTAAATTTCTGTTTTGTAACAAGCTTTGTGATTTGCCCTACTCAGTCATGCAATATGGCATGGGTGCAACATACTGTTTTTCTTTCTTTTTAATTACTTGAGTGAATGTAGTAAACGTAAGAATATTTATCTCGACAAGTTGACAGAAACAATAGACAAACAAAAGAAATATTTAAATTTATTTCATTTTATTTATTTATATATAAGGTAGGTACATTAACAATATAGGTACATATACAAATATCATCTCATAACTTAGGCTACATCTATTTCTTATACGTATATCAATTATAAATGTACACATCATTTGTTATTACAATTCAAATTAATAAATAACATTAAACAAAATTTTAATTATACAAATTTAAAATACTAAATCAAATTAAGTTAGACAAAAATTAAATTATAGAATATTTTAATAAACAAAAAGTGAATTAAATAACATTAATAATAATAATAATAATAATAATAATAGAAAATGTTATGATTAGTTTATTTATTCGTCCAGTGTTAAACAGCTTGTGAATTTTACTTCTGAATTTATTTATCGAGTCTAAAAATATATCGAAATCGTCTAAGCCGCCGCACAAAGTATTGTATGCTAAGCATATTCTCACAAGTGGCGAATGTCTACCGACGTTAGTTCTGCAGAATGGGATATGCAAAATTTTAGAGACAGGTTGTCTCGGCATCCTAGCAGGCACCGAGAGTTGCATTTTATTAATTAGTTGACTGCAATCGATGTAGCCGTTGACAATTTTGTGCAGAAATACAAGTTCATGAATCTTGCGTCGATTTGCAAGTGTACTCATATTGAAAAATGCTAATCTCTGGTTGTAAGGCGCTCTGTGAGAAATTCCAGGCGATATGTATGCTAAATGCCTGGTAAAAGCTCGTTGGATGCTCTCTATTCTTTGGGACTGTATAGCGTAAGAGGGACTCCAGACAACACATGCGTACTCGTGGTGACTCCGTACCAAAGCGTTAAACAGTACAATTTTTGATTTAATACGCTTAATATCTCTGGTGTTTCTTTTAATAAAGCCTAGCATTTGCGCAGCTTTGTTGGCAGTTTCATCTATATGTGAACTGAACGTCAACTTACTGGTCAATATAACAACCAAGTCTTTGCCTTATCTTTGTAACTTCTTGTAATTCCATTCCATTAATGCTGTAGATTGAGTCAGTAATTATTTTTTTCTTTGTAAGCTTTATGTGATAACACTTTGTTGCGTTCAAGACTATACTGTTCGTCCTACACCAGTCTCGAATTCGATCAAGATCACCCTGAATCAAATCCACATCTGATTGAGAAACGACTGTTTTGTAAATTTTAAGGTCATCGGCAAACAAGGATATACTCGAATGTTGGACGTGGTTAGATATGTCGTTAATAAATATCTATATCTATACATATAATAAAAATGTAACTGATCGCTGTCTGTACATGGAAGATATATGAGAAAAAATATTATTGGGACCTTTATCAACGCAAATAGAACCCAAAACAATGATTGTTACAATTTTTGTCTGTTTGTCTGTGCGTTTGTTCACGCTAATCTCAAAAACGGCTTATCCGATTTAAATATGGTTTTCACTGATACATTGTGGTAAGCTTAACTTAACATTTAGTGTGAATCGGTTCATAAATAAAAAAGTTATGCCAATTTAAATAATCATGTCATACATGTGGTATGTATTTAGCTTAGGTTAGTGTGTTTTTAAGTTAGGTGAACACGTCTTATTTCTTTATTAAAATGTAAATGTAAATACTTTATCAGTTAAAATGTAAATAAAAGTTAGATTTATATTTTTCTGGACTTATTTTATTTTTTGTGATGTAAACATGTTTCTTAACACGTCTCATTACGGAATAGGTGTAATTAAAGTGAATTACGAAATAGTAGTAGTCGATTTACGCTGGTTTCAGCATGAATGGGTCGGATCGACCAGGGAAGTACTACCCTCTCATAGAAGATCGTTGTAAGAGTAATAGTATCCACATTATTGCGTTTCGTTTGGTAAGTGCGAGAGCCGGAGGCCCAACTGATGCAGAGATGACAATCCTCGCAGCATGTGTGGGACCAGCTGAGTATTCGTGGAGTCATTGTGTGGGTGGTGTGGGTCAACCCGCCGCCCAAGGAGACCCGTATAAACGGTGGTGCCGCTGGCCGCCCGCGGCATTGTACAGGGGCCCAATTAGACCTAACTGTAGTATTACGGTAGTAGATCCAAGCTGGTTTCAGCATGAATGGGCCGGATCGTCCGGGGAAGTACTACCCTCTCATAGAAGATCGACGTAAGAGTAGTAGTATTCGTACTACTGCGTTTCGTTCGGTGAGTGAGAGTGCCGGGGGCCTAATTTCCCACGTTCCTCTTTCCTCACTTCCCTCACTCCCCTAACCCCATTCCCAGCTGCCATAGTGGAGGTCACCATACCAGCAGTTTAAAACGATGACTTTTGGTATGGTGGCCACCACTTCTGGATTCCACTGACTGCTTACCATCAGGCGGGGTGGAGTCACATTGGTAGGCTAATATAAAAATAAAAAATAAATTACTACCCTAAGATGCTGCCCCACCAGGTTGCGCATAATCCCGGAGTGGTTCGTCGTTCAGGTTGGTGACCGGATAGTGGGACCCGGCGACCATTTTCGAGAGGGTACGGGGGCCCTTTGCTAGCAGTCCGTATCATCGGAAGTCCGGAGGCCACTTGAGCCTTTACAGCTGCGAAGAGACATCGCCTCCTCAATGGCCGTCTTCTATCGCCTTTACCACGGAGAGTCTTCTCAAGAGCTCTTTAAATTAATTCTACCCCCTCTCTTTTTATCCAAAACGACACGTGCGGGACTGAAGTTCTACCCTTTCACAGTGCAATCTAAAGGGTCTTGAACCAAACGGTTGAGCACTTCATACCTTTGTCGCTCAATTAAAGCCTATAACTCTTTGCCAGCGCATGAGTTTCCATCTAACTTTGATCCTGGGTCTTTTAAGCCAGGCGTGAAAAAGCATCTCACTAAGCTGCCATAGTGGAGGCCACCATACCAGTAGTTTGGCTTTTGGAATGGTGTCCACCACTTCTGGATTCCACTGACTGCTTACCATCAGGCAGAGTAAAGTCACTTTGGCAGGCTAATATATTAAAAAAAAACTTATAGCGTTTTTATTCCTCGGATTCCTCTAATTCCAAACAATTTCCTGTTTAGTTTTAAACGAGTTTAGTTTCCAGTAAGCCTATATTTCGCGATGACAATTAATAAAGCCTAAGGTCAGACACTAAATGTTGTGAGTGTGGATCTAAATATTAGCTGTTTTTCGCATGGTCAGCTTTATGTGGATTTGTCACGTGTAAGTAATCCTAGCAGCCTGTATGGCTTTGATCCCCGATGGCTATAGTCTAATATCGTATACAGAGAAGCATTTACTGTAAAGATTTTTCTTATTCACCTAAACGAAAATATTTATAGTTTAAAACAAACCAAAAGATATATCCAAAAAATGCTGCCCAAAATCACTATTCCACGCGGACGAAGTCGCGGGCACAGCTTGTGGAAAATAGAACTGGACCAAGATGGGATCCCTGTGGCACACCTGATAGAGCAAAATAAACACTCGAGTCATATCCTTTTACCGTAACACTCTGTGGTCTTTGAAAAAGGTAAGACTGAAACCAATTTAAAAGGCTTTCATATATACCATGAGTTTTTTAGTAACAAGTAATGATTGACTTTGTCAAACGCACTGGAAAAATCGGTATATATTACATCAACTTGTTTACCTTTGTCAACATGTGTAGATAGATCAGACAAACGAGACCAAGTTGGTATGCACAGAACGACCAGTCTTAAAACCATGTTGATCGTTTGTAATAGCATTACTGAAGTGCTGCGTTATTATAGGACATAGTAAAGATTCACATGATTTAGAAAAACAAGACAGGACAGACACAGGACGATAGTTATTGACATTATTTTGGTTACCTTCTTGTACACAGGAACGATACGTGCTTTTTTCCACTCATCAGGAAAGATCCCGTCTTTGAGGGAACGATTAATAATGATAGACAGTGGTAATGCCAGAGCAGTGCCTGAACGCCGAATAAATACAGGAGGTATCGCGTCTGGTCCGCCACCCTTTAAAGCCATTTAGCCATAGATACAGCTGAGGGAAAGCCTACTAAAATTGAAAATATCTACTTGTTAAAGTAGGTAGATAATTTTAATATAATATTAATATAAAATTCTATCAAATTCACACAGCGCCATCTAGCCCCAAATTAAGCAATTATATTTGCTTGTGTTATGGGTACTAAACAACTAATATACTACTTATATACATTTTTTTTTGTAAATATTATAGATAAATTACACCCAGACACAGAACAAACAATCATGCTCATCACACAAAGATTTGTCCTGGGTGGGAATCGAACCCACAACCTCTGGCTTAGCAGTCTACTTACCACTAGACCAATTGGCCAGTCAAAAATTTTAAATCGATTATAGGAGGAATGCTTTCCAGGAAGAGTGAAGCACAAAGAGATATCTCTCAATGAGAACTTCAGATGAGCATTGAATTTACTCTTACCTGTACTTTATAATACCATACGTGACTTTAAGACAGGCCTTTGTGCTTGTTACAGTTTCAGAATAGCTCTAACCTATATAATGTATGAGGTTAATGAAAACAAAATAGATTCACAACGTTTATACTTATCTGCAGATTGATTCAATTTTATAATGTGTGAATAACTTTTATGGTATTAAGATACTTGCGCGAATCCACTTGGGCGAAAGACATTTGCGCGAATGGACACTTGCACGAAACTTGAACAGCTGTAATGACACTCTATAAATAACTTCTACGTCGAAGTTACGTTCTACATCTATATAAGTAGATACAAGAATTTCAATTAACTGGGTGTTAGAGTAACCCTTTTATCATGGCATGACACGAGCTGTTGGCTAAATACAAATAAACCATGATATTGACAGACTCGAGAGTTAATTAATGTTTAACTACGTTCGTATGTACGTATAATATTAACTTTATGATCTACAATATACAAATACCTAATCCCCATTCGCCTCTTTGAATGGAATCAATTTTAGCATTATAGGGTATCCGAGAAACAGCCCGTGTGCTCTGTACGTGTGGTCAAGGTGTTAGGGTGTTTATCTAATTTAACAATGTACGTACAATTAAGTTAGGAGGATGGTAAACAACTTCCATTTTATTTTAATCTTTACAGATTGTATAAATAGGTGTATCAAGTAATTTCTCCTGTATCCCAAACGTGATTTTGCATGGAAGTTTTTATACCTCTCCGCTCTCTGCCTACTCTCGAATTTTGTTACAATTGATATATTATTTTCACTGTCCTTATAGGTATATGGAGTACGCAATAAAAAGTAACACACTTTGAAATAGAGTATGCTTCTATGCTACTCGTATAACATAACGATATTTAAGGGTGGCGGGCAACCGATGGGCAGAGGTGGCTCACGACCGACCAAGGTGGCTAAAATTTGGAGAGCGCCTATGTCCAGAGGTGGACTTCTTTCGGCTGATATGATAACGATGACGACGAATTTTTTTAAAATACCTACTCATAATACTCGAATACTCAACAGATATTGATTTGCCAGATGTTATTGGAGTCAAAAATTAATTTTGAATCCCAATTGATCACGCCTGAAATATTTACGCCATATTTGTATTCCCTAGCTCATGACATCCGCTTGTTAGCGACTGATTGGAAACCGTCGCCATTGCGGCAACTCGTTAAATTCCATTTAATCGATCTCTTTTGTAGTACATAACTTTGCAGTTTCATTACTCTTTGAGTGGAACCACCGCATTTTGTACGGACCTAAATGGGCATTTATGTTCTTCTTTTCGATTCATGACATTCATTAATCATTGACGGATACTAAAACCGTAGTAAAGGTTCTGGGCACTTTGGAATACGTTACTCTACACTTACGCCTTTAATAAATGTTTAATATGGAATAACTGATAAGCGGCAACCTACCGGTACCTAAAAAACCTCCCTCTGTAATGACAGCTACACACTGGGTCTAAATTTTTGCAATAGGATGCTAATACTACAATATATCAAGGAATAATTACAAAACTGACTATTAAGATAATAAAAGTAGCACTACTATGTTAATCGTTTAGAAAGAATTGAGGAGAAACAAGGACTTTTATATTCCTCGGACTTGACCCAACCATAACTAAATGTGACCGATGATCTTTACATCGCTGACCTAGTTTGGTACAAAATATCCCACACCACTTTATGCTTACTACATATTACTCGCCTTCCCGTTAGTTCTTGATCTCTCTTCGGTCTCCATGTTTATGTATTTCGGTTAGCTTTATATATTTAAATCAGGAGACACAAACAACAGACAATAAATTGTTTAGAGCCGTCGCCATCGTAAATCGTCGTAATCCATCCGGCACAATCGAAAATATACGATACCTACACGTAACAAAATGTTCTAACCTATTTATTTTTATGGAAACTACTTATGTAGGTGGTAGGTAAGCTATGTATTATGTTAAGAAAATTTCGTTATAAGATAGGCGAGTACTTCAAACCGTTTTCCGAAACCCGAATGCCACTTTTAACAAGATTTGCAAGGCACGAATTCATTGTAAAAGAGAAATCAGTTTCAATATCACATACAAATATTTTGTTGTAATAATCATTAAGGACGTTTGTAAAATTTTCGGAATCAATATATCACCTACTCAGTGCTACGAAGAAAGAAAGCCACATGTGGGTACTTGTTTCAAGTTTCAAGTACCTACATGCACACCTACGATTGAACTCTTCTAATATTAGGCGCACTTACCCAAAATTTGTTATGCAGTTGCGGGTTTCTTTTATATGTTAGGTAACTCGGTCAGATAGGTACAATAATATATATCAAGGGTAAATTTACCTAACTGCAATACTAACTATTATAATCATAAATAGTATGTCTATTACTTCAGAGGTTCCCATAATTTATAACAGTACAAGTGGTGCCATAACTGGTAAAATAACCGATTTAAATACAAAATGAAGACTACACCTACTCTTTCAGTTCTTTATATACTCACTAGATGGTGTTTAATTAAGTGCTATGGTATATCAACGTAGCAACTAGATGACGCTACTTGTCCGTTAAATTGGTTTCATTTACCACGTGTAAGATTAATTTCATGCTATAAAACTTATACGAGTAATAGTGTTTAATCCCGCAAGATGAAAGTGAGGTTAATATAGGTAATATGATAAATAGATATCAGTAATATAGTGTAAAGACGGTGTAACAAAGTATTGCATACTAACACGATGTAGGTTTTATTTGCTGTAAGTAAGTAAGTACTTATACAATTTCCGAATAGGTAGGTACAAGTAGTGGTATTTTAGGTACCAACCTATACTTTTTATGTCAGGTTTAGACTGTTTTTATAGCCGTTACTGCGACTTAAGATCTTTTTCTGCTTTATTTGTGGGTTTTTAGGTTTCACGCAACGTATAATGTCAGATATGCTCAAACTAAACTTGAGAAGACTTCGGTACCTAGTATCTCATCCCTAACTTTCTGTATAAGTGCTTCCCTACACTCAATTCTACAAACTTGCTGAGCGAGTAAGGAACTATTTCCACAAAAGGTATGCCTACAGGCTTAATTATTGCTGAACATCGTGTAGGTATTATGTGTAAAATTCAATAATGTTGGTATTGCTACATTATTTCCCAACAAATACAAGCAATATATATAATATTACAAAACAAAAAGCCCGCATGCCTAAAACAAAGTAAAAAGAAAGCAATCCATTTTTTTTCTCGTGCTGACGTTACATTGAAATTTTATACACCATGGCACTCCCACAATCAATACAAAGCCATCAAGTTAAAATCCATTAAGCCAACATTAAGCTATTTAGGCTGTAGAGCGTACCAAAGAAATAGACATACATACATACAATATACATACGTACATACTTACATGAATACATAATTATATATGTATATACATACGCTCTAAAAACATCCTTTTTTTCTTCGGCAGTCGGGAATAAGGAAAATCAAGTAAACTGGCTGACGCGCTGTATGTGGAAGTAAATGAAGCGGAAAAGTAACAGCGCTTTTCTTGTAATGATGGCCATTTCTGGGTTATGTACCTACACATAATACACACTTACACTAAATTGAACTGACTTATCTCTACCTACAAAATATTTATATAGGGTTTCCTATTACTACCATTAATAACAATAATAATATCATAATATATCGCAACAGTCCAAATAGCAAGCTAGACAGCCCTAATATAATATAATATTTTTTACAGCTGACTTATACAGCTTGTAGTTCAAATGTGAACCATTAGACTTCCTTTGCACAGCCTGAATGCTACTTGGGGTAATAAATCAGTAAGGTCTTTTCACTCTATTCTAATCACTGCTACGTGTTGCCGTACGTGTACGATAGATATCACTGCAACTTTATTTTGTATTCGTTTTCATTTCCACCCATTACCTTCGCAAACGTTTAGTTTCTCACAATAAACTATATTAATTGGAAAACCATTTCATTTCAAACGAAGAATATTTTCATTTAAATGCTATTTACTTCATTGCATTTAATTTCTAACAGAACTGTCTCCTTCATTCGGCATAAAATAAAAATATGGAGCTTAGGGACATTGAAATCGCCGCTCTCTGAACTATTCTGCCTAAGGCTTTTTCTTCCTTCTCTCATTTCAATTTCATAAATATAGTTTTCAACTCCATTCAATTCTTCCATTTTAAAGAGGTTTTTTTTTTTAATTTGTCTATTTAATAATGCACATAAAACTTAGTAAATAAACTGAGATCTGGTTTATTTATAAACAAGATTAATCTCAGAATGAAATACCGTTTAATACTGTTTTCGTTGATGTGCAGGATAGCTAAGAAGATGTGCGACATCAAAAAATAAGATTATTGATTTTTATGGAAAATGAACTCTGATAAAAAACGGGTTTCATAAAAAAATAATTAATTAATTTCTTATATACATAACTACTCACCATAGCGAAGAATACTAGCTAAGCTACGATGCCGTCGAAGAAGGCAAGCGAGAATTTCTTATATTATTTTGACACTCAATGACGGCATGAGGAGAGCATATTTTCAATGTTCGTTAACAATACGTAATACGTAAAAATGTTATTTATTACATAAACTTGATTAATAAATTTTTGCTGTGAGTTTACCCTGAGGCCCTAGTATAGGCATAGATTTCTATTCTATTCATAGAATAGACTAAAAAATGAGATTGACATAAGCTAACGACAATGTTGCCGTTAGCTTATGTCAATTCCATACAATTTTTAGAAATCTATGCCACTTGTCTAGGGTATCTGGTGACTTGCAGCCACCCTGCAGCTTATTTCCAAATATTGTTAAAGTTTGTGGGCCATATTATTTCATGTCGATTTCAAAGTTGTTTGCCGATACGAAACATCGAAGCAAACAATTCCTTTTTTAAACTTACAAGGTCTCGGTTCAAATAGAAGTGTTAAAAGTTTTAGATTTCGGGCTTAGGAGTTCAGACCAATATAATTTCCGCAAACTTGGCAGTAGCGTTTATGGCGGTTGGGAATATAGCAGCTGTACTGACATAGTAAAGGATTGGAAAACAGTTATCTACTTCAGGTACTGGTGCCTGAAGTAGATATGATCTCGCACAAAATTGATCAATATTAATGATAATATCATAAATGACCTCATTGTCCAGATTTTTGTTTTGGTACCCCACATTGCCCTCTCTCCGAAATGTTTGCTGTGTTGGCAATAGGATTACAAAATCTAATGCGGCTTAACTCTTTTTTATTCATCGCATTGCGCATTGCAGATATGGGTGATAAAAATTTTGAAAATTCTTAACGAAATTTGATTGCTTAAAGTTAAGAGTGTTAATAAAAAACAAATGATTTATCTAAATCAATAGGTACCTTAAAGTTATAAATAAATAGGCTTAAATGTAATAAAATAATGTAAAAGATTTAGTAGTGTTGAAAGTAATCTACGAAAAATCTCAATTTGAATTTCTGTTCTTTTCATTTTAACAACAAACAAATACAGTACTGTGCCTGTTTGTTGCCAACTTAGATAATAGGTACTAGGAAATGTTCTGCGTTACAATAACAACAGTACGCACAGTAATCAAACGGAACAAACAAGTGCATATGTAAATAAACTCCGTCGACAGGAAAAGTAATTGCAATGCAAATAACTGGACGTCGGCAAAATACAAACAAAAATGATTGAAACAGTTTACACCTGAACAATCTCACATCAATGTTGTTCTGATAAATAAAATAATTTTTAACAAAAAAAAACGACTTTAAACAGAACGACAACTAGAAAATAAAAAAATACTTTACACAATTAGTTTTTTGATTTAGTTAATCAGAAATGAATAAATAAGTATTTTATGATTTTGAAATCGGTGCTAAATTAAATACGATTGAATTGAAAAACTTTCTCCTTTTTTGAAGTTGGTTAAAAAGCATGTTGTTATACATTGAATAAACTGATTAATGATTTTTTGTACAACACCGTATCTTGTAGAAACATTAACATGAGGTAGAAGGATTAAAAGAAGAAATTATCTTTCTAGAACATTCTGCAAAATATCTAAACAACAGCGTAAGGTCAAATCTGAAATATAACTCGAATGTTATTCATGATCGAAAAAGGATTGTTCCCAAGGGCAAGCATTATCTTTATGAGAAAGAAAAAAGATCAAAAACTTTGTATAATACAATTTCACCCTCATAATTGTATGCTAAATTCAAAAGATATAGAAATTGTATTTACCTTAGGTAACAATTTTAGTACATTATAGATACTTCACAAGCTCTACGAGTAATGTCAATCGCTTTCACTCAATCGAATGCTCATAGTTGTGACACTAATAATCTGTCAGCTAGTGCTAAATAAAATCCATAATATCGAACATCAAAATATTGAAAAGTACACTATAATTTAAGAATAACTGTACCAGTGGCGTAGCGTGGGTATCGGCTGCCCGGGGCGGAAGACAATTTTGCCGCCCTCTTAATTAGGTATTTCACTTTAATGTACCTATACTATACATTTTATATACATTAATTCTAGAGAACTTTTTGGCAAGAACAGTCATCATTATTTAGCATTATACAGGTTAGATTTTAAATAAAAAAGTTTATATGTTTTACGATCACGTTTATTAGTACAAAGTTCTTACTTCAACCATTGATATAACAGGTACATAAGTATTATCATGTCGATCGTCGTAATTTTAAGTAGGTAATTGTACCTTCTACTTAAAATTAGGGTTCACCTCGACGATTGACATGATTAAGTAATTAGCGAATAGAAGAAAATCAATCTTTAATTAGAATTAGGATGATACTATTAAGTAATATTTATATCTTTATTGAAAAATAATATAAATAGGTACTTTTTAGAGTTAAAAAAATGTAGAATCTGACGTCTCAAAACAACACTTTTCACATATTTAAGTAAAGCCCCTTCACTTGCTCTAATATTTTCCAAATTAGTTTTTCTCTAATTACGGTAAGCAGTCCCACTTTCCTTATTACTCTTTTCATTTTTGATACTAAAATAAATAAATATTGTATGATAAAAATTAGAGTTACAAAATAAACTATGGAACAATTCAAAGACTAGGTATATTTTATAGCACATCTATCTATGATAGGCAAAAATCTGAAAACCGAAAACTGAAAAATATTTGTTCAGAATCCTGGATACGCGAGTGTAAAACTCGGACATGGCCGGATTTTCATAATTTAAAGCTTGAACAACATATCAGACTGTCCAACATGCAATTAAATAAATAAAATATTTAATACTCACACAGTTGAACACACGTAGCGGAAAATTTCAAATTTCCACAAAGTTATCCAATAATTTCATTATTCATTCATTTAACATTCATTCACTACACGTACTTATTTGCACAAAAATCACAGTTACGAAACAGTGTGAACTAAACAACTGAAGATCAATGACTAAAATTTCTTGGAATTGTCAAAGCATCACGTACTTTCTTAGAGGGACGTAATAAACAATATTGAACCTAGTACTTATATAATATGATGTAATAAAATATAAGTCATTCCTGCCGATTTTAAGCCATAAATAATCAAGCACGAAATCAAATACGAGAAATCCCCGCAAGTCGTATAGGCGGTGTTGCCATTCGCTACAAAATATCATTCACAGAAAGCGGATTCCCCGAATTCGTCACAGAATAAGTAATAAAAATTTCGTGCACTTTTCTATCGGTCCGAATTTATAGTTACGTTAAAAATATGAAATGGTTTAAATATTTACTAAATATATTTTATTATCTAATGTGAAATTTTGCCGCCCCCTAAAAAGTGCCGCCCGGGGCGGGCCGTACCACCCCCCGCCCCCACTACACTACGCCACTGAACTGTACCTTCGTGAATGTGCACTCCTATGTACAAGTCTAAAAGCTGCGTCAAACTACGGAATTTTAAACGTATCATTATTTTTAACGACAGCGACGTTATACAGTACTTTAAATTTAAATTTTAATGAATTTTATTATTAGACATTGTCTATATTCTGCCGAGGTTGTTGGGGTTTTAGGTGATGTAAATATGTACTGTAACTCTGCAATAAAAAACAAACAATGCTTTATGTTTATGCTCCATATTAAGTTGCGTAGCCCTATGATATCATGTAGCAGTGGTAACGTATTATGTAGATGCACTGTAGCTTCGTAGATAAGTTACCACTGAGCCACTATAGTGTCGGACATAATTAAATATCCTCTACGAAGCGCTCACGTAACACCTGCTACGAATACACCCGCTTAATTCACTCCCAGCTACGTGATGTGTATCTCTGCCCAGATAATAAATATAATAATAAATATTTATTTGCGACTAAAATATTGTACAACAATACTTGTACTTACCAAAAGTACAGTAGGTACATAGGTATTCTCATAATTTTCATACAAATAACAATATTAGTTGATTAGCTTCTTGCAGCGCGGTTTCACCCGCGTCTTTGATTACTGCTCTGCTCCCGTCGCTAGTAGCGTGATGTTACATAGCCTATAACCTTCCTCAAAATCTAGGCTATCAAACGCAAAAAAATTATTCAAAACGGACTGGTAATTCCAGAGATTAGCGTATTCAAACAAACAAACAAACTGTATAGATTAGTCTCGGTGTTACGTTGTAATAGGTATCTAATAAGACTAGCTATCTGTGCTAATCGTAATTAAAATAATGTAAATATTCTGTTTATATATGGACGAAGGTTATTTCAAAAGGCTCTACTGAGATTTGTTGTCAAAGAAACCTCACTGGACCCTCAGGGCATTTCAACGCGGGAACAGGAACAAAGGATTTACCGACGTAGGGATTTTTGTAATAATCGCAATGTTTTCTCGAGTTTTTATATGTATGACAGAGACACTTTTGCAATATCTTTTTTTTAAGATGGCAGCTGGTAAAAAAAATCTTTCAGTATCTAAGTAAGTAAATTTTTTTTTTTTTTTTTTTTTTTTTTATATTAGCCTACCAAAGTGACTCCACTTTGCCTGATGGTAAGCAGTAAGTGGAATCCAGAAGTGGCGGACACCATTCCAAAAGCCAAACTACTGGTATGGTGGCCTCCACTATGGCGGCTTAGTGAGATGCTTTTTCACGCCCCGCTTAAAAGACCCAGGATCAAAATTAGATGGGAACACATGTGCTGGCAAAGAGTTCCAGGCTTTAATTGAGCGACAAAAGTATGAAGTGCTGAACCGTTTGGTTCGAGACCCTTTAGATTCCACTGTGAAAGGGTGGCACTTTAGTCCCGCACGTGTCGTTCTGGATAAAAAGGGAGAGGGTGGGATTAATTCAAAGAGCTCTTCAGAACACTCTCCATGGTAAAGGCGATAGAAGACGGCCATTGAGGCGATGTCTCTTCGCAGCTGTAAAGGCTCAAGGGTCTTAGTAGCCTCCGGGCTTCCGATGATACGGACAGCTCGCCGCTGCAACCTATCGAGTGCATCCAGTAAGTACTGAGCGGAGCCATCCCAAAGATGAGAGCAGTACTCCACGCAGGAACGAACCTGTGTCTTATAAAGAAGACAGAGCTGCTCGGGCGTGAAATACCGCCTCACCCTGTTCAGGACACCGAGTTTACAGGAGGCGGTTTTAATGACGCACTCGATGTAGTTCTTGGGGTTGAGATCTCGGCTGATGTCCATACCCAGGATACTTAGGCTATCCTGTAGTGGTAACACTGTGTTCTGAAGAGAGGGAAGGGGAAGGAACGGAGATTTTTTTGCAGAGAACGCGCACACCTGTGTTTTCTTGGCATTGAACTCGACCAAATTCTCACAACCCCATTTAGAAATGCGGTATAATACTTGGTCGAGCTCAGCGACAAGTTCTAGGCGTTTTGCCTCGATGTCAGTCTGTTTAGCCGCAGGATGTCCGAGATATCGCCCATGCACTGTACTATCATCTGCATAGCAATGAATGTTGCCAAGGGACAACATGTCATTGACATGCAGAAGATACAGGGTGGGCGACAGGACGGACCCCTGAGGCACCCCAGCGTTGACCTGCAAATAATCGGAGGCCGATCCGTCACAAAGGACTCTAATGCGGCGCTCACGCAGGAATGCGGCAATCCAGTTGCACAGCTGGGGTGGCAGACCATATGCTGGAAGCTTGGACAGAAGCGAACGGTGCCAGACTCTATCGAAGGCTTTGGTTATGTCAAGGCTGATGGCCAATGACTCTCCATGCCTGTCCATAGCTTCACCCCATTGGTGCGTGATATATGCTAGAAGGTCACCCGTAGACCGTTTTGACCTGAAGCCATATTGTCGGTCACTAATTAACGAGTGACCCTCTAGGTAGCGGACTAGTTGGGCGTTTATTATCCGCTCAAGCACCTTGCAGAGAACTGAGGTGACAGCTATGGGTCGATAGTTGCCTGGCTCGGACCTATCCCCTTTTTTGGGAATCGGTTGAACATTCGCCTCTCTCCAAGCCTCCGGCACAATTCCCGAGGAATAAGATAGGCGGTATAGGCGCGTCAATGCAGGAGACAACTCCGCTGCGCATTTCTTGAGAACCACCGCTGGAATACCATCCGGTCCGCTGGCTTTCCGAACATCGAGCGACCTTAGTTCCGCACGGACATCACGATGCCTAATACGGATATTAGGCATAACGGAGTCGCAGCCAGATATAGTCGGCGGGTGCAAGTCACGGTCGTCGATTCGGGAGTTAGCCGCAAAGAGTTTTACAAGCAAGTTTGCTTTCTCTTGCGGCTCGTGGGCCAGCGATCCATCAGGACATTTCAAGGGGGGCAGCGAAGGCTTGCAGAAGTTGGATTGCACGGCCTTGGCTAGTCGCCAGTAGCTACGGCTACCCGTAGGATGCGAAATCAGTTCTTGCCCAATCCGTGCAATGCGCTGGGCATCCGCTCTGATGTAAGCCCTCTTGCATTCCCTAGTGGCTTTATTGTACGCTGCTTTTAGGCGATCCAAGCTAGGGTCGCGCCGTGCTCGGGCCCTGATCCAAGCGCGGTACGCCGATTCTTTTTGTTTAACAGTATCGGCGCACTCACGGTTGAACCAGGGACGCGTTTTGCCGGCACTGGTGACATCTGAGGATGGAATGTAATATTCCATACCTAACAAGATTTCACCAGCGACAGCAGTAGCACTTTGCGACGGATCCCTGTTTTTAAAGCAGCGTAATGCCCATGGGACGGAAGCAAAGTACTCCCGCATACCATCCCAGTCTGCTGACGAGTAGTGCCATAGTCGTCGCTTTACCTCCGCACGTCGTGGGGGAGCAACAAGAGGCACTGAGGCGCAGACCAAACAGTGGTCGGAATTACCCAGTGGGGCGTGGACCGAAACACTGTATTGGTCTGGGTGACTCGTCAGCAGTAGGTCTAGCAAAGAGGGCGCTTGACCTGGAATATCTGGTATCCTGGTGGGATGGATTACCAGTTGCGTCAGGTCATGCGTGAGAGCGAATGCATGGGCGGCTCGTCCCGCATGGTCTGTTCTGAGAAAACCCAACCAGGTCTCGTGGTGGGCGTTAAAGTCTCCCAGAAACACCAGTTCCGCGTTCGGAAACCGCTCCTGCGCTAAGTCTGCCGCCTGACTCAGATGGTCAAAGAGTCGAGTTGTCTCCAAATCTCCGGAGTGGGAAAATACGATATCCTATACGAGTAGACCCGTATAATACCGAGAGTGAGGGTAACATCAGTTGGGTTGTATGCATATTGTATAAGACACTTTAGAGATATCACAATTTTAGCATTATAGCAATATAAACAGACTACCATAGCATAACTTTGTTTTGCAATATATTATTATGTTAATATCTATGACCATATATTTATAGGGAAGATTTATAGGAATGATGATGATGATGATGTAGGGGTAAGTGAAATTTATACGCTGTAAATGTTAAACATTTTGAGTAAAAGTTTAAAATAAAGAAAATATGATGAACATTATACGAAACGTCATTACAGCTGTTTTACATAATATTATGTAATAGTACCTAAGAATTCCATATTTTGTTACATTTGATCTTCTATTTACAGTAGGTACTAATCACTTTGTCAGATTCTTTTCCTCGATACCGAATATCTAAGCTCGATTTAGGTCTGCCTGCAGAGTGACACGCAAAACGAGCAGGCATGTACGATGTCGGATTGCTGTCACACGTTCAAGCACAAATAGAAATGAATAATATGTTACGGATTTCGGGTTAAAAGCGTGACAAGTTCCGGGACCATCGGATTATATGGATTTGTATTGCAGTCGGTTGAGCGAGCTATAAAACTTAGTTCTCTTGTGGATTTCACGGATTTTATACGAGTGCGCTGGGAGACGCCTAACATAGCCTGATCCATTGACTTTTAAGTGACTTTGAGCATTCCAACATGACCCTTATTATACCCTTGCTCTGTATATCATCACTGTTGACGCGTACTGGTCAAAGACACAGACAATGGGACACTGCAGACTACTGCAGTGTCTCATGGTCAGTGTCATTTATATAAAGTAATAATTTATTTATTTATTTATCTAATTTTGTCCTGCTGTTGAGCAAATAGATATAGGTAGGCGTAACGGAACATTATTGTAAATATAGGTTAATATTATCCATGGGTTAATAATTATACACATGGATGAAAGTAACATATACCACCCTGATTGCTGTCAAACAAAAACAGAGTCCAACAGCAAAAACATAAAGTCGCTAATACGTCACACATTACATCGTCTTAATTACCTAATAATTATGTGTTTGAAATTTGTTGAAAATAAGCATACAGTTATGAATTGCGAAATACGAATTATCTGGCAAGTTAGCCGACGTAAATGGAGAGTTAAACGACGCAACGAAGTCACTGAAGATTAATGAACAGTGAAGTTAATTAGTTTAGCCGTTTTAGGCATTATAACACCGTGTCACACGGCTACCGTAATGGAATAAATTAGGCACACTTTCTATTTTTGAACTTGCTTTAGATAGCTTAGAATAGAAAAAGTAATCTTTATATTATAAACTAGCTTGCCGCGGCACGGTTTTATCCGCGTCTTTGCTAACTATTCTGCTCCCGTCGCCAGTAGGGTGATGTTACATTACACCTTTCTCGAGAACTGGACTATCATACGCAAAAATATTTTTTAAATCCGACTGGTAGTTTCTGAGATTAGCGCGTCCAAACAAACAAACTTTTCCGCTATTTATGTTAAGCATAGATAGAGCTTAGGTTTCGCTCGGTGGGTAAGAGCACCGGAAACCCAATTATCCCTTCAGTGTTCTTCCTTCTTCCTCTTCCTACCTCATCTCATCCCCTTTTTCCTACATGGTTGTCAGCGGCTTGGTTGTATTTCCTTAGAACTGAATCTGCAATGCTTAAAAAACACAGCTATGTTTACAGGTTACGGTTTCTACTTACCACCAGTTGAGCTTGTTTTCCATCAAAATTGTATAAAAATGGTACTACTACCTATATGCTTCTAATGATACACGTAACCTCTACTTTATATTCATATTATGTAAATAGGTTAAGTGGATATCCATGTAGGTATGTTACACAGTTTCCAAGTAATATCAGTGCTAGTGTATTTTGAGCATCTTATGTCAACTAGAGTGAATTTCCTTGTGTCTAACCGTTCTTGCCATAGATGTTACAATCAAATATAGCTAACATAAATCCTTTTGACTTTAAACTAATAATGTTGTTCTACAGATCTGGAAAGGGATTCGAAGAAAGGCGCAGAGTGCGCCTGTTTGCTTTGAAAATTTTACAGTTTATTTATAATTATTTTAAGATAACAATAAAATAGAAAGATAAAAAAATATTATTCGTCTTTTATAAAATGTTAACTATATTTTATTGATCTATTGCAATAACATTCATTTTATTTTGGTCAACTAGATACACCAAGTTTTCACACAATAAAGTTTGCAACTTCATAGCCTTGTGGAGAAAACGACAACAACATATTATTAAATCCTTCTTCGTAAACTGTTGCAATGTTACCTATTTATAGTTTACTACTTCAAAGCCACTTTTATCTAAATAAAGACATACAATACTTTACAACTATTTTAATAAACGTCTCGTTTCTTTCTAACTATTGAGCAGACTCCATTCATATTTGCGACATTTAGAAATATTACTACAGTTTGTCTTATAGAACATCATTCATTGATATGACACAGCAATTTATGTCGCACTTTTGTCCATTCTTTCGTAATAACTTTATATTGCTGCTCATTGTCGCTATCCATACAAACAGACGTGTTTTATTAGTATTCATGACAGTATATAATATTCTACCACATATAATAATATTCTACCACATTCACACAGCGCCATCTAGCCCCAAATTAAGCAATTATATTTGCTTGTGTTATGGGTACTAAACATCTGATATACTACTTATATACATTTTTTTTTGTAAATACATACATATTATAGATAAATTACACCCAGACACAGAACAAACAATCATGCTCATCACACAAAGGTTTGTCCTGGGTGGGAATCGAACCCACGACCTCCGGCTTAGCAGTCAGGGTCACTAACCACTAGACCAACAGGCCAGTCAAAACAGTCACAGTAATTATTATTGTTTGTTTATTTAGTACCTTGAATAACTTAGGTACTAAATAAACAAAGCAATAAACGTAACTTCGTTTCATTTCCATTCTACATTCATACCATAATGTAAATGGAAAATTGAACAAAAATAATAGTTTACTGGCAAGCTGGCACTGGGACTATAAATGTGTCCTCCTACTAATATTATAAATGTAATGTAAATGTAATATTGTAAAACGCGTGTGCGTGTGCGTGTGCGTGTGCGTGTGCGTGTGCGTGTGCGTGAGCGTGTGCGCATGTGTGTGTGTGTGTGTGTGTGTGTGTGTGTGTGTGTGTGTGTGTGTGTGTGTGTGTGTGTGTGTATGTGTGTGTGTGTGTGTGAGTGTGTTTGTATTTGTTACCACTCAGCACCTAAACGGCAATAAGGTAGTGATTATAGTAATCGACCTAAAGCTGTTTTAAAAACTGAATTATGTGGAATGCTTTTAATGAAATAATATTATCGACTATGAAAAGTGTCATTTCCTTTCTTTATGGCTGTAAAGTTTATGGTTACGGCAGTTTAAGTAAACTTATTTTTCGATTAAGTATTCCGACAACAGCCTGAATATTACGTGAAAAGCATAGCGGATTATGCTGGATAATGTTAAACTAATTTTAGATGACATAAAACAATGTAACGGTTATTACTCTGGTGTTCACCTGTTATTCAATATTATTATTAATAATAATAATTACACAACAACTCTACACAGCAACGTTATCTAGACTTAATATAAGCGATAGATAAATGTAATACAATTTTGAAATTCTATAATACAGAGAATTTCTTGACAGATAACCCCAATATCTCTTTGCCTGACCCGAGGATCGACCCCAAGACCTCTGCGTGGTAATCCGTACACAGTACCACCGAACCACAGAGACAGTATACCTGACTATCAATTAATCAGAGGAGAAAGTTACAGGTATCGGATTTTTCTGTCGAGAAATTCTCAGTGTCTGCCTGGAATTGGTCATTGTGCCCAGTTGTGCCCGGTTGAATTCGAATAGCAATTAATGATGTCCCAAGTATCCGTAACCTACAGTAAGACAAGTCTTCTTATTGTTTTGTGTCATCAACCTACGGTAGTTCACTTCTGAACATAGGCTCTCCCAAAGCGCGCCATCTTTCTCAATTTAGGGCTGTTGGCAACATTTTCATTATTTTATGTAGTATGCAATAAAGATATTTTATTTACCTTAAATTTTAAATTCTTATAGTCTACACAGACTCTATACATAAATATCGTACTTATAGTACTTGAAATAGGAACGTAAGTCTTTAGATAAGTGAAAACACCTGCACTATGACGTCTTGGCAAATAGTAGTCCTTCGAACAAAATATTAGACATTAGCTGCTTCTAATGTGTTTCTGAGGTTGAGACAATCTTAGACAGTAAAGCTGTTTAGACTTATCGTAATAAAAAAATATATAAAATATTTTTTTTTATTTTGTCGGTTTAACCCTTCGTGTGCTTAGGAGCAGATCTGCACGAGACACAATGTTATTTCTATTGTGTCTGATATTGTAGCATACGAGTGGTTAAGTATTTTTTTACTGTGCGTTTTATAAATAATGGAATACTATGAACTTTACAATCAACTACTTTGTATCTAATTGAAAAATATATTAAAAATATAACTACGAGTATGACTATGACATTTTATGAATTAGTTTTAAATCAAATTTTGTATTTTTAAGTGTATTTGACATATTATTTTGTAATTGTATTATTATTGTATGTATATGTAGTTTGTTGTTATTATCTTTTACATTTTTGTACGCCTCTGGCATAACATAGCGCACTATTTTATCATTTAAAACTATTTATCTCTATACCTATGTTAACAAACAAATAATTGACTTTGATTTTGACTTTAACGTTAACTTCTGTTTATTGACAAAACACCAAGATTTCAAGATAGGTTGTAATATTTTAGACGGTAAGTTAAAAATACTTTACCGTTATATGAATTCAATTCGAAACACCAATGACAGGAGGTACCTAATAAGGTAAGAAGCCAGTAGATAATATTAGTTGGCAAAGTACAGGTTTGACAATAATTGAAACTCACAAACTTATAGGTACTTTGAGCTTTATAATAAAATAGATTTAAGTACATTGAACAATATATAGAAAATGATGTTGCTTCTACCGTGCTATACGAGCGAGTGTATGAGGTGGGGAAAGGCCCGCGCTGCCGCGGTGGCTCAGGTAGTAGAAAACCGGTCTTCCCCGTCGTTGTACTGGAATACGGCGCGAACATCCTGGGGGGCCTTGAAGACCTACGTCTTCAATGATTTGTTGGTTCTGGTTCGTCGAGTAGCGGGCAGAGGTACTTAACACCTCGCCGATACGTGCCAGTAATAGTGGCAACGTCAGCCACACGGGCAACTCCATCTGAGCCGGGATACAATTTGGCAATACGACCAAGACGCCAGTGTAGAGGAGGTGAGTTCTCTTCCTTCAGGATCACTAAATCTCCTACTCGAAGAGGCCTGTCAGGAACGCGCCACTTAGTCCTTTGCTGTAGTTCCCCAATGTACTCCAACTGCCAGCGCTTCCAGAAGTGTTGACGTATAGACTCAAGTCTCTGAAACCGGTCTAGCTTGGTATGCTTAGTGTCCCCCATAAGGGGTGACGGCAAGGATGTCAAGGCACGGCCGATAAGGAAGTGACCAGGAGTTAAAGGTTGGAAGTCATGAGGGGACGAGGAAATGGGACGCAAAGGACGACTGTTGAGGATAGCTTCTATTTGACTAAATAGGGTAGCCAATTCTTCGAAGGTCAAATGAGAATTACCTAAAATTCTTTTTAAGTGATATTTGGCAGACTTGACTCCTGACTCAAATAAGCCTCCAAAATGTGGAGCATAAGCCGGTTGAAATTTAAATTTAATTCCTTCATCTGATGCGAAAGAAGTGATAGATGACGAATTAGACAGTAAAAAATCGCTAATCTCTCTAGCAGTGGCTACGAAATTCCGACCATTGTCACAGAGAATTTCGCGTGGTTTCCCTCTCCTAGAAATGAATCGACGCAAACATGCAATAAAAGCTTCCTTTGAAAGCTGGCTGACGGCTTCTAAGTGTATGCATTTAAACCTAGTGCAAACAAAAATAGCTAAGTAACATTTAGTGATTTTGCATCCTCTTCCTATCCGATCTGTTATTAGAAATGGTCCAGCGAAATCGACACCAGCACTAATAAATGGGTGATCAGGCGTTACACGCTCAGATGGTAGGGAGCCCATTAGTGGGGTGGTCGTGCGAGCAGCTACGCGCCGGCACGTGACGCACTGCCGCGCGACCGTACGCGCCAGGTTGCGCCCACCGACAGCCCATACAGATTCCCTAATGGAGCCGAGCAACAGTTGAGGACCAGCGTGAAGAAGACGTAAATGTTCCTGCTGAAACAATAGTCGTGTAAGCCTATGTTTAGCCTGTAAAAGCATGGGGTGGCGTTTGTCGAAAGCATAAAACGATGAACTCAAACGGCCGCCCACACGCAGAATGCCTTCGTGATCTATAAAAGGGTTTAACGAAAGAAGATGATTTTTTGAGTTTAGAGTTTGTTTATTACGAAGAATGTCTAATTCAACTTGAAAATTATCGGCTTGAGACAACTTTACTAATTGTTTAAAAGAAGACTCGAGTTCCTCAGGCTGCAAAACTCCTAAAAACTTATTGTTTGGATTACGGCAATTATGCAAAAACCTAAGCACATAAGCGAAACAACGCTGTATAGTTTTGAGCTTAGAGTATTTATCAAAATTAATTAATGAAGTATTTAACTGATTGTTATTTAGTGTAAGATTAATTTTTAGCTCAGGAACTTCGTCGATACTTATTTTATTAGTGCCCAGTTGGGGCCAATTACATTCAGGCTCATACAAAAATGTCGGTCCGTTCCACCAAATATCTAAAGTAATTAGCTTGTGCGCGTCAACACCGCGCGAAGCATAGTCTGCAGGGTTTAGTGCAGTGGGAACGTGTCGCCATTCCGAACCTTCCGTAAGCTCTAAAATAGTAGCTACACGGTTAGACACAAAAGTTTTTAATTTATTATGACTAGTTTTAAGCCACGCTAGGACGATCGATGAGTCAGTCCAGTGGTATGTGCGTGTTATTTGACAACGCAGTGTGCGCGCGACAGCAGTGGATAGCTGTGCGCCCAGTACTGCGGCGCACAGCTCCAGTCTAGGTATAGTCGTCGGCGCGACAGGGCTTACGCGTGCCTTTGCGCAGAGGAGACGGACGACAACGTCGCCTCGGTCATTTGTTGACTTAAGATAGACGCAGGCCGCATACGCACTGTTACTACTATCACAAAAACAATGAAGTTCTATATAACTAGGCGAATCGCACAATACGTTTCTAGGTATTTGAAGTGACTTTATTAAAGTCAGACCATTTACAAATTGTTGCCAAGACTGTTTGATTGTGGTAGGGACAGACTCATCCCAGCCAACTTTGGCAAGCCATAATTTCTGTATCAATAGTTTTGGTATTATAGTTAACGAACTTAGCAAACCTAATGGGTCAAATATTTTACAAGAGTCAGACAGGATAGATCGTTTAGTAGGGCAGTCATTTTTTGATGAATATTGAGTGGGAAAATGAATGATGTCTGCTACGGAGTCCCAGCCTACTCCAAGCGTGTGAGACGAGGAACTTAGTATTAAACTATCTTGAGTGTTCAGGCCTTGACTGTCGTTAAGAATCAGTGGCGAATTAGAACGAAATTTACGTAATGGGAAGCAACCGGCCGATAAAACCCCTTCAATTGATTTTTTAATACTTAATAAGCCCTTTTGGGTATCAAAACCGGTAATTAAATCGTCAACTAGAAAGTCGTTCTGAATAATATTTTTTATATTTGTATCTGCACATTCTTCACCCAATTGCCATAAGCAACGAGCACTCAAAAAACTAGCACTAGAAAAACCGTAAGTGACTGTATGAAGTCTCAATGTTTTTAACCTGTCCTTTTCATTGTCTCGCCACAAAATTAGTTGCAAATTACGGTCACAATCTTGAATAGAAATCTGTCTGTACATTTTAGTGACGTCACCTGTCAACACATACTTGTACGTCCTAAATCTGAGTAGTATATTAAAAAGCGAGTCCTGTATGCATGGCCCAACCATTTGCAGGTCATTTATTGAATAACCAGAGGTTGTGGAGGCACTGCCGTCGAAAACTACGCGAAGTTTAGTTGACTCACTAGACGGTTTAAGTACAGCATGATGTGGCACAAAAAATGAATTATTTGGAAACCTAATTTTTGACTCGGAGAGATGACCTAACCTGGCATATTCATCGATAAACTCTTTGTACATATTTTTAAGTTGTGGATTTCTTTTAAATCGCCTTTCTAAACCTATAAAGCGTTTCTTAGCCAATCGATATGAATCACCTAAGCAATCGGGCTCGGTAATTAATGGTAGACGCACACAAAATCGACCGTCATTATCGCGATGTGTGTGAGTGACAAAGTGTTGTTCGCACTCGGAATCTATATCAGAGTGCTGCTTGGAAGGCTGGGGGAGCTGTTCGAGCTGCCAAAACTTCGTCATTAACCCGTCTAAATTATTGTCATCAATGGAAATTTGAATGCATTGAATAAATGAGTTAAATGATAATTGATTGGGCGAAGCTTTTTCATACATAGGGCCAGCCAATATCCAACCTAATTTTGACTGCCGCATAATGGGTAAATTTTTACCTAGTTCAATATGCTCGGATCCAATTAAATGCCAGAAAATATCAGCTCCGATTAAAATACTAATAGGTGCGGGCTGATTAAAATCAGGATCTGCGAGTTTGAATTTGCGCGGCAATTTAAATCGCGAAATATTAATATATTTGTGCGGCATATTACCGCAAATGGTAGGTAGTACAAGGCATGACACCTTTAAATTGAGATTTTTCTCATGTTTTGATTTTATTTGAATAGTACAACGTTCGGGTGTGCCTGCTAAGGAAATGCTACCTACACCGACAATGTTCGTATGATTAGGCAAAGTAGTCAACTGTAGCTGTTGTTTCAAGCTAGATGTAATTATAGATGTTTGACTTCCACTATCAAGAAGACATCTTACGGTTTGACAAGCGCCAGTGTCGGGATTATAAACGTCTATGAATGCTGTAGACAATAAAACATGATTGTTGTTATATGCCGCCATGCCGGCCGTCACCTGAGTGTCTGGCTGCGGTGGCGAGTCTACAGAAGAATTGTTAGTTTGAGGAGTCTCCCTATGCAACAGCGTGTTGTGACGCTTGCGACACTTTGTACATGGACCTAACCTACAACGATGAGCGGAATGACCCTTACGCAAACAATTTAAACAAAGTTTTAACTTTACCGCCTCGGTGATCCTATTCTCGATGGACTTGGACAAAAACGACGAGCAATCATAGATACGGTGCTCACCGCTGCAGTAAACACACGAAGCAGGAGAGGCAGACGAATCGGCAGGAGGAGCTGAAATTTGAAACGTTTTCACAGGTGACTTATGTGAATGTGAACTGTCACGTTTGGGATTAAGAATGACCTTTTCCGACTTATTTCGCTGGACCGATTCAAGTACATCGGCGCGACCCTTGATAAACTTATAAAAGTCGGTAAGTGAAGGCATTTCCTCAAAGGTACCTTTGTGTTCCTCCCATTTAAAATTAGTGCTGCTGTCCAATTTCGCCGAGACCATATGTACAATTAAAGTATCCCACTTGTCAGTGGGCTGACCTAATGTATTTAGAGCCCTTAAATCTTTAGACACATGGTCTATTAAATGTCGCAAACCCTTGGCCAAATCACGACCTACTGGTTGCAAATTAAAGAGAGAATTAAGATGGTTATTGACTAACTGTTTTTTATTATTGTATCGTTCACATAAGAGCTGCCAAGCCTCGGTATAATTAGACTCGGTAACCTCCAAATTGCTAATTACTTGTGATGCCTCACCCTCTAGATAGGAGTTCAAATAATGAAATTTGTGTATGGGCTTTATTCTATCATTGTAGTGAATTAAAGAGTTAAAAGTATCCCTAAATTCAAGCCATTTAAAATACGAGCCATCGAAATTAGCAATTTTTATTATAGGCAATCTAAAATTAACTTCATTATGATGATGACTGCAATGGGATTGCTGCGATTGAGTATCAGACTTAACGCTAGCAAAATCAGGCTTATCGTCAGATTTATCCACAAATTTTTGAGCGATTGAAATTAATGAAAAGAATTCTTGTTCTATCTCCTCTCGCACATCAATTTCAGATGCCAATGAGGATGGATTCGATATCTCAATCTGTGTTTGTAATTCGTCAAACTGGTTGAAAAGACCACGGAAACGATCCAATCTCAATGTCAGTTCACTCGTTTGTTCTGATGAAAGACTATCGCAATCATTTAAAACATTGACAAAGTTTTTAAACTTAGTTATACGCCCTTTAATTGAGCTTCTGGTTAGGTGAAGTGAAGACTTATCAGTCATTATAAAAAATAATTAAAACAAAATTGAAACAAACGAATGAACAAATAAATTTAAATTAAATAAATAGAAATGCTACGTAACTCGGCTTATGCTCCAAGACAATGCGGCGCACGCGACCGGGTGCAGCCTACTCGGTACATATGAGTAGGTACCTACTCCGCTCAGCTGATCGGAAAGTAGGTCACCCAGTGCTAAGCGATGACTGCTATACTCGATGCGGGCCGGTGCTACGCAAATAAAAATTGTAGTTAATATTTAAATAATAATCTAGTTCTATTATTAGGACAGTTTTAAAGAAGGTTTACGTGCAGTGGACCATGTGGTAGGATAGAATAATTTTAGGTGAATAATAATTTGTTGAAATTTAGGGAATGCGTAGCGTTTACTAACAGCTATTTCTTTATCCAGCAGTAAACAACAGTTTATTAATTGAATAACTTAGCGCGCAATTGGTAACCTAACTATTTGCATAAGTAAGTAATGGAGGTAAAATGAAAAAATGTACGTATAGGTAAAGTTGTAGCTTACTTAGCAATGCTATATTGTATATCTAAATTAGGTAGTTAGGATTAGCTAGCGTAGAAAATTTATATGCTGTATTTTATTTTACTAATACTAGTGTGGAAAAAAAAAAAAAAATATTTTACGGCTGCAAGAATTTAGGCACAGAGCATTATGCTAACCGTAAAGTGCTAAGCATAGGATACCTAACGAGATTCGATCTCGTTTTATAGCTCACAAAGAAGTAGATTAAAATCTTTGTATGCGCTTGTATTGCAAAGAAGGCTACCCTAATTTAATCAAATAAAGGGCAATAGGTGTCTAAGAAAGTAGGAGAAAAGGAGTGGTGCACTTCCCTGGCTAAACCTTGAGCTGCGGCGCGTTGGGCTGACCGGCTGGCTTGAAGCGAGGGCTGGCTAGAAACTGGCGGTACGGGTTCCAAAGGTCACCTTGTGATCACGCAGTTCGATGTATTTGCTTTTCTAGCTATTTTGAGATATGAAAAAACCTTGTAGAATCACGATGATGATATTCTTTGTCTTCTCACATCAAATTTTCAAATTGTAATTCGAAACGGCGAACGTGCTTCTGTGACCTTTTGTCCTTGACGTACGTAGCTCAGCTTGCGGTGCGCAATGGATTGAAACGTGTGTTCTATCACGTCGGGGTCACCAATGGCAAAGTACAGGTTTGACAATAATTGAAACTCACAAACTTATAGGTACTTTGAGCTTTATAATAAAATAGATTTAAGTACATTGAACAATATATAGAAAATGATGTTGCTTCTACCGTGCTATACGAGCGAGTGTATGAGGTGGGGAAAGGCCCGCGCTGCCGCGGTGGCTCAGGTAGTAGAAAACCGGTCTTCCCCGTCGTTGTACTGGAATACGGCGCGAACATTAGTCATGATCTTAATCTCAATAATCTACTTGAGTTTCTTGAGAACTCAGCTTGATATAGAACTAAGTTAAAACTTTCCATCGATATAAACGTTTGTCATTGTTACGTGTTTTCAATATAAAACTTTACAGGTTTTTATAAACACAAAAGTCAATAATATTTCTGTACTGAAGATCTAGAAATAGATTATACCTAATATTATATAAGGCATAGGGAGGCCTATGTAGTACCTAGTAAAATACTATGTATGTAATAGTTTCCATAGAGAGTTATTCCATACCACGGTTGGCAGGCGGAACGGTGAACGCAGTGGATATTTATTATGCAGGTAATGTTACTGCCTATATTACCAGGTACTCGTTTCTGGTGTTATTGGAATTAGTACTCTTTTTACACCACCCACTAATAGAAATGTGATTGCATATTCTTGACGGGAGAGAACACGCTCGAGGTATAATGATAAAAACCAAAATGTGTTTTAAAGATTCATCCAATGTCCTAAATTTTCTATTTTGTTTGTAAATAATGCTTACCCATATCTTCACTTAATGATTTATAAGCATACCTAATATGAAAAACTCAGAAGTCTTATTACAACTCATTTTGACTGAAACGTGATATTGAATGACCCTTCATATTATTTTTTCACAGACTACCGGCCGAAATATGCTACTCTGGGTTTGGTTTTAATTAAGCTCTGTGAGTGTAAAAAAACTCTTTCAAAAGTAGGTAATTTTCTTTTTATACATTCATTCTATTGAATTTGGTTACTGAAAAATGTGTAGCTTTATTTGAGAAATCTACTACACAAATTACTCAGTGTTAAAGTGCCAAATTAATTGTTCACTTTTTTTTGCTGTGCTCATTCTGTAGGTTCACGGGATAAATAAAGGCGATGTGGAATTTTTTCTGACGGCACAACCTATCAATATCGAAAATCTATCATTAAAGAAAGAAGATTATACATTCGATTCAAGAGGATTTTATTTTATTAGAACCGAATCAGAGCTTTTGCATAAAGGTTTAATATAAGAGAATGCTAGGTCGCTCGGTAATTGGCAGTCTAAGTAAGTTTACGATCTGTGGTAATCTACCTACCCAAAAATTGGCTAAATTGTTTTGGTACCTAACTTGCATTTTATTGTTGCTATGGTGTTCTAATTATATAAATGTTTGTTGTACAATGGTAGGTAGGTCATAATGCGTGGTTTTAGATGAATGTGCGAGCCTCTCCTGTGACCCCGACACTCTGACCGTCTGGAGGAACACCGTGGGAATCTCCTCGAACTATCCCTTCTAAAACAATATTGTTTTAAGTCAAAAGCCAGTCGCCTTATCCATCACTACAAAATACAAAGACCTTAATGAGATTCTTAAAGCTTTAAAACAGAAAGCAATACTTACTTAATTTTAATCATAAAGTTAGGTTCAAACGCGATGTCTGCGAGATCGACAGTGAGCGACGTAAGAATAGACAAAACGTAAGGGAAAATTTAGTAAACGAAACTCAAAGAGTTGGAAACAACATTGACGTGGGAAAGCCACCATTTGTTACTTGATCACTTGTTTCTTCCACACTATTAATTGTTTCATAGTTGTTTGCACAACGATATACCAAACTGGAATATTTTCTATAGGGAAAAGGTAGTGGTTCTTTGCCATTTCATAGTTTTTCGATATTTATAGTTTTAGTTTACAAATAAATAAATACATTAATCGGTTTTTCCAACTGTATCGCAATTTTAGGTAAAATAAATGTGATGTAAATTTTCGAATTATTGTTAAACATTTTATATCTAAAAAAACTAATGAATGAGAGCACATCACGACTGTTCTAAGTGAAAATGATTGGAAGAGGTCCATGTTCAGTAATAGACGTCTTTTAGTTAAAACAATTATATATCGAAATACACCATTATAATATCCCCGTTGTTTATAAAAACGTAAGATATTCAATATTGTCAATGAAAATATAGTTCTTTGGGTTAAATCTAGTTTTTTGGGTATAAGATCCACGCTGGTTTCAGCAGCCGCTGAAACCAGCGTGCCGGATCGTCCGGGGAAGTACTACCCTCTCATAGAAGATTGACGTAAGAGTAGTAGTATCCATACTACTGCGTGTCTATCGGTGAGAGTGCCGGAGGCCCAATTTCCCCCCTTTCCTCTTTCCTCACCTTCCTCATTCCCTTCCTCTAATCCCATTCCCAGCTGTCATAGTGGAGGCCACCATACCAGCAGTTTAAAACGATGGCTTTTGGTATAGTGGCCCACACCTTCTGGATTCCACTGACTGCTTACCATCAGGCGGGGTGAAGTCACTTTGGTAGGCTAATATAAAAAAAAGTCAAAAACATGACAAAAAAAATATTAAATCATGATTGCATATTTGAATAATGGAATAGTATCAAATTAAAATACGTGTGTATTGACAATGGAAAAAGCTGCATGTTGTTAAATCTATTAATTTAATGGCTTTAGGAGCAGGGCTTTAAAACAACCTTCCCAGCCAGAAGAGTAATATTTCTTTGTTTATTGTTTTACAAAAGTAAAAATTTCTGTGGAATTGTTAGTAGAACTAATTGTATTGAGCACAATTAATTAGTAAATAATTTACTATTACTAAAATTGGGTGACGCCTATGTCCAACAGTGGACGTCTTTTGGCTGATATGATGATGATGATATTATTATGCTTTGGCCTTCGTGGTAGTAAAGCGATGGCTTTTGGTCCCATCTTGGGACCGGAACTCCTCGCTTGCTAGCAGCTTTAAAGTTACAGTCTTGGGACCTGCAATCACTGAATCCTCCGCCAATAATTTTTTTAAGAAGGTATAGACAATTTTATTTTTGAAACGCTTAAATATCGTACTTATAAAAATAAAATGCACTGATACAATATTACTTTTTGTTTTCATAAAAAGAACTACCCTCGGACTAAGGAACAAACTTTGTGTCACAGTGTACAATAAATACACTGACGGACTTATAAACTGCATCAAAGTCATAGACGACTTTGAAATATAATTTTAACCAAGTATGCAAACTTTCTATACAGATTAAAATTGAAACCGCTAGATTGGTTCGTGAACTTTAAAACAGCGTAGGGTCATATCCTTAAGTTTAAGTTTGTGTACTGGAAAGGACCTTAAGACTTTTTTAAATAAAAAACAGAAATTTAAGAAAAATTTGTTTAATAAAAAAAATGGTTTTAACAATAGACACAAACTTTATGCAAGGGTACATTTATGTTTTAATAAGGTGTATTACCTCCACGAGCCCTTATTACGGATTCTAATCGGTTCCGCATAGATTTTATTAGGGTTATTAAAAATGATCTTGAAGAATATTGTCCCATTCTTCTGAAACTGCTGTTCTTAGTGCTGCCACTGTCGTGGGCACAGGATTTCTCGCATATACAGCTCTTTTTGAATTGTCCCAAACATGCTCAATGGGATTAAGATCCGGACTGCGTGCTGGCCAATTCATTGTACGTATCCCAACCTCGTCGCAATATTGTCGAACTTGTGCAGCTTGTGAGCTACAGACAACTTTGGACCATTTGCTGGTCTAAAAGGGGTGATATCCGCTTCCTTTAACCTTCTTCTTATTGTTCGTGCACTCACATTTACTCCACGCACTTCATTATGCTCTGTTTTGATGTTAACTGACGTGAGGAAACGATTTCGCAGGGCAGTTGTAACAATAAATCGGTCATCACGACCGGTGGTTGCTCGAGTCCTGCCTGTACCACGTCTCCTTCTGTAAGAACCTGTCTCCACAAACCTTCTGTATATTCTAGAAACCGTAGACTAGTTTAAATTTAAATTTCTACCAATCGTTCGTTGATCCAAGCCCTCCCGCACCAGTGCTACAATTTGAGCCGCTTCTTCGGTGAAGTATCCATATTATGGTTCAAAAACTCTCGATGAGTTAAAAAACTAACCCAACAATTCTGCTGGTAACAATAATTCAATTGACAAAAGAATAAAAAATCAATGTGAATCAATTTAAAACTTTGCTTTAAATAACACGCAAATCTGATACTACGAGTAAATTTTTTTTCCCGGCTATATTCATTTGTTTTACTGCAGTTCTATTTTTAAATTTTGCTTTTTTTTAAGATTATGAGCCAGTCTCTCCATATTTATATAATTTAATCTAAAAAGTTTGCATACTTATTAAAAAAAATAATTTCAAAGTAATCCTGAACTTTGATGCAGTTTATGAGTCCGTCAGTTTAGATACGAAATACATTCTTCAGGTGGTGGGTCGAACTAAACAAGAAAAAAAAAAGAAATAATTGTAATGTAACGGTTATTGTAGGTAGTCACATTAGTAGTGTACAGAACAATAAGAGTAATATACTTAATTGGGGTAAATAGTCAATAAATATGCTTTCGACGGTAGTAGATCCACGCTGGTTTCAGCATGAATGGGCCGGATCGTCCGGGGAAGTACTACCCTCTCATAGAAGATCGACTTAAGAGTAGTAGTATACTTACTACTGCGTTTCGTTCGGTGAGTGAGTGTGCCGGAGGCCCAATTTCCCCCTTTTCCTCTTTCCTCACCTCCCTCATTCCCTTCCTCTAACCCCATTCCCAGCCGCCATAGTGGAGCCCACCATACCAGCAGTTTAAGACGATAGCTTTTGGTATGGTGGCCACCACTTCTGGATTCCACTGACTGCTTACCATCAGGCGGGGTGGAGTCACTTTGGTAGGCTAATATAAAAAAAAAAAAAAAAAAAAAAAAAAAACCAATTGTATTCAATTTTATTATTACGGACCAAACAGTCCACAGGTCGTAAACCTCGGAGCAAGACTTACACTAACTAGGGCCTACCTATGGGAAGGCATATTGATTATGATAGATGGAAGATGCTGGAAGCAAGTTTTGCAAACGGCTTTGATAGTCGCTGGAGAGGTCTACCTATGTTCAGCCTTAAACGTCTTTATTGTTGAGATGGTAATGAGACAGAGCTTAATAGGTATCTATATAATTATAATTTTGGTATGTTTTTTATTTTATATAATGTTATGTTAGCTAAAATTGTGTCAAAAGAACATTATTTTACGTAAACTCACTCTGACAATAGGTACCTACTCTACGTATAGTACGCAGTACTTACTCTTGCCTACATAGGTTTTTCAGTCACATCAGTTGACACGCAAGGAAGTAGAGTATAACACAATTTTATTGTTTCTAGAAAACGTTCAATTTGAAAAACTCATTTATTCTGCAGAAAGAAAATATTTTCTTTGCATAATTTCTAAGTAATAAAATTGGAAGCAAAATGAGTTTCTTATTAATTTTCTCATTATGATAACTTTTCCTTTGATTTCATATTTATTGAAATGTATTAATACGTTTTTTAGTTTACGTAAGTGCCTTTCAAGAATTGAGGACGTTGATAATTAAACACGGCAATTAAAAATATTTAATTAAAAACCATACTTAATCTGTATTGACTTTAGCTACACTTGTCTTCTGTCCAAATTGTCCCAATTTAATCATTAATTCTAAATAAAAATTTTAACCTTTTTTTGTTATTAAAGCATTTTGAAAAAGAAAATAGAAATGAAACTTAAACCTAACTGTACTAATCTTCTAAGGCAAGATCCATTAGAGAGCAATATGGATGCACGTACTACATAATTCCAATCATTATAAGTCACGTCTCACGGCTATGCTAACGTTGCTTGTTTTTGTATTGTATTGTGTTATTAGTAATTTTGATAATAGCAAAGACAGATTTTGATTTTATAAGGTAATTACTATCAAGGGTTATTGCAAATTTACAATGTTATATTGTATTTAACATACATATTGAGCCTCCGGCAGAAATTCTCTAAATAAAGAGAAACCGTAAACTGAAACCAAGTTGTTAGCAGAAAAATTACAAAAGAAAACAGCGACTTTGCTTTATTATTTAGAGACTAACGGTCTTATAGTTTAATCCGTTCTTAGCTGACGTCGATTGAATATCGACGCTATAAAGGTTAAGTAGTTCTCGAAAATTCGTATTTACTAAAGTGACCTTTGTCTTAATAATACTAGCCTTTGCTCACGGCTTTGCCTGCATAGATATCGTTTTACCCACAGACATTTTATATTATTTACATATTTAAGAGATGCCATGGGATGGGGTAATCTGTTGAAAGCACTTCATTGTAAACGATATTTTTAGTTTTTCTATCCAGGCAGCTAAAATATTACGTGAAGATACTTACTTAAGAGTAAGCAACATAAAATAGTCCATGCGAGAAACAATTATGCAAAACCTGTTCGTGATTGTGTTTGTGCATGTATCTGTGTTCCACGCTTTAAGTTAAAAACTATTATTTTCTAGTACTTTTATTTCTCCATCCATACAATCTTCTATTTCACCCACCTAAAGATATCCGCATTTAAAAATATACAATGCACAAATGCAAATTTTCACTACAATACCTATTTTAAAAAAGCCACAATGTTTCATCCCCATAAAACCCTATAGCCATAACTATCAAAAATATTTAAAACAGTCTATGTACATTTTGATTAAAGCATGAAATATTAGTTTTCATAACTATAAATTACTTCGAATAGAAACAACTGTCTATTTAATATTTCAACCCCCTCAATCCACCCATATCAAAACATTAAGAGCAGCATTTATAAATATCCCGTTTTTAAATATCCCGATAACTTCAAAAACAACAATATTGCCATATAACTTTTCATCCCTAATTTCACCCATCTGAAGCCAGCCCTTGTCAAAATATTGATAAAGTATGTATTAGTTTGATTGTGGTATCGCAAAACAAATTTTGAAATCTATAAATTAAAAAACAAAAATGATTTTGAACGATCGTTTTCATCCCTTTTCTCACCCTTAGCGAATAATTTTGTTTAAATCCTTTTTTGGTACACGTCTAGACATTAAGAAATTTCCATACAACGTTACAACCCCAATTAACCCTTCTAAAGCCACCTCTGTCAAAAATATTCACATGTCTATTTTTTATTTTGATAGTAGTAAATTTGCATAAATATAATTTAAAAAACAAAGAACACAATCGTTTTAATCCCTTTTCATACACTTAAACATTGCTTAGTAAACCCCTACACATTATTAAGACAAACACACCCCCTTAAATTTTAAGTCCCTACGACCAGCGGTTTAGGCAGTGCGGTATCTGTCAGCCTTTTATAATATGTATGGATTAACTTCTCGCAGTGCGGTTTTACCCACGTTATGTCAGGTACATCTTTGGTTACTGCTCTGGTACCCTCGCCAGTAGCGTGATGTTACATAACCTTCCTCAAGAACAGGACTATTAAAAAAAAAAGAATTATTAAAATCCGGCTCGTAGTTTCAGAGATTAGCACGTTCAAACAAACAAAAAAACTCTTGTACCTTTTTTAGGAATAAAGATTACTCATACGGCTTGCCCAGGCAGATTTTTTTATTAAAACGTGATACATTTTATTTGGTGATGAAGAAACTTACTAAAAGAAGTTAAGTTTTTACTAAACTTCTGTGTGTTCAATTTATTATTTTAAGATTTACTGTTAAGGTAGGTCATAAAGTGGTCCCAGATAGAGACCCGGAGGCCCGATTTCATTTTACTCACCTTTCTCATTTCCTTTACCTAACCAACTCCTTTGCCAGAAGGCAGCGGCTTCGCAAAATCCCTGTCATTCAAGTAGTCCATGAGCAACGGTTACCACGTTCCATCAGGTTAGCTATTGGCTCGTTTGCCCCCGTCGCAATCAAAAAAAAATAAAGTGGGTTAGACACTTTTATATAATGGATTCTCATACGTTTTCTAAAATAAATAAATATTCCATTGGCAGAAGTTTAATCAATGTTGTTGTTATTGTCGTGATATTCAAACATAATTTTCAACTCGATCATAATATACTCGATAATTAAAGATTCGATCGTAATGAT
Source organism: Parascotia fuliginaria (assembly GCA_963082885.1). NCBI lineage: Eukaryota > Metazoa > Arthropoda > Insecta > Lepidoptera > Erebidae > Parascotia > Parascotia fuliginaria. The sequence goes on along the minus strand of OY720174.1, from coordinate 9,092,170 downwards.
TGAGTTGAAGTTACATAGAAATAAAACACACAACATCCCAATCATAAAGATAGACCCATAAAGCAATGCAATATGTACCTATATATAGTACAGTTTATTCAAACCCGACGTATCGCACTCAAGACATTCTATTTCAATCCAATTACTCTTCTTTTCATTTTGCTTCAACAAGTATTTATTTTATGTAATAGGTTGAAAAGAAAGTACTTAGTAGAAGCAATCAAAATAAATATAAAACAAACTCTATAAACTAAACACACGTTCTTTGTTTTTTTTTTGTCTGTTTCCCCGTTAATGGTTTCACTATCGTGTAAACTATTTCTTCTGGACAATACATACATATTATTATAGTAGAGAAATGCTAAAAAAATCATCGAATTGTAATCTTGTCGTAAAAAGAATAAAAGCGGCAAAACACACTCGTAACTCCACATAAGCTGATGTACGGGTTTGTGTCAAACTTGTCAACCTTTAGACTATGTTGAAGATCGACTTAAGCCGACGATAAGTAATAGCGACCTTGAGCCAAAACATCCATGAGATTGGTAATCTGCACGCACGAATTTTGTTAAAAAAATTATATGGTCTATAATTTTATTGTTGTTTATTGGGTTGATTTATACCTACGTCCTAGATTTCTGTGATTATGTTTTTTATATAACGCGCATTTAGACATAACTTTACAAATTGATTATACTGGCATAAACGTATTCCAAAAAAAATATTAAGTATTTAGAAGTATAGTACACCATTTTTAATAATATAATACTTTAATGAATAAAAAATATACATACATTTCTTCAAATCTTTTACTTGTTACTAAAATAAATTAAAAGTCGGTAAAGGAAATGCAAAAGTGTCCTGAATTTTTTTGCTAGTACTTCAGGCTCTACCTTGTTAGCAAACTGGCTGTAGGTTAATTGGCTGACATTGGCAAAAACAGCTGACACTTCAAGATAGGAATAATTATATAAAATTGTAATTTAATAAAAGATGTACCTAAATACTTATTAATTATTACTTTTCTTCCAACATATTTATGTCGTTTTTTTTTAATCGTACATTGTTTCACAGCAAATACGTAATATTTCGTTTCAATATCTATTTATCGAAATTGTGTAAGTACTAAAATTTTAATGACTAAAAGATAAAAAAGGAAAAATTTATACATATACCCACGGACACCTTGGGTAGCAATAAATGTTGTTTGTTAATATATTATCGTATTAAATTGCGGTCTAACATACCTATTTTTTATTACAAATTAATTTTTCTTATATCGGTAAAAATATCAAGGCCTATTCAATAAAATCTTGTACTTTCTTACTTAACTCGAAAATATAGGTATGGGTAAATTGTAATAAAATGATGCCCTAATTAAATAAATTGTATTCGCAAATTTCACTTTATTTCTTAATCGGGCCACCGTACCACTCGTAATACTTCCTTTATTAAAATACGACTAACGTGAAACGCTCAACCATTTAAAAGTACTGTTAAAATATCTCTCTACATTTCACTGTAAAATAAGTTATAAAATTAATATTTTATAATAGAACTTTCTCCTTTATTCGAAATAAAAAATAAGCATCTTTATTTAAATTTTAATAGTTGTTTTTGCACTTTTCTCCCTTCGGAGGTTTCCTCAGTTTCTTATTTCAACTTTATAAAAATGTTTTCCACCTCTTTTTATCAAGATAAGTTCTTTTGTAATTTTGTCTCTTAGAAAGTATAAAAAAATTGAAATAATAAGCTTTTATGTTCAATAAAGACTTAATAATATAGCTTCGTCGATTCACACCGTGGTTCGAACAGCTCGTGGTTTGAATCAACGAAGAAAGGGGCATATACGAGTAGATATAACCGTCAAGATGTAAGATAACAACCAATACGAATAATTTTGATTTTCAAAGCTTAGGTCAAGATAGTAATGACGCTTTCCCTTCATTACTATCTATTCAACGAACATAATTATGTTATTCCCTGTCACTCATTGTAGCATGGAATGTAATCTGAAGATGCAAACCATTGGAGCAAGCGAGGGGTACGAGATGTCTCTCCTTAATTAGTTCTTGTTCATTGCAAACCTCTGTGACAGTTTTAGCTTACTGTCATGAGTGGGAACATTATCCCCGAGATAATGTTAATTATATTGTCAATCTGTAGTTTAACTTCATTTTAGTTCATATTTTTGCACATTTCTAGCGCTTTATGAATTTTAAAAATATTAGCTGTTAAAAATTTATGTTATATCTAATGAATTTTTGATCGAAATTTTTAAAGTGTAATTAACACTAATAAATAAATCTGCCAAAAATAAACCTACTTATATCTAGCAGTGGACGTCTTTCGGCTGGTAATGAAAAATAAATCAAGAAGTATAAAGAAATAAAAATATTTTTTTAAATTTTCAATCTCCTACTTATCACCTTTGTTTACTTTAGATAACCTACACAGGATAAAGTTCATCTATATATATAAGTTGCGTCAACATAACAAATAATAATTGCGAACGTAAAAATAATATATGGCAAAACGAAAACTGATTGGAACAGTTTACACCTGAACAAATAGCGTAACCTCGAATCGTTAACATTCTGATGAAAAATGCATGTTCCTCTATAACACTGACATGCAAATTAAACATCTACTGAATGTTTGACAGTATTTGAAATGCTGCACGGTATTTTAGATTTCACAAAAACATGTATTTGTTTGCGTGCCGCATTTGCATAAAACGAAGCCCTCTCGCTGTAACTAGTGACAAAGTATGATTATATGACTAAAAGCAATGACTATATATCAGACGTTAACTAACATTGTCAACCGTCAACATTGTGCACATAAGATGCAAATAAATATCTAAATAAATCTTTGATGATTACGTTCAGGTCTCCCAGAATATAGACCAATGTCCCGGTAAAAGCGTGCAACCGATTGATATTCTACCTATACCTAGTAGAGGTCATATTTCCTTCTTCTTTCTCTCTTCTTTGATAAGAATATTTTGTATGTGTGAAAAGAATAACCAAGCAAGTCACTCATACTGATTTACCTAAAAGCGATGTAAACTTTATTTGCACTCTTTTATAACTATCGAGGAAGTCAGCAAACACGCTAGCTTTGCGGGAACGGTCGCTAATATTAAATAGATAGTAGTAGAGATGCATGAGGCTTTTGTTCTTCAGTCTCACTTGAACAGGTTCAAATCGTATCATTCCTACTATCACCTAGCAAAATTAATGACAGACTTTACTGCAATGGTGGTAATTAACTTCGAATCATTACAAGTTGCATAAGAATTCATCCGACTTTATCTATTCGCAAAGTACTACCAAGAAATTTACTATGCAAAATTAACCACACTGTTCGTTGCCTTTTAAGTACTAAATACTTCACTTTACTTATTTCAAAATATTCTAAGACTTTATTCATTACTTCAGAATCTCATTAATAGTACTAAGACCTCGTTCATATTTTAGATTTGGGGTGTTCTTTCCATTACCGTCACGTTTGGCAGGCAGACTGGAGATCGCTGTGAAGGCAGTCATTTATTTACATGTTGTTACTTTCTTTCCTGTTTTGTTTTATTTTTCAGACGAATTTTCTTGTAAGGGCTTGAACGTCATTGTTCTTTCAACTGATTGCGCTAATTTAGCCAACTTTCTATACTTATACACCTGCGACGGATTACTCGTTTAATTTTACTTTCCAAAGCTTTACACATTATTATGTTTTATTTGACAAACAAGTCTTTTCCCGCACACCATACATATTTTTAGAATATAAAATTAGAGATGTCAAAATTAGCAGCAATAGCTTTTTGGTTCCTAGAATCTTTTGATTTGAGCAAATGGTGTCTAGAATAGGTGTTATTAACAATTTCAATTGTACCTAATAACTATTACAAAAATTACCTATTAGTCTTCGTATTGGTTCAATATGTCCTTTATCTGCCAGGCGCGAGCTAGATGAGTAGGCATTTTTTTGTTAATAACTATTACTGGTATTTTATTGTCTTCATTATACAGAGACCCATTAGTTTCCACATACAATCACAATATTACGGGTTATGGATACCTCAGCTATTATCTTGCTTCTGTCTTCTTTGTGGTATTAGCTTGGCTCAGTGTCAAAGTCCGCTTAGCTCATAAACAGTGTCTGTTTGTTGGTCCTGTCTATTCTTGACTTTACACTATTACTTATAATATTTTTGTTGTGTAAACATTTTATCTGCCAATTAATCAAATAGTCTGCCGAAATAAATGATGAAAACATGAAAAGAAGTCTAAAATAAATTTGTATTTACAAGCAATTATTTTTATAAGTTCTTACAGAAGGAATTCTTTCATATAATTTGTATAGTAACTGAAAGAAAATTTTGTTAGCTTATAGGACACACCATTAGTAACAAAACGTTCATTTTGTCCACGATGTTAGCCTCAGATAATCACTTATATGTTGTAATCGTATTATATTGTAGCATATAAAGTGTTATAATAGATTACGACACATATTTTATTACTATTTACCACCCTTTAAATATTATGTATTGCGTTCATAATTATTACCACAGTAGGTAGGTATCTTTAATATTAATTGAGAGCATTTATCCAAGTTAAACGGTAATCTGTGGTGAGTGTGCACAATAAATTACATGAAGTTTGTTTGATTTGCCCTCATTTCATGCAATTAAAAATTAAAACACAATTTTTTTTTACTTCTTTGTAAATCGGTTAGGATGAGCAACAACGTATAGAAATGAATATCTAAGACTAAAATGGTGATGATGATGATATTCATTTTCTATTAAGCCATTCCACATTCTGTATTCGAACAGGTACTGACGTTAGAATGTACAATACAGAATGCGTTTTAGGAACTCAGAGACTAAAGGACCTACGATACTACACTTACCTACGATTCGTATCTTTATAGGTACAAAAAACAATATATTTTCTAATAACAATGTTTGTATTGGTAAATATGTTTTAGTCATTGAGGCAACATGAACATTTTTATGTACTACAAAGGAAACTAACACTAAAAGGTAGATAGATTAGTAGGTAATACCTACTGTGTTATTAAATACTAAAGTATATTTAATACTAATTAATCGTTCCACATTACATCCTCTACATAATGTAATAATAGTAAGACTGCTGCCCGAGGGTCAGATTACGTGAGCCGTTGATTACAAATATTTACATGAATTGTTTACTTCCTGACCTTTTGTATATTGGATTCATCTTATTTCTCCCATCACAACTCTAAATTTCTATTTAATATTTATATTAATTAAAGCAAAGGCGCCATTTTCTTTCATGCATGCATTTCAATCATGCAACAAATTTTAATATAGTTTTTACTAACATTCAGAGAATTTTTTCAAGGATTTTGACTGTATATTATACATAAACTACACTCATGTGGAGACGTGGCGTGTTGCTAGTCAGTTGTAATATAATATTTACGATCTCATGTGTTGAAGGGTTCGAGCTTAACGGACTACGTAATATAGTGAACGGCATAGACAGGGTATCGTAATATGTTATACCCTTTGGATAAAATATTGACTGCTAATTAAGTCGCCTGGGTAAACGCTACAAAACAAAACCCTGGTGATTTCTGACACTGTTGAAATAGAAAAGTATGTAGCTAGCTTCGTTTTCATATACGATTCATTCGGTTACCCACTACTATTTTTTTCTGTGTTCGAACCAAGAGGACTTTTTCGTTTCATTGCAACAGCTTTTCTCTGATCATCACATATATAATATCGATTTTAGAGAAATATATTTTCTGATTTTGTACTTTTGAGAGTACACGCCTTGCCGGAGTTGAGTTTTAGTTTTTAAACTTTTTTTTTTATATTTAAAACCAGTGAAATGAAATGAAATGAAACGAAATGAAACGAAACGAAACGAAACGAAACGAAACGAAACGAAACTAAACGAAACGAAACAAAATGAATCGAAACGAAACGAAACGAAACGAAACGAAAGGAAATGAAATGAAATGAAAATATTTATATAGGTTAATTAAATTAACACTTATGAACGTCAAAATTTACAAAATATCAGCCAATTAACCTATAGCCAGTTCGCTGACGAAGTAGAGCCATGAGAAGAACTGGCAAGAAAATCAGGCCACTCTTTTTAACCGTCAGGTTATTACAATTTTTGTAAGTTACCATAATATATATACCGTATAAATAAAATCATTTGGTTCCCATCATGATGTATTTTCATATTCCATGCGATATTGAAGACAAGACGTAGGTAATATAGCCTATATCCAGCGAATTTTCAAGACGTTTCTCATGATACCTCAATTGTCAAATTATGATGGTTAGCTTAGAAAATACGAGAGAACATATGTAGATACATACATATTTACATACATATACATATTATATACCTACATACATACATAGCCCGTCAAACTGTTTACTGAGTAAAAAAAATATACCATTACAGTGTAAGTAGATGAGTACATTCATACACTTACACTACTTATCTTCTTAATATAAAAATCAATGTTTGTATGTTTGTAGGTACTTTTGCGTACCGAAACCAATGATCAGATTGTAATCTTCTTCTTATCGAGTGGGTAGTGGTCAACCTAGTGTCAGGATTTGTTCAGGTCACCCATAAATTATTATAAAGGCTTTATCCGACTTGATGTAACGATTGTTATCAACATGGTAACAACCGGGACCGGCTTATAACATGCCCTCCGAAGCACGGTGACGCTCAGATCAAATTCCATTATGCGGTCACCCATCCATGAGCCAACCGCACTCTTAGTTGCTTAACCCGTTGATCGTTTACCGATCAGTGAGTGTAACGAGCTATGAGCGCCTAAAACTTTGCGAGAGTGTTCTGGGAACGCAAAATTAAAATAATTACGTGGCAATGCAACTCATACCATGTGCAGCTAGTAACGTATAGATATAGGTTCGGTAGTCAAATACTATGAAATATGTATACCTACCTAGTTTACTTCCATAACAAATGCGTTTTATTACTGAAAATCGTAAAATGTATTCGAAATGTTTCGGTATTGTTGACAACAATTTACGGTTCAATTCGATTTATTAATTAAAAGTTGGCGAGCGCAAAGTAAAATGTTGGTGAAAATTATTGCCGATGGTAACTTGTGGTTCAATTTGCTACTGAAGGTAAATATCAAAATAATAAATACAATAGACATTGAATGTTTGATATAAGTAATCGACTGTAAAATATATATATTTGTAGTTTAATATCAGAGATTTTATTTAGTTACAGTTCGTAAACATTGCAATACACGATCATGAGGTGATTGACGGCAGACATACGCAACGAAGATGTTAGATACCTCTTTAGTCATAAGAGTCATAACAGAATATTTTCTTCTATTTACTTACTTACCGAAACCAGAAAAACCATATCGAACTATTAGGTCATGATTGTTTAGGTAACTCATAACTAAAAGTAATAACTTTGTATGTGAATATCGGAAATAAGTTGCTAACTCGTCCACCCAAAACGTAAACTGTTACGTAATTTGTCAGCAATGTAACCCTATGTTAAAACACCGTTGACAGTTTATTCTCATGTCAATGGGTACATCTAAACTAATATTATAAAAAAAACATACGACCCGAATTGATGAACCTCCTCCTTTTTGAAGTCGGTTAAAAAGAAAAGATTTAATTTTTTGTATGTTTGTTTGTTTACAACGATTTAACTAAGTATAAATCGAAAACATTACCAATTTTAAAAATTCTTTCACCTTTAGTTAACAATAAATTGAGCGGGTAACATTCATTTTCAGAATTTCAATATTTTAAGCGCCTTAGTAAATCTAAATGAACGTCACTACTGCTATGATATTTTCCGTTGGAGTTTGTTGCGAGATTAAATAAGATTTTTGATACAGAAGCGAATCGAGGGCGAATCTTTAGTAATAAATAATAATACAAGATATCGCCATGTTGCAAACGTCAACGTACGTAAATAGCCTCAAATCTCTTTAAAGCTAACAATTAATTAACTAATTATGAAGGAGATCAAAGACAATTACAACAACTTGGCTACTTACGAAAATTTCCTATACAAGTCACTACTTTAGTCATTCATCTGCGCTTGATCTCACTAATTTTCATTAAAATGTAACAATCGCCTTCGTTAAGTGTTTATTAATAAATTATAAGAAGCTTACGGCTCTTAAGAAGGCGTATTTTCGTCACCCTGCCACTTGAAAATAAGACATTTTTTTATTCTGATTCTTTTATTTTATAATCCTATGTAAAAGTAAATCAAGTTGTGGACTTGTCCAGATTAAGAAAGATAAATTACTTTTAATTTTATTTTATTTGCAAATTGTTAAAAAATACTGAATTGAAGTGAATGTCGTTTCTGAGTGGGGCTCTAATACAAAAATGATACAGTGTAAACCGATTGAGATAGTAACTCATAATATTCATGACGTGAAAGTACAATCCTCTGGGGCTTGTAGCTAATAGCAGTTGAGAGATGTTACGATATACTTACCTATCTAGCTAACTTTCCATGTGATATTCAATCACATGGAAAGTTAGCTAGATAGGCTTTATTTAAACTCTTTTGACAGTTATCCATATTATTAAACCTTTTTCTTTAATTTTATTTTGAGCAGCCTATTCTTAAAAAATATCTTCATACTAGTCATAATCGTCTTAATAGAAAAAAGATATATAATTATACGGTCAAATTGAGAAACCTTTTTCTTTGAAGTCGAATAAATACTGGGGCCTTAACCTACTGTAGTAAGTTGTGTTGTTTTCATCTTGGATGAGTAATACAAAAAAGGCAATAAATCCATATTTTTTGTTCAAACCGAGCAAAAAGTTAAAATGAGATGTTTGTTTTTACTATTCTTATAATTAATTTCAGTTAAATGTATAGGTAACTTTATTTTCTTTGACAAAACTCATACATATTTTATTTATTTATTTATTCATTTACAATCAAATTTTGTTTCTATGGAATACGTCAATACTCAATACTATATGTATAATATATGGGCGCCGCCAGGACAACTTTTGGAGGGGTGCATCTGTCATTAAGCAAACTATGCATGTTCATAAAATATATATAATTAATAGATATTAATTAGATTTATTGACAAGGTTGGAAAACAAATTGGACAGTAACCAATTAATCTTACTCTTTTTTATGTATTTTTTTTCACCATGCTGGTGGAGCCCATGCGTAAAGGTATTTCTTTATATGCGATTATGAGACGGGTTTGTAACTCACGCCGCTTTCCTTTGTTCTACTTATAAGTCTATACCTATGTTTTAAAAGGTTTGCCTCAAATTTTATTACGTGAATGGTACAATAAACATTACTGTAGTTCGAGTTAATTCTAACCAATCTTGTTCATTACAACACAGGGATGACACGCGACGAACACCATATTTCATAAGTATGTACCTATTTCAAGCGTAAAAGTTAGTTATTGTTTAATAAATTAATTATTGTATCTGCCTCGACAATGTAGTTAGGTGAATATCAAGTAAATAAACAACGAATAATACTTACTTACTTATTTGTCATATTTGAAAAGGATTTACACGAATTCATTTACGACTTGCCTTTAGTTGCGAAGTATTGCCCCAAAGAGCCGCTAAGTAGACATTGGAAATATATAAGCATTGCTAGTAGTTTTATATTGCAAGCGATCAAATCATTTTATTTGCAATTTGTAGGCTTTGTTTAGGCTATAACTGTTAACGCGTTCAGTACATCGTTAAACATTTATTTTAATGGTCAGCGATCTGCTGCGATTTTTAGCTTATAACGTACTTTCTGGAGTTTTATTGATGATCTCTACTGGTTTCAATATGAATGCCCGGCTTATATCGAGAAAGTGTGCTTGCTACCTACTATTTAACAAAATATCTACCTAAATTACGTAAAAGTATAGAAGGTAGTTCACGTACTTTCACGTATCATTAATTAGGTTAGGGAACCATTTTCTTTGCCAACAGGTTTAACATTTATTTCGTTTCACAATAAATATTTTAACATCACTTAACTTAATCCCGATAAATGGACCTTTTTAAAAGGCACCGAAACTAAATAAATGTGATACTTTTCCAACCTTGACTCAATAAATCTTGCGAACAAGAATTCGTTTCTACATCCAATGTATATGTTTATCACGTTTCATATAGGTAAGCGTATGTTCGTCATATATTAAGGTACACAATTTTTAGGTCTTTACAATGTCTTAATATAATGAGAAGTGTTTTTATATAAATATAGAGACATAGTTTTTATTAAAAAGATCCTTCGTCTATTTACGCCACGAGCTGATCGAACCAGGATGTGAATCTCACAAGGACCCTTTTTGAATTTCTCGTTTCGGACCAGTGGTGTGAATCGACAAATATCTATTTTGTACTTCGTTGTACATAATATTTACACATCCGCACATTGTACAGTGTGAGGCAATCTTTAATTATAAATAATTTATACTTTAATATACTATGTATATATACACAATAATACCTATCTAGTTACTAAAGACCCTTTAGAATTTTACCTGAACAAAAGCATATTTAACAACCAAAAAGGTTTATATACCAGGATTGTATTTTCTATGAAGGTATTTAAATACCGGTGTTTCCGTAGGAAGTCATTTTGCTCTCGACTCGGTCCTCGACTAACTTGATATGGGATTTTTAAAGTACGGACCGCTTTCAATCTATTTAACTGAACTTTAAAGTATTTTTGTAAATAACTAAAAGAAATGTTTATGGATTGTCATGATTTTATTATGTGTATTTTATTATGAGTAATTATTACGAGTTTTTGTACATCTGTAAAGATTATTCTAGAATATTTCTGTGTTACAGAGCAAACAATTATCGAAAGCAGGCAGTTAGTTATATAATCTATAATACCATGATACATTTTAATTTTTAATTTAAAAATAACAAAGAGATTGATTGTTGTATATTTTTATGTTTTAATAATATTCAGAGACGAGAAATACAATATATTTTGCGAGCCTGTAAATTACTTCAAAACAAAATAACGTTGGAATAAAAACAGTAGGTACCTACTTACAGTTTATAATAACGTTTCTTTCTAACGTTTTTGGGTACCTTAATTTGTTATTTGATATAAAATTACTTAAAGTTAATAAAGAACATCAAATAATAGACATTTCACGCCTCTAAGAAAATCCTTGTTAAAGTAAGCTGCTTATTAGACGAACCGCCTGTTACAAAAAAGATAATGAATTAATCCTTTAATAAATTATTGCAGTAAAATGTCCAAATTTAATTTTGAAGAATAGGTATCGCAATGTCGGTCGTTTAGTCATAACAAAAACAAACGACTTAACTTAGCGGGTCAGTAAGTTGACGGTCGAGGATGCTTCAAACTCAGTTGAAAAGTGTACATCTTACAGCTGAGATGATGAAAATTATAATGATATCATATAATCGTTACAATATTAATCGTTAGTTTCGGTACCGACATAGAGTCTACGCTGGTAATATTACGTCATATTTTGGTAGTCTCAAGTACATGTTCCAAGCATGATACTACTACTATTGTCTGGTACCACTAAATTTAGTACTAGACATCTAATTACTATTAAACACTAAAGTTACTTGTACATTCTTACGTAGCACCTAAAGCTTTATCGGACTAAACCAAGCGATCTTCAGTTTTGTTACAATAGAAAATCGCTATGATTCTATTATAGAGATTGAATTTGTATCGCCGATATTATAACACACACAGATTAATTAAAAAATATGATAGTCGTTGGTATCAGAAGCCTAATAAACGTCAAACTTCATAACCGATCATAAGCTATACAGAATTAATTGAGTTATGTAACTATTTAGGGAAGCCTATTTGTGCAAGTGATTAAAGGCTTCAGAAATCAAATTTGCTTGGTATTGGTCTGTAGAACCCTTGTGACGTCACTAGAGGGTATAACTTTGCTACTCTCAACTTTACATTAATTGGCAGTGAATCATACGCAAAGCTTAATCGAAAGGCGCTCAGTGACATATACCTTCCAAGTGAAGATTGCTCTCAGTTGCCCGCTACTTTTGATGAGTCACAAATAAAACACTAACAATAACATATTTTTTACTACTTCAATTGGCAAATACTCAATATGGCCGTAAATCAAGTGACGACAAGCTCTAAGCATTGCTTATTCAGTGGCCTGAGGAATCTAGCCATGTATATTTTGTTCAAGAATATAATTTACGACATACAGTTATTACATAACTAAACAATTAACTAAGTATACCTAGTACAACTTACGTTGATACTTGTATTAGTTTAGAAGTTTGTACAACGGTCACTTGTTCTGCCTTGAAGTAAAAAGACACGCGGTAATAAACAGCTTTAAAAAAAAATATCAATATTGTTTTCATCGCAGGCGTAGTCAGAATTAGATCATTATTTTAGTTCTATGGATAACGGTGGCTTACGTTCGGCCAAGGTTGCGAAAATTGGAGGAGCAGTAAGGACTATGTCCAGCAGTGGTCGGGTAGTATGATGAAGATGATTAGTTATATTCTACATACTACATATATTTACTAGCTACCGTTTCCTGGATACAATTTTATATTATTGATGTATTTTCTAACATTTCTTCAAAATTTTAAAATAACAACTTTGTTGCATATTTTCTAACAGTGCGGATCGGGCTCACACGGAAATTAACACGATGAAATACGCGAATAAAATCAATTGCGGTAAAATATAGTATAATGTTGACAAGGAAAAAAGGAGACAAAACGTTTCATATAAATAAAATGTAGTTTGAACTTGAAGAATACACTACTGATGTTAGACATAGATGTTAGATCTAATTAGGTGGTTAAATTTGACGAATTAAAAATACTTTCATTACATCAAGCCAGACATATAAGAAATTTTAGAAAGTATGGTCTATTAATATTATGTTACTTTAGGTAATCCTGCAGTTTGGAAATGCATTTATGAAAGTTAGCTTCAGAATTATGCATATTTTTCGCTTCTCCTATTGATTCTTCCGTATTGTAAGAGGAATAAGATGTTCACAAAATGCAAATTATTAGATACTTATTACATAAAACACTGGATATTGTATAAATAAAGTCGAATCTTTATTTTACATAATAATCTTCACCCGGGAAATATGAAAGTATAAAATCTCTGTTACTTTATCAAAATCGAATTACAAAAGCAATTTATATGAAAATTATGTAGGTATGCGACAGATTCATGCCAAAATTTCAGTGTTAAATAAGCGTGGACGATAGATATTCTCATGTTTGATAGCCTCGAAGCTCTCGAAGACGACTTTGCTATCGAGAGAGAAGGTTTAGCTGTAAATATATTAAACCGCGGTGTATTGTTCTGATCAAATAACTAATGTGGCTTTGGAGTTCATTTAGTGCGTTTAATTGTACACGTAGAAGCTGTGGTTTGACAAAGGGCGGAGATAGTTTGCGTGTCTAGTATCAATGGCTTTTTAATACAAACTTTGATCGCTGTTTAATCGTCTGATTATAATAGCTAGCTTAGCTACATGATAATGAAATTATTCCTAGATAAATTTATAATGGGATAAAATTACTATCAATCAATACGACCACTATAATCATCATCATCATTACTTTAGTCAAAAGACGTCCGCTGCTGGACTTAAGGCTCCTCCAAATAACGCCATTTTGACCGGTCGGTTTTGCCTACCGAATGTAAATAAAACTGTTTTCTATCCTTTAAAGAAAGTTGTTTTGTATCCTGTAAAGAAAGTCAAACAGTCCTCATTTTGAAAAGTTTTATGTTCTATGAAATTGTTATGTTTCTGATACCCTAATAATACGCGCAAAAGTGAGTGTGGAAAATTATTTTCACAGCTAATAGTTATCCGAGCGTAAACATTTATAACGTTACCCAACGCTTTGTGTTATTTAAACAACTTTTTATTTATAAACACGGTCTTTTCGCTCGTAAACGTCTTTTTATCTTTAAATTAGACAAAAATGTATTTTGAAAAATGCCTTTGTTGAATTTTTCATCTGTGTTAACAATGTGCTATAATTTTCACGGGAAGAGTCTCGTAAGAATATTCATAAATAAAATTAAGCATTTGAAGATTTTCAACGTACCTACTAACTGATATATTTCGCAAGTAGACGGGTATTCGACAAAGTCGAAAAAGTTATTTCGACTTTTTTCTGTCAGTGTTAAAATAAGAAATGGTTATTAAAATGGTTCCGCTATCGCGTTCCGTACAGAAGCCCGATTCCCTATCGCTCAAAAGGCGTTATTTATCTACCTACAAACAAATTGGTGTAATTAATTTAACAAAAATATGGCATATTTTTGAATGAATAGACTTGTGTAATAAAAGAAAACCTGCGCTATTCATACATAAGCATTATTTATTTTAGCATTATTAGTCATTTTCGTAATTTAGTTATGTATTTTATTACCTATTATTAGGTAGATACTTAGTTATCACAGAACGCCGCCTGTCCTGTGTTGGATGATTTTTGTATCCCCTGTCATGCGTTAGTTTAACCACCACCATTCAAATGACTGTTTGCGTTAGTACTTTTTAAATAAGTATATGTAGTCTTATAAGCAACATAAAATACAAAATGTCTTATTCCGTTGTAAAAGCAGCTCAATGCAGGGAAATTCAAGAAGCATTTGAAGTTTTATAATTCAGTAAAAATCCTTGGCGATACATAAAATAACGTAATATTCTTGTTTTTAACTTAGTTGTATCAAAATTTCAACACGTAGCGAAAACATGTAAAAGCCATAAATATTATATCGAACGATAGGTTTCTCTCAAGTTCGTATTCGTTACTTTTACGTTAAACTTTAAAATATATTTATTTGAGTGCAACAGCTGCATAAAATACATTTTCTTCAACGTGATGTTGAAAAAGACATTTTTCCAATTTACATTATAAATTGCATTTTCTTCACAACAATTAATTTTCTTTAAATTGTAGTAATTATATTACGATAGATATCAAAATTAAGGCGAAACAACGTTCCTATGGTCTCGAAGGAAATCATATTGAACCTAATCAAGTTAGAGTTAGAGAAGGCGACTTTTTCACAAATTTCAGCTTATTACTTTAATAATTTGTTAAAAGCTTCTCATTATATTCCTCGTCTTGAATTTTAGTAGGTAAATTGAATTAATTAATTAATGAGTGACCATAACTTTGCTCAATCCAGTTATTTACTACTACTTAAGTTATTTCATTTAATGTGTCATAGTTTTGTAAGATTTAGTACTTATATTATAAGATCTCATAATACCTGCATTAAAATGATGTAGGTAAATATGGGTGCTTATTTGTATTGTGTCTCAAGAGGCTTTTAATTTCGTATTTATTTTAATGGCAGGCAACCTTTTGTATATTTGAGTACTTCTTATCTGGACATCTAACAAAACATAAAAAGGATCTTTGTATATCTACCAATCTGTGAAAGCTCCAAGTTTTACCTTTCCAAACTTAAAAATTGCGTGGCATGTTGTTCATGTTGTGCTTACGCGTGTTACAAAACTTTGGGCACTTATTTGGTTTAACACAACAGAAACGAATGGATAACAGTGAATATTTTGTTATTACAGTTAAAAATAATGCCCGCACTTTTGTAGGTACCATCTACATCTCAGACATTTAAAATATATATTTATCAGATAAAACAATGACAGCGATGAAGCGTTGACTTGTGGAATGGAAATCAATTTTTAATAAAGTTTCCATATTTGCCATCTTGGAAAAAGGTTTTGCCACCACCATTTTTATAATAATGAACTGATTATTGCAATAGCTTTGGTATTTTATTTTAAAAGATCATATTTGTCGTTATTTTTAAGTGCTCTCGATTTCGAATTTTTAATTTTACAATGTTTGAATTTTTTATTGTCTTGAAATGAACTGCAATCAATTGATTACGATGACAGTTAATTACTTATGGAGAACATCGCATGCAAAGCATTATAGCGAAGACAGGTGACAAATAAATAGAACATAGTAACCATACATGCTCATTGCACACACTCTCTTGATCTAAGTTTCCACAACGAATTAGGCATACCTACATTATAACTCTCAACCTTTGGGCAGTAGCCTGACCCACCTGGCCTATAAATACTGTGTCATATTAAAGTTATTTTACACAACCAAAGTAACTATCAGTAACTTTAATTTATACTTGGGTGATTGTATGTGGTATGTAAAAGTCCGTATAATTTTTTTAAATTAATTTTAGGAAACTCAACTCACTCCTTATAGGCTTATAGGGCACGCATATTGCGCAACTACACTGCTATGGAACTTGGCCGAGTTTGATATTTATTTTATGCAACATCTTCAAATTTCCATTGCCACATAACATGACATGATAAAACATGATAGAATATAACATCGGATAATATTGTACGTTACCGTTACATTTTAACTTATATGCAGAATAAATTCGATAAACTTTATGAGATAACTCATAAAATTAACAGTCAACTTTTCCATTGTCACATACTTTATAATGCATTTTATGACTAAGTACGTGTGAGGGGCGTGTCAATACTGCGACTTAATTTATAATTTGACTGTTGTATTTTTATTTGTCGTTATTTTTGCTCACTTGCACTCGGGCAAGATACTTATACAAATATTAAAAACAGACTTAAAACTATTTTTTTATAAGTCACTCGAACTAAAACTCGACTAAAATCTAAAACCTCTTGAAAACTCGCTACCGAACCGTGCAATTTCTTGCATATCTCGCGCCTCAGTAATCGGAATAGGTTGTCTTTACTAATGGAAATATAATACAGTTATAAGTATCTTTAAACTATTTTTATTTGTATTAGCTCAGTTTAAGTTAGAGCCTCTTAAAGGAATAAACTGGGTGTTTATTCCTTTATACAAGAGAAAAGTTAAACAACAATTTTGGTGTGAAGTTTATAACTAAAAAGTTAAGCTTTTGTTTGACCCTTACCGTACCCTTTCCTGGTTAGGTTACAACAAAGTAAGCGAAATTTCCACTAGAAGATAAAGCGAGATCTATATTTACACTGCTTATTGAACAGGATTCCATAAATTTATATTTTAAATCTTGTAGAGTTTATTTGACTAACTGAAATATTTTAAGTAGTGCAGAATTCTTCTCACAAACTTATTTTCCTTGTGTAAAACAAACCTACAACCATCTTAAAACCACTGCAGTAGTAGTTGCATGCATTTCCATTGTGCCTCCACAGTTACTGATAAGTACCTAAACTGAGTGTTATCAAATTTTTTTTAATCGCAAATTACTCAATAGTTATTTTTTGAAATTAAAATTGTGCAGCATACTTGAACTTTCTCAAAATTACGGTTAATATATTATTATGTAGGTATATTAATTAATTAGCAACAGAAAACATAGACAATAATAAACTTTCAAAAAGTTCACAAATAATGTTCTTAAATTTATAAAAGTTTTCCTCTTTGTAAATTATAGCCCCATTTTTCACACTCCATAATGATAAATTTTGACCCTAAAATGATTTTATTAAAAGTTTTGTTTGGTTCTTTCGGACCATATTATATTTTCGTTCCTTACCCGTGGCCTTTACATAAAGGCGTATTATAGCGGTCATTATGAATATTTTACAGGACTATGAAGCCCTAAAAAGGAAATTTATTAATGCTATAAATAATAAATATACGACGACGAAATGGGTTATCTAATGCAAATTTTAAGAACGGATTAAAAATAAGAAGAAAATATTAAGCAATTTTAAACAATTGTCTTCTGCTATAAAGTTCATAATAGTAATATAATTTTAATAATTGAAAATTTTTCATAAAGAGAAAATCCTAGGCAGAGGTTTATTAACGGTCGTTTATCAAGCGCAACGTCTAACACGTCATAAACCCCGTTTAAAATGAAGTATTTATTATCTGTCATCGTAGTGCAGTTATATAAAAAAATATTTAACTTAAATTATCTAAAGTGATTAGAAAAAGCAACTGTATTATAAAGAGATGATTTTGAAACGTATTTATTAAAAACGAATGTATTTACATTTGAGGTTCAGTGATATATCCACGAATCGTCAATATTAACTATTTCGACTTAACATAGAATAAGGGCCCATAATCTAAATTTAATTAAATAACATCGTATGAGAATGCGAGATGAATACTGCTTTATTTAATATGCAAAGTTAGTTTTAGAATAACAACATTAACCAAATTTTGCTCCGCAACCATTCAAAGTTTCCTATTAATTTTGTTTGGCCTTTGACTTTGTCCTCGTGCTGCGTCATTTAGGGGTCTAATTTATTACAATCAATAAAACCAATGCCTTTAATGTCAAACATTTTTGATCAAACTTTTTTTTATTTTTGCCTACCAAAGGGAATTTACTCTGTTTGATGGTAAACTGTTAGTGTGCTTAATAGTGGTGAGCCCCATTCGAAAAGTCTTTGTGTTAAACTGCTAGAATAGTAGCTTCCGCAAAAAAAGTTAAGTAGGTACTTTAATCAACAAGACCATATTTTTCAACAAAATTTCAACCTAAGCAAACTAGTCCTTGTTAATAGCATGTGAAAATCGAAAGAAAATATTTGCCGAGAAAATCTTGACTTTCTTGAAGTGTAATAATTTCATTTTCATTTCCCATGAAATTGCTGAAAACCACAATTGAAATAATCGTTGGCTGTTTAATTACTTTCTGTTCAAGAAATACGCCCACACTAAGTGAGTGTAATTTCATGAACAGAAAGTAATACCGTATAAATGTTGAGTTGTTAAATAAAACGTGACTTAATTTTACTTAATATTCACTAAATCATATTTTTTGGACAGTCATCAATTCAGGAACTCTTTGATGTAAAGACAAATTCAGAGTATAATTCAATTGTATAGTAGCCCACAAAAATGACTCCACTCTGCTGCTAACAGGATGGACAGTGGACACTACCCCGTTGTCATTGCTTGCCACAAGCAACTGGCTTAAGTTTCTATTCATTGTAATTTTTATTCAAGCAAGGCATTAATAAGCAATATTCAATATTCTCACTTTTAGTAAAAACATGTGTGTAATGGGACATCCTTAATCGGCAGTTTAACTTTATTGTGCTATTAAACATAATTAAAAAAAAAATCTAATAACATTTTCTTTTATTACGTCTTTTTTGGGTTTGACAAGGAGCACGTTCGCTAGATTTGTAGGTACTTAAAATTAAGTTCACCTAACATAGCTAAGACATTCTATCACTCAGTCGTAAGCCGTACTTTTTAGATTTGAATTAGTTCATGAAATGTTTCTGTCATGCTAGTTTCAATGATACATAGCTTTCATAGCTTCACGCCTTTTTTATCACCGAAGATGTAGGCCATCCACTTTTCGCAATTTTTTTATTACATTAGGTCCCATGTAACAGCGGGCGAGCCTGTTGTCAGTTTTTATTTTATTTATAACTTCATATACAGAGTATATAGGCGGACTTAATGCCAAAGGCATTCTCTACCAGTCAACCTCACAGGGTGATGCAGAGATAAAACAAAGTAGGTGCATTTGAAGTAGCAATCAAACTGAAAACATTAATACTTGATACATATAAGTATAAGATATACATAATATATAAAGAAAGTATATAAATACATAACCCTAACAACAAATAAATATCTATCAATATATACATATATAAATAAATACTAAGCTATTGTGATGATTCTGCCAAATTTTTTGCAAGGAGCTCTCTCACCCTCATCTTGAATGTTAAACGGTTTGTGGACATCCTGATCTCGGGAGGGAGCGCATTCCATAGAAGAACAGATTGAACACGGAAAGAGGAGCCAACGAAATTGGAGTTATGTGAAGGGCATAAGAGTATTTGATTATTTGAAGAGCGAAGATTGCGATCGTGGGTCAAATGTAAATACTCAAAATAGTTCGTTAAGTATGAAGGAGTATAAGAAGACTTTAGAAATGAAAAGAGAGTAGTAAGAGTACGTAAACATCGACGGTGACGTATAGGCAACCAGTTTAGTTGTGAGCGAAATGAAGACACATGGTCATACTTGCGAAGGTTAAAAATGAATCGAATGCAGTTATTAAGATGACGATCTAGCTTATTGATAAGATCTGCATTCAGGTCAAGATAGTACACGTCACCATAGTCAATTATTGGAAGCACTAAAGTTTGTACAAGCATAACCTTGATTTTGATTGAAAGAAAATTTTTCAAGCGATAGAGAGCACGAAGAGTATTGGTGACTCGTTGGCTAACATTTGTTATTTGAGCTTGCCAGTTCAGTGTCGAGTCAATGTACAAGCCAAGGTTTTTGACCGCTGGACTCAGTGCTATTACTGAACTGTCAAATACTACTGATGGAATCGCAGAAAAATTTATTTTATTAATCATGCGTTGGCTGCCAACAATGATAGCCTGACATTTGTTGGGATTAACCATCAAGCCAAACCTATCCGACCAGGCTTTGATGGCATCTAGGTCACTGTTTATTTTGTTAACAGCCAGATGTACTCTATCAACACTCTCTTGTGCGTAAAGCTGCAAGTCATCGGCGTACAGATGATACGAGCACTGAAGGTTTAGGGTTACAAGATTTATAAATATTGAAAATAATAAAGGAGAGAGAATACCGCCTTGAGGAACGCCTGCGCTGGGATTTCGCCAGTTTGATGAAGATTCACCAAGGCGAACAGACTGCTGGCGTCCCTGAAGATAATTTGAGAACCATTCCAGTGCTTCAGTTGAGATCATAAAATAGGAAAGGACGGACAATAGGATATCGTAACCGACGGTGTTGAAGGCATTTGTAAAGTCAATTAAAACCAGAACAGTAACTTTAGTGTCCTCCATGGCCTCCCTCACATCGCCGGTCACTTTAAGGAGAGCAGAGACAGTACTGTCGCCTGGCCTGAAACCAGATTTTAGAGGACTTAAAAGGTTATGCTGGTTTACAAAGTTTGTCAACTGTTTGTGGGCACAGGCCTCCAGTACTTTGGAGAGGAATGGTAGAATGGATATGGGACGGAAATGATTGGGTTGTGTAGGATTGTGTATCTTGGGTAAGGGAATAACATAGGCTCTTCGCCACAAGGATGGAAAACTACCTGTGAGGAAAGAAAAGTTAATAATGTGGGTGATAGCAGGAAAAAGGTGTTCAAGGATGAGAACTATCATGCGGCGACTGATATTATCGCATCCGATTGCATTTGATTTAATGGATAGGATGATTTTCTTGATCTCTCCCGAAGCAACTGGAGAAAAATAAAAGGGATCTATGCTAGAGCGTGGCAAACTAGCAACGTACTCCAGAGTGTGACGCTTGGTTTGGAGATTAATCAAAGTTGTAGAAGTGAAGTGACAGTTGATATCTACTTTTAAACTTTCGCGTTGCATGATTTAATAGAACTAAATATACGGGAATTCACGCGATCATGCATTAGGTATACAGTTGATATCATCCAAACCAATCGTCTCACCCAGGTCCAAGTGATGCTGCCTGCCTATGCCTAAGATTCCAAGAAACTTCCAAATGCTGGCAGGGGACGAGGTAGTAATGTTATCGAGAATATGGCGGCGTTTTGCATTGCGAATCATCTGATTACACCGGTTCCTTGCAGTTATCAGGCATAATTCTAGACTCCGGGCTAATACTCAGAATTCTTCGACAGAAAAACCCAATATCACTTTACCCGATCCAAGGATCGAGCCCGAGCCCTCTGCGTGGTAATCCGTAGTTTCAATCAGTTTTCACAATTATATCTAAATAGTATAAAGCAAAGTCGTTTTCTTCTGTCTGTTCCGCCAGTAACTACTTTAAAAACAAGTAGGTAACTGATTTGGATATGTTTTTAATAACCGTTTTTAAAAAAATGCTGTTAAAGGTATACTAAACCATGTATGCAATAGAGAATACCTACCGGAGATTAAATAAAATGTATTATTACCTTTTGTTGCAGCCACCAGTCGAAGCTAAAACGAGTTGCTAGTTAATAAGTTGTGAATGAGTGTAAATAACCAGTGAAAGCGTCTATTAACTCTGCCTACTAATTGGTTTCCTTACAAACATTTTCCTCAACTTTGTGAAGTAACCTCAATCAGTACAGCTATTCAATTTGTCTTGAGTCGATGCCTACAGGTACAAAACTTTCAATTAGAACATCACAATGAACGTTGAATAGAAAATTTCTGAAGCCCATAAAATTTTTATATAATGTACCTTTTGACCTGGCTCCGTAGTGTAATGGTGTGGTTGCGGTGTAAGAAATTGTGTGTTAGACAAGGGACAAAGTTTGTGTGATTCATAAACATTTTCGCGAGTAGTTTTATGAGATTAGTTTTGTTAGACTCATTATTAGTTTAGTTAAAACTCCTAATAAACATAGAATATAATTTTACCTGTATGATGCCTGTACGGAATATTCCTGTAGTGCCGAAATGGTAACAAAAACGCTACCTATCTATGACGTAGAGCGTAATATAGCTGGGAAGCGTATGCACGCACTTCTATATTTTAGCAAATGTACTGTCAACAATATTGTCGATCGAATTAACGCGTGATCATAAAATACGCTTGTATAAAATTACCATGCAGCAACTTTACTACTAATCGTTTACAGATTTGTATTGTAACTGTCGTTACTATATTTGAACGAATATCTTCACTCTATAAAAGCAGTCACAAACACTCACGTCATATTGACCCAATCTAGGTCAAGTCAAATTGATCGATAAATTAAAAATCGAACTCATTAGAAATGGGTTTGGTCAGTATTCCCATAAGCAAACTTGATAACCACTCCGGAATCAATTTAATCAGCTTAAAAATCAGGGCAAAATCAATTAATTAACGATATTATTAAGTGGTTTATAAACCAGGATTCTATATAAACCAAAAAACGACACAATTAAATACAATATTTAGTTTTATACTTTTAGTCAAAATAGTCGCTACGGTTGCGATCTTTTGTAAGTCGTCCGTAGCTGGGTTTGTTCGAATTTAAATCTCGTTCTATACTATTCGAAGTTAAAAGAATAGAACAAACAAGATATACTTATACAAATTGCTGTGGTTACTGGTGCAAATTTTATTTATCCATATCCATAGTAATCTGTAGTTAGAAAGCTGTAGAAAATTTTATTATGTTTATTTTAATAAATTAGACTGCCAGAATACCAAAATGACTCTACGTTGCCTAAAAGTCAACAGTCAATCTAATAGTGGTAGGTTTCTATTCCAAAATTAAATGTCATCGTGCTAAACTGTTGTATGGTAGCTTTATTGAAAGCATGGCATCGTAAGCGTAAGCGTAGCATGATTATAGGTAGCATAGGTTTCAGCATGACTTGGCCAGATCGACCGAGGAAGTACTACCCTCTCATAGAATACTGACGTTAGAGTAGTACTTAGTACCCGTACCTACTATTGCGAGTTAAGTGAGAGCGCCGAAGGCCCAATTTTGCCCCTTTTCTCTTTCCTCACCTCCCTTCACCTACCCCATTTCCAGCCGCATTAGTGGAGGCCACCATACCAACAGTTTGAAATGATGGATTTTGTAATGGTGGCCAACACTTTCGGATTCCACTGACTGCTTACCATCAGGCAGATTGGAGTCATTTTGGTATTATGGTACTTAGTATAATTTAGATATTAAAAGAATCTTCGTAGGCGAAAAACTTTGGTGCTAATATATAAAAAAACATTAAATAGTAGTAGTGTTGTTACTCGTAACAGAATTATGTAAACGTTAAAGTGTGGCGGTGTGCCTTTTCCTAACTTATTCTCTGTTATTATAATTTCTATGGTACTTTCAAGAGTTCTATTCCACATTTTAAGATATAGGTCAGGATGTTTTCAATGTGGTAGATCGTGGCGATAACTTTGCTACTGTAAACTAAATAGTGGCAATTTAAAATATTTCTTTAACATGCTGCAAGTATTTTAACTGAAGTTCCATCTTTATAATGGAATCTAAAGTGTTACAAAATAAATAGTTCAGTACTTCATACTTATGCTGCACAATTAAATAAAACTGAGCTATTTACTTGCCCATGATCCTTCCAATTTTGACTTTGTATCATTCACATCTCGAATTTGCTCTGGGGGTCAGTCACTATGAGTTTTAAGGTGGTATCCAAAAATTCTTGATTGCACCACCCTACCATGAGGAGTGAAGTCATTTTAGTACGATAATATAAACCGAGTTTAATTATGCATAGTCAAAGTCAAAGTCAAAGTTAAAATCATTTATTCATATAGGTTAATTAAATTAACACTTATGAACGTTAAAAATTACAAAATGTCAGCCAATGAACCTACAGCCAGTTTGCAGAAGAGGTAGAGCTATGAGAAGAACTGGCAAGAAACTCAGGCCACTATTACAATTTTTGTAAGTTACAATTTCAAGTAGCATGCAGAGTAACACAGGCAATACACATAAGCTCGGTAGTTATCATTACTTCAATTACCTACTACTACTAATTAGCAAAAAAGCGGCACGACCGTATCATCATTTTTTTCTCGAAACAGTTCAAGCCATTTTCAACCACCCTATAACTTCGTTTTGGATAATAGTAGAAGCCTGAATCAGTACCTAACCAAGCAGGCATTGTTTAAACACGGTATATTTTCAATTTCATTTAATTTGAATCAGTAATATTTATAAGAATTATAACTAGTAAAAGTTTCTTAATTTGTTACTGACTGACTGGCCGATATAAATGCTACGGCACTTCTAGCAGACATAGAAGCTTCAAATTTAGAATACTATTGTATTTAGTGTACAAATCAACGCAAAACTATAATATTTAGCCATTTTGGTCCAGCTTTCTAGATTCACCAACTGCATAAATTACTTTATAATCCCATATAAACAAAATTACTTTTGCAGCTACAAAAAGAGATGAGATTTGATCAAAACAACTTGTAAAAATATATTGGTTACTCGTATGTAGGTTAATATGTAAGTAGATACAATTGTGTAAACAACATTTGTGTACCTGTGAGGTAATAGCACAGAATACAAAAAACCTACGTCACGGTAATATTATCTATAGTTACTATTACCGTGCCTACGTAATAGGCTAAGAATAGAACCAAGTACTTGTTTTTCCTCGAAATTGGATATACCATAGCTATATCGATAAACGAAATGTGGCAGTAAAAGAGGCTGATAATTAAAGGTACCTAGTGTTTCTTTATTTAATTACAAGCTAGCGGTGTAACTGATTGTCTGTGTCCTTGCCGACACCGGCTGTCACTACAATTGTATAAAAGAAATTATAGCTTTATGCTTACGACTTTGTGGCTGGATAACCCAGAAGTCTTTGTAGAGAATTAAGTAACTAAAAAGGTTATTATGAAACAGTGATATGTGAAAAAACCATAAGGGAAACCTGTACTCAATAGTGGAACAGTTAAGATAAAAAAAACTTAAAGCCGAAACAGATATCTATGTTTGTTTGTCACCTCTGTCTGTGGTACAAAAACATTACCCTCCTTGATTTCGGCAGTTGGATAAAAATATATAAGAATGACACATCGTGCGTTGTTAGGCTTTTGTAACTGATTATCATCAGACGGGCCACGCGCTTGTTTACCAGAGTAAATAAAAATAATTCATACTAGCTCAAAAAAAGCAGTACCTATTATAAAGAACTAATATGCTTAAAACTGCTTTAGGCTACGGTAATTACTCAACATTAGGAAGGCCATAATAATATGCTTGTTTATCACCGTAGTTGTATAAATTTCCGCTTACACGTCACAGGGTGGAATCTTGTTGTCATTTTCCGGCCACAATACCAAATTCCAGGCTAAGCACTTTCGACAGAAAAAGCCAAATACTACTTTACCACTCCAGACCTCTGTGTAGCAATACGTAGGTATACAATACAACTGAACCACCAAGGCAGTTGTATGATAAATTTAATTCAAATAATCGAAAATAGACTCCGAATTGTTAAAGTAAAGATTCAAACGAGTTGAAATATGTAAGTAGAGATAACGAAAGCTACATTACTTGAACAAAAAATGTCTGCTTCATAAAGTTCTTTTATCCTTATCATTGTTTGAGGCAATTGTATAGTCTTTATGTTTGTGGATATGGATATATTATGTATTTGCTGAGATGCTCACATAAAAGCTTTATTACTTGTACATTAGTAATATTTGATTTTGCTAAAGAGAAATTTTGCCTGAGAACGTTTGCTTAGCACTGGCTGGGCAGTAACAGGCTGGTATTATTATTATTCGATTATCTTCTTATAATGCTCTTAAAACTGTCTTTACTTATTCTTAATAAACAGTAGCATATAATAAAATATAAAAAAGCAGTTTATATAATAAGTAAGTAACTTTCAAGTCGAACTGAAAAGATGTCGAATAAGTACTTAAAATAAATCTATCGTGACTACACTAAAATGTAAACAATATTGTTTTTGAAAACTAATGATGTAATAAGAACTTCAAAACATGTATTAGTTTACATTTGGAATTCATAAGCCGTAAAGTTAAAACTAACAGAAAAAAATAAAAGACGTATTCGGGGTCCTCCGGGACGGGAGCCTCGGAGATCGGGGTACTCAGGCAATAACCCATAAAATATTTGTGACATTGTAAAGAAATAGTATTGTTAAACAAAACTATTTCTTTACAATGTCAACATATTTGTATTGAAATAATATAGGTATCTACCTACCTATGTGCTACTTAACACTATTTCAGAGACGCATGTTAGGGAAATTTTCGCCTTTTATGGTTCACAATTACATAAATGAAAGTAGTAGTAATCAAAGATTACAAGCTTAACAATAATAATATGTAAAACTAATAGAGATACCTACATATGACTACTGTAGGCCCGTCAAGAGTTTAGTACCCATTACTTAGTTATCAGGATGCATCACTTGCATGAGCACTCAGGCACGGTAATACCACGGTAATACTATCTATCAGTATTGTGACTCGGCCGTATTTTATAAATAAATGCCTACAGCCGCACGGTACGTAAACATGCGCTAGGGCTGCCCGCTTCCAGCACTTTAATTACATTTGCCTTCTTTGTGTTTCCATTTAGTTTTGTGATTATAAATATACTTTTTTATATAAACAAATAAAATGCTTTGTGAATTTCATAGGAAGTGTTCAATAAAAATGCGTGTTGTTTTTTGATTGGAAATTATTTTTTCTTGTATTATCCATACACACAGTACAATAAACAACTATTATTAATAATAAAATACCACGTCTTTACTTTGAATTATACAAACTAACAAAAAAAACATGCCCCGAGGTTTTAACACAAGCGTACCTTCATGAACCGCCTATAACTACCTATTTCACTCGTGTCAATCACTTTTCTTTACTTTATCCACTTTATTTATTAATCCAGACATCTTTTTTTCGGGAGATAAAAGTAAATATGTATCCATTAAAAAGATACACATTATGTACCTACTAGTAAGTAAAATTATTTTATAGTTATACCTTTCAGAGTTTTCAGGTAATCTAAAAAAAGTTATCTCTGGATGCGTTATTGACGAACTCATGCAACCAAAAACAGCATAATATATCCTACTCTTCATATTAAATATGTACTTGAACTTATTTTTAGTAAAAAAATCGCGCGCTTATTGTTAAAAAAACAACACACCGTCCGTTCGTCACTGCGGCACAGTCGCGACTGTCTACATGCCGAGCGCATGTCGAGTTCGAGGCGCGTAGACATGGCTCGCGCTTCGTCCGTTTGTATGAAGATGATTACTGTATAGATAGTATTACCGTAACTCAGGGTAATAATGATGTTTCGACATAACTCAGCTCTAGCGCTTATCTTCAAAACCTACAGTTATTCGAGTACTGTATACATACAACCTCGGCCTGTTGACTAAGATCAAAGTGTAGTATCAAAGTGTATACATACAATATTGAACCTTTCGTTCTAATATACTCATAATAATTTTTTCGAATGAGAATTTGTGAAAACAAAGAAGTAATAAGTAAGTAAGTAGGTTTTACTTTTGTCTAGATTTAACCACTAGCGTTTTATAACTATTTACGTTTTACATTATTTATCTTGTTGTCTTCAATCATAATTCTCAAGTCACACAGGTAAGTCAGAAGGTCACCGGTACCCTGCGAGCTCTGTATCGACTAAAACACTTTCTTCCGATTAAAACTAAAACAATGCTTGTGCAGACTTTAATTTTCCCGATAATCGATTATGGTGATGTGTGTTATTATGACCTGAATGCAGATCTACTCAACAAACTCGATCGTCTTCTTAATAACTGCATTCGATTCATATTTAATCTTCGCAAGTATGACCATGTGTCTACCTATCGTTTACAACTGAAATGGCTTCCAATTCGTCAGCGTCGTAGTCTTCGCGCACTCTCTACCCTGTATTCCATCCTTACATCTCCCAATACTCCCTCCTATTTAACTCCTCAGTTTCAGTATCTATGTTCTACTCATGACCGTAATCTCCGCTCTACAAATAATCTCCTTCTTCTTTGTCCTTTTCACACCACCGATTTCATTAATTCTTCTTTTCCAATACAGTCCATCCTTCTTTGGAATGCTCTGCCTCCAGAAATCAGGATGTGCACCAGTCGAATCGTGTTTAAGGCAAAAGTTAAGTCACTACTTCTAAGCAAATTAGCAGAATCATCAGAATAGTAAGATAATTATATATGTATATATTTATATATCTTTATATATAATTATAATAATATGAACTATTTATGTAAGTAATTTATATTTATATTGTGAATTTATATACGTACTGCATATTTATATTATTACACATTTTATCATTTTCTAGTCTTAACTTATAAATCCACCTCGCTTCATCTCTGCATCACCCAATAGGTTGACTGGTAGAGAATGCCTCAGGCATTAAGTCCGCCTTTATACATGTTTTGTATATGAAGTTTAAATAAATAAATAAATAATTTTGCCTTGAGCGACAAATTATAAAGTACTTTCAAGAATCTTATCACAATCTAAAGAATTTTTGCTGGCATCGATACTTTTTCCCGCCTCGCTTAAAAATACTCAGGATCGTCAATAGGTGGGAACACAATGACACGTGCTGGCAAACAATCCTAATCTTAAATTGAGCAGCAAAAGTATGAAGTACAAAACTGTTTAATTCTAGAACCCTTAAATTCCAATGTAAAAGGGTGGCACTTTGGTTCCGCACTTATCTAGGTTACTTGGCAATAAAGCATTAGCTTAGCGTCAATGTCAAAACTTTCAACATATTATTATTAATTTGGCTCCCGTCCACATTAAATAGATTGTCAACCACTTCTGGTCACTTTCCAAGATAATCTCATTTGTCAAAGAGCATTTTGAGTACCTACTGAGATTAATTTATTACAATTTAACAACAGTACTCAAAATGTTCTTTGATTAGGAGAAAAGATTAAAATTATTGCTGATAAAAGCAATGAACAATCCTGCTCGTTTAAGTAAGTGGTGTGGTAATTAAAAACAATTTGGTCACGCCAAAGTTGGTCATATGCAACATCCCGAAGTCGCCCACCGCCAGAGCTTTTAACGCTTATATCCTAGTAATCTTATAATCGTAAAGTTTGATAAATTTAATTTCTAATGAGGTTATCTAATCTCGGCATTACAATTATCCTATATTTAAAAACAGCGCTGATTTTAAGGAAACGTTCGGACGCGGGTAAAACCGCATCGCAGAAAGCTTGTGTAGGTACACTCGCTTTCCGCAACGCGGTTTTTTTTACCCACGTCTTTGCTTACTGAAAAACTAAAAAAGTTATTATTGAAGTTTTATACGTATAAAACTTCAATAATAACTGTTTTATATTTTAATTATAAATTTAAAGCGGTATCTATTGGGAGGTGGTTTATGACGAACTGTGAGTAGGATCATTATAATATATACTTAGATGTAATTTTTTTTTTTACAGTTGATATTTATTTTTGTATATGTACACAATATTAATCTTATTGTACCATTATTATTCACAAAAACCTTTCGTGTCGTTTAGAGTCTACGTAAAATAACTGATCACACGAAACACATTAATTGTTTTCCTTTTATCGACAGCGGGCAATATAATATAATGTTTATTTCTGTTCTGAACAACAATTACTTGACATGATACGTATACCTATAGATACTATTTCAAGTTTAGTCTTTGAAGATCATATTGAACTTGGTCGAGTTAACCGAGCGTAAAGGCAATTAAATTATTGTATAACGCTAAGGAATTGCTATTGTACTGGCTCACTTCAACTTAGCCTGGGTTAAACTATCTGATAACTATATAGCCTATCTCTATCTGAAATAATGGACCTTTGAAATGGTAAGAGTAAGCTAGTGGTTTTGGAGATTATTCTTTCTCTTAATCCTCCTTTCCTTGCGACGTATTCTTTTGCATTAATTTTTATTTTACGTTCTTTCTCTATCTGTTTCTGTCGCCGGCGATATTGAGGGCATTGAAAATCGTAGAGTCAGGAGTATTTGGTCGGACCGACAGCAACGGCGACGACCTTTTTCTAGCTTCTCGAGGTTGTCACTGTTGTGATTATTTTCACAGACATAAAAACTCGAAAAGTTTGTACCTACTCTGTCTTTGTAATAATCAGTAAGGATCAAATATACCTCAACTAAACTAAATTTTTATGTATATTCCCTTAGTTGCAAGCGTTTTACTTCGCCAAAGATCTTCTCACTAGTTCAAGCTGGCTGAACATTGGGTAATATAATATCGCTTGAAATGTTGCAGCTTGCTTTGACACAACATCGATGCCCAATTTCTAGTTACATAAAATCGAAACAGAATATAAAATAGAACAGAGCAGTTTCGTTTTTTTTTAATTAGTCTAGTCCAGAGCATACTCGTACCGTCTGCTGTAATCAGTATATACGAGTATGTACGACAAATGGTTGCAGTAGTTTAAAACGTTTTTAACCTCTCCTAGTTACCTAATAGAATAGATAGTACGTTTGATTGCGAAAAATGGTTATTTGACGGTTAGGTTGGCCCCTTTTTTACCGAGCCGTGCTTTTGTAAAACACCTATGATATTCTTAGTTATCCGTTATACGTATTATAATCTATTGATTTAATGTATGAACCTAAATTATTAACAAACATACGTGCAAAAGAAGTTAATAACTTAGAGGTATAAAAGCAGGTTTAAAGCAAATTGTGAAAAATAGTTTTATCTACCATAATAAGAGACAGACGCAATGGTGATAAGTAATAATTATTTTTTACGCTACATTTGTAAACAGAAAGGTATTATAAAATTAAATTTTAGCTTGCTCAACCCAAATTTAAACTTTCACAAGTATCAGCTTGCGTTTTCAAATTGCCAACACTTTGATGAATGAACGTTTGATAATATTGTCGTTAATGATAATAATATTTCAATCTCTTCAAAGGGCATTAGTAGTTAGGGAAATTTAAACTACTCGTACATATTTCTGCAGTTTAAGTAGCTGTTGCCCGCAGTTTCGGCCGCGTAAATGTCGGTTATATCTCATTTTCCATACAAACTTTCATCCCCTATTTCAATTCAATCAAGCCATTTTTTCGCGATAAACGATATACATATGTTGTTCTCCAAGATCTATTCTATCTCTATACCAAATTTCATCAAAATCGGTTTAGTGGTTTAGGCGTGAAAGCGTAAGATACCGACAGACAGACAGACAGAGTTACTTTCGCATTTATATTATTACTTACTCCGGTTATATAAAGTGTCAGCAGTATTCAACTACAAATATGAAAACATCTAAATATAGAGTTCTAATCGTTTCAACTTTTAGTGTTTAGGTAGGTACCTAGTCAGTTTTTGTTTTTATTTCATTGTCTGATCTAGGGGCACGGTAGTGACCCGCCACGACGACGAGCCAAGTAAAGTCGGGCTCTATCTAAATACTTTTTCTCGAAGTGTTTTTAGTGGGATTATATATTCTCTAAACGTAAGTATTAGAAGACATTCCTATCACGCTTTAGGTCCAACAATGTTTAAATAGTCAAAGTGGGTACGTATCAAGCCTTACTTGAAACTTCATCTGACAAAAACGTTGTAGCTACTTGAATGTCTACCAAGGTTCAAGGTTACATAACTTGCTAAACTCCAGCCTTTCGTCTAGTATCCCTTTTTCTAGTAAAACTTTCGCAACTATAGTTACAAAAAATCGTACACAAATAGTAGATCCGCCAGTAGTAAGCATCATATCAAAAATATAATTGCGCATCAATGTATGTAGATTAGATACCGCCACAGTGGGATACCTAATATTCTACCGATAAGTGAACAAATTATACATTACTATAATTAATTTTCTGTAGGTACCTATTGTACAAAAGCAAACACTACAATAAGCTTTTATTAGTGTGAAACTAAAGCACAAATGTCTCAATGAGACACAGAACGTGTATATGATATTGTAGTAGGTTATAAGGTGTAAAGGGTAAAACGGGTTAAACTGCTAGTCAATTATAATTCCCAACACGTGAAGGAAACATATATACATAGTTAAATGTTATAAAAAATACAAAAGGAAAATAAGGTCCCAAAGGTATACTTCGTAAATAAATTATGTGGCAAACGCATGCAACCGACCGTTTCATTCATTACTCTATGGAGCGACTGTGAGATACTCTCGGGGTATACATGACGTAAGAATGATATTGCAAAAATATATTTTCATTACGAATAACATACCTACTATCACTCTGTTTACCCTGAAAGGATAGGCAGAAGGGTCTATTACAGTTTTGCTAGTTATTTTGAATCTAATTTTAGAGGGATCGAGCCATTTACCGGGTAGGTAAAGAAATTGAAATTTTGAAAATGACTGAAAAATGTGTTAAACATAATAAAATATAGCTTAATTACCCTTCTAATTTGTTAAAGATAAAATATTTTTTTAAATCGGTAACGTGGATCTTGAGTTAAATGCCAACATAAAAAACAAAAAACAAACATACAAAAAATGAAATCTTTTCTTTTTATAATATTAGTTTATACTAGCTGACGCGGCGAACTTCGTTACGCCTAAAAGTCGATCAACATTACTTTATTGTTCTAAAATAAAAGAATTTTCTTCAATAAACGTAGCCTAAGTTACTTCTTATTACATCAGCTACCTGCCAATAAAAGTCCCGTCAAAATCGATCCAGCCATTTCAGAGATTAGCCGGAACAAACAGATAGACAGACAGACATCATTAAGTATATTGATTATTATTATAGTAATTATATTGACTATTATTGTAATTATGTTGACTATTGTAGTAAAAGTTTAATGTGAAGTGGATGCATATCATGATCATTATGAGTTCGTAAGGCATAATACATTTTATTATGGTTCTTTGACCACCCATGCCCTGCATTGTCATGCTCACTAAAATGTCATTGCTTGTGGTGTC
The DNA here is from genome assembly GCA_963082885.1 of Parascotia fuliginaria. Taxonomy (NCBI): domain Eukaryota; kingdom Metazoa; phylum Arthropoda; class Insecta; order Lepidoptera; family Erebidae; genus Parascotia; species Parascotia fuliginaria. Next base: position 9,058,689 of record OY720174.1, on the reverse strand, counting down.
GTATTGGCCGGGTCATCACCTTCCCTCTAACATGGCGAAAGTGATGATGGCTGGCCCGTGCATCATGCTCGTGAACGGGTGCTACTTGGGATGACTGGTCAATCTTGGCATGGCATACATTTAACATTAACATTGGCATTATTTAATATTCAATCCAGTATTACCATGTCGTGCAATGTGACCAGGAGGTGCAATTACCAGTTTAACTAAAATACGTAGTGAAATTACCATACTAGATGCAACTAAATAATTGAAATCCTCTCTTTTCTTTCTTTAATCTAAGTAATTATATTAATTGGTTAATTTGTAATAATTACTTTGTATGGTTCTTTGGTTGCGTTGAATGTTTAAATTGTAACTCATACAAATAACTGTAATTATCTGGAGATTGAATAGAGTGGCGTGAGTTTCTTGCCAGTTCTTCTCACAGCTCTACCTCGTCAGCGAACTGGCTGTAGGTCAATTAGCTGACTTCAAGTCATGTAATGTTGACTTTTCATGAGCATCATACTTTATGATCAAAACTAGCTTTTGCCCGCGACTTCGTCCGCGTAGAAGTCGAAAATGACTCTAATAGGTTTTTTAATTGTTTTACTACGATATTATTTTTTGTTAAAAACATATAAATTATTATGTTTGACCCTTTGAATACATATTACATAACAATCTCTACTATACTGTTGAGATTTAAAGGTTAAATATCGCTATAATAATCCGCTCTTAGCACAGTAGGACCACGGGTACATAGTGGTATACCCTAGTGCCACCAAACAAATTACCTGTAGAACAAATTGGTAGGACCACGGCCCAATATACGGTCCAAAATACCCAATTTGGGTATTTTGTTTTTCCGTCGGGCGCTACAATTACCAGACTACTCTGTGCGCTTACTTTGAGCATGCCACATTAAACGGGCAGTGTGAGAAGCAGCTTTCTCTCAAGTCTTCGCCCGCTACCTTATGAGTTTGACCTTGAGGTTTGTTTATGGTCATTGCGAAGCAGACTTTGATAGGACACTGCACTCTCTTGAATTCGAAAGGGTATTTGATGGTGTTAGAGAAATCCTATGAATATCCACAGATTCTCCTGAAGAACAACCGGTCAGTATAGTTGCCTCGATTATCTACATTTGTTTTCACTTCCAATCTGGTTCCATTACATAATTTTGGTGGATTTATTTATATTGCGCAGCAACATACCTAATAAGCGCGCCGTTGGTACCTGCCTAACAAACACTGTAGATAAGTATTTAAGTATGTATATCCGCATTTCTAGAACCCATAACACAATCTATAATATATGGTTACTTTGGGTCTAGATGGCGTTGTGTGTAGTTGGTTGATATAATCATATTATATTAGTAATATAATACTGTTACTTATCATATAGCGTGAATAGGCAGCACCACCTAAAATAGGCAGGTAAAAAAATAGGCAGCACCACCTTTTGACCCAGCTGATCAGCACCAACGTCTTGTGTCCCTATCGCACCTTGCAAGTCTATTAAAACTGTTCGCTCCAAGCTGCGCCTGATTGTTCCTAATATAACAAACTCGATCCGTCTCCGTCTCAATTTCTTTTCGCAAACACGTCGACTAAAAACTGGCTAAACAACAAATGAAAATATAGCAGATGATATTATAAGTAACGGTAAGAATAAAACATGTGGCAGATACCATTTTTGAAGTGGTCGTTTGGTCTTATGATCGCAATGACGTGTAGGAATGAAGCCTCGTCATGGCAAAACAAAAGTGGATACTGTAATGCATCATATGAGTGATGCATTTCACTTATTCGATGCAATGATTGTGCTATCATAACTCTCAATTACAATATCCCGTTTAAAAAAAATGCTGTCCAACAATAACTACTGCAACATAATTTGACGTAAGCTGTTTGAGTTGTCAAACATGACGTGTATCAGGTGACAAAATATTTTTTTTAATCAAAAGCACTAAGGAGTATTAATATCAACTTCAAAGAAAATCATCCCCAAAATAACTTTGTACCCCTTTTTAAGCCCGTTAGGAGATGAATTTCAATTAAATACGAAACACACCTATTAATTCTATTAAAGAATGTATTATGCAAAATTTGAAATAGATTGCACCAAGGAATCACATTGTCCCATACAAACTTTGCCTCACCTTAGAGGTCAAATTTCGGAAAATCCTTGCTCGGATGCCTACGTCATACAATGAACACATCCTCCAAGTTTAAGTTGTCTACGATCAGTGGTTTAGGCTGTGCGATGATCCGTCAGTCAGTTATTCAGGACACAGCATTTTTTAATATAGATGAATGGTCTCGAGACACTACTAAGTAAAATTTTGACCAATTACACTGAATCATAATTTATTTCCATCGTGTAATCTCGGTTTATCTGCATAGCATATTACTTGAATAAATCGTTCTGTATATTGTATAGCCAGCAAACATTACACGGTAGTAGATCTTTTAGCATATACGGGACGGATTGATTCACCATTCACAGCTGATCTACGTGTTTTACGATTATAACTACCCTATTGTTTAATAATGAGATAATTAAAAGTGTTTTACAAATGCATCTGTTTCACAAAGTTGAAAGAATACAGAGTAAGTAGTTTGTCTTAGATTTTCTGAACATTCCGTCATGGTGTCAGGGTTGTAGTACATCCTTTGTTCACCTTCAAGATGTACTTACGTATATCCAGATGTACTTATTATCAGTAATATGGTCCCTAATTAATATGGTCTACCATATTGATGAGAGTTCAACTTAAATTGGACATATTTATGTCTCGAAAACTATACATTACCTATTTTAAAATGTTGTGCTTAAATTCATATAAACGCATCATTATATAAATCTAATAGTAGTTTTACAAACTAAATTTAATAAAAATTTCACCGCATTAACTAAATCGCATTCATAACTTTCTGAATATAGATTAAATTGACCTAACTTTTTTGTTTATGAACCAATTTTAATCAAACAAACATTAAATGTTACACGAAGCTAGCTTCGATACATAAGTGCAAACCGCCATCGAACTGCACCGGCGCGCGCCGGCGCGGTCGCTACGCGCCTCGTATATACATAACACTTTTATTTTCAAAAATTTCTAGTAATTATGGGCGGATTTTAATTTTTTTTTTTTATCCTATAGGTGTTTCTGTCCGCTATGTATAGTGTATAGTCACTTGCAGATATTCACTGTGTAACACATATTAATAAATAATTTTGTGACATTTTTAAGGATATCCGGGATACCCGGCTTTTTTCCGGGACAAAAGGTAACCTATAACCTGGCCAGGAGTATGACCTATAAATGTAGCGAGTTTGATAAAAATCCGTTCAGTGGTTTTTGATTCATGCCTGCACATACAGACAGACAGACAGACAGACAGACAAAAATTTTCTAAATTACATTTTTGGCATCAGTATCGAATAAATATTACCCCCCAATAGTATTTTTTTAAATATATTCAATGTACAGATTTTATCTCGCTAGAGTTTTATTATAAGTATAGATATAGATGAAATAATTACTTTGACTTTGACTATGACAGACAAAAATTGAAATAAAAAAAAATATTTTGGTGTATATATATAGTCATATACATGTAGTAAAAAACGGTTATTTCAATATTACAAACAGACACTCCAATTTTATGTATTGATTTATAAAATAAACTGTACTGATTTCGTCACGTATCCGATTGTTGTATTTAACTTTTAATTGTGATTTAATCTTGTTTTTTAATTTGGAAAATTTAAATATTCATCGTCAGCCTGAAAATGTTCGCTGGACATATTCCTTCTTCAAAGAGAGTGCGAAGCGGGAAATGGTTTTTTTGCATTGACACCCCGTTTGGCGTGATGTTTTTAGTACGCAAATAATGTATCTGCCCGTTACCTGTTTCCTTTAATATTTTATTCATGGCTCTGCCACTCGTACTTATCTCATTTATGTACAACGGAAAAACATTTTAGATTTATAATGTAAATAAGTAGTACGTAGGTAACAAACATTAACATTTTAACATTTTATTTATTTATTGCACATAGAAAATACGTACGAAATAAGATAAACCTACTTAAATATAATTTATGTACAAATGTGAGCTTAAGTCAGATCTGAGTTCTCTAACAGCAAACCAATGCTTTCGAAATAAAGCTTAATCAATATTTACATAGTGCTTAAATTTGATAGAGTGCTTATTTCATGCAGTGTACTTCTAAGCGATGTGCGTGAATTTAGGTGATAATTAACGTGGTTTAATAAATGCGAGTAACTTTGCCCAGTCCTTGGATTACTTAGCAGTAATTACTTTATTACTTGTTTGTTACGTTATTTTAATTCACTCAGCGACATTATGATAGTAGAACGTGGGTAGCATACTCTAAACCAAAGTTATTTGACTGATTCATTGGAGCAGTGGGAGTGAGTTTCTCTAGTGTGGTTGCTTCTATTACTATATGCAAATAAGACCCTATTTAATTAGACACGTAGCGCTAGGTCACGTTTAAGTTATTGTGACAACTTTTAAGACAATATGGTTTCAAGTTTATTTATGTATAAAACTATCTAGATATATAATTATGTTATGTATATATTATCAAAAACTAGCTTTCCGCGGCGCGGTTTCACCCGCTTCTTTGCTTACTGCTCTGTTCCCATCGCCAGTAGTGTAATGATGGCTTCCTCAAGAACTGGGCTATCATACGCAAAAAGAATAATTCAAATCCGAATGGTAGTTCCAGAGATTAACGAGTTTAAACAAAACAAACAAACTGCCGCTTTATATAATAGTATATATTCGACACAATCTGGAGAACAAATTTGTACTCCAAGTAAAGTACAAACATTGTTCTAAATATTATAATCGTAACTCGCATGCTTTGTCTATTGCCAAACGCTGAATTATTTATAGACTTTGCTAAGTTTCTCTAACCTTATTCATATAAGCTATGCCTCTAAAATCTACTAAATGATGAAAATTATAGGGTCATTTTGTAATATGAACATTTAGTTACCTAATTACTCTAAAAGGGTTGCGAAGAGACTTCATGATACGCGCACTTAGCAAAATGACCTAGACAAGTAAAGGGCAGAGATTAGGCGCGTCTAACATTATGTAAGTATAGACGGTGTTAATTTAGATAATAATGATAATATATAGACGCGCCTAGGTAATTAATACTCATACAAATCTTTAGACTAGCGACGAAATAGTAGATTAGTAGCCAAGGGCTGTAAGGCATCAATTGCAGCCCGAATATTTAGGCACACGAGCGCAGCGAGGGCGCCTATAGTTCGAGGGTGCAATTGATGCTTACACCAGAGCCTACTACTCTGCTTTACATCTCGATTGTGAGGAGTGTGAAGTAGAAAAAACCGGCATTACAAGAACAAAAGTTTTCTATTCCCGCCTTTTTCATCTTTTTTTTTGAATTTTTTTTTTCAAGACCCAAATTGATCTTCGCCGTTCGATATTTAAAATTGATGACTATTATACTCATACGAAGACAAGGCTGAATAGCGAAGCGACCTCTTTTGTCATTGGGCTGAATGCATGATGTCTATTGCAAGTATGATGGTTAGATGTACGCAAACTTTTTGAAAGAGTGAAGTTTTCTAGCTACATTATTACCCTAGAGCGCTAATTGGTCACCTACAAGCCCCATTTGGGGGTAATAAGGACCTACTTACCGAATAAGAGAGATGTAAATCTACATTTAATGCGGTCCACACCCACACTAAAAAATATCGCAGGCTCAACTCCAATTGTATCCCACGTGATTACCTCGATAACTTGGTTGCCAGATGTATATTTGTTAATATTTACAGGTATTGAAAAGCTGAAGATGATTAAGGTAGGTACCCGACAGTCGCGTAAGTATGTAGGTACCTAAATACCTACTACTACAATAAAAGTTGTGTGCAATATGTTAGTATTTTTGGAAACTTTACGATATATGCGATTGTGGAAATAAATTTAAATGTTCCGAATGCATTTATAAATACCAACCTTACAATCAAAATGGGGAAGCAACACACATAATAGTTAGTCGGTGGATTTCTTCTTTGTTACTGTCTGTTCCTCGATGCACTAAGTCAACGCAGTTAGAAATTGAACTGACTAATTAAGATAAACAATGCTGTTACCTTTAGCATTGTTTCTCTAACAAACACACAAAAGTTGTTTGCTTTTAGGAATAATAATCAGTATGTACTTATTGCAAGTGGATAGTAAGTAGGTACCTAGATACATTTTAATATTCATATTATTATTATTAGTAGATATTAGTTAATAGTCACTTAGATTGTAAGATCGGCAAAATTAAGCTCAGGAGGCTTACCACCAACTATTAACAAACCACTCAAGTTCTATTCAGTTCAGTATAGGCTCTGAAAATGAATCGCTTACATTCGTACCATCATCTTAACTAAGCTGACACGCATTTGATTCGCTCGAATGAATGAAAATTGTCGCTGATCTGCTAATCTGGCCTTGAGAAACGAAAGAGATGGCGCTACGTAGAATTGCCATAGGAGCGTCTCGCTTACAAGTAAGCTTGAAGTGCGTTCAGAAACTACTTTAAAGTTTTTTCGTTACTAATCGGTTTTTATAAAGATATTTTAATTAACAAAATATGATTTCAATCTAATTATAAACAATGTTAAACAAGTATTTTGTAAATTTTTTGGTAGAAAAACAGATTGGTAATACATTTTATCGATAGTTTCTATTTTTATTTACAAAGATTTGACAAAATGCGTTTGAAACACATTGATGAACGTACCTGCCTGTCGCCACTGACAGTAGTGATAGTACTCTTGTGTTGCGTGTGTGAAAACCGCGGTAGATACAAAATCAAATAAATTCAAATACTTAGTTGAACTTTTATAAAACAATGTCATCGTAAGTATTTAAAATTGAAGTATTACTTATCAAAACCTAGTAATTTGTGTTGTTATTGTGTTCATTTATAATTTGTTCACATCCCACGCCTTCATAATCTCAAACTTAAGACTCGAGGAATGTGGCTATTGAAGTGTTCTCAAGTGGCTGTTTTTTTTATTATGTATTTACTTTCTTTTAGTTTGGGACCTCGTCGCAGAGTTAGTTATAGCCAGTTGGAAGCACTTTGGGAGGCGTTAAGTCAAAACCGATCTCTTGCAACTGGCTACAACAAAACATCTCAAGCACGAGAGTTATTGCGGCAAATGTGGGAGACGGTGGCACTAAATTTAAATTCTTTTGGCGATGGTGCCACTAAAGATTGGAAGGGTTGGAGCAAGGTTAGTGAAGAAGCTGTTTCGAATATAAAACGTTCTAAAGTCATAATGATGTTTCATAGGTATATAGGTGCTATTAAAATTAAAGAGAATGTGCGCCACATGTATCCTGTGAGGCATAGCAGTTTAAATACAATACTTACACACAAACACACACTGCACATTATTTCAATAAGACTGCAACCTCTGACCATGTTTCTATTTATTACAATAAATTTTTCCTTTATAATATTAGTACCTATAGTTTTGAGATAAATCTAAAACTAAACCATTGTACCTTCTAATTAAATTTCAGTACTGGAACGACTATAAGTCGAAGCTAAAATCCAGAGTGGCTTCGATAAGAGCATCACAGCAACGCACTGGTGGTGGGCCATCAAATGAGTACCCATTAACAGATATCGAAAACAAATTCCTACAAATTGTAGGAAAGGATTTTGGTACTGGTATTCCGGATGCCAGGGTTGAACCATTTGATGATGTGAGTGTCATTTATTTAATTCAGTAGCAGTTAATGTAAATGGCCCAGTATAATTTAATTTTAGCATATTTCACATGACAAACAGATCCCCATATAAAATTTGCCTTGTGGAAACTTATTTCAATTCTATAAATTCATCCCTTAAAAGATTTGGAATTAATTTAATAGATGACAAAATTATATACTGTAACAAACACACTTAGTGTTGGGGATAAAATGTTTATAAACCAATGGATGAAAACCACTTTTACTTTCGAATAGGTAATCGAAGAAGAGCCTATATTACAATAACTTTTCTAGTGATATAAAAATCGTTTTTTAATATGACAGGCACCATCACCACCACCACCACCATCAGACCACCAAAGCCAGCAGGGGTCTGAAAGTGTGTTAACACAGTGGCCACACTCAGCACTGCTGCCTGAAGGTGAAGAAGAGCAGCAGCAGCCACCAGCCACACCTCCACCTGCGTCACCTGCTGTTCTGCTACCAGTGACGCCGCGTCGTTCACCTCGTCTCATGGCGCGTCGTGACAGCCCCGCAGCCATCGCTGGGCCCTCCACGCGAGCGCCGCCTCCTCGATACACCCCTCGCGTTCTACAAGTAGGAACGCCGCCTCCTCGACAACAGTCGACGCCGAGACCCGCACTAACACGCCAGAGGCAGAGACGAGGTGAACCGCCGATGACGCAACAGGCGGCACGAAGAGCGCTGGTAGCAGACTCCCTTGACAGAACTGCATTGTCAAGGGAGAAATTAAAATTACTCCAAGATTTGATCACAGAATTGAGGGAAATTAAAAATATACTTTCACGGTAAGTGTTTAATGCTTATAATTATGACAATTATCTTCAATGACATTCGAATTAATTTTCAATTTTCTTTTTGTATTTTTTAATTTCAAAAACCAAAATCTATGTTTACAAGAATGTTTACAAGTACAACAATATTAGTATACACAAATATAACAAGAAACTTGTGCCAGATTTATTTCAAATAATATAATTTTACAATATAATATTAGACTTTAAAGACTTCTTATTTAAAATAATTTAAAAAATATATTTAATAGCATACAAAATTAATGTATTTTATCTAAAAGGAGTAACAAACAAAGAACATTATTAACTATCGATGTTTCATTTTAGGGTGCCCTTGCCTGCCACAGACGTAGAATAAGGTCCTGCCTTGTAGCCTGTCCCAGTTGCAAGTCAGGATTATTATCACCGCCAGGGTTATATACTTCTTGGCCTGACTGCATTTGAGCTTCTTGTTGAAGTTCGGCATCACTCAGTTCTGGAACTAATGTGTTTGCCTTATTGCAAATATTGTGAAGAATTACACAAGCATTCACAATTGAGGCAGCCACTTTAGGAGTGTAGTGCAAAGCTCGATGAACCAGAAGACAGCGAAAACGTGCCTTTAGGAGCCCAATAGTCCTCTCAACAATGTTCCTAGTCCGAACATGCATTTCCGTATAGTGAGCCTCAGGAGTATTTGGCAATGCATTGACAATAGGCGTCATCATGTACCGCCTTAATGGATACCCAGAATCACCTGAAATATTTAGAAGAATAGGTAATTAATTATTATAGAATTTTATTTAAAAAATTAAAATATACACTGATTATTACAAAGAATAGTAATTTATATTAAAAAATATTTAGTATGTAAATTAAATGCTTACCAAGTAACCACACAGATTCATTTAGATTTTGTAGATGATTTTTAATTGGGTGATAATTCCATATAAAACTATCATGAGTAGCTCCACCATTACTAGCGTCCACACTAATAATCTGCATATTGGTATCACAAATCTGCAATAAAATTGATATTAACAAAATTGTTAATATACTAATACTAATTTTATAACATATTTATGTATTCAAAACCACAGGACAATAAACTTTAATTATTGATGGTGGATTGATGAGTTAAAGAAACTTACCAATTGAACATTTAGGGAATGATAGTGTTTTCTACAGTAATATCTTTCTTCATGTTGCGAAGGTCTGATTATAGCAACTTGAGTACAATCGATACATCCTATCACCCCAGGCATGTTAAATTTCTTGTAGAACCTTAAAAATATTCAAAATATTAGTTTAAGTTGATATATGGATGTTTGTAAGTATTAGTTTATGTATATTTGTTAAAAATAAATTGTATGATATTGCACTAATATTATTTTAATTTATCTTAAAGTATATAAAGTACAAAGGATGGTCAAATCTAAACATGACTTACTCTGCTCTAATGAAGGACCTTTCTTGTTGACTTTTAGGAAAAACAACATACTTTTTTCTCATTGCAGGTGAATTTAGACATGCTGTCACCTGTGATATAGCTGATGATACAGTTTGTTGAGCCATAGAATGTGCACTGATACTACCAATGGGTCTCTGATAGGATCCATTGGCATAAAATGACAATGCACATAAAACCTGAAATAGGCATAATATACTTATAGTTTTAAATGGGCAGAACATAAAACAACATGCAAGTTACTGAGTATAACTGCTGACTCTACCTTTGTCTCCACAGACAGATCACTAGACCGCCTCGCGTCCTTCATCATTGGTCTTATTTCCTCGCAAAGCTCTTGCGCCAATGGTTTGGACAGGCGATATTGCCAAATGAACTCTCGGTCTTCCAGTTCAAAGGCATCCGCCTGTACTCTCAGCGACATACGCTGACGTTTTCGCCTTATATTCGACTCGCTGTAGTCGTTCTCTAAAAACTCAAATTTAACCCAATCATCCGACATCTAAAAAGTACGATATAAATATAAAAGAATGATAAGAAAATAAAAACACTTTAATACAATGAAGCTTATAAAACATCACTAGATACTTACGATAATGGTTTATTTACGATTTATTATAATCAATTTTAATCAAAGCCAACACAATAAAACAAATCACTTCTACTTATTAAGTTTAGGTTGAAAGATAGCAACTTTTTTTGAATCGTTCTAAATGACAGCTAGGCGGATCAGTTTAGGTCGACAAAGCACATGGTGGTACCAAATTGCCTACAAATTGAGTGAATGAAGTCGAGTCAGCGATCCAACTTAAAAGTGAATCGCTGTCAAAAAATGACACTCAAACTGAGACGTATACGAGATGTGGTGGTACGAATTAGCGATTCTATTCAGTTTAGGTCCTAAAGTGAATCGCATTAAGAGATAGTGGTAAGCCTCCTGTTATTACAAATTAGTTTATCTAAGACAGAGTGACTTACAAGTACGTGACAAACAAATAGAGAAGTATGTTGCTTACACGCGATAATACGCGCTTTAAGTACGTGACAAATGTATGTGACAAGTGATGTAATAAAACGAATCATTATAATATTAGAGCTGAAAGACGTCCAGTACTACATAGGTCTCCCAATTTTCGCAGCATATTTTTTGCATCCTGGGATTTTTCTCCAATTACTTCCTTCATAACTTTCTTGTCAGAAATATTATTAGCGTCGAGGCTTCAAATATAATCAGTAATCACAAACTTACCATCACGAGATCAATGCGATAGTCGTCGTGACAGATATAGGTTACGTCATATTAATATAGACTTATTTCATACTCGGTAGTAGCAAAAATAAAAAGAGAGTAGGTGTTACTTAAAATATATAACTTCGTTTTCTTTTTGAGATGGTTTTACTTTATTTACTTACTTACTACTTCGTCTATTGACAGCTAAAGGAGAGATTTAGCATATTCAAAACATTTTGTACGTTTCTTGGTATCTTCTTTGTTGCGTCAGGCATAGCAAGAGATAGGGTGATTTCGTGGTGTGGTGTAGAGAAAACATTCATTTTCAATAACACTTTATAATAAAAAGAAGACTTCGTTATTATAATAAATTCAATTACAGTCTGAAAGTAACCTAATTTTTTTACTAAGTTTCAAGGTTTACAGGATGTTAATTCGCCTAATTTTTGATATATTGTTCCAGGCAAATAAAAGATTTAGAAAAAGATAAAAGACTGTAAATGTAAAACTATAAATAATTACAAGAATGATTATCATAATTTGCTAATCTGTCGCGGTTATTAGAGGTGACTGACACTAATGCCTTCTCTAGGTAAGAAGGCATTAGTATCAATCGGTAGTAGAGAATACTTAGTAGTAGAGAGAAGGTCTCTTCAATAGGATTACAAATTGGTTGGTATAACTAATATATATTATTATTAAAAAAAAACTCATAAAAAAATCGGCATTCACGCGGCCGGAGCTGCGGGCAACAGCTAGTCTATTATAGTAATATCGTTTTCATGAGTGTTCTTCTCCAAATGAACAGTGTGTACGTACTTTGTGTAAATAAAACAAATACCTATCTCTCTGTATCTTTTAAATATAAAAGCATGATCGAATGTATTGTGGTTGTCCTGTAATAGTCATTCCCAGAAATTAGTATTCAACAAAGACGTGGGTGGGAGTCGGCCTATCTGTCACAATTAAACATAAACAAATTACGAAAAATAAGAAATAGCGTAATATTTTGTCCCAATTATTCGGGGTCCTGGTAAATATCCTTGTGATGTCTGATTTATCGAACCTTCGCAGCAGAAATTAAAGCTGAACAGTAGCGGATAAAGGGTAATTGGGCGACTGGGACCACAAGGAACTGGAACCGCGGTCCTTGTCGCCTAATAACATTTTTGAATGTGTCGACTGGGACCACCAACCATGTGACGTAAAATGTACCGTCGCCAGAAAAACTGGTGCAAAATTAATCTTTAAAGTAAGTACTTATAATTAGTAACAGTTAAATACGTACGTACCAGTTTAAGTAAGTACATATAAAAATACCAAAATTACGCAAAACGCATCGCAATTACGAAAATATAGAGCGCCCGCGCGAATTTTATGGTCATGGGGTCTTTTGTTTTAGAACAGGTAGTTGAATCGTCTGATAACTCGACCAATCACTGTTCAGAAGCTTATCAGAGAAGTATGAATATCCAGAGGGTCATTAGTATTTGCGATACTTGAATCATAGTTTGCGACGTGAGTAAAAACACAATATTATTATGTATTGTATTTCAATTTAATTTATTCGTAATCTTTAAGCTTTAATTTCAAACACTTACTTAATTTATTGCAGATAACATCTGCAATACATTAAGTAAGTGTTTGAAATTTATTCTTCTCATAGTTTAAAAGATATTTTGAGTTAATTATATATTATATTATAATTATGTATATGCAAATCTAATTCAAACGATATTTGTTTAAATAGTTTAATTTCTTGTTATTATTATATTGATCAGTAAATATGATATATTACGTGCGGCACCTTCTGCTCTGGCTTCTGGCTCTGGCTTCTGTCGAATAGGCCCAGATCCACAGAGCGCTTATTGGCTTTACTTTGATGATAAAATTTACTTTAAACCAAAAATATTATGTTTTATAATAGAATATGCCTAGCAGGCTATAGGCTCACATCCACAGATTTTTAAAGTAAAGTCCAAGTGCGGTCTGTGAATCTGGCCTTAGTCCCGGTCTCGCTCTATGCGATACTTAATATGATGAATGATACGAAAATATAAATAATTTTCGAATGCTTTTGCTGCTGACTGTACAAGGCTTGAATTTAAACAATAAATTTTTTAATCATTTTTTTAAGTGGTGCCAGTAACGCAAAGAATATCAATAAGAATATTCAATTGGGTAACTGAGACCGCGGTCCTACTTTTAGAACGGGTCTAGTTGCCTCCTTACCCGGATAAATACCGGATAACGGGTTACGTATTATGTGTATTATGATAAATGCTAAGGAAGCGTGTGGGGTGTGAGATAAGGGTGTTATGTACACACGTTTTGAGGTCTTCTCATTTTGGAACGACCATGGCTTCACTGACCTACTTTTTAAACATGAAGGATTTAGGATTGAAATTGGTTGTTTGGTAAGCAATCTAATGAGTTAGGTGGAACCTTATAAGCACTAATGACTTTGAAATTTTGTAGCTTACGTAATTTTAATATTTTATAGACAATAACTTAAACAACCTACTTTACATATACAAAAACTGCGAACAATAAAATTTATAAACAGATCAGAATGAGCGTAGCTTGAATGAGAGACGGATTTCAGTATGATATAAAACGTGTTAGGTAATTTGTCCATCCGATCCCACGTTTATGAAAAGGGTCCGTAACTATTGGTCCCCACGGAGTGCTCAACATTGTACCGAGAAACTTCACTGTCAATATGTACGCTTCTAAAATGATTGAACTACTCTGCAAAATGTAAATGATGAACGTTGTCAGAAGCGTGTGGTAAAATGTACGTAAACTTAAAGTGACACGATACTTGCGATAAAAACATAGCAAACAACAAAATATATAAAAACATCAATATTTTTAAGATTGATAAGTATATAGCTTTTACTTAAAAAAATTTATCTATCATAGATAATTACATTGGACATTTCAGAATATGAATACTTTAAATCTTACTCTACAGTGAAAGTAGGACAAGAGACATTGCAGATATAACTAGTTATAGACCTATATCTTTAGCCACAGTGACAGCTAAGGTACTTGACAGTGTGCTTGACTCACATCTTGCGAGACATATAAAATTACACGACGCGCAGTTTGAATTTAGGCAAGATTTGTCACTGAATTTGCTATATTCACTTTAAAGCACACCGTCAAATATTACACTGGATCGCAAAACACCAGTCTATGCTTGTTTCCTGGACCTCTCTAAGGCATTCGACTTGGTATGTTATGAGAAACTATTGGAAAAACTTCAGGAACAAGGCGTCACTACAGAAGTAATAAACCTTTTAGCATACTGGTATGACAAACAAGTCAATTACATTAAATGGGGTGATGTTCTCACTGACCCGTATAAACTACATTGTGGAGTGAGGCAGGGTGGTCTACCCTTACCTAGACTATTTAATTTATACATTAATGCCCTGATTGAGGAGCTCAGCAGCACTCATATAGGTTGTCACATTGATGACGTATGCGTCAACAACATTAGCTACGCTGATGACATGGTGTTGTTGAGCCCTTCAATCAGTGGTCTTAGACGTTTAATTGTTATTTGTGAGAGATATGCTACTGAACATGGTCTCCAGTATAACTCTGTCAAGAGTGAGCTGCTAGTGTTTAGGGGTAAGAACAAAAGTCCTTCTTGCGTTCCCTCCGTAATACTTGGGGGTTCGCCTTTGAGTAGAGTTAGTCAATTTAAGACACATTGTCACCGAGGAGCTCAGAGACGAATGTGATATTCAGAGGGCATTGGCGGTCAGGGGAAATATGTTGGCTCGCAGGTTTTCTAAATGTACTATACCTGTTAAAGTCACACTATTTAAAGCTTTTTGCCAAACCTTTTACACCAGCAGCCTATGGGCAAACTTTACCCAGAAACTATATAACGCCCTACGTGTACAATACAACAGGTTTAGAGTGCTGTTGGGGCTGCCCCGCTACTGTAGTGCGTTAGGTATGTTCTCTCAGGCACACACAGATGATTTCTTTGCACTTATGCGTAAGAAAATAGCCTCCCTGGTGCACAGGCTGTGGGGTAGCACCAACAGTATACTAAACATGTTGGCAGAAAGGATAGATGGTGCGGTGATTGATAGATTCACTGAGCTGCATATCCTTAGAACACCTGGGTGAGTCTGTCAATTGTCGCCACCTCTCATTTTGGACTCGCTATATTTATATTCAATTGAACCTACTATATTAAGTATCTATGTGTATAATTTTATGTCTTAAATGTGTATGTATGGATTTCTTTATCTGAAAATACACGATTAATAATAATAATAATTTATTTGAACATTTATCGGTGTGGATATACAATGTATGCAAAAATAAAGACTATTTATAGACATATAGACAAAAGTGCAGTTTTTATTTAAATAGGGCTGAAATGTAAAACTGCACTTTTCTGTTTGAAATTCATAAGCCAAAAAAATATCCATAAGCATCTTTAACTATGTTGTAGAGCTTGTATTGTAACATAAATAGTATTTTTGCGATGAAGATTTCCAGTAATGGCTACTGTTTGATTAAAGCAAAACACATGAGAATTTTCTTTTAAAACATAGATAGGTAATATAGTATTATTTTATTATGCTCAATCGACCACACTAACACTAGAACTTGGTTTAATTTGGTATACGCACACGTTCACGCTGGTGAGCACGCTCTCGAGGCGTACTGGAGAGGGCGCGGCACTGTTGCGCCTGCGCCTCCTACACAAATACCACAGGAGTGCTGCTACTGCTGCTGCTAACAGCCCATACGACACAGGTTAGTCATGTATGTCGTGTGTCGTGATGCTATCTGTCTGTCTAAAAAGTCGAAATGGCCCAGTGGATAAGGCACCCGCTTTGTAAACACAAGGTCGTAGGTTCGAATCCGTTGTGATCCGTTGAATCCAATGTGATTTTTCAAATCATATTATGTACCTACTTTCTACGTTTATCTTGGACATTTCTGAATATCGACGAAGGAAAAAAGAAACTTGGACTTCTGAGGAAGTTAGAAATCTCCAATCGCTTGAGCAAGCATGGCGATCAATGCTCATGCCTTCTTTCTATGAGAAGAAGCCTTTTTCTGCAGTGGTATAATAACAGGCCGATATGAATGATGAATGAATTATGCTCCAATGCAATCAGAGATAGAATTAATAATAGTAAAGGCTTGACTTAGCTGTTGGATAGATGATAGCATTGGTATTTGCGCGATGCACTAAGTATTATTAAAAATTGTACGTAATATAAAACAAAATTTTATTTTGTTTAAAAATAACACATTTTATGTTAGAAATATAAATTTTAAATGAGTACGTAAACTTTTAACCTAATTAAGTAGGTACTAGTCGTCTGTTAATTTTGATTAGTCATCATGATAATAAAACAAAACAAATCATTTGTTGAAATATTAGTCGTTATGTTTCATTTTCCTGTTTTGGGCTAATGTTGTGTTGCTACTGGCTAGTTTTCTTGAATAAAATAAACAAGGTTGCGCAAAAAATTGTATTTTTAACCGACTTCAAAAAAAGGAGGAGGTTTCTCAATTCGACCGTATATATATATATATATTTTTTATGTGTGTTCGCGGTTAACTCCGTCGTTTATGAACCGATTTTGATGATTTTTTTTTTTGGAAAGTAGATATGCCAAGAGTGGTACCATGATAAGGAAACCAGGATCTGATAATGGCATCCTAGAGAAATCGAGGGGAATTTTCGAAAATCGTACTGACGACTATTGCATTTGTTATGTTTTTCATTAAGTATTTTTAGGCACTGCTATTTAGTGAAGGTTTAAGGTCGATCTGATAATGGAGCACAAAGACAGTCGAGGGAACTCCTGAACGATTTACAGCAATTACTTGGTGTTTGGACTTAATTCATTTCTAATAATGAGAACTTTGTTCCCATATGGGTTTTAAGTGCCATTACAGGTGACCATAGTCAGTCGAGGGAATTCCTCAAAAGCAGTAATGTCGGGGTTACTTCAAATACCGTTCAACATGCCAAAATGTTTAGTGTATACAAAAATAATATCTAAGTAAGATTTAGGTCTACTCATCACTAAAAATTGTAAAATAAAATAATTTTTAACAAAAAGAAAACCGACTTCAAACTGGAAGGAAACTAAAAAGTAAAAAATAAATTTTCATAGTTATTCAGAAATAATTAAATAAGTATTTTATCATTTTGAAGTTGGTGCCATGGTGAAGTGGTTTCGAAAGTTCCTCTCGATTTCTCTAGGATGCCATCATCAGATCCTGGTTTCCTTGTCATGGTACCACTCTTGGGATATATTTAATTATTCTTGATTAACTAAATCAAAATATGAATTATTTTGTGCTATGAAAATTATTTTTTTAATTTTTAGTTTCCTTCCAGGTTGAAGTCGGTTTTCTATTTTTTTTAAAGTATTTTATTAGAAGTATAAAGTTTATTACTTATATACACTTACAGTTTTCTTTTGAACTACTTGTGAAAAATAGCAAAGACCTTCCTGTTCTAGACATCTTAGAAAACTCAGAATTATTTATTTATGCAGCCATTTATTGCTTTCAAACCGCTTAACCTTTTTGTTGAAAGTGCAAGTGTGGTATAGACATGATTTTTAATGAAAATAATCGAATAATCTAGCAGAACTTTGTAAGCTTGTTATATCAAAAGTGGCAGATGCAGATGAGAGAACCCGGCATTAGTAGGTACTGCTATCAGCACTCTTGGCGTTTGCGAGGTACCTTTAAGAGACACTACTTCCCATTTGCTTGTTCGTATTATTGGTAATGACAGGTAGGTAAGCATCGAATTATGCAATTATTATTTAAAAAAAGGAAAAATTTCGGCATCAGTCGGTAGTTTGGCACTTACAGAAAATGTTAATATCCCAGACTTTCCTCAGTAACAGTTTTAGTTATGATGGGATTAGTATTTCACGAACGTGCGTACTTAACTTAATACGACTTAAGCCGTCGAGTCGGCATAAAGTGTTACTTAACCCTATTGAAAACGCTCACGTTTTTGCTTGCTTGTCTTTTTCTTTCAAGTGGCTCTTAAATTTGACCTTGCTGAAAATTTGGACGTAGAGATTCCCAATACTCGAGAAAACACGAAGAGCAATTCCTATACAATGAGGCGGTATAGTAAAAGAGCACTTCCAAAGTGCTATATTGAAATAAGTAGGTATGCGTACTCCGTTTGATGGCTAGCGTAAAAGACGACTTAACTTCACCGAAAATCTCAAATATCTCTTCTGTTAAAATATTTTGAGAGACATTCTAGTAGTCGACACGTCACTCATTAGCAGTAATATTATCGACATTGCCAGGTATGAACTTAATACATAACGCTATGTCCATTGAGATGCAAGTACCGCAAAGAAAGACGCCGTGTCTGTAAAGGTACTAAAAATTTCGGTTATTCAAGATGCTGGCGCACTGGCGATCGGGCGGCCTAGCTTTTTATTTTTTAATAGATGTCCTTAATCCGTAGTGTTTTCATTGTCTACTAGTGTCTAATAGCAAAGAGAGTGTAAAGAGCAAAAGAATTTTTCCACTGGTATAAATAGGTCTAATCATCTGATACTTATTTACACAGGCATAAGTTTAGCAGTCATATCATTTGTAACTACTAATATTATATTTAATCTGTCTAATGTTCCCCCAGTTTGAGCACGGCTACGTTCAGCAGTGTACTTATTTCGGCTGATATGATAATGATCTTTGTGATAATCAATTCATCAGTCGCCTGTTTAATGTCAAATTTACGTAAGGCTGTCTTTTACTTTAAAAGCTTTTTAAAACATTTTTTAGTCAGAGAAGAAAGTAGTACTGGATATTTTCTACGCAGGAGTGATTTTTTTAAAGTTGACTGAACGACAATTGTCAAGAAAAAGCGAATATAACAAAAACTTAGCGTAGTACTGAAAATGTAAAATAATGAGGGCGAGCTCGACCGAGAGAAAAGTAACTTTCATTTTAGACGTTATACTTCACCTGAATAATGGAAATTAATATCCCTGGTATGAAAACTTTTCAACTTTATGGTACCTATCTACCTAATGCGATGTATGAGGATTTACCACACCATTAGTGAATGGATTTACTCAATTTAACCTTTAAGAAATAAAAGTTAATTTATGTTATTTAGCCTACCATACTACCAAAGTGACTCTACTCTGCGTGATGGTAAGCAGTCAGTGGAATCCACAAGTGGTAGACACCATTTCAAAAGCCAAACTACTGGTATGGTGGCTTCCACTATGGCGGTTTAGTGAAATGCTTTTTCACGCTCCGCTTAAAAGACCCTTCCATTGCCCATCCATACCTAATAAATAAGTTACTAAAATTTTATAATAGAAGCAGATAAATAGAGAAACGAGAGAGAATTAAATAGGCTAATAAAAACTATTTGCATAATAAGGGTAGGTCTATAGAATCTACTTTACATACGGAGCTGTGACATCGCCTCACCGGTCTGCTTGTGGCCGGTGTAACCTGGTCAAAACGTCATGCAAAATAAGGTACGTAAATACCTAATACATGATCGCGTAAATTTCCGTATGTTTATAAATTATAAAATTTGTACGTAAAACACGTAAAACAAAAAATATTTTTTAACAAAAAGAAAACCGACTTCAAACAATAAGAAAACTAAAAAGTAAAAAATAAATTTACATAGCACAAAGTAATTAATATTTTGATTTAGTTAATCAGAAATAATTAATTAAGTATTTTATAATTTTGAAGTTGGTGCCAAGTAAATACTCATTAACGAAATACTCTATGAAAGCTTACTACAATAGCAAATTAAGATTAATAATACCTATAGGTACCTAGTTATTGATTTAAATACTGTATGAACCTTACTACAATAGCAAATTAAGATTGATAATACTTATAAGTACCTAGTTATTGTTTTACTTCATCAAAATCGATTTATAAACGACGGAGTTATCCGCGAACACACATAAAAAAAAATATATATACGGTCGAACTGAAAAACTCCTTTTTTTGAAGTCGTTTAAAAAAATATCAGTCAACAGATCATCATACGAAACACATTACCTAACTCGACGGAAAATTCATAAAATTATAATGTACGAGAATTTATTCTTGACGTCATAGTTTATATTGTTATGTTTCACAAAATTATGAAAAAGTTTACGTTGACTAATATAGGTACCTACTGAGAAACTTCAAAACTTCGAGAACATAATATATTCCATTATCTCTTAATAATTTAACTACTTAGGTAAGGTACGTAGGTTCTAACTGTTTCATAGAACGTCACTTAGAGAGAGTAGACTTCGTGTATTGGTATTGACAAAACAATTATCTGCCACGTTGATTCGAAACCACGATCAAAGGGAACAACTCTGTCCTTACTAATTTATTGGGGTATTTCATATTCACTTTGACTTCGATGTAACCTTAAATTGCTTTAACTGTAGAGGCTAGGGCTTTGTACATAAGTAAGCTATTTTAATCTTAATTACCGTATAAAGAGTAATCTTTATCTCGAATTACTACAGCACTTGATAAATACGTAGCTATTAATCCAGTTATGTAACATTTAACGCGTAATAGAATCGTATTAATTACAGGCATTTAAATTGTCGCGAGGGTATATCAAGCGGTACGGTACGCAGTATGTACTCTATAGCATAGATTAAAGATCATAACCTATAGTTGAAAATAAAGGAGTTGTACGTTACATTAAGGGAATTTTATAACAAAAGTAATTTAAATACCTATTTAGTATTCGAAAAATGCTAATTAGGAAAAAATAGCTGTTGTACGAGTTGGCATACAATGCATATAAGAATTCTTAGCGATTTAACTCAAAAAAACAAGTACTTATTTAACATTGAGTACTGAGCACAAACCTTGCGTCTATGAGTTGCGTTTATGATTTGCGTTTTTGTCTTCGCATACCACGGCGACTATTTGTGGTTATGAGGGGCTTGCACCCAATAAAATCCCTTCAGTGACCTGCCTCTAATGCGTTATAGGAGACTCCGAGAACGCGGGAATGCTGCCTCCGGTGTGTCCTATTACATTAATTACATCTCAAGTGGAGACGCTTTCCGGGAAAAGGTTTTTACGGCCCTCCAGTTAAGCCACTCGTGCTCTGTCAGCTCAGCAGACTTCAAGACAGAGTCTTGCTGTCTTCCCAAGGCCGCTGTACAGATACGGTCAGTCGACCCAATTTCTGACCGGGTCGGTAGGACCAACTCTACGACCCCAAGATGTGTGGGGATAACAGCTTTAGCTGCCGCTCCGACTCAGTCCGCGTTTGCGGGGAGAAAGATCCCTCCCACTAACCGCGTGAAGTTTATCTTCTGGTACGGCTAATATCTTCTTGGCTCATGTTGTTTTTATCTTTGGTATAACTTCTTCACTAAGACGACCCACAGTCATGAGGTTTCGACAAAGAAGAAGAATAACTTCTTCGGTCAGCCTGTGTGTCATCCATAGCAATTTAATTTTGTTTAATAAAAACAAATGCGTAGTAATTAATAAAACTCTGATATGAAAAATCAAATGTACTAAGGTACTTATGAAACAAGCAAAGGCTATCGTAGTCGGATATCGTGACAAACATAAACTGCTGAATCAAATAGATACGAGTAAGTACGTAGTTATATTAAAAAAAGCTCTAAATATGCAGTTCACATTTTAATTAGTGCAAACTAAACAAGCTTTTAGGTTAACTGGCAGTTTCGGCTAGACTGCGCCGTTTAATTAGCTACACGAAGTTCTGAGCTCGACTAAGAGACTGCATTTCTACGTGTCTTGGTTGATCACAGACATCAAATGCATGTCGTAATGCTGGTATCTACATTATCTGTTACTTAGTTACGTAGTTGCTTAGTTTTTGTTGAAGGTAGTCGTTAATCAATATTCGGCGAGAAGAATGAGGTTAAGGTAAACAAATTTATGGCCAGTTACAACTGCAATACAGACTACAGATAATATAACATATTGACATAGCGTCACGACCTTATCTCGAGAAAAGCAGATGAAGTATGTTATGTTACATCTATGTTTTGCCTACACCAATACCTACCGTGAAGTCAGTCCTTTGCATCGTATTCTTCCGCTCAGAAGACATGTCCTCATTCCAACTGCTGTATAATTGTATAAATAAAACAACAACATTCGAATTAATATAAATGAATTTGTTTTAATGTGACGATAACCATGTAAATAATGAACACGTAAATGTTACATGAAACTTTGGTAATCCCTTTATAAATAAGCTACGAGTAAGGTACATAAGATACAGTTTACATGAGCAGATCAATTGTGCAAAAAATATCTTACATTATAAAAAAAAATATAAAAATGCATTCCGACATCGATATAAATTCGTTAAAATATGCATCAGAACATATCTACTAAGTATAGAATACGATAAATGCAAATATTCACAAAATTAGTCATAATTTATATTTACATTACGAAATATTTATTAGAGATGTCATTGGACCCTAAGTAAATCTATATATTCATAATTTTATACATTAAAAAATAATCATTTTATAGGATAGTTTTTGCGTCATGGCTCATAAGACGCAAAGACTTACTATAAAATACAATATTATTACTTATATTTGTATAAACTTATAGTTAAATTTGGCTTACAATAGTTACATAACTAGTAACGTTTGACTACTACAATAAGAACTTAAATACCTATAGGATAATATACATTAACTGCTATGTATGTTTGTGAACCAGGTTTTTCAAGTTGTAGAGAGCAATTGTACCTGTAACAGAACAATAAGCACATAAGTATAAAATAGATATAAGATTAGACTGTTCTTGCACGAGATAATTTTGGGTGTGCTCTACCAAGACGTATCGATATTTTCACTTTAATTTTGTGTTTCTTGCTTTGCACGTAGGTATTGATATGTTTTACGACATTTTAAAAATCTTTGAAATAGGTAGGTACAAGTAAAACTTTTCACTCGCCAGATATTCTCTAAACGTGAATAGTAAAAACCATTAAAAGGCCTTGAGTGGTTTAAAAGGTTAGTAGTGAAACATAAGAATGAAAACGGCGACTTTTCTTTAAACTATTTAGTAATGCCCGAAACGGACAGTAAAATTTTTACATTCGTATATATTTATTTCGTTTTTTTTTAAATTCGTAAATTAAAAGTCCTCTATATAAAATATAGAAACAACCTACTCTTTTTTGGATACAGATGAGCACTATATCAGCTCAATAGCTTTTCTGAAAATAGCCTAAAGATATGCGTCAACGTATCGAAGTTAATCAGGGTCTATTATTGTCGTAGCACTAATCCGATGTAACCCGGCGTAACTTAATAATTTCTAGTTACATTAATATCGCTATAATCCGATAGTCTCTTCGCAGATTGTATTAGTATACTTAGGTACAAGTATTATACAGACGTAAATTCTCGTTTATTCTGCTAAGTACTTATGTAATGTACAAATTAAAATATACTCATATTACACCTAAATAATCATGCATTTTTACACGAAGAGCGCCTTTATAACTTTGTGTTTTTGAGTAAATACTTCTAGTTTTGTATATACTAAATAACTCTCACAGATGCGAAAGACACACCATGCCAGAACTACAAATGCAACTTAATTTTGTATTCATCTTCAACAATGTTTGACAGAGATGAGTTTGGATTTTATTCTACACCTCTTTACTCATTCATACAGGTCTTAAAAAGAGCACCCTTGATTTTTCTTACACCTTTTTTAGTGGTAGTTCTCTTCTTTTAAAAGAAAACCGAAAATGTATCATTTGCTGTAAATTTTATCCCTTCCTCCATTTCCGGTTTTTATCATACAAAATATCATTTATCTCTGTCGATGAAACTATAGAATTTTCTAGCAATTTAATGTTTCATCTTAAGCATGGCAACTTTGATCGAGTGTTTATTGCCTCGGGAGTTTGTAGACCTCTGTCTTGGTCGCCTTTTTACTGTCACATTGAACGACTCAATGGTGATCAAAACGGATTCAATAAATGTAAAGCATTTCTAACGGCAGACGTCTTTTGACGCAATACTATTGCGTTGCAGAATTTTTTTTTAAATATTGCATAGCTTTTATGGCGGGCTTTGAGCGCGGCGACCGAATCAAGAAATTCCGTAACGAAAATAAAACCTAACACCCCTCACTCCGCCTACATTTAAATCTCGCGGCTGCGCAGTTTTAATATCGTGATATCTTTTAATTAATAAATGGCAGGTGTATATAAAACTTATGTCATTGGAATCGTCATTTAATATACTTCAAAACAAAACATATATTACTTCCGTATTATGAGTTTTATTTTTAATTTAATTTCACACAATTAGCTTGATTTTTAAATTAAAAAGACATTTAATTTAATGTCACTCAGCTCAAGAGAAGCTTACATTGACATGGCAGAATACTCACTTTACATATTATTATCTGTGTATGTAACGTTTTGTACAAATATGAGCATAGATTTATGAACATGTATTTAATAATGATGAAGCACAATAATACACAATATATTTATTAGGTACTAGCTGCGCTCCACGGCTTCGCCCGCGCGTAAAATATATTTTGTTGTATCGCTGGGGAACCAGACCGATTTTCGGGATAAAAAGTGGTCTATTGGTCCGTTTAGGCCCTGAGTGGTAACAAACACACACACACACACACACACACACACACACACACACACACACACACACACACATACACACACACACACACACACACACACACACACACACACACACACACACAAACACACACACACACACACACACACACACACACACACACACACACACAAACACATACATACACACACACAAACTATCGCATTTATAATATTAATAGGATATAGCACAAAAATATTTATTAGGTAATACTCAATCACCGTATACATATTGTACTAGCTGACCAGATAGACGTTATCCTGTCTAAATTTTATTCTCTATTTTGTCGTGATGGAGAATGAATATGCGTTGTGGATTGTTCTTCCTGATTTCTGCAAAGACTTCTGGCAAACACAACACAAGAGAATTTACGCATGACGCTTTAAAGGACTTTAAGAAACAAAATCCTTGGGTTGCAGAGTTAATCTCTGCACCTAAATAACTTTTAAATAATGCTTTTGATATTAACATCGCATTAATCTAAATTTACAAGCATGTGTTTTTGGATACATTTTGAATAACAGTCTCCTATAAATACCGTTCGTTACCCGTGTTACTACCTGATAAATACCTACCTACAATAAAGAGAGAGAGAAAGTAAGTAGGTATGTGTTTTCCGACATTTTGCCACTATGTCAATTTTCAAAACTAGTAGGCAAATATAACACCAATAACCTTGAAACTAAGTAATGTTATTAATACTAATCATGTAAATTAGAGTCCTTAGCGACTAGCTATTAAGACTAATTGAATAGTAAATGGACTATTTACTTAATAATTAACTTAATGATATTACTATACATTTTTAGATATTTATTATCAGGCTTATTTATAAGCCGATCTTCATATGAAAATCTGATTATAAGCAATAGATCGTTCAGCGCTAAATCGCTTTTACAATATGTTAGACTGCATATTAATATTCAAACCGCATATTGATAATTTGAAATTGAAATTAATTTCATTAACTGGAGCTCTGAAAACTATTTCTAAACTCGTACCATCTAAACTGCGTTTTTCAGTGTACAACACTTTAGTGAAACCACGATTAGAGTATTTAAAACAGGTATGGGGACAGGCTTTTCCTACTAACTTACGTGAATTACAAGTAACACAAAATAAACTCATAACAGTACTATTTGGGCTCCCGCCCAACTATATAATAAATTGCCTTCAGATAATTATAAAAGATAGCGTATCACTTAATAGTTTTAAAAAAAGATTGATGTCACACTTACTTAGTACCTAACATATTTAATTAAAAATAGAATTATATAAATTAGATCGACAGCATGTTTCTAATAAAATTGTAAACTTAGTTTAAGTTTCTCATTTAAGTGAAATGTAATGTTCTTTGAGAAATAAATAAATTCTTTTAACCGAAATTTGTATACAGGAAGCCAGCATTATTCACGTAGAAATAAAAAATAATAAGACATAGGCATTTGTGTGGCATGTTACTATCTGGCGACTTTTACAATATTACGCTGACTGTCGGCAAGTATACCTACAAATACTGCAAATAGGATACAAAGAAACTACAAGACTCTATAAAGAAACTTTTCTTAACTTTACTAGGAGGGCATTAAGGTGTATAAAAAATAGCGTTTCATCCTTAATAATGTATCTTTTTGGAAGAGGTCCAACAGTCGTACAACTTAAAATAGAAAAATGACAATGGAGTCTCTTTGTTAGAGGGAGATCACTGGATCTACAGTAGAGATCTTATTAGAAATCAAATAAATGGTAGGCATCTTAAATCTTAACTAAGTATGTATTTTTTATGTTATATTCTGTATTTAACTATAAAATTTTGTAAAATAATATATAGGTATAATATTTATTTAGTAATAAATATATTCTTTATTCGACGTCACAGTTTAATCAGTAAAAACAATTCTGATATAAAAACGAAAAGTCGCGGTCAGATGCGTTATGAGATTAGCCGTTACTTTATTATAACTACGCATGAACATAAATCCTAACTGTACTCAAGCCTCTTATATCCCAGAAAATGTTGTTTACTTTCTCCCTTAGATACATTTTTTATTACCTGTAGTATAGATCATACGTGTCTCGTGCTTATTGTGTTGGAAATAGTAAACAGTTTTACATAGTTCAGCATAATATATCGAGCACGTTTTATCCAATATTATGTTATTTCTCTCCTAAAATTGCGTTACTTTTAGGGTGCCGTATCGCTCCCTCGACTGGCAAAGGAAGCAACTGTAATATGTTGTTAGAAATCGTTTTGGCTTAACGTAGTGACATAGTGAAAGTGTGGTATTTTCGTCTTTCTACGCACATTATTAGTTTATTGTGTTCGTATTTTTAGAATTTCTCACACATACATTGGGCATGTCAAAAGAAAATATATATAAGCGAAATGTTTTGCTTGCAGCTAACGAAATAAGTGAAAGGGTCTCTTAGATATTTACTTCTTTTTTGGTTATATATTTTATTTAAACAACTTTGTTGACAAATCAACTTAGTGCTAACTAAGTGGCAGTCGTAACCTATGATATGGCTAATTTCTCTAAGTACTTATTGCAGAAGCAATGTAAAGAAAACACATCCAAGTCCTTGCCAACCATACAGAGATAAAACCATGTTAGTATGGAAACTAACACTTTACGCAGATCTTCTATGAAAGCTGTTAAAACAACAAGCATTTACTACTGAGGTTTTATAATGGTCATGTCGTGTACTTTATAATCATGTACTTCTCCGTTAGCGTGGCAATAACGTTTTCTTATTAAGCACAAGTGTCCGGTTTGTTACCACACAGCTTTTTCTGATTGATAATGATTTTGATAATTATTGATAGATGCTAAATGATACTATGGAATTTGATTTAACACGTATATTGAGTTCACTTCTTAATTGATAATGATAGGTGTTGCTATGACGCGATATGAATATGAACTGATTTTACATAATAAATAAGTTGCAATGAATGAATAACAATTTGATGAGCGCGCACAATTCGCAATGTACGGTGTGCACCGTACAACAAGTATACAATATTAGTAGATGTTACTATTACTTTGTAACCAAACATTTGTGTTTTTTTTCGGTGGCAGACGAATAAATTTTAATCCCTTATCCAAGCTCGTATCCTATATGAATATATTATTATTATATTGTATTACCATGTAATTGACGAATCTGACCAGTCACCTTTATTAAAGACCTGACAGATACATAGTTTCAAGTCACTACCCTTATAAACGCAATGCTGTAAGTAACACGTGTAACCTTTCGAACAAAATCTCACTGTTTACTGTTAATTAAATTAATGCTTCAACACAAGTGAGAGAACTTTATGAAGCACGTCCTTCATTTGTCTCTGCACACGTAATAAAATCTCGAGGACTATTAGCTATCTAGTAATAGATGTTAACAAAGTTAATTAATGTGTTAAGAGTACTGCTAAAATTTTACCACAATTTGCAAATTTTCAACTGCTCTACATTTTAATGAAATATATAATTAAACGATGTTTTTGCACAGTTGTGTATATAATGTATATTATATGCGTTTTTTAGGGTTACGTAACTAAAGGGAAAAACGTAACCCCCTTCATTAAAATTAGGGGCACCTAAATTTGTTTGGAGTTAAGATTCTTAAATTATTATTAATTAACAATACAAAAGTTACAAACTTTCTAAACTCTCATTTTTGAGTAAGTTTGTTTGAGTTTGTTGAAGTATAATACTTACTTATTATGGCTTAGGCATCATAATCTTCTTACATATTTTTTTTTCTGCTTGGCAGAACAGAAATATATAACCAATGAAGCAAATGTTTGAAATCTTAACGCCAGCTGTGCATGTTATACAAGTTTCTACGAGCAGTATGAAATATAAAATAACAAGCTTTATTATTAATACCAAAGACTCGTAGAATTTGAAACATAATGATTTTCTTTTTCGAACTTATACTCTCCTTATCTTATTTGTTAGTTAGATTACTTCAATTTCAAAATGAACAAAGTAGATGTAATTTGAAATTTGTTATTTTAACATTTTTGTATTGCGTAAGCTTTTCTGCAATCTCTGTTTTAATAAATATATTTTAAAAAGGGCAGTCAATTGGGTAACACATAATTATATAGGTTACAACTAAACACAATATATTTTTCATTATGTGATTTTTTCTCTATTAAGACAGCATTCGTCTTTAAAACTGAAACTGTTAGTAAGTTTTAAAAATTTTTGTACAAATAAGTAACTGCATTTCAAAACAATGTTTGAATTCGAAAATATGCAGCCGAATTACTTATCATACATATTTATTTCTTAACCTTTTCATGGACACTACTGTAGATAAAATAGATGATTTATTGTCATCACGACTATATCCGTTTACTGTCCCCTGTTTCAAAATAAGCAGCTAGCTGGTACTAATGTACCTAAAAGGTCATCTTTAACACGCCTGGCTTGTCAAGAGATCAGTATCGGGGATGAATGTAAAATGCTAAAATGCTTTAAAAGCCTCATCATTTATTTATTTCGCTATTTAATGCGTTATCCACATCCGAAATGCTAAAGGGTTACAATCAAATTGATCTCAGTAGCCGAACGAATTGGTCGTATCGTAAATATAGTGCCTTTAAATGGAATTTGCGAAAAGTTTTGTGAATGTTACGATAGAATAAATTAACGGTATTTATTTGGTCAAATTGAGATCGTAGTCCACCCAGGGTACCCGTCCGAAGAGCACCTGCGCGTTGAGCACGTATCAATATTTTTGAAAGCGTGAGCATCATCAAATTTTAATAATACTTTCCGCTCATATCAAATCAAGCCAAGCTCTCTAATCCCTATCATACGTTTATGATTTAACAATTGTATTAACTTATTAGTCATTACAAAAATGTATAAAGATAGGGACAATCTGAACATTTTTCTTCATCATATACCTATTCTAAAGTAAATATCACTCTACAAGAATGACATATTTTATAGGTTGTAATTAGATGAGTTTATTTTTGTGTGTCTCTTTATAGGTAGGTAGCCATTTTAATACGAACTTTAGTCCCTCTGATCCATTATTTATCAATTACTTATAAAAAATAATGAGAAGGCGAAAACAAGTTGAATAAAATAAGTTCTAAGTATTGATGGCATAAAATTAAAATGTTATGAACCTGAAAAGAGAATTAATAAGGAGTCATTGACTGTCTAAATAAATAAATAAATTAGCTTTTATTATTGGATGGACATTTTTGTATTACTCCATCTAGGTAAATAGAAGGTGTTTATAATGGTAGAATAAACTAACCAGATGTAGTGCTTGGTAGTCTTATAAATATTGTGGTGATTGAAATTATATATTTACAACAAAAATAAAAGCGATGAATGCTCAATCGTTATAATTATCAATTTGTTCTAACGTTTTTATTAAATGAAATAATGGTTTGGCTGTCATCCCTGGGCTTCAGGCGACCGGCCTAACCCATATCGACATAATATATGAATTGGTGCCAATATGGTAATATTTTCGACCCCTATTACTTGAGATTTAGCTCAGCTAGCGATACGTGGGTGCGTGACGCCTCTAGAGGCTCGCTCTCTGTCTTTATCTAGAGAAATGGTATTCTATGTTGTGTTATAATTGCTACTCATGTAACTTGATGCTTATATTATTGCTAACCATTGCATTGTGGAGTATTGTATGCCTTATTCAACAAAACTAGCGTTTTGGTCAAACACTATTTTCTGCTGAAACTGGCACTGCAAACAGTATTATGTCCTGAATAACAGTACATATTTTTTATAAATAGTGGAATGTTATGATTATGACACGAGAAACAAAAATTTTACTGAATTGAAAAATAGCACGATTTTTATTATAAAACACTTGTTTAAAGTAAAATGTATGTCGAATTTATAAACTGCAAATTTTGCGATAAATTGATTATCTAAAAAAAACCTACCAACTCCCAGGCGCACAAAAAATAATAAAAGGAATTCAAGTTAAAAGCTCACAATATCTATCCTTTCTTTAATTGAATACGTCATCATATAATATTAGCCAAAAGACGTCCACTGCTAGACATAGGCCTACCCCAAATTTTCGCCACTGTGGCCGGTCGTTCGCCGCCCTCATCCATCGGTCACCCTTGAATACGTACTCCTTCAAAATTAAATAGCAAGTGGGCTATTTAATTTACTGCAGCATTCGTGGACTGAGAGCAAATTAGGTATACCAAACTTTATTAGACTTAACCAAGAATTACATTGAGTGAGTTAGTATAAGAATAAAATAAACAAAACGTAATCCGCGTTGAGACTTGATGAAATTTCGTCCGAATAGGCCAAGCCTTGCAAGAAACTAAGGTCTAGCTTTATTTGTTCAAATTAATGAAAAACGAAGGAAAGTTACGCAAATAAACACACAAAAAAAAATATATCTAAACATTTTCTGAATTTAATAATAAATGCCTAAACCTTCCAACTAGTTAATATTCTAGTAGTTTTATATCAAACAGATTTCAAATTTAACGAGTTTAAATTTTAGTTTGGTCTAAATTCAAACATGTGCGTTATTTTAAAACGATTCCATTTTTTGAGTCCTTGCCCACGGCGACTTTTTGCTTGTACCCACAGTCGCACGTCAGTCGCGTTAGAATTCTGATACAGAATCTGGGCGAAGGTACAACAGAGGCCCTAGACAAGCGGCATAGATATCTATTCTATTCATAGAATAGATAAAAAAATATATGGGATTGACATATGCTAACGCTAAGATTGTCGTAAGCTTATGTCAATCCCATACATTTTTTATCTATTCTATGAATAGAATAGAAATCTATGTCACTTGTCTAGGGCCTCAGGACAGCAATACTACAAAAAGTCGTCAACTAAAACTCTTAGGTATGTTTAAAATTTACATTGCAATTCAGATAATATACGGGTATGTTAGTATGATATTATGTAGTATGTTAAATTATATATGATTTCTTGCCTAAATGTAACCAGTCCAAATAGCTCAACATAGGACCTTAGGCATAGTAACCTAGATATTCTACAGATAAAATTGTCATCTGTTATCTTATTACATCTACAAATATTTAGGTCAGTAAGTATTAAAAGTGGGTCAAGGCTAAAAGTTTTATAACAATGACAATTAAAAGATGAATAAAGATTTTATCAACGTGTTCACGTAAAAGTTCCAGTTTTACCTCTGGCGATAAGAAAAGCTAAGTAGCTGACTTAATAGCGCTGAGTCGCTTACTGAGATAGAGACGCATATCAGTAGTTTTTAAATGTATTCTGGAAAATCATAGTATTGTATCTTATACATGCAGTATCTCAAAAAGAAAAACAGTATCCTTTAGGGTCACTTCATTGCTGATTCTGTCTGTCTGACCATCAATCTCTCCATCCATCTGTCTATCAAGACTATGTTTTCGAAACGAGTAGAGGTATTAAGGCTTAAATGAATATCAAATTCTTTATTCTATGCTCTCCAAGAATCTAAGTGAAATCTAGTCAATAAGTCTACACATTATGCATGCAAGAAAATCAAAACATGTTTATGTTAATAAATATAATTTGTTTAACGTACCCGTATTGTTCATATAACACTCTCTTCTACCACCCTGAAGAGGGCGGGAATTTGGCGCTATAGTGGCCCGGTGACCTGTGAATCAAATATCAATGAATTAGTCATCGTCAGTTCTATAAATTCCTTTTAATTTAAACAAGTTGTTGCTCATATCACTAACCAGTTACTTCGACAATCTAGAACATTACACCTAATATACATAATCACCTTTGGTCATCCAACTAATCAGCACAATGGTACTCATTTTACACATCCTACACATTTAGTATAAATAAGATTAAGGTTCGGCAAAATTTCACTTAGCTATTTTGAACTATTTATAATTTCATTTGTAAGAAAATTAAACATCCACACACTGTGCTCAGAGCCTTTAATTTGCAAATTTTAAACTGCTAGCAAAAAATAATGATAACTATTATGCCGTAATAAAGAGACCACTAACCGCGTCTAACTTTGCATCCCCTGCAATTTAGCAGTTATGAAAAAATCGTACGTATTTATAGTCTACTGGTGTTTTCTGTTTACTGATCGCGTAGTGCACGTATGATTTATTAGTTTTTGTAAACCTGCTGCAGGTTTTAATTTAATATAGTAAATATTAATCAAACGGTGTATAATATCGAACTAGTACTAAAGCAAATAAGATAGGACGCTTCAAAATACAAGTTATTTTTTAAATAAATTTACAAATGTTGTTTTTGATTCAATATGTAAAGTTAATTTAATTTTATAATATTATAGAAATTCAAGTTTTTAGCTCGTACGAAATTACAATATTTAATTTCGACAAATTAAATCATTTTATAATAAATAGGGACTTATTGACGCTATGGATATGTACACAAACTGACCGCCTAACCACGTAGTGCGGCTCACGCGAATTACAACTAGGACATTTTTGTAAGAAAAACAATGACAAAAGTATAAAGTTTTCTTTATAAATGTCTATGATTGAATACGAGTGAAGCAAAAAGCTTGACGAGTTAGGTCGCTTAACTGTATTGACTTTGGGCGAGTTTATGGCTTATTCCGTTATGGTGTTGTTTTAGAAAGGTCATAAATTAAAACTAGGTTGCATAAACAACACGCTGATCATAAATAGAGTCATGTAATTTAGATGATTGACGACGAAAACATTTCCTTTACAAAGTTTTGCGTAAAGAAAATCAAATTCTGATATTTTGCCCGGTTCACCAGAGGTAGTAGTATACTACTGTGGTGTAATATACGAGTGCCGTATTACTACCTACTATTACAAAATAAAATACTACTTAGTACGTACGTAACGTAAACGTATTTGAGCTATTTGGTCATGGACGAAGGCGTGAGCAGAATTTAAATGTACAAGTCATCATTCTTTATTTTTTATTTTATTTTTTTATTATTTATGTAGCACACCAACAGTACAATCACTTATATAACATACAATCATTTAAAAAAATTAAAGTACAAAGTAATCGCACAGATAACAGGTATGCATAACACTTGTTTAAAACATGTTTTTAGAGACAATCAATTAAGAAATAGCCAAATAACTACATACTAGATCATTTTCATAAAACAATACCTAATTTATTACAAAACAGGGATATAAAGAATCTAAGTACCTACCTAACTTAATATTATAGAAATTACAATTTAGTTAATAGAAAGTGTCTGTATGCTGGGAATTTCATAGAAAATATGTCAAGTTCATTATTTGACGTAATAGATTTATCCTGATACAATCTAGCCATGCGTGTAAGAGGACTATTATACGAAGTTATCAGTGTCGCAGATGGAATTTCAAAAAATCGGTGATGTCGCATAGAACGTTGGCTTATTTTAAAATTAAAGTAATGACTAAGTTGTGCATCAATAATCCCATTTAAGATTTTATACAATAAAAATAAATCATTGTTGTCCCGTCTTGCTCCTAAACTTGCCATATTAAAGTGAACTAATCGATCATCATAGTCTGCAATAGATTTTCGAAGGCCGTTCCTCGTGCACAAGTATCTTACAAATCGCATCTGTATCGATTATAAACTATCTTTATACTTAGAATAATGTGGAGACCATATGCTAGAACTATATTCAAGCAAACTGCGCACCAGCGCATTATATAGCAAGATTATGCTTCCATTATTACGAAATGATTTCGACATACGGATCACAAAGCCGAGAGTTCTGTTTGCTTTAAGTACGATACTATCGATATGGTCGCGAAAAGAAAGTGATGTATCAAAGATAACTTCAAGGTCTCGAATAGACTTAACCCTGTCCAGGCAGTTTTCTATGTTATGTTTGAAGTCTATATAATTTACATTATTTGTGAACGTTATGTTATGACATTTCCTGACTTTAAATAGCATCCTGTTGTCAAGACACCATTGATGGAGAGTGTTTAGGTCTTCCTGAAGTTGCACACAATCGTCTAAGGCATTTATCCTATGGTATATTTTTAAGTCATCAGCGTAGGCCAGGCATTCACATTTTAATTGATCTAAAACGTCGTTAATAAATAGCACAAACAACAAAGGTCCTAATTTCGAGCCTTGAGGAATTCCCGATCTGGGTATGTATGGTGTAGATTCATAACCAGCAACTGCAACAAGGCAAGAACGATTATTCCGGTAACTTTCAAACCATCGCAGTAGATTGCCATGAATTCCAGCCTGGTTGAGTTTTTCAGCAAGGATGGAATGGTCTATGCGGTCGAAGGCCTTGGAAAAGTCCGTGTAAATAGAATCCACCTGACCCCTGGCCTCTAAGGTGTTAGTGATATATGTGGTATAAATAAGTAGATTTGATACTGTGGAACGGTTCGAGACAAAACCGTGCTGTCGTGGACTGGTTATATGCCTGAGGTGACAGTAAACAATGTCAAACACAATACCCTCCAATATTTTTGCAAACTGTGAAATTATACAAATAGGTCTATAATTGGTTACATCGTTTAGATTACCTGATTTATTTACAGGGATGATATATGAGATTTTCCAGAGGTCTGGGAAAATACCTTCAGTCAAAGTTTTATTGTAAAGTACTATTATAATGTAAAGGGGTTGTGTTAAGACATTTAGACACATCCGTATAAATAGTGGAGGCAATCCATCCGGCCCAGCACCTTTATTTATGTCTAGCTTTTTAATACCTGTTTCGATATAATTTTTTGTTATATTAATAGTCAAAATACAGTAATTAGATTCAACAACTGATGTGAAAACATTTAAGGGTTTGTGCTTATACCCTTAAACAGAAGAAAAGAACTCAGCAAAGAAACCCGCTTCTGCCATGCATAACCGCATGGCAGAAGCGGGTTTATGTTTTTCTTTAAGCAATTTAATCAATGGAGAGGAAAACCAAGCCGGGTAATTTGATTTCCTCAGTTTTCCTTTAGGGGTATGTCTGTCAATTACTTCCCAGAGTATATTATAAAATCTAAGTAATAATTCGTTACAATTTAAGTGTGTGAGTTCATCCCAACTATTATTTGTGTATACAGATACTGTTATCAAATAAATTCAATGCTTATTGAGTTAAAGCGTGCTGTTAAATCTTAAACACGTATCACATCATTATAGAAACTACTTTCATTTTATTTGTTACATTCATTATTAAACTAATTTACTTTAAACGTATCTCCAGTCTGGTTCTCTAAAGTACTTGTATTCTAAGATACGTAATCTGTTGGATTTATGCGTATTTACAGTTGCGCCAAACTACAAATTTATTACTAGGTATCCATAA
Organism: Parascotia fuliginaria; assembly: GCA_963082885.1. NCBI lineage: Eukaryota > Metazoa > Arthropoda > Insecta > Lepidoptera > Erebidae > Parascotia > Parascotia fuliginaria. The sequence continues at coordinate 9,022,414 of OY720174.1, read as the reverse complement.
CGCTCACTCGTAAAACGGTTTTATTTTCTCAATGTAATCTTGGCACGAGAACAAGTATTTATCAACTTTTTAAGGAACCGTTGGTAGAAATAACACCCTCGTTTCATCAGTTAGGTATGTAGCGGCGTGTATACAGGAAGGGAGCCTGTGTAAGGTAGAAAACTTACCGAGCACAATTTCAGAGACCGGACTAATACCGAGAATTTAATGTTATGGATAACATAACATGACGCCTATTTTCCCCGAAGCAGTAGACAAAGAAAGGTAGGTAGGTAGGTATACCACCCACGTTACAATGGCTATAAAGTGCGAGCCTGTTTTCATTTATCGGGCACAATTCAAGGCTGTGAACATATACTAAGAAATTTCTCAACAGCATTAATCAAAAGCTCTTTACCTAACCCGGGAATTTAAACCCGAATCCGAGACATGCATGGCAAACTGCACACAGTATTTACTGAGCCACCAAAGCAATCCTAAAGTTTTTTATTATACAAAAAGTCAGTGACATTTGGTTTAACAAAAACATAGCACCGTTCTTCTTGTCTATTCTGATTGACATATTTATAGTAATTCTTTACTACAATTAAAAATACGTTTAAAAAGCTAAAATAATGTTGGAACGTCAAAGGACAAAAAGCATTGGCTTTTATTAAGGTTGGGATCTATTTAAATAGAGGGCAAATTAAGCAGTTTAAATGAAACCCAAATCGATTGCGTTTCCACAGAGGCACATTAAGTTTAGCTTTAAGGTATGCATCCACTCACACTAGCCAACCGCAACGCGTAACAGTATGAATGGAATGCTATTGTACACATTATGTCGGCGTTCTTCGCGGATGTTACAGATAGCAAAATAATTGATATGGAAATAGGAAAACATTTACATATATGCGTTTAGATTAACATAATAATTTAGAACTCTATCGAAAGCTAACATTGCTGTATCTACACCAAACATCTCAATCAATTCCATCATACATCAATAGCAGCTGTCATTCACGAACATAAAAAGTAAAGAACTATTGCTAACATTGTGATACCTGCGTTGTAGGTTCTAATTTATTGGATAGTTTGGCAGGCTCTTCTGTAGCGGACAGCATTCGTCTTGCCAGCCGCGCGAATGTACATCTGAACTGGCGACTCATACTGCAGTAGAGCACGAAGTTCACTGATGACGTGAATAAGGCCAGCACATCCATCAGGTCACCTGTTGAGAAAAAAAAATCTATAAGTTTAGGTCTACTAAACTTTATCTTATCGATTTTTGTTATGAATATTCACATTTGACCGTAGAATTTATGATAGATAACATCACAAACTGAAGACCAATAAATTGTTTTATGCTGACCTAATAAAAGTGGCGGGCAATCTATGAATGAATGGCTCACGATAAGCTGGATGTTCACATCAATATTATATTTGTTCTTTTAAATTGTAGCTAATTTGTGCTTAAATATAATTTCCTGGTATAAAATACATTCCCATAATCATCAGTACATCAGTACATCAGTACGTCGGGTAAAGAGGTATGACACCTTATAATAATTCTCTAACACGAGTAGACCCGTTTTATAAATATAGTTATCATCAGTACAATATGGTACCTAATACTTACGCAATTGTGAGTGTTAGTTTATACAATTAAGTATTTTATTAGAAGATTTCTTTTAGAGTTTTTCGAGCACAATTTGACTACCTACACGAAAATATGTACGTAACTTATTATATTTCCAACCGTTCTGAATTTCTAAGATGTCTGATGTTAGCCTGACATACATAATTTTGCAAGCTAAGTATCAGGTGCTTTGTGGTTGACGAAGGATTTCAATTACCATAACATAACATACTTGCTAGTAGCAACAGACTTAGTATAACACAGCTTATATATTAAGGAAGTTTTCTTGAGAGTTGCTACGTTTAAGAAAAAAATCAGTTGAGTAGCACCTACGAAATTTTGTTGCTTTTGATTTTAGTTTTTAGGTCGTATAAAGTTATAACATTAAACCAAATTCTTAAGCTTCGCAATTTATTTAGCAGCAACCCGTAAAAAAAATAATAGCTGGCTAGGGCATGGCAAAAAAATAACTTACATTTTAGTTCAGAAAGTAAACATTTATAAAATCTAATAACTTATGTTGGCTGAAGCTGTAGATGAATCGAGAGCTTTATTAAAATACTTATTCTTTTCGGTTACAATGTTTATGACCAATATAATTTTATTTGCTTCGGAAAATAAATAAATGACAAAACAAATAGACTACGACATAATATTTCTGATCCATACATCAATTTGGATTTGTACGTATTAATAAATTCTGAGTTAAGATTATGTGAAAATGGTCGGACCTTTCTAATTTATTTTATATTGGACAGACTGATAGACAATTTTATCGGGTTCGAGACAAAATCCGTTTTAGACTCTTGTAAGAATTCCATTATAATATAATTACTAGATTGCCGCAGCGCGGTCTCACCCGCGTCTTTTGTTATTGCTTTGTTCTCATCACCAGTAGCGTAATGCTAAATAGTCCATAAACCTTCCTCAAGAACTTGGCTATCATACACAAAAATAATTATTCAAATCCGACTGGTGGTTTCAGTGATTAGCGCGATCAAGCAATCAAACAAACAAACAATGAAACTCTTCCTCTTTAGGTATATAATAAGTATAGATATCAACATATATTTTTTTCGGGGTAAGGAATGTGTTTTACCTTTACCTACAAATAAAAAATGACCAGTATTCCGTGGCAAGATGAGCAAGGGATAAAACGCCTCGTAAGCATTCCGAAATTTGTTTAAGTAATACTCTCTGTTTATTATGTTTTAATAAAAAAAAATTGTTTAGGTTTATTATATACCTACGCAAAGCGAGAATGTATTTGAATAAAAGATTTGAAACATATTATTATCTTTCAGCTTTATTTTGTTTCTTTGTTTCTGTTGAAAACTTTAATCGAGTTATTCCGGTCTGATCTCCCTAGATCTGATCCCCTGAGATTATTATTATTCTTCAATTCCGTTCTGATCCCCTGCATATATAGCCATTCCGGTCTGATCCCCTGAGTCTTTTTGACAGGTAAGTACAGTCAAGAAAAAAGCAGTTTATGTATTATTTAATTAAAAGAATAAGAATAAAAAACGCAGTTGAAAAAATGTTTAACGTAAAACTTACTGGTGTTTCTAGAATATTGTAACCGTAGTCTATCCATCTTAGAAATAGTCCAATAACTACATTTCATCATCAAATTGTTAATTTCTTTACTCAAGTTGTTTAAAAGCTTAGTAGTACTTATCTAAAGTGAGTTTATAATGAAAATGTAGTAGCAATCAAAGATATATAGGTACATTTTTATTTTCTTAGATACTGCGAATCTACTAACTCGATTCCGACTACTTATTCTTTAGTATATTTTAGCAAACTAATTTAAAATACATAATTATGTTTTTATTACATGTGTTTTCACCTTCTTTAGCATATTTTTGGATATATTGTCCAAATAAATATATCTTTTAGTGTTTCTTTATTTTTTTGCGATTTTAAACAAAGTATCCAAGCTTAGGAGTGTAGCCGGTTATGTTATATTTAGTTATGCGGGTGAAACTTATTTTATCAACCCTGTGGTATGTTACGTATTGTTATATGTATACGTTGTCCGGCCTAGTTTTAAACACATTCCGTACATTATCAAGCTAACACCGGCATTCGTATGTGTAATGGATATAGAATACTATAGAAATTTCAAACTTGGTTTTATTAGAAATAGCTCTAGAGTTATTTCTGAAATGTATTGTAAAGTTAAAACTACAACATTATATGTACATTCATATTATGTAATGGTGACACTTCACCACTAACACACCAATAACACGAGCTAGGTATTTATAGAAGTAAAAGCCGAATAGTTTTTCTTCATAAAGAGTCGAATAGACGCATGAAATGTTTAAAAAATTATGAAAACATTTTATTTAAAATTGGACTTTAAATGAAGTGTATATACACACTTTATTTGGTCGATAACTGTTGTAGGCCTACGTGGTCAACACTTTCTCAATCAGACGAAAATATTTAGTTAAAGGCTTTAATAAGTACTATGCAAATTTACTCTAAACTTTCATTAATATTTAATACCGCGGCCATTATGATGTAAATAGCCGTATCATTTTTAACTTTTCCTTTAAATATGTGTAAATAGAACAACGCTTTAGACAATCTACACGTATTTGCAAAATATTTTTGAAGCGTCCGTGCCTAGAATTTAGAAGTGCAAGCAATAAAAGTAGCTTAGACCCACTTTGTGTTCACATATAAAGTTTTAACATAACATAACAAATCTTAGGACCATACCTTTTTGGGTAAGCAGAGCTGTGTAACACCCAACTTTAGTAAGCTATTTTTCCATATAACAGAGGATGAGCCTGATACCTTTACCAACCACAATTCCAGAGTCTTCGCTAATACTGAGAATTTGTCGACAGAAAAACTAATATAACTTTTCCTGATCTGAGGACTGAATCAGCTACCTCTGCGTGGCAGACCGTACAAACCTAGCAACGCAAAACCGCCGAGGTATGTTTTTAATATCAATGAATATAATTTAATTATTATTATTGAATTAGATTTAAAGACATCGTAAATAACGAGAACATTATACATATGATAAGTCGTATATAAATAAGTCGTGTATCCTCGTAATTGCATTATTAAAATGATGCTTTTATGACGACGACTTCATCACGCTTCAGAAAGCACTTTGAAATCCACCTTAGCAGCCTTTAAAGATCACTGAAGTGCAAAAATATGTGTGCGAAAAAGTGACGGCAACGTGTGTCATGTCACGTAGGATTAAGAAATATTTTTCTTCGCTATAAATTCTATGCAGCGTTTCTATTCCGAGGCCCAGTTTTTATGCTGAATTAAATTTCGGAGCTTTTAGGGTCTTTAAGTACTAGAAAACATGAATTCGTCACGTTTTTCTTTTATAGTGTCATAACTATTGTTATGATATTGTACATCAACTTGAATATAAAAAGTCGGTCTTATATCAAACATGCAGGTATTTATTTTTTATTTTAAACTATTCGTTTGTATGTGTAAATAAAAGTGATCTTATCTATCGTATTATATACCTAGGTTAAAATGCCTAGCAATATTCTAGTGACTCATGAACTCACTAAAATGCTAATGACTCAATCTATATATTTCAGAAAATGAACACGAGAGTTTAAATTTTAACACTATAATAACACTACGGAAAAAAATATTTTTTCCTCAAATTAAGAACCTAAAAATAATATAAAAAAATTAAATAAGGAAACCAAGGCTAACCTAAAAATAATATAAAAAAATTAAATAAGGAAACCAAGGCTAGTAGTATAAGTAGTAAGGTAACCAAGATTAAATCTTCTAAAATGGTGTGATGATGGCGTGTCACTCAATGCTTTGATCATGAAATGTATCTATGAAAATTGAGGTGTTGCTATAACTACATTATCTGAACGTGAACCACGTCGCTTAAATTGCTTTGTAGGCTATAGTATCAATAAACATACGTTACACTTTTATTAACCGACTTCAAAAAAAGGAGGAGGTTTCTCAATTCGACCGCATATATATTTTTTTTTATGCGTTTGCGGATAACTTCGTCGTTTATGAACCGATTTTAATAATTCTTTTTTTGTTGGAAGATAGATATTCCAAGGGTAGTACCATGATAAGAAAACCAAGATCTGATGATGGCATCCTGGAGAAATCGAGGGGAACTTTCGAAAATCGTACTGACAACTAGTGCACTTGTTATGTTTTTCATTAAGTATTTTAAAGCACTACCATTTACCATTTACCATTTACTAGAGTGGAGTCACTTTGGTAGGCTAATATAAAAAAAAAAATAAGTGAAGGTTTGGAGTCGATCTGATGATGGAGCACAAAGACAGTCGAGAGAACTCCTCAACGATTTACAGCAATTACTTAATGTTTGAACTTAATTCATTTCTAACGGTGAGAACTTTGCTCCCATATGGGTTATAAGGACTAAATTAAATAAGTATTTTATAACTTCAAAATTATAAAATACTTATTTAATTATTTCTGATTAACTAAATCAAAATGCGAATTACTTTGTGCTATGTAAATTTATTTTTACTTTTTAAAGAAAACCGACTTCAAACTTGAAGGAAACTTCCTTCAAGTTTGAAGTCGGTTTTCTTTTTGTTAAAAACTATTTTATCAAAGTTAAGTTTCTTTTAAAATTGATACATAATATCACGAATGAATTTGCGATAAAAGCTTGTAGTAACTTGGTAACATCTAAGCATCCTAAATTTCTGTTTCAGGTCCTAAATGTTTATACAACATCATTGGGCTCAATAACGTTGTATAGTCTAATTTTTAAATCGCAAACAAATTCAATTTCCTTTTATTGCCTACAGTGGCAAACGAGCCAAAACCCCACCTTATGGTAAGTGACAACTGTCAGTCATAGACTTCTGCAATGCCCGGGACTCTACGAAGCCGTTGCCTACCGTGATATTCTAATGCTCTCTTAAAACCTCGTTTAAAGAAAGACATATCATAGTGCTTTGGAAACACCGAAGCTGGTAGTTCGTTCCAGAGCCTGTGCGTACGTGGCAGAAATTAACACTGTGGAATGAACTAACCGTGCTAGACAAGATCGTGTCCAGGTAGTATGGATGATTTTTGCTGCGATGTCGAGTGGTGCAATGATAGAAAGAAGACGATGTATGTCGTCTTGTTTAAGCAGTGGCGGGAGATTGGAAGAGCAGAAGTTGCCTTGGGCAGCCTTAATGAGAGACCAAAAAGCACGGCTACCTGAAGAATAGCTTTTAAGCCTTTCGCCAACGTGTTCTGATTTGCACAAAATACGAAGTAAATGTACAAAGGCGGACTTAATGCCAGAGGCATTCTCTACCAGTCAACCTTTGGGTGATGCAGAGATAAAACTTGGTAGGTGCATTCAGTAGTGAAAAGATAGAATAAAATATAGGTAATTATACATATTCATTTATACATACCTAAACATATTAATAAAAAAAAATACGTCATACATATCGATATAAATACATGGCTATACTATTTTAAATAAATACAAATATACATACATATGAGAATATATATACATAAACTCAATTTTAAATAAATAATTACATATACCTACACAAAATAATGAGTAAGAAAGTTAAGACGATTCCGCCAGCAATTTGCTATAAAGCTGCCGCACTCTAGCCTTAAATGCATCACGGTTAGTGGACGTCCTGATTTTGAGAGGGAGCGCATTCCAAAGAAGGATAGCTTGAATGTTAAAAGAATAGTGAACAAGAGAAGAACTATGAGGAGGACAAAGAAGTAGTAGATTGTTAGATGAGCGAAGCGTTCTATTATGACTTGAACATAGATATTGAAAGTGAGAGGTTAAGTAAGAGGGTGCATTAGGAGAATTAAGAATGGAGTAAAGAGTGGTCAACGCACGTAGGCTACGACGTTGACGTATAGGTAGCCAACCCAGTTGGGATCGATAAGTAGATACATGATCGTACTTACGAAGATTGAAAACGAATCGAATGCAATTATTGAGAAGTCGGTCGAGTTTATTGAGTAGATCTGCATTCAGCAATAAGCTTCTTGTTGAATCTGGAAGCGGCATTTTACTTACACTTCTCCGCCCTAATACGCGGATCCTGGTGTTGCCTGGCACTGTTCCAGGTCCTAAACGCGGACTGCTTGAGGTGCGTCGCCTACCTGCAGATTGTGTTATACCAGGGACGACTGCGGCCGTCGACCGAGATTTTCGCGTTAGGGATGAATAATTCCATCTCCTGGAGCACCGTATGGGTAATTAAATCCGCACATGTATCAGGATTCCCGGAGGGGAAGCAAAGCTGATTTCATGGGTAGGATGCAAATATATCTACTATTTTTCTTCAAGTGCCATTTACACCAAAAGTAGGTGGTCAATCGGAAGGTGCTTACTCGCGTGCTCACATTAAATTCAGCGATCTTCTTTTTTTTTCTTATAAGCCAACACAACTTGCTCTACCTATCTTATTTTTTTTACTTCGGAAAGAAACTAAGATTACAAAATATGTTACTTTGTGTCAACATGTGTGGTAAACACACAACACACCACACCACACGTTTATAAAATCGCATTACTCTTATTTTGATATATCAAAGTACGAAAAAAAATAACAGACATCAAATAAAGTTAAAAGCAAAACACATGAAATATTAAACGTAAGTAGTTGTTATTTATTATCCAAATAAAACATAATTAAAAAAAAAAAGTACGTTTTGCGTTAATTGTTCACTTTACCTAGTCAAAAATGACTAGTCTTTATTAATCAGGCTCTGGATAGATATATAGAGGTAATTACTCTTACCAAACATGCTGTAACAGCTTTTAAAGAAGTCTGGAGCGAGGGCACTGGCTAGACCCAGCAGTCCCTGAGGGACTTCGGTGGAGAGAAACAGGCCAAGAACCGCAAGCAACATGCGCGTGGTACGGTCCGTGCGACTGGACCGACGCGCGCACGCTTCCTCGGCTAAGCACTGCTTCTCCGGCTGAAAAAAAAATGTGATAGTCAGTATTGTAACAATGTGCTTTATTATTTGTTACTTTAACTAAAATTTTGGCAAACTTGTTGCCTCCTTTAACAGTTGACACAAACACAATAATTCCTATGTCGAAATGATCCCAATCAGCATATCGCAGCAGCCCTCTGCTAGACATAGGCCTCTCCCAATTTATGTTATAACGTTTGGTCCTCCGCATCCAGTCTACACCCACAATCTTTTTTAGGTCGTCTCACCGATACTTAAATTTTATAAAAAAACCGGAAACACTGTAAAGAAAGAAGAAAAAAAAATCAGGATCTAATGATGGGATCCTTTTTTTTTTCTTTTTTTTTATATTAGCCTACCAAAGTGACTCCATCCCGCCTGATGGTAAGCAGTCAGTGGTATCCAGAAGTGGTGGCCACCATACCAAAAGCCATCGTCTTGAACTGCTGGTATGGTGGCCTCCACTATGGCGCCTTGGAATGGGGTTGGGGAAGGGAATAAGGGAGGTGAGGAAAGAGGAAAGGGGGGAAATTGGGCCTCCGGCGCTCTCACTCACCGAACAAAACGCAGTAGTACGGATACTACTACTCTTACGTCGATCTTCTATGAGAGGGTAGTAGTTCTCCTGTCGATCCGGCCTATTCATGCTGAAACCAGCGTGGATCTACTACCGTAAAAAACTTAATGATCTATGATGATAATTTAAAACCAAATCGCTCCAGCCATCTTTGAGTAATACATTAAATAAAAGAAAGATATCGACGAATTGAGAACCACCTCCTTTTTGAAGTTAGTTAAAAAATACTAAAATAGTACAACATCAACAAACTGGTGTTCTAAAAACTAATAAATGGAACAGTGGAATATTAAAAGAGGTGGGTGGATTGTCGACTTAAAAATTAAAGTCTTAGCTAGGCTTTGGCAAAACATTTTTATTCAGCGTGTTTTGCATTTCGCAAATTGACAAACACTATGTGTGCTTGGTTATTAATATTGATCATAACGAAAGTAAGGTTACGAAATTGGGTTAAAGGAATAGCATCAAACACGCCGAATATTTTGACACCATTAATCTGATTGAGAAAAATCCATCGATGTTTTATTATTTTCTTCTAAACCCTTCTCTTATCTATGAGAAGCTGTGGGTCTTAATCTTTATCCTACCAAAGTGACTCCAGTCTGCTTGATGGTAAATAGTCAGTGAAATCCAGAAATGGTGGCTACCATACAAAAAGCCATCGTCTTAAGCTGCTGGTATGGTGACCTCCACTATGACAGCTGGGAATGGGGTAGGTGAAGGGAACGAGGAAGTTTAGGAAAAAAGAAAGTGAGAAATTGGACTCACTTACCGAACGCTACGCAGTAGTGCGAATACTACTACTCTTACGCCGATCTTTTACGAGAGGGTAGTACTTCTCCGGTCGATCCGGCCCATTCATGCTGAAACCAGCGTGGATCTACTACCGTAAAAAAATATTCATCTTTTACAACACAAATAATAATAATAATAATAATATAATAATATTCTACCACATTCACACAGCGCCATCTAGCCCCAAATTAAGCAATTATATTTGCTTGTGTTATGGGTACTAAACAACTGATATACTACTTATATAATTTTTAATACGAGTGCATTATACTATCGTATGTAATGTACTACCAGTTTGTAGAGAATACAAACCAGCATTTGACTAGACGTTTTAGATTTAATATAAATAAATAAAAATATTGGGTTATAGAGATATAATCTGTTCTGAATCTGACAAGGCAATGCATATTAGATACGTCAGCCCGAATTCAAATTGTATTATTCATTGAGCATCAAAGCAGAAGATCCGCGTGAAATATAGTTTGTACTTTAATAACAACTTTCACGTAAGTTGGATCACTAGAGACTTTATTGAATATTTGATAGGATTAATAATTGTTTCAGCCCAAAGACGTGCAAATAGACAAAGCCAAATATTCGATTTGGATAGGTCTTGCTACTACGTCGCAAAAACTAACAAACTGTGTAGTTCGGTGATATTTACTTACTTTGATTCTAGACTATTTGTTGTGTTATCTGGGGGCACCGCAGTGCCCCCGCCAAGTCAAAGCGGCACGGCCGTACTACTTACATTATATACTTTAGCAGTTCGGGCCATTTTTGTTCAATAACTTCGTTATATATTCAATTTGAACCACTAGTTTAAGAAATATAATTAGCCAAAATTCGTTATTTTTGCACTCACTGTCTGACCGATCATCAAAACTCTAAGGCACTTCTAGCAAACATAGAAGATTCAAATTTAGTATACAATTTAGTCTTTAGTGTATAATTCAAGAGAAAACTAAAGTATTTTGCAATTTCAATCCAGTTTTCTAGATATGAAAACACAATGTATCTCACAAGTAATCACAAGTAACCGACTTGGTATTACATAGATCTCACAACTTTTTACGGTAAAAGAAATGTGTTACAAGACTTGGTTTTTTTATAACTTATTTTTGATGGCTTTATTGTTTTAACTAACATTGTAATAACGAGTTGCAGATTGCATAACAAACTGCGAATATGTAGCAACTTGTTCCAAGATATCTTTAGATACTAACTATCTACATTAATTTTTAATTCAGAGACGACAGTCTAAAATATACAGATTAGTACAGCTTGGGGACGTAGGTTTTTATCGGTGGTATCGTCGACAAACCCATTCTGCTAACGATCTCCCTGAAATACCCCCAGGGGATCGTTAACACAAAAATTTGGTACGCTAAAGTCGTTAACAATGATGGATTTTAAAATACAAAAAAATTGGCCTGATTTATGCGGCTTTGATGTTGTAGTAGGCATATTTTTACTGCCTTTGAAAATTCTTTAAGAAGAGCCTATGCTCATAGCAGTACTTAAGTCTTATTAACGCCAGCTTTTCAATTCGGCAGCTCCATTAATTTAAAATTTTAAGTGCAAAATATTTTCTACTAACCATTAGTTTGTAAGATTCTACTAACAATTTATGGATTTATAATTATCTGAAATAAGTAATTTGAATTCAAATTCGAATTTCTATTTCGACTCTTGACATCGTTTCAATTATTGCTTAGTTCTTTAGATATACTTATATTTTATCTTATGCCATCTTAGTCATTCAGGGTATTTGGCAACGTTCTTTAATAATATTTCTAATCATAATTTAAAAAATACACATTGCATTTAAGGCATAATTATTATGTATGACAAATGTAACAATGAATGAGACCAGGTCACGACTGGCCAAGGTTGCGACAATTGGGGAGGCTTTTGTCCAGCGTTTGACGTCTTTTGGCTGATATTTATGATGAAATATAACGTACGGCTATCATGCTGAGATACCAGACCAGCGTCTATGACAAAAAGACTAATATAGCTAGCCAATCGTGATTGAGATACACCTTTGTTCGCCATAATGAAAAGAAAGAGGCGACGTAATGTTTGCGAAGTTAACAATGCGAGTAAAATAGTAAAGAATGAAGCCCATTACTCGTCGTCGTTATAAATGGGATGTCGTATTATGATCCGTCAAAATAAATATCGAGGAAGCAGGTCACTGAGCAAAAAATTCTTATTACAAGGCTGATACGTTGTCACATATCGATTTTAATGATGGAGATAGAGCTTTTATTTTGTCATCCTAATAATTATGAATATTGCAACATTGCAACATAATTTTGGAGAAATTTATCGAAGTGCACCAACTTTAAAAATCCACCAAATTAGGCGATCTAAAAGGCATAGTAACTACAAAAAACACCGTCAATGACCCTTTAAAAATATTCTGATAACTGTAATTAAAATAAGGCTAACCTTCCACTTTGATTACCTATCATAAACACTTTTCTTGACGTGCCTTTTGAAGTGTTAATTAAGAATAACCTTCACCTATATATTCCTAGCCAAAATATTTAACCAGCAAACAAAAGATCATTGAAAATATTACGCGCCAATTTAGATCTATTTGTGACGATCGAATAAAATATGATCTCAATTGAACGTGTAGTAATTTGGTCATTTGCTCCTGAACTCTTTTATACAAGCGTCATGTGTACTCTTTTATATAGTCAAATTTCGAACGCCTAGATTGGTTCCGTCTGAAAACATTTGTCGTACATTGAACTAACGTTGTTCTTTTGTGCCATTAGGTACTACGAGGTCGGTTTATTTCTATTTTATTGGCAATCGAAGTTGTCAAGCATTAAAAAGAAAACAACTTTTAAAATGTAGTTTTCAAATAACGTATCTCGTTAACCAGAGCGTTGTTTATAATATTATTATGAAAAAAATACAAACATTCATGATTGATGTATTGATGATAAGTACATCATTTATCAAGAAATAAAAATAAATACTTCAGGGTACTTTCGCCTGTAGCCCAGCTCAATATCCTTTTCTAACCGACTTCAAAAAGGAGGAGGTTATCAATTCGGGTCGTTTTTTTTTTTTTGTAAGTTTGTTACCTCATATCTCGGTCATTTATGAATCGATTTGAAAATTTCTTTTTTTATTTGAAAGGGTATACTCTGAAATTGGTCCCATTTTTTTATTATAAGAAACGCTTCAGTAGTTGTATGTTTGTTACAACAGAACTCGGTCATTTATAAACCAATTTAAAAAAATCTTCTTTTATTTGAAAGGGTATACTCTGAAATCGGGTCCCATGTTTTTTTATAAAGAATGGTTTAGTGGTTTGGCTTCAATTTTATATTTTGTAGCAAAACATATGCAAGGTCACTCCTTTTCATCGACGTGTAAAGCAACACGTCGATGTCTTTTGCGACGAATTTTCTGACATTGACATGTCCATGCTTCAAGTGCGAAGTGATTTTCAAAATTCATTTTTTGTTAGAAACGAAGTGGCCCTGGATGGGTGACCATTTGTGTCATTTCATTTTCAGCGTCTTCATTCTTTAGAAGTAGTGGACTATGGTTATCACTATAATTTGGTAGTCGTTAACCCAAGTTGGAGGTCTTATGGTCGTGAGAAATTACAACAGCAACAGGCGGCCTTAAACCTGCCTTTACAGCACCACTGTTTATTTTTAGTATATCTATTAGGCGATTGCTTGGTCAGTTAAATTATGATTTTTGATGATTCTTTATTGTTGGTAGATCATCACTTTTTTGTTCAGATTTGTTGTTTCTTGGATTCAGGGTTTAGCGATCTATTTACAATCTTACCTCTCGTCTCTACTTTCTTTCAAACGGCGCGGCGCTATCTCATTTGCGCAGCACGTTTAGTAGGTCTACCCATAATGAATATATTCATACACAATTAATTCCCACTAAAAGTTTAAAAATAAATATATTTTCGGCGGTCATACGCGTGAAGGCAGACGTCATTGATAGTTGTGTTCAGATATACATAAAAAATTTGACGCGCACTTATCAGATTCCGTTCGATTTCTTGTATTAAATCTATATTTTTCATTCATATATTAATTGATTAATCAAGTAGGTTATTTTTGCTAGTAGGTAGGTCATTTTTATGAAGGTCATTATGATCCTTCTTGACTGGCACCGACTCCAAAATAACTGATTAAAAACTATAAATAGTAAAGTACTATATGTATCAAGAATTGCGTTGATTCCCCTTTGCTATGAAGTAATTAAAATATTACTTTCTACTTTTTAGTTAAGAATTGAACATGTAGGTATTGTTTGAAGTCGGTTTTCATTTTTTTTCTAAAAATAATTTTATTATTCAAGGTTATGTTAAAATAAAAATAAATGTTTTTAAACAGTGTATGGTTGCTATAGTCACCAACGAAATTTTTCACAAGACTGAAACGATCGGCAAATAAAAATAGCTACACATTTATTTTTTTCTATAAATGCAGAAAAAAGATTCAGTCGCCCACATGCTGTTAAGTGGTTTTATTTTTATACCACTTAGCTGGCAAACAAACTTCCAACCCACTTGCAAAGTCGTTACTGTAAACTATGGATATAACTGCTATCTAGGCTTTTTAGAAACAATACTTAAATGACAATCATTACCGACTGTGAGAGATAAAGAAAAGGATAAAGAACGCCGAAAGGCTTACTAAACTTCTGACATTTAGGATAGGTAGTAGTAGATCCACGCTGGTTTCAGCATGAATGGGTCGGATCGACCGGGGAAGTATTACCCTCACATAAAAGATCGACGTAAGAGTAATTGTATTCGTACTATTGCGTTTCGCTCGGTGAGTGAGAGTGCCGGAGGCCCAACTGATGCAAAGATGGTAATCCTCGCATGTGTGCAGCTGAGTATCCGCGGAGTTATTGTGTGGGTGGTGTGGGTCGACCCGCCGGCCATGGAGACCCGTAGTGCCGCTGGCCGCCCGCGGCATAGTACAGGGGCCCAACTAGGCCTAACCACCCTAGGAGGCTGCCCCACCAGGTCGCGCATAATCGCACCGGCGCGAGTGGTTCGTCGTGCCGGTTGGTGCCCGGATGGTGGGACCCGGCGACCATTTCCGAGAGGGTACGGGGGCCCTTCCGTCCGGCGGATTGGCTACCACCATGCCACACAGTTAAATGACGAAGCAATACTCGGCACCTTGTCTAGCCTTGCTGCGAGGGCAGTCATCTTTTCCCCTCCCTTCACCCTCCAACATGGCAGCACGCAAAGAAGCAGCAGGTCAAACAGCGGCATCTTCCTCCCCCACCAACCCGCTATTTGAGGTGGAGTTCACTAAGATCCGTGGACTCCATTCAAACCTCAAGGCCGTCCACCAACACCTCGAGACGGCACGGCCGGCTTTGCTTTTCCTAACGGAGACACAAATACACCGCCCTGACGACACGGCATACCTGCACTACCCCGGCTATGTGCTCGAGGAGCGCTTTCGCGCTAGGGCCGGAGTATGCGCATTCGTCAGAACGAATGTTTGCGTTCGCCGTCTGCGCTGTCTAGAAGACCATCTTATCCCATCCTTTGGCTTCACGTTGATCTTGGTTCTCTGAGCCGGGTCTTCGCGTGCCTTTACCGTTCCCACTCCGGAGATTTGGAGACAACTCGACTCTTTGACCATCTGAGTCAGGCGGCAGACTTAGCGCAGGAGCGGTTTCCGAACGCGGAACTGGTGTTTCTGGGAGACTTTAACGCCCCCCACGAGACCTGGTTGGGTTCTCTCAGAACAGACCATGCGGGACGAGCCGCCCTTGCATTCGCTCTCACGCATGACCTGACGCAACTGGTAATCCATCCCACTAGGATACCAGATATTCCAGGTCAAGCGCCCTCTTTGCTAGACCTACTGCTGACGAGTCACCTAGACCAATACAGTGTTTCGGTCTACGTCTCACTGGGTAATTCCGACCACTGTTTGGTCTGCGCCTCAGTGCCTCTTGTTGCTCCCCCACGACGTGCGGAGGTAAAGCGACGACTATGGCACTACTCGTCAGCAGACTGGGACGGTATGCGGGATTACTTTGCTTCCGTCCCATGGGCATTACGCTTCTTTAAAGACAGGGATCCGTCGCAAAGTGCTACTGCTGTCGCTGGTGAAATCTTGTTAGGTATGGAATATTACATTCCATCCTCAGATGTCACCAGTGAGTGCCGGCAAAACGCGTCCCTGGTTCAACCGTGAGTGCGCCGATACTGTTAAAGAAAAAGAATCGGCTTACGATCAGGGCCCGAGCACGGTGCGATCTTAGCTTGGATCGCCTAAAAGCAGCGTACTACAAAGCCACTAGGGAATGCAAGAGGGCTTACATCAGAGCGGATGCCCAGCGCATTGCACGGATTGCGCAAGAACTCATTTCGCATCCTAAGGGTAGCCGTAGCTACTGGCGACCAGCTAAGGCCGTGCAATCCAACTTCCGCAAGCCTTCGCTGCCCCCCTTGAAATGTCCTGATGGATCGCTGGCCCACGAGCCGCAAGAGAAAGCAAACTTGCTTGTAGAACTCTTTGCGGCTAACTCCCGAATCGACGACCGTGGCTTGCACCCGCCGACTATATCTGGCTGCGACTCCGTTATGCCTAATATCCGTATTAGGTATCGTGATGTCCGTGCTGAACTAAGGTCACTCGATGTTCGGAAAGCCAGCGGCTGGATGGTATCCAGCGGTGGTTCTCAAGAAATGCGCAGCGGAGTTGTCTCCTGCATTGACGCGCCTATACCGCTTATCTTATTCCTCGGGAATTGTGCCGGAGGCTTGGAGAGAGGCGAATGTTCAACCGATTCCCAAAAAAGGGGATAAGTCCGAGCCAGGCAACTATCGATCCATAGCTGTCACCTCAGTTCTCTGCGAGGTGCTTGACCGGATAATAAACTCCCAACTAGTCCGCTACCTAGAGGGTCACTCGTTAATTAGTGACCGACAATATGGCTTCAGGTCAAAACGGTTTACGGGTGACCTTCTAGCGTATATCACGCACCAATGGGGTGAAGCTATGAACAGGCATGGAGAGTCCTTGGCCATCAGTCTTGACATAACCAAAGCCTTCGATAGAGTCTGGCACCGTTCGCTTCTGTCCAAGCTTCCAGCATATGGTCTGCCACCCCAGCTGTGCAACTGGATTGCCGCATTCCTACGTGAGCGCCGCATTAGAGTCCTTTGTGACGGATCGGCCTCTAATTATTTGCAGGTCAACGCTGGGGTGCCTCAGGGTCCGTCCTGTCGCCCACCCTGTATCTTCTGCATGTCAATGACATGTTGTACCTTCGCAACATTCATTGCTATGCAGATGATAGTACAGTGCATGGACGATATCTCGGATATCCTGCGGCTAAACAGAACGACTAAACAGACATCGAGGCAAAACTCCGAGAACTTGTCACTGAGTTCGACCAAGTATTATACCGCATTTCTAAATGGGGTTGTGAGAATTTGGTCGAGTTCAATGCCAAGAAAACACAGGTGTGCGCGTTCTCTGCAAAAAAAACTCCGTTCCTTCCCCTTCCCTCTCTTCAGAACACAGCGTTACCACTACAGGATAGCCTAAGTATCCTGGGTATGGACATCAGCCGAGATCTCAACTCCAAGAACTACATCGAGTGCGTCATTGAAACCGCCCCCTGTAAACTCGGTGTCCTGAACAGGGTGAGTCGGTACTTCACGCCCGAGCGGCTCTGTCTTCTTTATAAGACACAGGTTCGTTCCTGCGTGGAGTACTGCTCTCATCTTTGGGATGGCTCCGCACAGTACTTACTGGATGCACTCGATAGGTTGTAGTCCGTATCATCGGAAGCCCGGAGGCTACTAAGACCCTTGAACCTTTACAGCTGCGAAGAGACATCGCCTCAATGGCCGTCTTCTATCGACTTTACCATGGAGAGTATTCTGAAGAGCTTTTTGAATCAATCCCACCCTCTCCCTTTTTATCCAGAACGACACGTGCGGGACTAAAGTGCTACACAGTTTTCACAGTGCAATCTAAAGGGTCTCGAACCAAACGGTTCAGCACTTTATACTTTTATCGCTCAATTAAAGCCTGGAACTCTTTGCCATGCATGTGTTCCCATTTAATTTTAATCCTGAGTCTTTTAAGTAGGGCGTGAAAAAGCATCTCACTAAGCCGCCATAGTGGAGGTCACCATACCAGTAGTTTGGCTTTTGGAATGGTGTCCGCCACTTCTGGATTCCACTTACTGCTTACCATCAGGCAGAGTGGAGTCACTTTGGTGGATAATATAAATAAAAAAAAAAAAATTACCTTCATTGACAGTATTATGAAGCCTAATGAACTCAAAAGTTCTATCCTAACATTTAAGCTGTCGTGGGTAACCATTTATAACTTTGAGGATTTTGTAGGGTGTAAGCTTGATTTCGAATTTGGAAAAATCTCGCTCGCAAGCTCTCTTTATTCTTTAGAAATAACAGTAAAAGAGATACTCGACAATTTTGTAATTTAACACTAATAAGCACGAATCAAAATTTACTTAATAGCCATTTTATATCCTAATTTTAATTTTCCACTGAATGCTTGATAAATTTGACAGAATTTTGTTACACCAAAAGTGGTCGACATTCAAATACTAATTAGGTATATAATTTGCTGCTTATTATCGTTACTAAGCAGCGATTTATATTTAATGCATCAGCCTATTTCGGGCCATATACCTCTCCATAATTTTGACTATAATCATCACGGTTAGTAGGTGTGTTTGCAGGTATGCAGGATGAAGGTAATGCTGCTCCTAGGTTGAAAAATCAAGTAACCTTATATTCGCTTCTTACGACACTGACTAACTACCACTAGTCATTAGCCTCGGCTATAAATCGCTATGAAATGTGCCAGACAAGAATACCTATTAAACACCACTAAAAGTAGATTGGTTCTCTGGTTAAGATTCAGACCCTTTAAGACAGGCAGATAATGGAAAACAGGCATGAAGTTATGTATCATACGATAATGCTGTGAATTTATAAATATTTTAATTCACGTGTCTAAAATATCCAATCTCTTAAAATGCAAGTTTTTCTTAAAAAAAGGAAATGATTTTGCGTTTATAGAATCTCATTGTTATTCATGGAACGCCGTATATAAAGCTACATATAATACTCTACAATATGAACGAAGAGTTTTTCCTGCGATGAAAGAGGTTACATACATACATACTTACATAACTGCATGCCTGTCGCCCTTTAATGGGGTAAGCAGAGACCATAGAACACCATTTGCTACGATCCAAACATACCTCCTTTGCCTCTTCAACATTCATTATACACATACGTCAATTACGGGAGCTTGTAATCGTGCTCTTTATCAGCACATCGCCTATTTGATCCGCGTATATTCGTCTAGGGCAACCCCTACCAACTGTACCAGTAGTTTCCGCTTCATGAATCTTTTTCGTAATCCTACTTCCATCCATCCTTTACACGTGTTCAAACCACCTTAACATACTCCTTTCAATTGAAATCACTATATCATCATTCAATCCACATTCTTCTCTTAACACGCTATTCCTTACTCTATCTGACAGATTAATTCCACACATGCTTTTTAGTGCACTCATCTCTACTGCATTTATTCTGCTTTAATGCTTTTTCTACCATACCCACGATTTACTACCATACACTAGTGTCGGAGCTAGTACCTATTGCTTGTACTATGGCTAAAATGGGTATGTCAACGATAATGGTAGACTTGAACCAGATAATAAAATATTTTCAAAATTATTTATTACTAGCGACCCACTTCGGTTTTAAGCGTGGGTAGGTGATTGTGAATCTTTTGGAAGAAGTTCTTTAAACGATAGTGAAAACCGTTTCAAAAGCCGATAAAAATGCTGATAAATTGTTGATGTTACGTAACATATCGCGTTTTCTTCAGATGAATCTTAAACTTCATAAATAGACGTACAAACTATGTAAAAAACATGAAACGGCCAATAATATGACCAAAATTACTGTGTATCTTTTATTATCCACTGATTAATAAACATATTATTCTATTGCCTTTGTTCTAAGAGATCATGTGTAACTAACATTTTTATTTTTTTACGACTAATGTGACCAACAAGCCCATGGCCCGTTTGGTGGTAAGCAATTATCATAGCCAATGGACGCTTGCAACACCAGGCCCTAGACAAGTCGCATATATTTCTATTCTATATACAGAATATAAATTATATGCCACTTGTCTAGGCCCTCAGAAATTTCCCTTTTTTTTTACAAAGGAGAATACCCAAATATGGGCCCATTTTATGGCAGCGTGCAGCAAATTCAATAAATTAAAAAAATACGCTTTATTTTTTTATGTTTATCCTAATAATAAAATATCAAATAATTAAATAATTAACTAAATTATAATATCCGTCATTCAATATTTGTTACTAAGAATGTTGCCAGATGTCAGATTTGTTTCAATTTAGCGATAATATATCAAATAAATTCTGATTATATTTGAAGATTTATTTTAGGAATAAAAAAAAAATCTAATAATAAAGTAAAATAAAAAAGATTGACCGTCAATGTCAACGCTTTTTTTTTAATCTTTTCATCTTATTTTTATTGTGATGAACTTTTTTTAGTAGTAAGTGAGCGAATTGACTCTTATAATAGTGTTACGTGAACGAAATTACCTTTTTTAGTCTTAAGTGAGCATCTGCCGACCTGTTGTCAGTCAGTCTAGTTTAAAGCATTTTGTGAATAATAATTCATTTCCTGTTTTATGTGTCCAATAGGACACATAAAACAGGAAAGGTCAAACATGATAAATCTCACCATTATGCAACTGGAATTGTAATTGTCTTGTACGACATCGCTGTATCGCACATTAGGATGATAAGTAAGTACCTATCTATACTTAGAGCAATGTTACACGCTCAGCTTGGCGTCAGTTTGGTCCATCAGTCTGGATTGACTTGACTGAAACCAGAATGATCAATCTAGACTGACAGCATACTGATGAAAAATATATCAGAGGCCGTTAGACTTTAGGTCTTCTGCATTGCCTCGCTGACGGGAGTGAACTGAGCGTGTAACCTTGCTTTTAGGCACCTAAGGCCTTTTTACGAGAAATATCATTTTTCATGTCAAATGTGAGATATCTTCTTACTGAGGACCTATCGATTTTTAATATCAATAACCATGATTTCCATAATGAAACCTTAAATAATCAAAATCTATTTGATGAGTGTATCGCTATTTTAAATCGTTTACAATTATATTGAAACAAATCTTACATCTGGCAACATTCCTCCAAACAAATGTTGAATGGCGGATATTATGATTCAGTTCATATTTATTAGGAATTTCGATGCTAGTGTAAAAAAATGGTAATAAATCACAAGTAAATATAATAACATAAAACTATTTTTTTTATATATTGTATTTACAAATTGTAAGTGAAAATTAATTTGGAAGGAGTCAAATCGTATTTTATAACCTTAATTTCAACAACAAAATAATTGATTTCTCTTGAACCTGCATAAATAATTGCAGAATATAAAACAGTAATTTTTTGTCTATGAAATGAAATTAAAATCACTAAGACAGCATTTTTTTATATGGGCCCAAAGCTCATAGGATTGTTGGCATTCTCCTTTGGTGACAAACAAGTGTACCTGATAGTAGGTGGTAACCGTAATCTATGAATATGTGTCCTCTAAGCATCGCTAGAATTAAAACTAAGAAAGTGCGTAATTGATTTTTCGGTATGTACATTTTAATACGTAAATATTTACGAGTATATATATTTAAAAAAATATATATACGGTCACATTGAGAAACCTCCTCCTTTTTTTAAAGTCGGTTAAAAATATCACAATATGACAATAACAAAGGAATTAACTTGAAAGGATTACAATCACAAAGGTAAAAGGATTTTGATTTCCCTTCGGGCTATGGCGTCTAACAATATGGCTGCTATTTTTGTTTTGTTTTCCATTATTTTGTATAAAAAGGACAAAAATATTCTTCTTTAATAAAATTTAATTCATCAAAGAATATTACATTATTGAAATTTACATAATTTATTATTATTTACGCAATAAGTACGTAATTTCAACTAGAAAAGATATTTCATTAAAATACCTAATTATACCTATACTCATGTGAGAGAACAAACTTTATATTTCAGGCTTATCCATTTTATAAAAGTTTTCTATCGCAGATACTTAGATAAAAGATCACGGATACTTATCCCTATCTAGTTTAAAACCTCGACACTTTGATAATCTTCCACGCTATTTGCTTATGCACTTAACTTTGTTAAAAAGGGAATTAGAGCATAAACGTGACCCTTTAGTACCTAGTTGAATGCCTCTTTAATAAATTATGACCGATCTGAACAAATTTTGCCATTACGTTGACCACTAACCACTTGATAAAAAGAAGAAATGCGTTAATCATATGAAAATGAAGCTTTTTATATTATTTTTATATACACATGTATTATGAAATATATACTATCAATCGAAGGTACCCACTATGTAATAAATATTTTGAAGAAATTTCTTCTCAATGCAAATTAAGGCGGATCGCACACTGCCACGCACCACGCTGCATGTTGCGTGTCGACGCTCCTACGCGCGTATTGCCGGAATGTAGATCAGCAACATTGTGCGTGTTTTTTACGCACGTAGTTGCGTGTGATTCACGCACACATTTTATTCAAAGCATAAGCTGTGGTCATAGTGCAGTGCAGTGCGTCGCGTCAGTTCTGATTTCATAATTATGTTTAAATGTTCATGTTATATGTTATGTGATATTCAAATGTTTATTAGTGTGGAACTCATTCAGGATGCTGCAGTTATACTAACCGATTTATATTGAGATACATTTTTAAACACACGTCAAACCCTTCCAAAATCAATCACGGCACTGCGAGACTCAGTGTGCCATACCTTTCGTCTCGCTCCGCACTGACGCACGTGGGTGTGTGTTTCGCTGCATGTGATCTGCATGAACCCGCGTGAATGCATTTTCGGTGTATTGGACCTTGCGTGTTTTCTATACAAACGAGGATACTTACAAGCAACGAAAGGACATGCACTCCCGCACCACGCTGCGTCATGCGGGGCAGTATGCGAATTACCTAAATATTGTTACATTGTTTGAAATTCCGCTACTTGTGGTCATAGAGCATAAAATATTGTACCTAACGCATTTAGGGTCTAAGCTACGAGTTTGTAATGCTATTATCTAGCGAAGAATGTCCACTGATGTAATATTTGCATAACATCTACATACACTGTTAAATTTTACTTTTCTACGAGATACCCTTTACTTTAAGTCGGGTCTAAGTGAAGACCACCGCAGTACTGTTATTTCCTTGCACTTAGTAGGGTATTATGTAAATTCTCCATGCATAATTAACATTTAACCTACGGGTCGTGCGTTCTAAGTGGTTTGAACTTTGAATTCCTGAATACTTACATGAAACTTTACCTGGTAACCGCCATTCTCTGGTCTCGACAATCTTCTATAAACTTCTGCAACGCCAGGGTCTGAGCAACGTTTCTGTCTATCGTAAGATAAGTTTTCTCTTTAAACATCGTTTAACAAAGTCGTGTCATAGTTTTTGGGGAACACTACTTATCTATACTATTATATAAAGCGGAAGAGTTTGTTTGTTTGTTTGAACGCGCTAATCTCTGAAACTACCAGTCGGATTTGAAAATTCATTTTGCGTATGATAGCCCAGTTGTCGAGGAAGGTTAAAGGCTATATAACATGGCGCTATTGACGACGGGAGCAGAACAGTAAGCAAAGACGCGGGTGAAACCTAGTACAATATATTCCAAAGTGTGTCTACGCTAATATGAAAGACATGGCCGCTGTAAACGAACCGTACTAGACCTTCTAGGTAAGAAGTGTTCACACTACAGCGATGTCGAATGGTGGTGAAAAGAAAGGAAAAGCATTTTAAATGATTCTTCAGAATACTTCTCGTGGAACAAGCGATGGTATTCTAGTTCCATAATTTCTGGAAAGACTATAGAAATTACAAGTTTGTGCATTCGTCCCTATGCTTGAGATCACCAACATATTGCAAAGCTAGCCCTTGAGAAAGTAATTCTCGCTGCTATACTCGTAGGTATTTCACGCGCAAAAGTCTAATACTATCGGCAATACAATGAGAAACTCCGTAGAACTTAGGAGCTAATACAAAAGGGTCCTTTGTTGGAATGAAAACGCACACTTCTCTCTTGAGAGGTAGAAATGAACTACATTCTTTACACTCGGTTCAAGGAAGCCACTCAAGAGAACCCTAACTACTAAAATGTTTTACCATCAATGAGTGAGTAAGGTTTCATATAATGGAAATCGTTAATATATATTTCGAAAGCTAGTTAAGATTTAAACCTGAAATTCTTGTACTTGTTACCCAATTATGTAATATGAACAAGCAAAATATATTAAAAAACAAACAGCCCACCTGCCTAAAACAAACGCAAAAGAAAGAAACCCATTTATTTTTCGTGCTGACGCTACATTTAATTTTAATATAGCCTATGTCACTCCTACAATCAATACAAATCTAATGACACCATCATATTATGTTAAAATCCATCAAGCCATTTAGGCTGTAGAGCAAAGAAATAGGCATACGACATACATACGCTCAAAAAATATTACCCTCCTTGATTTGGGCAGTCGGCAAAAACTAGATTTTATTAATTATTCTTTGTTTTATGTTTAACTTTAACATTAAACAAAATATAATTTTAGACTCTTGTTTGTTCTGAACTTGTCAATAAAGGCGACATACTATTATTTGTATCTATCATATTTATCTGCAACTAAAGCTTAATCGCTAACATTCAGCTCTGTTAAACAAAGGGTCGCTAAACGTCCATTTGGTTTGATGACATTTTATAAGACATTCATGGATGTCAAGGGAAACGTTCTATTCGCACCTTTATTAATAGACTATTTAATTGAACCCTTTTGTTAATTTAAAGCTATTATTTGGTCGAATAATTACTCAAAAGGGCACAATAAAATATTTGCATATTTGATAGATTGTATTAATCAGGTGCGATAAGGAATATAAATTAACTGTTGACTCATTCTAAAAGGTTATAATTTTCATCAAATCATACTATGTTCTTCATTCCGTTTTACGTTAATAAATATATTAATTGGCTTATGAAATGGCTGGCTCTTTGCAAGAATAAAAGTAACGCAAACAACACATTTTGTTAATTATACTCCAGTGGGCTCAAAGACAAATTAAATAGCAATAATACTTATTTACTGATATAATTTAAAATTTACCTAAATCTTATAATTCATTTAAAGTATACGTATTGTAATATATTTTTAAGACAGTTAAAACGATAAAAAATATAGATAGATACGGTACGCACATATTAATCACCCAACTTTAATAAAAGGTACGGTACCGATTAGGCATCTGTTTATTGTCTAAACGATAGATGAGCAAATTATTCATCTACATACATCCAACGATAAGAAGGCGATTTATTAAACATCGCAGGATTGGCAAGCAGTTATTTAGAAAATGCCATATCATTATCGCTTAAACTTTTCAAGAGCCTACAGTTACTAATCATCTTATCGGTATGAAGATGATGACATAATAAAGATTTCGGACCAAGGCTGAGTTGACCACGAAAGCGTATTAAAAACGGTTAACCTGCGTCGAGAAAAGTAGTCTGTATTTAACAGCATTGAATAAAAGGCAAGAAAGACGACAAAGGAGTTTCCTGATAAGAAGAAAACAAATGGTAGCTTTAAATTTATGTCGATAATTAGATATCATTCAAATTTCTATATGTTAATTCAGAGTATAATCTGGCTAAAAAGGGCGAGGATCAAAAATAAACCACACTCGATCAATATTATCTGACAATTCCCTTGCCTTATGTTATTATCGATAACAATGATTGATTTAATATTATCCATACATTTTCAAACAATTTACATAATTGGATTAGTAACACCACTTATTGACGTTGAGTGAAAACAATAATTTAACTTCAAACTCTAAGTTAGGTTGACCGGAATAATTGTGCGTATATGGGATCATTGTTAATATGATTGGACCTTCATATTTTAATTATAATAGCATAATATTTTGTCCAATATCTGTAATGATAACACACGTGTATAACGGTTTGACTAACAACTATGATATGGCTAGAAAATTAGCAGAGCTAAGCTTGATTGTTTTCAAAACAAGTAACAGTAGTACCATGTAAGTACAGAAACGTATTATTACTATTGCTTATTCTAGCATCAATCAAAACTTACCTCGTTAGGGCCGATTGTTGAACGCTTCAGTAGTTTCTGCCTCTTTCTCTCCGTCGTTGTCAATTTTGATATTAAACAAGTACTCAAAATGGACAACGCAATACTCGGCACAAGTTTCAATATAACACTATAAATCCACATTATTGCTGTAACCAACTGTACATTTTTAGACATTTCCAGCACATAAACGGTCCGATTGTCCGGCAGAGATAGGTCTTCGGCGAATTCCGAATTGTTTAACGGTGTCACTTCACTGGGCACAATATTCATTGCGAAATAAATCGGAAGACACAGAAAAGGACATATCACATATGCACTCACAATGGCGAGAGTTGTGTTTTTCTTATTGCACCACGTGCTATTCCGTTGAGGAAAAGCAATCGCAACGTATCTCCACACAGCTAGGGTTACTGCCAACCATATTGAAATAGTATGAAACGTTTGACTGAATATGGAATGAAAATAAACAAAAACAGCCCAAGCATAGGTGTTCTTGTTAACTTGTGGTCCTATTTTTATGTTCATATGGAGTGCATAGGGTATGTATTCGAGCATGACTAGCAGGTCCGCGACAGCGAGGCCGGTGAGGATGGAGTTGGTAGAGCTGGTCATTTCGCGGCGACTCAGAACCGCTATGTTGATGGAGTTGGTTGCCGAACCGACAACACATATCACTAGTGCGACGTAGCCATGTAGTCGACTGTACGCTTTGTTGAAGTTGGTGGCTCCAGGCACGCAGTACGCGTCTGTCGCGTTCGCCATACTCGCGGTCCACTCGCGACCAGCGGCCACGCCTTGTCATCGGCACTGGAGACACGGTAGCCTCGCCACGGACAACTTCAACTATCCGTTACGTTGTACGTCGTCATAACCTGTAACAAAAGACAGCACAGTTCAATTTCAAACAACCTTGATCGTTTGTAAGTACATACCTACCTAACTGACTAAGGTCAATAATATTATTTTCGAATATATGACTGCAAGTCTTCGAACGCTTATTATAAATGATAATTTAGTCGAGTGACCAAACTAAAATCGTATTATAAAGAAAAAAACAATAACTATAGCCTCAAGGCCACGGTCTTTAATATTGTACATTGAAGCTGATTGTTGTTCATGAAAAGTTAATGGACCATAACACACCTATCGTGTGCGTCTATTCTTTACTTTTGATTTTTTTTTATTTAGATTTTTTGTAGAATACTTATTGATATATAGATGGTGAATATGATAGAATATTAACGATGAAAAGTCTATTATGAAAGCTACATACAATTTTTTTTAAACTACTTAAGTACCTATATAAAAGAGGAGATAACAAAAAGTCGCATTGCTCTTAAAATTTTATACACTCAGGTATCTGACAGCAAAATAAAAAAAATAATAATTGCCGAATAACTACAAATTATGGAAATGCTGGTTTAATGTTTTACACAAGTATTTGTTATTCAAAGTATTGTATAAATGATTTATGTATGACATCTACCTATACATATTTATTATATCTATTGTTATTACATAAAGTGATACATGGTTTTTCGTCAATTGAAGTAAAAATTTATGATTACAATCATACACAACATTTGTGGCCTATGTCCAGCAATGGAAGTCTCTTAGCTGTTAAATTTCATATCATTTATGGGCCTAAATAAAAGCAATTGAAGTAGGTAGGTACAGATATAGTTACATTAAATTTAAGCACGACTAATACATAACTCAATAAATGACGGAAATACCGACTGTGATCACAGCTCGGCCGTATCTTAATAAAATATCTATTTGATCAACATGATTGCAGACGTGAGAGGAAATGATACGTAATATCTACACGCAGAAAATACACGTCAATCTGTCAGCATTGCCTTGACACTTCGTTATACTTTTACAAGAAATATATTCTTGTTATTATACTGTGGTACAGAAACGTAATTTCTTGTCATTAACTTTTTCGCCATAAATTTTTGTAATTCAAAAACTAACAACCAGAACACTAAGATTACAGTAGTTATACTCTCTGGAGCATACTTATACCTAGTTTTTGTAACTATATTATCACGGTAGTAGATCCACGCTGATTTCAGCATGAATGGGCCGGATCAACCGGGGAAGTTCTACTCGTACTCTCTCATAGAAGATCGACGTAAGAGTAATAGTATTCGTACTGTTGTTTCGTTCGGTGAGTGAGAGTGCCGGTGGCCCTATTTCTCCCCTTTTCTTTTTTCTCACCTCCCTCGATCCTTTCATCTACCCTGCTCCCTTTACAAGGACTCTGTGTAGGCAGCGACTTCACAGAGTCCCTGGCATTGCAGGGGCAATGCTAGGGACTCTGTGCTGTTCATGAGCTACAATTACCACATACCATCACGTGGGCTGTTTGCTCATCTGCCAATTTCGTAAAAAACTAGATTAAAACACTGGTATAAAATGTTTTATAAATAAAACGATGAGGAAAATTTACACAATGTAATTATGGCCTTTGGCCTTTACATTTAAACTTTCCTCTGACATTGGCTTTATCCTTAACCGATAAATCTGTCAATTTCAACATCTTACCTTTTAAGGAAACAGAGGAAATTTATAAGTATAACGAATAAATTTATAAGTAAATTGTAACTATACCATTAAAGCCATACTGCCTTGAGTGGTACCTTCATAAAACGAACATAAAGAGCCTTTAAATTCGTGTCGGCATCCCCAAAGTGCTTCTCGGTTCCGGAAGGCACGTTTAACTATACTATGCCGTCACTAAATGCTATCTTGGCTGTAAAGTATAATAAATTAATAGGTCGTCTAAAGTATCATTTAAAGTGTTCACATGTTTTGTATACAGGTTTTTATTTGAAAACTTTTAAAAGAGTTAACTGAATGAATATATTAGAACAGTAGACCTCGATATCGGAACAAATTATAACCGTAATTTGTAAATTTATGTAAAAGATGGCGAAGCCTCAAATATTTTATTACAATCTATGTCATTTAAATAGTTTTTATTATCATTATCGCTATTGACTATTACCATTAAATTCCAAAATGTTATTTTCTTAGATATCGATTCAGTTGAATTTAATCCTTGACTTTATAAATGAGTTTCAATATTCTTGTTGTTAAAATACATTTTCCTTTTAGTAACTTTGTTATTTTCCTCTCCTTCTAAACCCATTGTCATACCTCAGACTATATGTTTTTACCTATTATGTAGCTAAACACTTATTAGAGGTAAACTTCAACATGTGGGCCTGATATAATGCAATCTATAGGTAGGTAACTTTTTTTTAAAACAACTAGTAGTAGTAGAGAAATAAAATAACAATTACGATTTAGCAGTTATAAACGATGAGAAATTGAGCAAAAGATACATTACCAGTAAGGCATATATTTCGTCATAATACCTTTCTCACTAAAAGTGTGAACTTTTTATAAAATCTGACACAATGTATTTTGTTCTACCAAACTAATGAACAACCTACAAACATAATTTCAAAAACACGAGACTGTTTTAGCGGCTCCTAATTAGATTTTTAAGCAGTTGTTTTGCCTTTTACTTGTCATTTTCTTGATTTCGTGCTCCTTAGACTCGACAACATGTTTTATACGCAAAGGTAATATTACTTTGTTGCTATCTAAGTCGAGAAAGTTACACGGAATTTCATAACATTTTTACACTTTTACAGTTACCTACAGTCTGAGTTTTTCACTGATACTGCGGTGGTATCAAAATAATATTTTTCTTTTCGTCAAGTTTGTTATTTCACACGTGTCTTTCTAAAATAAAGTACAAAATATGCCACAGAATCCGATTACTTGTCGAAACGCTGGACTTTCCGTGACAAAAACATAAAAATACGACAGCGAGACAATTTAAACATGAAGGTTAAAATTAAGTGAAAGAACAGTCTGATGTTGTAAATGTGAGAAAAATTGGTAACATTTTTGAGTAATTGGGCGACTGGGACCACAAGGAACTGGAACCGCGGTCCTAGTCGCCCAATAATATTTTTGAATGTGTCGTCTGGGACCACCAACCATGTGACGCAAAATGTATTCTTTATCTTTGTGATTTTTGAAAAGCGTTGTCATTTTGTTGTTTGATTTTATGATTTCTGTTAATTATTTACTATACTTTCTGTTATAAAAAAAATAATGATTTTAATACCAATCTTGGAGTTTAATTTTGCTGCTGACTGTACAAGGATTGAATTTAAACAATACATTTTTTAATCATATTTTAAATGGTGCCAGTCGTCCAAAAAATATCAATAAGAATATTAAATTGGGTAACTGACCCCACGGTCCCACTTTTAGAACGGATCCAGTTGCCTTCTTACCCACATTTTTTTGGTGGCAACTTGGCATTTGTGATACTTTTTTCATTACACATTATTATTATAAGTTTTACAAAATTTACAAAAAGTAAAGTAGGTACGCTTTTTTGTGCTACTGTGAGTGAAGAGACATGACAGAGTAAAAAAATATTTACAAATATCAGTGCAATGATTTTTTTTGTAGTTCTGATCATACGAGTGATGAATCGAGAATCATTTAAATATTCCAATATATACTCAATATTGGAATATTTAAATGTTTAGCTATCAATTAATACCAGACTGATCGTAATAAACTGCTTTCTAATAATAATTTAATATTGAATTTCAATAACTTTGATGAACAAAACTTTCTCTTTCTCGAGCTTTACTAAGACACAGTAAAGTTTACAAAG
This sequence comes from Parascotia fuliginaria, assembly GCA_963082885.1. NCBI lineage: Eukaryota > Metazoa > Arthropoda > Insecta > Lepidoptera > Erebidae > Parascotia > Parascotia fuliginaria. The sequence goes on along the minus strand of OY720174.1, from coordinate 8,991,429 downwards.
CACAAAAGGGCCGCTTTTGTGCTTTGTAAACTTTACTGTGACAACGAGTATATCTTTAAACTAAAAAGCGATTCTATAAAGGGAAATTTTGCAATGAACATCTATATTTATGAAATACTAGCGACCCGCCCCGGCTTCGCACGGGTGCAATGCTGATACTATATTTAGTAACAGCATTGCTGGTGCGAAGAAAAACAAATGCTGTGAACGTTGTATTTACATATTCTGTAGAATATTTAATTTTACTACAGAATGCCGGCCCCCTGCCGCTATGTCCCTCCCTGCATTTTTGATCTAAATATCTTTAAAAATATTTATTTAAAATACATGCTCCAAAGGGCATTATTGATTTATATTAAATGCACAATGTATTTAAGGTACTTAATTTAATAAGGATAAATGCTGTTTTGCTTAAAATCGCTCCGAAAATAAGCCATTATTTCTCATAAAATGTAAAAGATAAAAATGGTTATTGTGTGTTATCCCTTAGAGATAGACATATACTATCGCGGACTCTTTTGTAGACCTTTTTAAGGTGTACAATACTGTAGTAAATTATATTGATCTATCTTGTAGGGTTTAGCCAGCGTTGCAATGTAAGCGCAAAAAAATTGTTTATTTACGAGATCACATTAAAAATAACAAAATTTATCAATGTTTTCCTACTATATTATGTTACTATGCATGTTTTATACATATAAACCTTCCTCTTGAATCACTCTATCTATTCAAAAAACAATGTTTTTCAATAATTTTGATAGGGATGCGCTAAGGTGGTAAAATATTAATTAGAGAATTCTCTGATTTCAAGTTATAGTTGAGTAAAGTTATATTTCGATGCTTTAACCAGAATGTAAATATTTTTGGTTTGTGAAATGAGATATTCTATGAATAGGGTATAATAAATAGAAAACTATATATAAAATGTCTATGGAAAACGATAATCACGCGAACGAAACCGTGGGCAAAAGCATGTTTTTATATAAAAACTACAATTTAAATATGAATAAAAATCTAGATTAAAGGGAGACAGAAAGCAGGGTAAATTTCACAACTATGTATTGCCAAATAAGTTAGTGGCAGAAGAAAGCAGAAGCAATAATTATTAGAAACAAATTTGGTATGGAACGATATCGATAAGGGGAAATGAATAATAATAGTATTAGTAATTAATATGGTACTAAAATTATACATTTTGTTTAAGCTAAATATAACGCACCCAAACATCACTTTTATAATCATGCGTGCAATAGATTCAGCGATAATAAAATTTAATACTAAATGAAATCTCACAGTCCTATTTCGCTATGATCCTAAAGTTTATCTATTTAAATTCGATGTATATAATAAAATAGAGAGTTTATTTGATTCAATTTGGTTTAAGTGTTTTAAACAGAATCTTGTTGCTAACAAGTGCTTCAACAAAATAATGAGAAAATTCAATTCAATACGTACACGTTTAACACCTAAATGTCACGGTTCTTATTAGCTTTGATTTACGTTCCATTGTCTTATTTTCTCATTAGTTTACTAATGATGTCACAAGACAAGTGTATTCATTTTTAATTGTTATATTATTATTGCTAGTATCAGTTCGTCAAACACAAGTGCTTCTTAGAAAACACAATAGCAAATGCTATAATTGTTTTGCCAATATAATGATTTCATTATCCAGTTTTTTTTTATTGTCGATTATTAGACTTTTTTATCGCTTGTATTAAGAAGTGAAATGGTTTGATATAATGCAAATACAGGAAAAATTAAACAGATCGCTTCAAAATAAATTGGTTTTACCGATTTTCTGCTCGATTTACTTTATTCCTATTATATATGTCAATACAGAAAAATGTAATAAAATGAACGAATTTGCATTGGTCTGGGTATTTATATGTAGGTATAATATGTATGTATTTACAAAAAAAGAAGTATTGATGTATGTATATCCGTATTCCAGAACCCATAACACAAGCATATGGTATGCTTACTTTGGGTCTACATGACGTTGTGTGTAGTTGTTGAAATATTATATTACTATTATTATTATTATTAAATATTAGGGTTCTTAATTTCAGTTCAGTAGCTTAGATTATTATACGAAAATTAATTAAGTATATGAAATAAATTTAGTTTCTAAATGATATGGAAGAATCGGGCATTCTGCCATATCATATGCAGAATTCTATTCTTTAAGCATATTTTAAAATCAAAAATTGTTTTAGAATAGATTTTTTATATATTTTATAAAAAGCCTAACACGCCATCTGTTACCATTGTCTTGTTACCTTTGACTACTATGTTGTTGTATGTTATAATTTGTAGTCACATAATTGTGAAACGAGAACATCATCTCTGCGCTTTCCTTCGAGAAAAGGCGTGAAACTGTTAAGTGTCCCATCTGTTAGTCTTATCAAAACAGGCTTAAGTATAATGAAACAACAACAAGTAAGTTTGAAGTTGATTATAACAAAGTTCAATAACTAGTAACAAGATAAGTTATAATTCCTGTTGTTTGAAAATAATTAGGCTATTACGTGATGACAGATGACAGACAAAAAATATTGCAGAAACATTTTTAACAAGTCTGAGACAAGTTTTTATTATAATGTTGTTCTTATAAATCTTTGTGACATTGTTATAATTATTACCATAGGACGACACAGCCTAAAAAGGTGTATGTATTGCAATGAAATACGACATAACTTAAAAAGGTAACACCGACTGTATCAATTACTGAACTTTGTAAACAATTTTCTTTATAAATAACCTTACATATGCCATTGTCTTACGGGAAACAATATAAGGTAATACTTAAAGGAAATTCATATTTGTTATAAATACTTTCAAATTCAATTCGCTGGAATAAATAAATCATATAGCTTTAAAATAGTTTTATTCTCGATTACTTATATAAATACATTTGTACGTTTACAAGCGTTTTTGTTTTTGTTATTATTTATTTAAATTGTTAAAGTTTATGTAATGAGCAAATGTAGCTCAAAGCTAAAATACAATTACAAAATACAAGTCTTATAATTTAAAAGACTATTGTCACATAATGAATTCTCACTTAATCAAATCACTTAAGCTTTTTTATGTTAATAATAGGTAAGATAATGTATTTGGTATTAGCTTCTCACAGTATTTATTTTTGTTATGTGGGTACAATTATGAAAATTAAAAGCATCATCATTCTACTATTATTATACCTAGGTACTCTTAATTAAAAAACCGTAATTTTATAAATTAGAAAAGATTTTAGCAACAAAAATATTTTGAGTAAATTTTTGAAAACACCCCTACTTCACATTGATTATTAATATTATAAGTTTAAATTTATTAAAAAACGTAACTGCACTTCTTACTTATGAGCCCTGCGCTGCTGATCGCCCCGTGTTAGACGATTTTTCCTTTCTAACTAAAATCATTAGTTATTGCGGCAATCATTCGCTACCCTAGTAATATTACAAACATTAAGTTGTAAACACTTAGGTAGTAGGCGGTTCAAACAGTGGAAACTGTTACTTTCCGACGCCTACAAACAAAATTTCTTCGATCTTGTAGCGCAATAAGCGTGAAACATTGACAGCATGCTTTACGAATTTTAAAAGTCACCACTGACATTGAACAACCTTTATCAGACAAACAAATACGAATGAAATCTCCGTTATGTCTGTCTTATCAACTTGGTAAATATTAAATTGTTCTACTGTCTAGTAGAAATAATAAATCATCCGTCATCGTCACAGAGCACACCGCTCACTTTGCTTGTTATCCAAGCCATTAGCATCAATAATGTCGCTCACTTTACAAATATAACTGATGGGTATTTTTCTATTGACATTAGAGGCCGTTCTGCTTAAATAAGTATTGACCGGCCGACGCGTCATGCCTTTCGCAGATTACGATGGATAAATGGATTAAATTAGAATAGATAAGTTCAAGTGTCCTTCATGCAATCAGGGAATTCCTGTTAAATATTATTGTTTTTTACAACATAGTATATAATTATGAACATAGTATAGGTGTAGAACTGTTTCATGAGTAACAGTGAGCAAATCGTATTTTTTCAACCTATACTGTTCTAATGCTAGGCAAAGGCTCATACATTTAACTAAGACCTTAATTCCCTAATTCTTATCTTATTTATGCAGATCGTCACGCCACGACTATCCTCGGAACCCTCTGCATAACACGAGTATAAATTGTATAAAATTAATAAAGATTAATAAATAAAATTTCGCAATTGGGTCACCCAAAAAGGGTTCCGTAGTTGGATAAATGTAGCGAAAATTACTTATTTGAAATGTTTCAAATTTTAATCGAATTTGATCTATCCTTTTATTTAATACCTACTCGTATTTCTATTAGATCTAGTAAAGAGCCTGCTCCAGCAACACCGGTTTAGCTCTGAGATCATACTATTTCAGTCAATCTTCATATTGCACATAAAAAATAGGGGTAGAACAGCATAACAACAAGACATCCTTTGTAACTTACATTGTAACCTGTACCTAATTTAAAAGTCTTAAAATATAAAATGGTCGGTACCTGCTTTGTATATATTTTTTTTTTTGTTGTTTTAGTCTACCAAAGCCCAAGCTCCACCCCGCCTGATGGTAAGCAGTCAGTGGAATCCAGAAGTGGTGGCCACCATACCAAAGGCCATCGTTTTAATTGCTGGTATGGTGGCCTCCACTATGGCGGCTGGGAATGGGGTTAGGGGAAAGGAGTGAGGGAGGTGAGGAAAGAGGAAAGGGGGGAAATTGGGCCTCCGGCACTCTCACTCACCGAACGAAACGCAGTAGTACGAATACTATTACTCTTACGTCGATCTTCTATGAGAGGGTAGTACTTCCCCGGACGATCCGGCCCATTCATGCTGAAACCAGTGTGGATCTACTACCGTGTGAATGTAGTGCGTCTATATCTGTTATTGCATGTTCACTATTCATACCTACCATTTATATCATTGAAAGGTTATTACTGGTTTAACCATAACTATATTTCCATTGATTACTGTGGTAAATTGTAATATTGACGTTTGCCTTATCAAACTACAGTTCTTGAAGTTCCGTGACCAAGTAGAGCATAGATAAGCGTATTACCGACTTATATGCACAAAGTAGGTATTCTGAGTAAGTAAAGTTTATTCACTAGAACCATTAGAACCTAGCTATCCAGCAGGAACACAACACACCTCATGTTATATTTTACCTATCTTTATCTGCTGTCTTTGATAGAGCAAAATCTCCTACTACATCGCGCAGTGCTCTTTTAATAAAATAAAAGTTAAAGTATATAATATAATTGAATATACATAATTATGGGACACTGATACCTACTACTTCTGTGGATATAACACATTAAATAGGCGCATGTTTTAGGAGACCGCGTTTTAACGTGGAACCACAGTAAATTTCGAGATTGTTTAACTCACGTCTTACCCCTAAATTCAAAATTCACAGCGATGAACAGTTAACACAACCGTTGACAGTGAAGCCATCTTAAATAAGTAATGCTTAAGACAAATAACAGTTGGGCAGACGATTAATAGACGTAATATTTTATAATGTAAAAACAAATAAGATTTTCATTCATGCGGAAACTCTCTTGTTTCCAGAGGCTGATTACCTCGTGTCTTTATTTTGTTACAAATTCAGAGCCGAGAACTAAATAGTACGCCATTATTTAGATTACTTCAATAAGCTACATAAATTAATCAAATAAATTCATCTGTTTTATACGTTTGATAAGGTTATCTCGAAATAAATGAGCATCGTCATCAACCGTCAGATGTCCACTGCTTGGAGGAACTCATAGAAGTTTGTTGCTATAAACGCCATGTGTGGAAGTCGGATTAGCAATAGCAGTGGCTAATCTTATTCCATAACTCTGTTGACCTTTTGTGTTAACTGTTGTTATTGTCACCTTCGCGTATGACGTTTTAATCTCCATCATTCGGTTCAATGATTGCTAGTGAACTCATACCTTTACAAGGTTGTATATAGTTCACTTGTGGGCGGTCGGGTCGTTGCTTCTTGACACCTTAGTATGCAAATAAATGATAATAATATAATTCTATTTATGTTCGAACCTCCTTCGCAGTCAATGTAGCGAACTTAGCCATATACGGAACTAGTGTAAATCTGATTTCACTCGGTTTATTTTAGAAATTATATTATAGTGCTCGTGTTTGTGCTACTAAGTTATGAATTTTTGCCCGCGACTAAAGAATATTACCAAACCTTCCATGTATATTCCGATGTTGTGGGGATATCGAGCTTATGGAACCTCTGGATAATCTGGCTATTCTAAGAATAAAATGATTATTAAAATCGGTTATTAAATTTAACCATTACAAACAATAATCTAATGTTTTCTTTTCATATTAATGTGATCTATTAAAGCAGTGATATGTTTCGAAACGTTGCAGAACTTGACGAAAACCACACGATACGCAAAACTTGGCCGTAACCCGCCTCTGTATATAATATACGCACAACGAAAATAGTCAGTAGTATTTTGTTCTTTGTGTGACTTTGTATACAAAACTAAGTTTGGCTTTGACAGTTCTCAAAAGCACATAATAGTAATGTAGAAAATGATTAGCTAGCATCGTTGTCACCGGAAGCACAGCACTGAAGAGCATTATTTTTAAGTCACACAATTTTTAATTTTTATGATAAATTATACCAAACTCTATAGTATTCGTCTGAAAACTAATACGATCAAAATTACTTGTGACATTGATAAAACAAAACGGGTCTTATGGTCTTTGTAACAAGCATAGATACCAAAAAGACGTCTGACTATTTAGTTTTCACCACTAGCCCAAAGAAATCAACTGCTGAAAGTAGACCTTCCTCAAGCATTTTTATTTTAACTGATCCTAAGTTACTCTCATACATTATTATTAGGTATTCTTATTTATACAGACAATGCTCTGCTTAGCAGTGAATATACGACCTGAGAAGTTAAACATCATAATAAATTGCATTATACGCAAAACAAAGGTTCAAAATCTTTTATCCATCATAGTTATTTACATTTTGTTATTGTATTTTGTTGCTGTATTTACGTTTTACCTTTTTAATATTTACATACCTGCGTCATTTGGTATCAATATTTATAAAATGATACTTTTAATCCGATTTGAAAGTCATGGCTACTTACGAATACATTCGTTTTACCTCTCAGCCTTGAATACCTATTAGGTATCTTTTTATGGTCGTCAACTGTTCCAACAACAAAAAGACATTTCGGTATTCATCATAATCTTTATTTATCGTTTTAAGACGTAGACATATTAGATATTAGTTTCTAAGCGGCCTAAATCTACACAGGTCGCCGTCGTTGTGTACGTAGCGCATAACGTAATAATAATATAATTAGTTTTTTTTATCGTATTTAATGTACTGCTTTACTTTTGAAAAAGGCAGCACTTTATGACATTAGTTATGACAAAACTTGTCTAAATTTAATAATAATACCAATACTACTACTACACAACGCTATTTAGACGCAACGTAAGCATGTAATAAGTCTTGTGATATGAGTTCTAGAATGCAGATAAACATACGTACTTACATAAGTACTATTTTTTCTATTCTGTTCTACATATATATTTTTCATAGAATTACCCAGACCAATGCAAATAGCCATGTTTATACACACAAATATTTGCATTGAGCGGGAATTGAACCCGCAACCTGCATAGCACAGCCTGTACACAATTTCACCAAACCACAGAGGCAGTCAAAATTATATAATTATAACCCTCCATTTTAATAATGATACATATTATTTTTATACATTTTAAGGATATAATTATTGCCGTCATACGGGGTAAATGAAAATTCAGGGATGAATAAAAACAAAGTTGTGATTGGGCAAATTTTGAATACTTAATTTGTTTTACTAGAACACTAATTGTATTTAGTTTCCTGTAAAGATGTTTTGATCTCGCTTATTATCATAAATTCATAATACAGGCAATTTTATTAATCAAATTAATCAAAACATAATTTCGTTTCTATTAACACCTGCGTTTTTATTCATTCCATTTGTCCCGGTACAGTTTTAGATACAGATATAGATAAATGTACAAATATTTAAAGAATAATATAAATAGATTTCTAATAATAATTAATAATTAAATTCATTTATTATAGTAACCATGGCTCATATTATTAGTAATACATAAAAACTTATCCTATGTTAGTATTGACACATTTTACAAAACATTTACAAATACACTATGGCGAGTGGGCGCATTGTACTCACCGCCTCACCACTCCATTTATGTAACCCAGCCTAGAGAAATAGATTCAAATTATTCAATTAAACCGAAAACCAACATGACCACTAAGTAATTATTGTTAATGAAATATTGCACCATTTCGAAATATTAAACTTCGATAATTATTTATACAATTAATTGAAATCCTTCGTGATAGTATAATTAATACCTTATTATTACGCTGTAATTTAATTAAATATTTGAGAAGTCTAAATCAAATCGGTGGGTGCTATTATTTTGAAAATTGCGTCTCACCATTATTGTTATTTTACTTGTTTTTAAGTTTAAAGCAAGTACACATTTTTTGTTCAGTCTGTTTCGCCGCTTACTTCGTCTAAACCACACAACAGTTTTTGATAATAAAATTATGGTTTCACTATTTCCTTGCCCTGCATTGGGACAGTATCGGTTGTATTATTTATTAAGTACAATCGGTAATACATAGTTATCTACAATAATCATTTGGCAACAATTTTTTTCTTTATTATTCAACAGCATTTTAAACATATTTACAAAATGAGTAGGTACAAATATGTATTTTTATTTAAATTTAGGCAAGACTTGTTTCGTCATTAATTAACTATTGACTAGTTGACATTAGTATACTTAAATAATATAAGTTACAACTTATAATACATACTTTATAGACTCGTGTGAAGCCGTAGCGTATCGCTAGTATAATATAAATAATGGCTTAAGTGGGCGCTTTCATAACATAGGTAGGTAGTTAGTGCTATCTGAGCCTTATCACAAGAGTCTTAAAAGATCGAGGAGTGGGTGGCGATAGAAGGATTTAGGTGATCGAATTTTAACGTAACATTTAAACATTAATCTTGTCTACATTATAATCTTACGTTAATAGATGAAACAAACCTCTTCTGTTAATAAATCATTTTTAGGGTAAAATGGGATCCTATTACTAAGACTCCGCTGTCCGTCTGTCTGTCTCTCAGTCTGTCTGTCTGTCTATCCGTCTGCCACCAGGCTGTATCTCATAAACCATGATAGTAGAGAGATGAAATTTTCATAGATGATGTATTTCTACTACCGCTTTAGCAGCAAATACTAAAAAACCGAATACAATAAATATTTAAGGGGGCTTACATACAACAAACGTGACTTTTTTGCCCGTTTTTACTCCATATTGATAACGGCAACATTGAAATATTCACATAATATTTAGTTGTATAAGTTTTCACTTTAAAAATAAATAATTAATTTAATTATTTATTTTTAAAGTGAAAACTACCTGAAATAAGACAAATATTTAAGTGGGCTCCTATCCGATTTTTTATAGATATAGTACGGAACCCTTCGTGCGTGAGTCCGACTCGCACTTCGCGAGTTGTTTTTCAAAACTTTAACTATTAAGGTAAGAGATAAAATATTTTTTTTTCTAATTAAACCACTGAAGAAACAAGATTTATTTCCTTTTTTTAATCCCATAGCTATAAAAAAAAATTAATTAGGAATTTGTATAATGTATTAAGTATTAAAAAGCTTTACGAAGCGAAAGTAATACTGTCGCAGTTTCATTGTGTAGCTTAAAACGTAACAATAGGTCTACCGCAGCCTCGTTACTTAACTTTGAAGGCGTTTAAATGAGAGCGACAGTAATTTTCATTGCCTTAGATGATCACAATGACGCTACAGATGCTCGAAATATTTTAAAATAACAAAAGACTTCCAGTACCTACCTATTGCTATGTTCCAAAAACGCCAGTTGTGAACCTTTTAGCAAATAGCTCCGCGAACTAAATCGATTAGTATTGTCACGGGTCATATTAAAATAAAAGCGATAGCCTTGAACTTCTAATGGATTGTATGTATGCGTCGTATTGTTGTATAAATTTGCCACACAAGCTTATTTAAACTAACGTATGTAAGTTGAGGGCAACCGATGGAAAAAGGCGGCTTGATGGACTTACTTTGGAAAAGTGTAAGTCGAAAACGCCCCGAACTGCTTCGAGAAAAGTATGGTACGGACGTGCCGCTTTTTTTTGTTCGACTTGGCGGGGGCACTACTGTGCCCCCAGATCTTCAGCAGTAGACGTATGTTATGTAGATGATAAAGTATATTTAGTAGTAACTAAAATTTAACTTGGTTCTTCTTAGAAAGGACACATGACAAAGTAGCATCGACACAAAACTTTTCATATAACTTGAAACTGTAACTCATTTCCATTTACATTTAAACTAGGTACGAAAAGTCTACATAAAAGAAAGAAAAGGAACCTTTATTAACGCACCGCAACCATTGCACAAACAAGATCTAAGTAGTCTTTGGATTACTTCAAAGATATAATATTAGCTACGGGCCTACGGCTCACCCAAAAAACAATAAAAAACAGCTAGTATCCAACTATATCAGTTCTATTTATGTAACTAAGCTTATCTAGCTTACCACAGCTCGTAACTTTTTAATAAATTACTAAAGTAATGAATGTCCTAGTCTTTTCCTGTATTAAAGTAATCCGTTTTTCCTTTAATATACGTTGCTCTGTAGATCTTGCGGTTTCTCTATCGGAAATTCTGTTTTAGGCGATATCTAGTAATATCTACCTCCAGAAGGACAGATGGGAATAATCCGTGCTTTCGTTAGAATCCTGTCTTTTTCGTACCTACATAATCTCACGCCTGACTCCAAATAATATACCTCTCCGATCCAAATAAACCTCTTTTCCTTTTTAACCGACTTCAAAAAAAGGAGGAAGTTTCTCAATTCGACCGTATATATATTATATATATATATTTTTTTATGTGTGTACGCGGATAACGTCGTCGTTTATGAACCGATTTCGATTATTCTTTTTTGTTAGAAAGTAGATATCCCGAGTGTGGTACCATGATACGGAAACCAGGATTTGATGATGGCATCCTAGGAAAATCTGCGAACTTCAAAAATATATAAAACTTATTGAATCATTTCTGATTAACTAAATCAAAATACGAATTACTTTCTGCTAAGTAAACTTCTTTTAAACTTTTTAGTTTCCTTCCCGTTTGAAGTCGGTTTTTTTGTTTAATATTATTAATAGTTTATATTTATCATTATTTGGATGATTTATATACGCCTAAGCCAAGCCTTATTTAATGTATAAATGTACCTTGTTAATACCTACCATATAAATGTTTCTTTACTAATCAGTTACAATTATTACTTTGATTCAAAATGTTCTATTGAATATATTAAGTATTGTCTGGATTTATACGGCTCTTTTACGTAACTTACTAGTCGAAAAGGTTATTAACCCGAAGTTACCTTAGTAACAGTAGGTACGAATCAAGTAATCAACACTTTCTTCATTCACATTAAACTTGATCACGTCGATGTTGTTAGTCAAAGGTCAATGTATTATAGGTATATACGCTCTGAATATAATGATGTTACAACTAAAACACTTGTACTGTTATTTACTAAGATTATTCAAATTTCCGGCATGTGGAAATACGTGAAAAATTCAATTTACTAAGGTATCAATAGACATCTAATAAATGTACAGAGATACACACAAGCAGTTTTAGGGTAGGCCCGCACTTAACGCTATTTCCGTCGCGTATCGTCACGTAACGCCTAAATATACGAGTACAAAAACGTTCAGACGCAGAAGTAAAACAGTAAACACTCAATCGTATCGTATTAGTTTGTAATCGTATTAGTACGCTCAACAAACAAACACGTCAGGTTTAATTGCGCCTGACGCATATTCCATCCTACTAGAAGGCTTCTCGGTCACAACCTAGCAGCTGACAACGACATGTCTAAGGCGGTGAGCGGTAAGAACAAAATGCACTAGAATTTATGAAGTATCCTCTTGACGCGCCGCGAAAAGCGGCAGCCACGACATTGACATTGGACAACGTCAAACTTTCAAACATCTTGGCACGCTCAACAGGCTTATTGGATTTAAACATATGAGGCGTCATTAGATTCGTATTAATTGTGAGAGTGAAATAAGATACAAAATTTTTCAATTTAGCGTCAGTCCTTTCTTTTCACTTTGTTTAGGCAGGCGGGCTTTTAGTTTTTTATTATTAATAATTATTATATATTGCTTGTTTACTTAAGTAAATAATATCTTAATTTCTTTAACTATTCCTTGTAACAATTGCTTAGCTAATTATATCCACTTATAGTTAATTGTTTCGTTCACTCTATTGTACCTCGCAAAGTGAAGTTCAACTAATCTAAAATAGAATTAATTAATATTTAGGATAATAGTGTCCCAGATTCTATAATTACGCAATATTTACTAAAATCTTAAGTGTTACCTAGAGGTTATATAAACTTTAAAATGCATTTTGCCAAAAATACTAGTAGGTAAATACATTGATACTTAGAAATTTATATTGATTAACCTTGTGCATAATAGCGTAGAAGGTACCTAATACATAATTTTAAATATTACTTTGATGACACGAGTCTATAGGTTTATGACCTAATAATAATAAATTTTAAGAAAAACAAAAACCGCCATTAACCTATACCTATACTTATCTATGTACAAACTTAAACAAAGACTATAAGTAGGATTCCTCAATACATAGGCTGCTAATAGAACTCTTTAGCTGTAGAATGCAGTTTGTTTCATCCGAGTGTCAATTGTTTCCATTGTGTGGCGCGATTTTAAAATATGGATATGATTATCACAATGGATTTAACTCGAGAAAATTTTCGTGGTATGATTTATTATGATATTATGACGTGGTCTAACTCAACAGCAGTGCATCGATCAACTCAGTTCGACTTTTGGGGATCAAGCACCATCGATGACCCATGTGCATTACTGGTTTAGTGAGTTTAATCGTGGACGTCGTATCCCAACTAACATTAGGCGTCAATTAAATCATAAACTTTACGAGTCTCATTGATACACCAAGTGTGAAAATCGTAGGTTATTTATTACGGCCTGACTACTTATGTAAAAAACGTCACTATCCTTCATAAGCGGACGGACAAAATTAAAGATGGTCGGCCTAAATCAGTTGTATGCGACGAAACATCGACGCAGTGCGTGATCTAATAATGTTTTTTTGGTATCGATGGACATGTGGCTACTGTACTACTAGAAAATCGTAAATCTGTTAATTTGAAGTGGTGCACGACCATTTGTTTACCAGAAGTCTTTGCGAAAATTAGGAAGAACAATGCACAACGCAGAATTATTATAACACTTCAAGTGAAACGACCCGATATTTGGAGGTGAGCCGGTGGAATTAATAGGTCATCCGCCATATAGCCCTGATTTGACACACAACGACTTCTTTTTATTCCCAACCGTGAAGAATAAATTACGTGTAAAAAAAAGGATACCATCCATACAAGCCTGGCCGGGAAGATGCTCTAAAAGGAACATCTGACCGATGCTGTGGCTACAATACTAGTGATACAACATCTTGGTTGGAGAATGTTAGGCTTCACCCGCCAGGCATCATTACCTAGCCTGAAAAACGGAGGTACCCTTTTTGTAAACGACAGAACTCAAACAAATACAATATTAATTTACGTTTGGAATATAAAGTACCAATAGCAAACGTAATGAGTCTATATCGTATATGGCTTATAATAACAACACGAGCAAAAACTTGAAGGACTTTTATCGTCGATATAATTACCCAAAGCGACCGATTCATCTTGGGACGACAGATCTTCATAGACATCGACTTTTTCGTAGCAAAGCAATTGCCTTCACCCACTAGTGTTGACAAAAAATCTAAATGTAAATATATATTTACGGATCAAGGACTTAAAATCTAATTATTTCCATGAGAATATTGAATTCGTTGAGTAAACCAATGTTATTATTGCTCATTGAATTCGCAATACTTATAAATAACAGAGGCCCTAGACAAATGGCAAAGATTTCTATTCTATTCATAGAATAGATTAAAAAATATATTGGATTGACATAAGCTAACGCCAACGCTTATGTCAATCTCATACATTTTATTATCTATTCTATGAAAAGAATAGAAATGTTTGACACTTGTCTAGGGCCTCAGGACTTACTACTATGTATAACAAAAGTTCCAGCGACCGATCCTTCGTGCATTCTCAATTAAAATTGGTATTATAAATTATTGCGACAACAACATGTCTTTCTGTTATTGTTACCAAGAATATTTAAATATAAGTACGAAACCGTATAGATAGCCTACTAAGAAAGTCACATAGTAATACCTCCTCTAAAATCCCAGAATAATAAACATGAAGATTATAATAATAAGAGTTAAAATAGCAATTCCTACATGTGTAAAAGAAATAGTAAATTATACCGAATTTATTTGTGTAACAAATGATATTTAGAAACAATAGGGACCAACGCCACTATCTGGATAATATTAACTAAATTGCACAACAAAATGTATTTAAGCCATAAGTTATATTATAATGTATCTAATATCCACGTAAACAATTCAGTTAATTTATCTATTCAAAACATTTGATTCTGACTCAATTTTACTAAGGAATCCTAAAAATTGGAATGTGATTCTTTAAAACAATAATTTGTAACTATTTATACATGTTGTTAAGTTTTTATAATCCTGGACAACTGGACACACGTCTGTGCTACACAGTGGCGTGCACTCCCTAGAGGCATAAACGCACTGCCTACCCTAATAAATTCATCATAATTTTACCTAACTAGCAATATGCATAATGTATTATATTAAAAGAGATAGATTACCATTATTTTATACTCAGCAATATGTATATTTTTACGCGTGATGATTTACTCTTTCAATTTAATCAACGCAATATTACTTTACATCTATCTATGATACAACAGCGCCATGGTCGTGCGCGCGGTATAATCAGAAAACAGCAATGCCTAAAAAAACACACATGCAAGCTTCTTATGCTCTATATGTACACGCACGCACACAAACGCACGCGGTTGATTTTCTTCGCGACTAAAGCACTGCTTAATTGAACGACACGCCAATAGAAAGCGTCAATTTTGAATTAAATTGAATTAACCAATGACGACACATTTCATGAGTTCTCATTGGTGGATTTGTAGTTTGAGTATTATCCTATTAAATTAAATATGTATGTATCTATAGATGACATTTTAAGAGTTTTTGTAAACGATCTAATTTAGTTGCGTAATATATTAATATTTTATTCGCGTCAAAAAATAGCTAGTCGCCATTACCTAACGTTTTGTTTTGTTTTATTTGAGTGCAGACAATTAAATTGAATTATGGTGTTTATGACTTATATTAGTAGGTAATGTAATTTTTTTTTGTGGTGTGATTGTGTTATAATGGTTGATGTGATTCAGTGGTCAATTTATTTTTGTTATAATAAAGATTCAATACCAAGTGATTTGTGATGTTAATGATAGGTTAAGTACAGAAAAGGCAAACTAAAATTTAATATTAACTAAGTACTTTAGCAATTAAACATATAATTTGTCTAACCGGTTTTACCTATATTTACAAAGTAGACAATCGGTAGGTACCTACGTAGTCTCTTGTGTTTTCCGTGATAGCTATTTCATAAGTTACAAAACTTTCGTAATATATTACCGATATAAGTAACAATAAATTTTCAATTAGCAAAGAAGCTTCATCATAAGTATGTGTATGGACTACCACAGAGGTCATGGGTTCGATTCTCGCTTGGTGCAAAAATTTGTGTGCATGAACATGTCTTTTTGCATTGGGCTGGGTGTTTCTATGTATAATATGTATTATGTATGTATTTACAAAAAAAAGTATTTAAGGATGTATATATCCATTAAATGCTTACTTTGAGTCTAGATGGCGTTGTGTGTAGTTGTTGAAATATTAAATTATATTATTATAAGTCAATTGGAGGTGGTCACTCAAAATTATTATAACCATTAATCAACACATTTCGGCAAATTATGTTATGCCTACCCTATCGAAAATGTCTGTGCACGCCACTGGCTACACGCATTAAAAAGTTGTCAAGCCTTTTGGATTTTGCGCCGGAGACCATTGAAAAGATTATTGATTGAGCGATAGTAGCTAAAGGGCGTTACGAGGAGCGTACTATTTTTCTCTTGAAACATTTGGTTATTTTCAATTAATATATTTGTTGTTACCTTTGTTAGTGCCGTATATAATACAGATGATTTGTACTGATCATGATTGCATTATAACCATCTTACTAATATTATAAATGCGAAAGTTTGTGTGTCTGTGTATGTATGTTACCACTCAGCACCTAAATGGCTGAACCGATTTCGATAAAAATTGGTGTGTACCTACATAGATTCGGTGCCCGAGACGGACATAGGCTATTTTTATCCTGAAAATCGGTCTGGTTCCCGGGTTACATTAATTAAACACATACCATTTTCCGCGCGGGCGAAGTCGCAGGGCGCAGCTAGTTAATAGTATAAGTAAAAAGTAGTAGGTGAGTGAAATAAAATGAATGCGAAACTATACTTTGTATGTCTTTTTCCGTTTACATCAAATTATAATTAGTAGGTACCTACAATGAAAACACAAAAAGGTAAAATGATAAAAGAAGCAATATGAAATACCTACCACCTAACTTACGCACGAGTCGTTATTTTATTGTTTTAAATAGTTTAATGTACTTGCTGTAATGTTACCCGAAAAGATAACTGGGTTTCCAGTGACATTTAAATTTCAAATTCAGGCTAAGCAATTTTGGGTTTGACCCACTTATCTACAAAAAGTTAGAAGTTTTAATTTATATAGTTTTGAAACGCTGCACGCTGTGATGTACTTTGTGCTGTCACCCTGTCATTGCGTAGCACTGCGTAATTCCAATAAATAACATATGTTATAGGATAATTAGCGTTGCGGAGAGCACTAATCTTGTGTTACTCTACAAATTATACTCTCAATATCCGATTTAATTTATATACAAAGGATTAAGCCAAACCCTAAAAATTTTTAGCCATTCTAACTGTTAAAGATTTCTGCCAAAGATTTACGCTGGTTTCAGCATGAATGAACGGGGCAGTACTATCCTCCCGAGAAGATCTTCAGATTCATGATGTAAGAGCAGTAAGTATCCGTACTACTGCGTTTCATTCGGTTAGTGAGATCATTTCTTCATTCCTAAGCGCCATCATTCCCTTCATCTACCCTATTGCCTAGGACAGCTACTATTTCACTAACAGCTTGAAATCACCATTATTTATTTTTCCGTGACATCTCCAGACCTTTCTTACACCCTTTTTGTGTCATTCACGATACACTCGATATAGATTTCGTACAGATATTATACAATTCATGCCATCTCGTATGCTAATATAATCAAATAATTACATCTCAATTTTACGCTGAATTCGTATACAAAACGTGGCATCGAATACAAATGATTTCTCTTTTGTAATTTAATATTACGAAATGTTATAGATATAGATTTGAGAGAATTTCTATAAGAGATTATTTTTAGATTTTTTTTTTCCATACCTCAAAAGGAAAAAACAGAACCCTTATAGGATCACTTTGTTGTCTGTCCGTTTGTACGTCATGATTCTATATCTCGTCAACGCGTAGAGGTATCAAGTTGAAATTAAAACGATATTAGGTGTACAGTCTCTTGAAGCTGTGATAAATCAAACTCCTAAGTTAACTTAAAAAAAATGTCGCAAAACACATACATTTCGACACTCTCAAGGGAATCGACTGTTGGTCTAGTGGTTAGTGACCCTGACTGCTAAGCCGGAGGTCGTGGGTTCGATTCCCACCCAGGACAAACCTTTGTGTGATGAGCATGATTGTTTGTTCTGTGTCTGGGTGTAATTTATCTTTATTATGTATGTATTTACAAAAAAAGAAGTATTTAAGTATGTATATCCGTATTCTAGAACCCATAATACAAGCATATAATATGCTTACTTTGGGTCTAGATGGCGTTTGCGCGTTGTGTGTAGTTTAAAAATAAAAAAAAATAAACAAGTAGGATATTTAACGTTCACCTAGAACTATGAAATTTGGCAAGTAATACTGTCTTATACTACCTACAATTATAGGAAGAAATCTGAAAACTATATATTTGTAATTAAATCATTAAAGAGGGTCTTTATGCGAGAATCGACGGTTCAAATTTTGAATTGAGCTTACCGTGTCATGTTGGCTATCGTATGAAAAAGCTTCATTGGCACAAGCTTAAAGAAATTTTAATTATTTTTATGATGTCTAATTTTCGATTTATGAGGAAGAATGAAAAAAAATATCTTTCCTTTTTATAAGTATAGGTAGGTACCTAATAATTAACTTGTACCAAACCCTCGGCGGGCGAGTCCGACTCGCACTTGTCCGGTTTTTTATATAAATAAATGACAATTCCCGCGCTAGGGAACAAGCCCTATAACGCGGGAGACTTTACAAACATACATTTAACAAACACAAAGTACACCCCAGACACGGTAATACTATCTATACAGTATTGTACCTCGGTCGTAATTTTTAAATAAATGCCTACTGCTGCGCGGTACGTAAACATGAGATAGGGCTGCCCGCCTCCAGCACTTTAATTACATTTGCCTATTTTGTGTTTCCATTTACTTTTGTGATTGTAAATATAGGATAGTTGCACCAGTAACAAACCGATTAGGCGACATTTTGGCACAAATTTTGTTATTGTGACTCAATTATTGCGAAAATAATTGTAAAAAAAAATCAACGTACTCCTTATCTACCATAGAATCATGTAGCTGAACCTAATTTTTTAATAGCTATTAATTTTTATTTAAAATTAACGTGGAAAGCCGCAATGTGCCTAAAGTAGACCAGATTGTACCAGTAACAGACCCAGACGTTGTGCCAATAGTGGACCAGTAAATAAAACGAATGATTTTAATGAAGAATAATTTTATTGTTAATACGAACTTAATTAAGTTTTGTACGTAGTAATCACAACTTTTCATCAGTCTACAAGTTTCAAATGTTCGTTTCGGCGGCATTGTCTGAAAAAAAAATTTGGTGGTCAATTACTGGAACAAACTCGTAGTATAGATGTTACTAGTAATAAACCAGTGGTCTACAACAGGAACATTGTGATTTTTTTAAGTATAATATAGCAATTTATTGCAGTATCTTAAGTATATATAAATGTGAACGAATGAAATATAAAATATATCAAAAAGCGTTATCACCAGTTGTAGACCAATTGGAATATTACTGGAACATTATTGAATTTGTGTTCCAATAGTTTACCATTGACAACAATTGGTTTAAATTAGCAATTTCTGATGAAATAATACATAATAATAATACTATATGTATTAAACTATGTAGTCAATTTGAAAATAGTTTACAGTAATTAATATATACAAAGATTTAAAAAAAAAAATAATCTTACCGTAGTTCGTGTCGCTTACTAAGATGGCCGCCTGGAACGAAGTCAACGATTGTCGTTATGAATTATTTACATCAGTTAAAAACACATTGTGTTTTTAACTGATGTAGATGGTGTATACATTGCTTTCATCTATAATTAAATTATTGGTAGAAGTACCGCAGGGCTACCAAACGTAAAAAAAGTGGCGGGAAGTTCAACAGAAGGTTTATATTTTGGTTTGAACTTTGAAATGGTGTACTACTGGTTCCTGGTCTGGCACTGGTACACCTACCTTTTTTATATATACAAATAAAATACTTTGTGAATTGAATAGAAAGTGTTCAATAAATATGCGTGTTGTTTTTTGATTGGAAATTTATTTTTTCTAGTTTTATTTTTACACAGTATAATAAACAACTATTATTAATTATAAAATACCACGTCTTTACTTTGAATTATACAAACTAACAAAAAAAATACTCATGCCCCGTGATTTTAACACAAGCGTACCTACCGTATCATGATTCATGAACCGCCTATAACTACCTATTTCACTCGTGTCAATCACTTTCATTTACTCTATTCACTGTATTTCTTAATCCATTCATCTTTTTTTTCGGGAGATAAAAGGAAATACTTATCCATTAAAGAGACACACATTATGTACCTACCTACTAGTAAGTAGAATTATTTTATAGTCTTACCTTTCAGAGCTTCCAGGTAATCTAGAAAAAGTTATCTCTGGATGCGTTATTGACGAATTCATGCAACCAAAAACAGCACAATATATCCTACTCTTCATATAAAATATGGACTTGAACTTATTTTTAGTATAAAATCGTGCGGTTATTGTTAAAAAACAACACACCGTCTGTTTGTCACTGCGGCACAGTCGCGACTGTCTGCACACCGAGTGCATGTCGAGACCGAGGCGCGTAGGCATAGCCCGCGCTTCGTCAGTTTGTATGAAGTTGGATTACTGTATAGATAATATTACCGTGCCCAAAGACTCAGAACATTTATAGCCTGCGCAGACGACGGACTTTCCTCCGCGGCGGAGAAAAAAGTATGCTCCGCGAATAAAAAGTTCGCCGCGGATTTACCGCGAACTCAACGCACACGGCGTGCGATCATTTGTTGCCCGAAATTGTAAATACAGTTGTGCATACGTACGTCACTCGAGCGCACAACGCGGACTAAAGGCCCCCATGTGCGTTGCTTCGCCTAGTCACAAGAGCGCTATTTTATTCGGGGACTCCCTTACTTTGACTCCCGCGTACTTTTGTCCGGTCCGCTCCCTGCATGCACTCAGTTATTCGGGCGACTTTTTGTACGCGGTACTTTTAATCCCTCGTTTGCGTTACTCGATACAGTTGTAAGCGATCTATTTTAGCGGATAAAAAAGTACGCGGACAAAAATCCCTCGTCTGCGCAGGCTATTATAGAGACTTTTGCAGGCACAGGGAGTAAAACCTTAATTCTGGCGCTCGTGTCATATTAGGTTAAACTTTTCGTATACCTACAACTAAACGATTCGCATTTTAAATTTTTACTTAAGCCTTTATTATTTTGTTTAAAAAAAATAGTTGCGCAGCCTATTTAGTAAACCTACACGACACGAGTATATAATTATATATAAAATATTTAAGGCCCCTGTTATTGATCTTAAATATCATTTCGCGGTAATAATATTTTTTATGTGTTTTGAAATCGGTTGTGTTGAAAATTTGTAGTTTTCTATTTAAATGTCAAAAGTCACGAATATCAAAAATATTGCATATATTCTTTATTATTGAATTTCGCCAAAAATAGAAAAGAGAATTTACGTTTAATATTTATAAACAGGGTTATCCGATACAAAGCTTTCGAAAATATAAAAGAACTTTATAGGTGTAACATTAGACGGTATTAGAGTACCCTGTAAGTAAATCTAATATACATATTTTCTACATAGCTACTTATTGCGAGCCCTTTTCAAATCTAATTTAACATGAAACCTATAGGCATTACTTTGAAAAGAAGATGTATTTATTCAGTTCATCAATAAAAGGAAAAAATTAAATCTTTTTTATCGTTTTACCGATACACAATTTTACGAAATGAGTCGAAGTTAGAGATTAAATTTACTTAATGAAATACATTAATTCGAATATTGAGAATCAATAAGAATTGTTTTACGTTTATATTAGACTAAGTTAGTATAAACAGAAATTAATTTGGTAAATAACGTTGAGTAAAACAAAGCTAAAGTAAACTTAACGAGTTTTTGATGGATTTTCATTGATCAATTGCGGCTCTGAATTTAATTTATGGAGATTATAGATAGACTAGACCCCTACTGTGTGTAGATATATATTTAGCAAAACATAGACTACCTATGTGGTCCTCTTCAAAATTTACGATAGCTCGTGTTGATGCGAGACATGGATGGTCTAAAGTTGAGTAAAAGATAAAAGTTGCTCGTTCAGGAGTTTTGGAGGTTTTCGTAATCATTTCCACCGGCCGATTTTTTTTATAACTATTTTTACCTATAACGTAAAGACTGCGATCTTATTGCATACTGCCGACGCCCCTCGTAGACAGACGTCGACAGTTTTAGTTGTTATTAAACAAGTGACAACTGAAACTGTTTCTTGCTACCAAAACAGCGAACTCCTTGAAACAAAACATTACATTTGGTCCTGTCTATGATGCAGATACATACTTCCATAGCTTGCTTTTTTAGTTTAAGTGCGATCATTCATTATAAAAATGTTGTAATTATCAATCTTTTTATAATACTAAAAGTTTTTTTTTAATTTGCAGGGTTTATAAGTTACAAAATTGTAAGAAAGAGTAATAAAAACTTACAAACATACGCGTGTAGATACAACATTGTAAGCATTTTTAATAACATTTTATCAATTACACTGTTGATGTTTCAAACTGTGTTAAATATTTTGTCTGAGCTCCAAAATAATTAAATAGCTAGAATTGCGATTAAAACAGGTATCTATTAATAGATGTACGGCACGATAATATCATTGACGCAAACACAACTGTGAGAAAACTATGATAAATTTAATATTATAATTAAATAGGTACACAAACTGTATCACGTGGGCGAATTACAGGATTTTTAAAATAAATAAACACGTCAGTAAGTAATAATTTACATAATTTGAATAAATCCTATAAATTTTAATATGATTTTAGCCGAAAGACGTTTACTGTTTGACATAGACCTTTCCCAAGCATAGCGGTCTCGCTCAACCCGCATTATTCTTTTTTTTACCTTTAGCAGGTCTGCGCCACGCCAGTATGTCCTATCAAGGAACTAACTACCTATTTTTCCTCTTTAGTTATTTTAAATTTAATCACATAATCAAAAATTATTTCTATACTTAATAATTTTATAATTGCTGAAATATTAAACACTGCCAATATTTTCCAAAAACTATACCAATTTTATTAAAATTTTCTGTCATAATCAATTTTACTTACCGGGCAATAAGGTCGATAATACACTGAATCATGGTTGACAGTTACACTAACTAACAAACGCTTATTCACGTCGCGTCGGCTATTTGGAGAGTCGCGTCGAGCTAGGCGACGCGTGTTTCGACAACGGCTACAGAAATCGCACTGCTGTGCGATAGCGCCCATACAGCGACAGACGATACATAAATGCGAATATCTTACTTGTTATTGCATCTATGGGTAATGCATCATTGCCTTTATATCCTTTAAAGAGACTATTTATGTCATTTTTTAATGTTTTACACAAGAATAGTTTTGTTGATTTGATGGGGTAGAAAAATTTTATGTATTGGTGGCCACCAACCGGCAGATGCAATGTGAACCGAACGTCGACGACCTGATGAAGCCGCCGCTGTAGGCAACAGATGGATGTGAGCTGCTCAAGACCCGTCAAAGTGACGATACTTGGGGGAGATATATGACCAGCAGTGGACGTTTTTCACTTGAAAATTGGTAAGAAATAATCTTAATCTAATGGTCATTCTTAGCATATTCGTATTATTTTGTTTTATTTTGGTGTACAAATTTTGCATTTAGTTTTAAGTGTAAGAATGATCTTTAATTATTCAGAGTCGGCATCGCTAGAGTAGTGCATCTGGTGTTAAAGCATATACAAGCTACAAACAAGCAATATATATTAGATACGGTTTCCCCCGCGCGTAAAATATGTTTTGTTGTATTCCTCGGGAACCAGACTGATTTTCGGGATAAAAAGTAGACTATGTCCGTTTCCGGCCTCGAATCTATCTACATAACAATTTTCATCGGAATCGGTTTAGCCGTTTAGGCGCAGAGTGGTAACAAACACTCACACACACACATAAACACAAAACTTTCGCATTTATAATATCTAAGGATTAAAAAAAAACCGTCTGCCTAAAACAAAGTAAAAAGAAAAAAACCCATTTTTTTCTCGTGCTGACGGTACATTGAAATTGTTATGTACCCTATGTCACTCCCACAATTAATACGAATCTAATGACACCTCATAAGTTAAAATCCATTAAAACATTTAGGCTATCTATATAATATACATACATACATACGCTCGAAAAACATTACAACATTAATGTTTTCAAGCGTATGTATGTATCTATGTATATGTATGTATATATGTGAGTATGTATGTCTATTTTTTGGCACGCAGCGTCAGGACGAGAAAAAAAAGTGTTTCTATTTTTTCACTCCTTTTGTTTATTAATATTATATTACATTGCTTGTTAAGATCCTAAAACGAATGTTATTACTTAGAAACGCTGAACAATAATTTAGAATGATTTTTAATTTGCATGACATTTATTTTTTATAGGTTTCCCCTTTTTATTAATTCCCAACGGAACCCTTGCACTCGTGTAAAAATAGGTAGTATTTAAAGTTTGACGTCAATGCAAAAAAATGTGAAAATAGGTTCGCCTTGCTAACTAATTTGAATAATTATATTTGTTAAATATTTTGTTAAGTCGTGACTATGTATACAACTTGAGTAGATTGTAAGAACTAAAAAATGCGTGAGAATCAACTTTGATTAAAAGATGCTTATCAACTAAGTAGGTACTGAAATGTCAGTCAACGAAGTTTAATTTTGAGTAATTTATTTTTAATTCAAAATTTTCCATTTCAGTTGAAGATTTTTATATTTTAAATAACATATTTATTAGCATCAATGGCTATATTAAAATCAATTTATATGTTTGCTATTAAAAAATATATTATTCGGTTTATGCAAACTTTAGCATAAGTAGTTATCTATTTAGAATTAAAGGTCATTAGAAAATAATTATTTTCTGAATACTGGGACAACAGTCCTCACACGTCGCTTACCTCTGGGAAACTAACTGACAAGGTCGGTTAAAGAAAATACCATTTACATCTAAATATTCTTTTTCAAATTCTAATAGGTATTATATATTATAATAGTGACGCATTGTCTAATAACAATAATTTTTCACGAGCACGTGTAAACGGTGTAAACGTGTAATAATTCATCACGTTTCTTTTTACATGTTTATATATTGCTTACAGAGCATTGATTTTTATTTATGATGAAACAATAAAATGTATCTTTCTTACCACATAATGTTAATTCCTTGTAATTAATGTGGTAGACTGTTTTTGTCTTATAAATACAAAATATCGAATAATTTTAAGAAGTTTTGTCTTCATAAATCTTAAATAACTATATGATACTTGCTTTTGGCCACGGCTTTGCTCGCGTGAATATCGTTTCCATAGAAATTTTATATAATTTATATATTGTTTACCCTACTATTTCTCATCCCCCAGAATCGAGGGATGCTATAAATCACCTACCCAAAAATATTCGCCGTCAAAAAATAAACAGTACCCAAACGCAAATTTTCGTTAAAATATCTTAACAAATCAAGTCGCTAACTTCAAAAACAAAGATCCATCCCTATAATGTGTCAACCCCAAATTCATCCTTCTGAAGCTACCTCTGTCGAATATATCGATGAGTATATAGAATATATATAGATAGATAGATAGAATATTCTTTATTGTACACCAATTACAAGTTTATAGTAACATTACACGAGACATACACAGAAGATAGTAAGAAGTATATAATATATAGAACTATTACAAAACAAATTTTTTAAACTATAATTAAAAAGCAAAGAAGTTTTATACAATCGTTTTCATCCCGTTTTACACACTTAGGAGTTGAATTTTAAAACACCCTTTCTTAGTACACTTGTACACATTACGACAAATACACTCTCCAAATTTCATGTCGCTACGACCAGCGGTTTAGACTGTGCGTTGTCAATCATTCAGTCAGTCAGTCAAGACAAAGCCTTTTATAACATGTATGGATTGACCAAAAAATATAGAAAATCAGGTATCCAGTGTCCACTGCATTGCATCTGCGGGGGATTTGGAAATTAGAATCTGGTCTATAATATTCGGTTTAATTCTATAGCTCGGCAATAGGCACTTAACGATGAGCTAACTATAGGTACTCAGGTATTCCAGGTCGCCAAATTACATTTTTTATAGTTGGTGCCAAGTAAATACTCAATAACTAAAATATTATAAGAACCTTACTACAATAGCAAATTAAAATTGTAGCAAATGTAATTTTTTTATTTACTTTTAGTTTCCTTCCTGTTTTAAGTCGGTTTTCTTTTTGTTAAAAAATATTTTATAAAATCAAGTATCATAATTTCTTAATTATAGATAACGTTGTTATTTGTGATTTAACAAGCAAAATATAATTTAAAAAAACGAAAAGCCCGTCTGTCTGAAACAAAGTGACGCCACATTGCAATATTATATACCCTATGTCACTCCTACAATAAATGCGAATCTAATGACACCTTATATTATTTTAAAATCCAGATCAGCTCTACTGCCTATAGAGCAAAAAAATAGACATACATACTCTCGAAAAACATTACCCTCCTTGAGTTCCGCAGTCAATTTCAGCAAAAATATCAATATTCAATATCAAATTAATTCATAAAATTTGCGTCAATAGCTTGTTTAATTATTATTTCTATAAATAAACTTATTGTTTTAATCTGGGTATATGGATATTGTATCAGTCTGGCTTATTTTATTAATAACTATTTATTGTGCATTTAACTGACAAGTTTTATGACTAATAGGTATTAATGTTTTGGTTGTGTCGAGGTTGTTATTGTTTTGTTTATTTGCTAAAATATTTTGCTGCTGGATGAGCTGATGTTTCTGACAATAGTCAGTTGGTTGACCATTGTCAGAAACAGCAAAACTTCAATGTGTTGTGATTTTTTTATTTACAGATCTTTTTAAACAATATGTCAGTCCTAGCCAATATGGCAGACTGCTTCAGTGTTCCAGGGTATTGTGTACGGACGCAGCGCAGAGATGTGATACCATGTTATGTATTTTTGCAACTTTGGAGAGAAACTCAGTTAAGCTACCTAAATTATGAACTGAACCTACGTTTTGCCTTCTATAATTAGACCTAAAAAGGAGTTTACACCTAACTCTATGATGCCGTTCACATCCTAACAAGAGAAGATGGACATCTTCTGTTAAGTACTAGAGATATCTATGGTGTGTGTGTGTGTGTGTTGTATATGTGTGAGGTAATTTGCAGTGTGTAAAATAATGATAAACTATGAAACTATCGATCAACCCGCATTTTAATCGAGGCTGATTGATTTGGCGTCATATGCGAACGTGTTCACTACCTACGGTAACAACATTTTTGTAATTTAGCACCTAGTTGCATCTAGTTTACTTAAAAATGTAGACAAATTTCAGATAAACAAATAACACTGTAAATATTATTATGTGCTCTCAACATGATCGACAACTCTATTTTTAGTTTCACTTTATCCCCGCGGGCATTAACATCGCGAAATTGGTGCCTGAACATTTTATTAGCATTTGTTTCTCGTTTACAAAATGTAACTACGTAAAATTTTATAGTTTTTGAAAAAACCATAGCCCACTAATAATTTACACGGAAAAACATGACGACATTATAATTTATTTGAACAAGGTCAGTAGATTTATTAATATCTAATACATAAATAAACAAAACAATTATCTCATCCAATATTATAGCAATAAGGAGTTCTTATACAAAAACCCTAATCGGCCGTATCCGTAGCAATACAGCGGTTTATATGAACCGTGTGGAAAACTGCCAAAAGAATGAGGTGAGATGAAAGACACATCTAACAAGGTCGAAATAATTGTCACCGTTTCTTTGATACATTTTGTTGTATTTGTTGTTGTATTTGGTCATATTTGTGTCAAATTACTACTACTCCAACGATATTCAGTTCGACAACTTGTAGAATAGAATATCATTTACGAGTATGACACACCACATAAAACAAAGTAAATAACAAAACAGCACAATATTAGATAGTGACATCGAGCGGTCTTATCGCTTAAAGCGATCTTTTCTAGAAAAATAAGAAACTTCTCTCGTATGAAGCATTGAGCTGATACACTCTAAAATCTATATACCTTCCAATAAGTAGGCATATAGATAGATTCAAATGAAATCACAAGGTAACTTAGTTATTTCATTTGAATTGTGGTTATTACCTATGAAAGTTCAGACAAAACTCTCAAAAGTCGAACAACTTCGGTTAAAGGTAGATGGCCGATAACCGTATTTGCATCTGGCGTAGAATACAATCTGAGATACGATTACCTCTAATGTCTGCAACAGCTGTTGTAAATTTGTTATATAGGGTCACTACTACACAAATTATTTGTTTTTAATAGCACGGTAGTCAATTAAATAACATGACGTCAGCAACTATTCATTATACCACGCGCCCAGCTGACCGCGACAGAACATGGTAATTATATTAAACTAAAAATATGTTTTGTCTTTTATTTTGTGCCAAGTGTCTTAATATCTCTTATTCACCGCGGTCAACAACAATACTATAGAATATTGAAGGTATAAAATGACTGTCAAGACAATTTAATAGAAAAACAAATGTATAGGTACATTGTTGCTGTGAAATACATATAGACACATTACACATCATGACCCTGAGATGTATATCATTTGCTGATAGATTGTGTTCGGAATCATAAGGAGAGAGAAGTGTTACTCAACGATTTCCAATTAAATATAGTAGATGTAGGATTAGTCCAATCAATTTTAGCGCAACCAACATCAGATGTCGCAAAAAGATTATGTGAGCTGTTGGCCTTCGTTGATTAATACTTTTCTCTAATTGTATTTAGATGTAATTTTATTTTTGTGTTTATATTGTGTAAGGCACGATGGGGTTGACGTATTCAAATGAATAAAAATCCCAAAACAAATAAATATATAAAAAAAAAAAATCATGACCCATTTCTACGCTCAATGTTACAGAAAGGCTTCTGGCATACATAGAGTGTAGTCTTCTGCCAATATAAATTTATAGTTTTTGTTAATCAACATCTATGTGGTTCTAGAGTGGCGCTTTACTGTTTATTTACCTAATACTACTACTACTACTACGGCAGTACGTCACGAGAGAGATTATACAGAATCATCATCGTCATTATCATCGTAATAATTTTTTTATACCACTATATGGCTCACTCGATGATATGTGGTTAACGTAACAGGGTCTTTAGACATACTGTATTGTCTAAGCATTGCAGGAACGAAAATAAAGAAGTGAAAAGACAACTTAGTTGTTGCCAACCATAAACGAAGGGCAGATTGAGAAGAATGACCACCCTAAAAGCATCTTAATTTTAACTGTTCCTGAGCCGTTCCCATACATCAGTTGTCCAACCTTTACCCAGTTACCAGTCCTCCTTATCGAGGGTATGCACACGCCAAGTATAATATTGATCAGTAGATATTATAATTAGATATTATAGATACTTCTATTACGACTGAACTACACGAGTTATTTTCTTTCTGAAGCTTTTTACCTTTAGTTTATATTCAGCTTCATTCTACGATCATATAAATTGATATAAAATCAATCTTGTGCTATAAACGTAAAGTTTATTTTCTTATAGCTAACGAATCGCAATGAAAAAAAACGCAATGTAAAATGTTGCGAATAGTTTAGTAAAATCAAAAAGAGAAATAAGCTTTTCTGTCTAGCCTAATCCCATATTATTAATTGAAGTAGGCGCAAGATGATTTTCACTTTGTATCAGCCGTCACCTGAGCAGATCTTGTTTTTCTGCTTTTAGGTCATTCTTCACGCGATCTTATTGTCTTGATAGGTGTTATTCTGTAGATATAAAAATAACAAATTACATGAGTATTTTAGTATTTTATTTTTCAGAGAGAATAATGAGTGATATAAATGTCTAAAACTGTAATAATGTTTCCTTAATTGTTGACAAATAGCCATTATTATTTTTGTAAACAACGTAGATATGTTTGACGTTCGTAAATCTATAATTACTTTGGTCTTTGGCACTGACATGTTGTATAATAATGTCGCATCCTCAGTACTTATAAACAGTATAAAGTTTAAAATCCAATTTGCTCATTTTTAACCTTACGCTCATTGCCATAAAATAAAAATTACTACAGACAAGCATCATCTTATCATTTGATAAGTACGTATATGTATTTGTCTTCGAAATATTTGATCTTTGATCAATCACATTTCACAATTCTGTAATAGCTGTGACTATACATAATATTCTCGATAAAAAAATATGTTTCATGGTTTTATAACAAATTACTTTACGTTTGATTCCGATTCCTTAACCATGTTAATAAAGTAAGGGTACATAAACGTCGTCGTACTGTTTTTGCAGTACCACAAGATGGTATTTGAGCGTTCAAACCACCTGATAACTTGTTACCCTAGAAAGACAGCACTACTCATTTGTTTCCAAATTATGTTACCTAATTTTATAGTAAAGCATAGCACAGCCTTTATCTAATCAACCTTCTCTTAAAAAATTCCCTGTGCTCAATTATTAAAGAAATGTAGGTAACGTACTTAGATAATTAACTGAATAATAAGTTGAAAGGATTTAAGGAATCCTTTAATAAAATCAAAAGTTTTGCATGTTATATAATAATGGTTTTCTTATAAGTAATAATAATAAATAAACTTTATTGGATGGAATTAGAACGTTAACTAAAAACTGCAACTGGAGGCAATGGCGACTACTAAAACTTTGCAATACTATTTTTTGCCCGGCTGCCGCAGTCAAGGAGAGTAATATATGTAAGTATGTGACATATATGTATTTAAGTATGTGAGTATGTATGTCTATTTTTTTGGCACGCTCTACAGCCTAAATGTCATAATGGATTTTTACTTATGAGGTCATTAGATTTTTATTAATTGTGGGAGTGACATAGCGTACATAATATTTCAATGTAGCCTCAGCACGAGAAAAAGAATGGATGTTTTCCTTTTCACTTTGTTTTAGGCAGGCGGGCTTTGGATCCAAACCCAGAAATCTTAAATATTCAATTTTTATGTGTTATTTCCTGAATTTTAGACTATCAAAACGTCAAACTATAATAGTCAAATAACACCTGAGGCCCTAGACAAGCGGCATAGATATCTATTCTATTCATAGAATAGATAACAAATGTATGGGATTGACATAAACTTACGACAATGTTAGCGTTAGGTTATGTCAATCCCATACATTTTTAATCTATTCTACGAATAGAATAGATATCTATGCCGCTTGTCTAGGGCCTCTGTACATTTATGATCACATGATTAAGATAAATAATTTAAATGAAATATACGATGTTTATATAAAATCTTGTTTATAGGCTTAGTAAAAATATTTTCACTACTAGCTAAGATTATATTTATATTTTGTCTAAATTAAGTATTGGAAGTGAATGGTATTTTTATTGCTGGTCTAATACGTAATAATATTTTTTGTCTGAACGCTCTAAATATCTGTTTACAAGGAAATGATAATGTAATTTATTAGTAGTGATGATTGATACAATGAATAATTATAAGTACTGCATATAATATTACTACTTCATTTACTACGATGACAATGGAATATCGCTCAATTATTGTCGTGTGTGGGTTAGAAATTTCCTGCTGGCCGGTGGCTACTGTTCAGTTGCGTTTAATCAAACAATTTTGTGCAAAATGAATGATCTGATAATGTAACTATTCTTACAACATAAAAATAGATGTACTAAAAAAAATCTAGGAAAAAATTCTCACTCAAATTGAATTCGAAGTGAAATATGAAACTGGGCAGAACCACTCTCAATAATATCTGTATTTATGTAGTGTAAGTGTTGTGTTCCTGCTAAACTTTTTTCTGCATAGTGGCAGTTGTATTTGTAGGCGGTAGTGCTCCTGGCAAATTTGAAGTTCATGAGCGTTGGTTACGATTGGCACCTACTGACTTTATATTCTGCGTTTTAAATAGGGTGATGGCATACTGATATAAGAGCCCCTTACATACGACGTTTTACAACGACAAAGGAACTGTTACACTGCCGAAGGCGTCGACTGCGCTACCGTCGACATGTTTGTAATTGCCGTAGTGTCTGCCGTAGGCTAATCTTAATGTTTTGAAAATATAAGGTGCATGTACTATTTTGCTTTGTTACACTACCAATAGTTGTAGAGCACGATCGATAAAATTTTAATAAGCTCTAAAACCAATGTTTATACATTTATCTACATGACAGTGTAAACTGCAAATTGTGTAGGTGGGTACCTATGTCGTTTTAGAAGGTAACTCGACAAATAATAATAATAATATATGTATGTTTTTTATATACTTACATCTAAAAATATAATCATTGTGAAATGTTTTAATGTTTTAAACGCCACCTAGACCCAAAGTAAGCATAAACGAGTATTATATAGCTTGTGTTATGGGTTCGAGAATGCAGATATAAATACTTGTTTTGTAAATAAATATACTGTATATAGAAACATACGAACTTTTATTATTTTTTAATAAACGAAAATCTAGAATCAAAATTACTGCCTTATTAATAACTCTTTAACCAACAAACAGGAGCTAGGAATGCAGCTGTCATCTGTGCTAAATTTTGAAAGCAACGACTACCACAACGATAACATGCATGTCGACATTACCCGTCATCGCCAACACGTGTTTTATACAAGCTTACTGATCTAGTAAGCTCGAACGATATATTTTTACTACAACAATGGTTTTTAAGGATAGTTCACACATAAACTTTATAGTTTCATATTAAAACATTGATGTACGTACAATTTGCTATCATAAACTAAACAATGTTAACATATTTTGTCGATTCATAAATAAGCTTTGAACGTTCAAAAACAATTTCACAGTCTATAAACTATCTTACTATTTTTTAACAAACAATCGTCCAAAATATGATGGACAAAAATATTTATGTTTGTTATGTTTTCACTAAGTACTTTAAGGCTCTACTTATTTAGTGAAGGTTTGGAATCGATCTGATGATGGAACCGAAAGACAGTCGAGGGAACTCCTCAACGATTTACAGCAATTACTTGGTGTTTGGACTTAATTCATTTCTAATAATGAGAACTTTGCACCCATATGAGTTCTATGTGCCATTTGAGGTGACCATATACAGTTGAGGGAATTCGTTAGCAGCAGGCATGTCGAACTTACTTTATAATAAGCGTCTTCAAGACCTAGACACTAAACGCCTTATCAAGAAGACCCGACCGAAGCCTTCCTATATCTATACTTATAATGTTGATGGTCAGTTGTACTGTGCGCCTTGCAACCGGACCTTCAAAACCAAGTTTGGTTTTGCAAGCCATGTCCGTTACCACAATAGACAATAAGTCTTGCCAGGTTCGCCGTTGACGGACACGTCAAGGAGGACTATATATCACTAAAAACTGTAAAATAAAATAATTTTTAACAAAAAGAAAACCGACGGGACAGGAAGGCAACTAGAAGTAAAAAATATATTTATGTAGCACAAAGCACTTCGTATTTATAATGATTAAATAAGGCAAGCAAATAATATAAGAACCTTACTTACTACAATAGTAAATTAAGATTGATAATACCTATAGATAAGTACCTAGTTATTGTTTTACATAGCACCAAATTTAAAATAATAAAATACTTATTTAATAATTTCTGATTAACTAAATCAAAATACGAAGTGCTTTGTGCTAAATAAATTTATTGTTTACTTCTAGTTTTCTTCCCGTCCTTGAAGTCGGTTTTCTTTTTTGTGAAAATTATCTTAATTATTTAACAAACAATCGTCCAAAATATGATGGGCAACAATATTTACGTAAGTTACTCATGATGACCTTTTTATAAACTTTTACAATTGCGAAATTGTAAAGATAATATTTACTAGCCAGCTGTATCCGCAAGAACATTTGAATTGTGATGTAGGTAAACGTAACGAATACGTAGTAAAACAGATGAATGGTCTAAAAAATTTGTATTTTGGTAGTGGTATTATACTAATTGCTTGCAATTTCTGAAATTAGTCTATCTTATTTCCTTTTTTTAAATAAAAAAATATAATAGAGGCATAATTTTGTATACTTTGTGCTCTCATTAAGTACCTATACAAAGCGAACTACGTACATTCAAAAGTCTTTTTTCAGTTTTATCGCCAGTTTTATTGTCTTCGTTCGCCTCCCAGCAGGTTCAACTTTTTCTTGCTTTCATACATTTTTATTTGCGGCGGATCGATGCTGCCTTCATCCTAAGACCTGGATAATAAACTAATAATCTAGAAATTTAATATGATAATAAGGTTATTGGGTACGCTTCTATTTTTAATTACGTTATTTCGTTCCGTTCTCGTGAATAACGAGCCAATAGAAAATCAATAGAAAAAATTTGGGTGGAAGGAGAGCAATCGAGCACGTGTTTTTTTTTTTTTTTTTTTGAAAATAAAAATAAGGGTTTGGTCACACAGTGATCATGCCACCCCTGTAGGTATAACCTAAAATTAAGTAACAGTTCTTCTTACCATCTAGTTATTGAACAAAACAAACTACAATCACTCTCTAAGCTTAAGTCCTAGATATACAATTTTATAAAGTGATTCGGCTTTCTCCGACAAGGGATGGGCCAAAATATTGTTGCAAACACCAATAACACTTAAATCTACATTTTGCTCTGTTTCAAATTTCTTCCTTTCGGCTTCATTCCGGGTACACTCCACCAGTATATGATACACATCCTCTCTTACATTGCATTTTGTACAATTAGGAGAAGAGACCTTACCCATCATATGTATAAAACTGTTTAGGGGAATATGGCCAGAACGAAGCCTAAAGGCCGTAACAATCATCTGCCTAGACAATTTAGAGCCACCAAACCACAAAGAATGACAAGGTTGTGATTGAATTGTCTTATACCAAATGCCCTTTGTACGAGACCTTTCATCGAAATATTCCTTCCACAATTCTTTACATCTCTTCTTTTCTATGTAGATCAAATCAGTAAAATACTGTATATGAGAATAATCAAGGCCATCATAAATTGCCTCTTTAGCAAATTTATCGACTACTTCATTGCCCTTCAAGCCAATATGGGATGGTATCCATTGCAAAACAGTATTCCTATTACTTTTTAATAATTCTCTTAGCGATTCTATTATATTATATGCTATAGGCACTCCTCTAATGTTGGTAGTACAGCGGCGTAGATGTTGGAGCGCACTTCTCGAGTCAGAAAAAATTACGTAATTGCCTGATTTTAAAGATTTGATATAGGATATTGCTTCTGCTATAGCTATCAATTCAGCGACCATGATAGATATGTTAGGTGTATTTATTTTCAGTTTTATAGAAAAATTTGCATGACTGTCAAAAAAAGCTGCACCGACCCGATTTCCAATTTTAGAAGCATCAGTAAAAACCATATTGAAGTTACTATAGCTATTACTTATGAAGTCTGAACACGTTTGGTTTAATTCTACCATACAATACTCTACCTTTGATCTATTCATTATCTCGAGGAAAGGTCTCACTACATGTGAAACATCAATATTACTGACCCAAGTATCAAGCGAGAATATTTCAAGTTCATTACTAGAGTAAACAATACAAGGCATTAAATGTTCATGTACAGATATCAAAGGAGGTTTGCTCCTGCGCTGCCAGCGAGAATTTTGACAAGCAAGATGAAATTCGTCAATTAATACGGTCGTCTGATTAACCTTAAAAGATTTAGATTTAAGCCAAAATTTTGCAGCTAAATATAACCTCCGTACATGCAGTGGTTGAATACACAGTTCACTTTCCATTGCATGTACTGGGGTACTTTTCACAAATCCACCAATAATGCGCAAATATTGGTTTTGAGCCATGTCCAATTGATTCAACTGAGTTTTGCAGCAACTCCCATACAGAAAACTAGCATAGTCTATTCGACTTCTTACTACACTTAAGTACAAACGCCTCAAATGCAAAGTGTGAACTCCCCACTCTGTACTCGATAGCACTTTAAATATATTTATAAATGTGCACATTCTTTCTTTAGCCTCTTTAACGTGTTTAACCCATCTCAGGGATCTGTCTAACCAAACACCTAGGTATTTAACGTGATCTTTTTCTTGTAACACTACATCGTTAATTGTGAGTTGAATTGTTTCTCTTAAATAACCTGATTTAAAAATACAAACTACACTCTTAGTGGGTGAAATAACCAGACCTATATCGGACAATAGCTTGAGCATAATATCTAAAGAATTTTGTAACATATTAGAAAGATCAGTCATTTTATTTCCTGTAGTATAAATCACGAAATCGTCGGCAAACTGTGAAATGTGAACACCACTAATATTATTGATACGCTTGCAAATATCTACAGTAGCAATGTTAAATAATAAGGGTGATAACGGGTCCCCTTGGGCTAGACCACGCCCTGTTGTTCGTGAAAGTACTTCATTGTAAATCCTAATATTTAGACTTCTTTCCTTAAGGAACTGCCATAAATATGTACATATCCTCGAACCAATACCCATTTTATCCATTTTTACTAATAAACTGCTTACATCTATGTTATTATATGCATTATCGATGTCTATGAAACAAGCTGCTGTTGTTAATCTTTTAGAAAAACCTAAATATATCCTGGTTACTAAGTCGGAAAGATTGTCTAGAGTGGAGCGACATTTTCTAAAACCAGTGGTGCTGTTAGAGAGTAGGTGATTTTTTTCTATGTACCATTCTAATCTGTTGACTAAAATGCCATGAAAAACTTTACATAAACAGGACATCATGGAAATTGGTCGAAGTGACGAAACATGTAATGGATCTCTTCCAGGTTTAGGGATCGGTATAATAGATAAAACCTTCCACTGTTTAGGAACAAAGCCACTTACGAAGAAATTGTTGTACAACAAAAGTAGAATTCGTTTACCATTGTCAGGTAAGAATTTAATCATTGAATATGATATATTGTCTTGCCCAGGGGCGGTGTCCTTAGTCCGTATGCATTTATCAAGCTCTTGTAATGAAATCGGTACCTCTAGTGCAGGATTACACGACGTAAATGTTAAATCCTCCGGTAAAACGAAATCAGGTGTCAAGCTGTTAAGAAGACCACTTGCTCTTTCCCTATTAATAACAGTGCTACAGAATTTGTATCCCTTAAGCCATTTCATTTTAGCCCATATATCTTTAGATGAGGTAGATTGGTCTAGACTAGAACAAAATTGTTGCCATCCTTTGGATTTTGCATTTCGAATCAATTTTTGTGCAAGTTTAATTTTAGTTTGTAATATAGTAAAATTGTCTGGCGAAGGGTTGCGTCTGAATTTTCCCAAAGCCAAACGTCGTTCAGCAACAGCCTTGGATAGTTCCTGATTTCAATACGGTTTCGGTATAAATTTTGAGTCAGGGCGCTCATTTATTTTTATAAGAGGTATATGTAGATCAGCAGCTAAATATATATTATCAATGAAATTATTATAAGAAATTTGTAAATCATCAGACAATTTAAAATCACTGTAAATACTTTCTAGTAACTGATTATATGAATTCCAATCGGCTTTTTTATAGTTTCGTTTAAAACACTGTCCACGTGAATGGTTATTGCTAAACATATTGTAACAAATTTTTATAATTAAATGGTCACTGCCCAAAGATTCATTTAGTACGGTCCAGTTAAGTTTTAAACAGATGTCTGTAGAAGACAAAGACAAATCAGGCGAAGACTGTTGAATAATACCATTTACCAACTTAATTCGAGTATGTTGACATTCATTTAAGGTAACCAGTGAATTGTCCGCTAGTGCATTAAAAATATAAGTGCCTCGTTGGTCTGTTCTAGTAGACCAATTGGTATGGTGACCGTTAAAGTCACCAAGTATTAAAGTTTTATCTTTAAATGCCGAGAATAATTGCTCCCAGTCACTAAGAGCGGTTCGGGCAGAAGGTGCGCAATACACTGACATTACATATTCTACTTGGTCACAATTATACAATTTAATACATATTATTTCTATAGAAGAGTTACTGCAAAACACAGGGAATACATGACATTTTATAGACTTGTGAGTAAAGATAGCAACGCCTCCATAACCATCCCACCTATCCTTCCTAAACAGATTAAATTAACTTAATTTTACAGTGTCATCTGTTGCTAACCATGTCTCATTAATAGCAGCAATATGAATCTTTTCTTGACATAGTAAAGCTTCAAACTCAACAATTTTTTGTTTTAAACTTTGTGCATTCCATTGTAGAATGTTTAACTGTGATCTATTTGGCGGTCTAGCCATTAAAATCGTTTAGTAGCTTCTTAAGTACTGGCCAAACTGACACGTTATCAACTACAAGTGAAATCAACCACTCTAAACAACATTTAATAATACTACTCAATTTTGATTGCATACTACCTTTTTTTAAAAAAATAATTTCTTTCAATCTGGATAGAAGTTCTTTAAAATTAATATTTTTGCTTTCTGTTTCCTCAGTAATATTTGGGGGCGTTACCTGGCTCGACTGCTCGCACTCAATTAAATCGAAAGCAAGGGGCGTAGGCGAACGTACTATCTTATGGAATCTTTTAGTCCCTCTAGGTTTTTGTTGTGATGTAGATGGGTTATCTTTAACGGCTGAAGCATATGAACGTGGTATCTGTTTTTCCTCATTTACTTCGTCCAATATAATATTACTCTGAACAATATCTTCAAAACTTGAACTCGAGGGTCTATTTATATTCGTAGCTGTCACTGGAGCTTTTGAAGGTTGCGATAAAGATGGCGGTACATAAGCATTTAGCGCTTTAGTATACGTGCAGTTGAAGTCAGCCATTATCTGTCTAATTCTCTTTTCTTTTATAAATCTTGGGCATGTTCGATCTAAAGCCATATGACTACCGCCGCAATTTATGCACTTAAATGACTTTATTTCGCAATTGGCGTGATTACCGGTACATTTGGGACAAAAAATTTTTGTGGCTGGACAAAACTTTACGGTATGACCGAATTTCCAGCACTTTGAACACTGGGTAGCCGGGAAAACATATGGTTCAACCTTTATTTTCAAGTTCTCAACAAAAATGAATGCTGGCAGGAATGAACCAGCGAAACAAAGCCGCACGGATTCACAAGGAGTCCAGCCCTCCTCACCAGTATTCCGTCGCATTAGTCTTTTGACCGACACTAACTTACCAGGAGCGGGGCATGTTATGGAACTTAGCATGTCTTCATCTGCAATCTCCAGGTCAATATCTCGAATAACTCCATATGAAGAATATTTTTCCATCACTCTCTGTATTCTCCACCCCTTACTCAATATAGGCTCGCACTCTTCAAGTTTGGTGGCATTTAAATCATCTTCCAAATCTATTCTAACTTTATAATGACTCACATACTTAACTCGGGAGATATGGCTAATATTATTATTCTTAAAAATTTTTGCTAACGTAAATTGTTTAGGTATTTTTTTCCTTATCAGAAATAATATATATTTGTATTTTGTCACTCTTGTCTTTTGTTTTCTTTTCCTTATTTCTTACTTCAATCCATTCACCCTCCTCCGCCTCGACATCTCTTCTGCCTCGCTTTTTTGCTCGGATATTAATACTATCTTCCTCAGTATCTTGTGTTTGTATAACTAATTCTTCTATATCCATCTCACTACTGTTATTAATCAATTCATTAGATTCATTAAATGAATACAATTTTTCGTTGCCATCCATTCGAACACAATAACAAAAGACTCGTCTATGCAAACAATAAACCGGTTACGATTCCACAGCACCGCTCAATACGCACGTGTGGAATAATTCACTTAATAACTTAATATTTGATTTTAAACAACTATTTATGCGCTCAATGCGTGTAGCACAGGCGTGTGTCGCGCACCAACTGGAGCACGTGTTAACGACGCGAAAATTTTGTTACTACTTTATTGTCAGAGGTAAATTCAGTTATTTTCCTGATATTGTTTGTGTAAACGGTTTGAAAATGTATATGTAATGGAATCAATATACATAAATAGATATCTATTTAACGGTTTGTATTGAGATTTTGCGTTAAAATAAAAATAGCCTGATAAGAGAAGTGAGTACTAGGGATCTTAGTACCTACCTACTCACTCGTATTTTATATTTCCCTGCCAAAATGTCACCACTCTAGGTGTTTATTTGAAAAGTGATAAGAAAGGGAGTGAACAAGGAGTAAGCATAGCTAATGGTTCGACTGATGTTTCGAGGCCTAATAAAATGTATATGATCTAATATAAAACACTAACAAAAAATTAAAGTGCCGAAAAAACTGAAAAGAAAAATATATTAAACCTTATTAACCTTAATAACTGAGTTTTTTAAACCTAAGTAATTTTGAGTCGACACTAAACGAGCAAATTAATGAAATACCTACTTATAGAGTGATGCGCGGCGGCGCCGGCGGCGGTGGCGCCGGCGACGCATTGCTTGTTTGGCGCCGACTCAAAATTACTTAGATATACTTATTACATTAGTTGAAGAACTTAGCGATTATGGTTAATAAAATAAAAGTTTATTATTTTTTGCTTTTCAGATTTTTCGGCGGTATAATTTTTTGTTGAAAAGTTTTATTTTATAATTTTTTGTGGCTACTACTAATTACATCATGCTTCATTTTTTATTACCTACTTTTAAAATAGCTATCTACCTTACTTTAGCTATTAACTGTTGTAGAAACCTACTTTAACTAATAATCAACAATCATCCCTTGTTTTCCTACCGGAAATTTGGGTTTCCTACTGGTTAGGAATTATTCTTTTTAATTATATGGGACCAACTTCGGGGTATAACTTTTTCAATAAAAAAAATAGAATTATCAAAAAGTTACTGTTATTTAAAACTTTCAATTTAATTTCAAGGATTTTGCGTTTGTTTTCGTCAACATTACTACGTCGCTGCGTCTATCACTATCTATCTTTCTGTTATCTCGATGGACAATAAATTTTTTGCCTGACTGCTGAAGTCAAGGAGGGAGAAATTGCTTGATGGATTTCAACGTATTAGATTCGTATTGATTGTAGGAGTGACATAAGAGTATATAAAATTACAGTGCAGCGTCTCACGAGAAAAAAAAAAGGTTTCTTTCTTTTTACTTTATTTTAGGCAGGCGGGCTTTTTGTTTTTAATAATATATATTGCTTGTGTTTAAAGTTGTTTTACTTTCAAGATCAAAAGCATTGCCTTTGAAGATAAACTCTTTTGTATCGTAAGGCTCTCTTTTCCCTGAACAGTAGGGTAAGGTTTTGCTTAATTTATTAGAAATCCTTTATTGCAGACGATGCACTGTTGTGATACGTAAATTTTTGCCTCTTAACACAATCTCAACACAATAACCTTGACAATGGACTCTTT
The DNA here is from genome assembly GCA_963082885.1 of Parascotia fuliginaria. Lineage (NCBI taxonomy): Eukaryota > Metazoa > Arthropoda > Insecta > Lepidoptera > Erebidae > Parascotia > Parascotia fuliginaria. Next base: position 8,950,042 of record OY720174.1, on the reverse strand, counting down.
CTTTTAACATCACGCTATCACATCACTAGTCTGAAGACTTCCACTGCAAGACATAATTATATCTCTCCCAAAGTTTTTCATAGCCATTACTTTGAGTATTGCATCTCAACATGTTGACATTACCTACATGTATATATGACTATAAATCGTGAACTTTTCAGCGGAAAAAATATTCTAAAATACTTAAGTGGATTTATAAAAATTAAAATCTAAACAATTTATTAACATTAACACCTTGACCCAAACTTCATTTAGAGTGTTGTATTGACAACAAGCGAAAATACAGAAATTTTAATAAACGGATCTTATTTAAGGATCAAAGGAAAGTTATCAAAGGAAAATTATCAATTTTCATGTTGGTAACGAATATAGCAACTATAAAATAAGTATACTAATATAATGTTCTTTTGTGATTGTGACAAAGCAAAATAATTTAGTTGAGTGGCTACCAAGTGACAGCAAAATACACTTCGCAACTGAAACTAATCAGGCTGCGTACTAACTTCTAACATTACCATTAGCTTCATGTAAGCCTGTGGCTAAAGTAAACTCAGGCTTATTCCAAAACACATATATTTTATAAATATATATTACGGGTGGCAAATATTTCGCTCGAGAAATACTGTCTATCAAGATGTCAGCTCAGTAGGTAGCATAAAGTACAAGGAGTTCGTACGTTTTTCTGACGGTAATACAACTTATAATGACAGTATTTGTATTAAAATATTTAGTTCTCGGAGTAACTACTAGGAGCGCTGTTCAATTTTCATAAAATATTTTTCACGTTGCCACTCATGATGCGGAAATTTTGAATGAGTGGCAACGTCGCAATTTAGTGTCATATTTCGTAGTTTTTAATTTTTATCAGCTATAATTTAAAAATACGTTCTGTTAACTTGCTAGAATTAGGTGAAAGCTGTATAAAAAGTAAGAACTCATTGCGTTAACAGTTCTATTTATTATGCAAATAATACATTGGAAACTTGCGATGCGTTATTTTCATATTAAAATAACTGTTAACAATAAGATTACTTACTTTTTATAGAGCTTTTACCTAATTCTAAAATGTTAGTAAAACATATTTTAAAAATATAGCTTCGATTAAATGATAAAAATTGAAAACCACGAAATATGGCACTAAATTCTGACATTGCCACTCTCTGGTGTAAACGCTCTTAACACAATACTGGATGACGCAAACCAAAAACATAGAACTGTTCTTAATTCAAAACAAAAGGAGAGCGGTTAATCTCACCAAGCACAAGTGCATACATGTTAGGAAGTAAATTAATATCTAGTAACAAGCTAATATAGCTCCAAACTATATCTGCTTTAATATTAGTCCCGTTCTTTACCTTATTTGTATTGAATTTGGCGGGTTATTTGGTATCTACCTACCCTTTGTAAAGTAGTAAGCAAGCATCATAATTATTACGCTAGTAACGCTGTTACCTGTTTTTATTTCCAGGTCGATATATTCTTTCAATTGACCTATGCGATATCCATAAAAAGAAAAGACGCGGCTCTTTATTCTAAACCAGAAAACGAGACTAAAATTCATTTCTACTTCCTTGTCATAGTAGACTTGAAGGTATAAAATATATTTTGGCGGTAATTTCATTTCTAGTCAATTTAGATAACAACTTGTCCAGATAACGATTACCTGTTTCAGAATTTGACAGTATAAGGTAGTTTAAGGTAATTAAGTAAAGAATCGACGTTATCAATGAGTCATAAATTTAATTTTACGTTTTTATTTTCAAAAAGATCTATTCTAAAATTAATTGCGTTTAAGGTTTGCATTGACATGAGCTCGCAGTGAGTTACTGAGCATCATATTATATTTAATAATAATATTTGCAGATCAAGAATCTGTTCACAGTGATGTAGATATGTCAGCTTATGCAATAGGTACCTATGTAGCAGGCTACTCAGAGAATTAATCTCCTTTACCAATGAAGCTGTTATAATATGATAAAACATTTATTTTAAGGTAGCATAGACCCATAGATAAATACCTTATAGACTAAAATATATACTTATACAATAAAACTTATATCTAAAATACAATCACTCATTCGGCATCGTGTTACGCAGTCCGGTGTTGCTAAGCTTTTCACAAAAGCGGTGGCACACAACACTGGACTCAGAAACTTGTCGATATGTTGAGTCGGCACACGTATCACGAACGAATTATAATTCATTTTATGACGCGCCTCCAACCTTTCAACTCTCAAAGTCCAATTGGTTTTTACTCTGACATACTGTGGTGTGATGCAACCGAGACACGTACAGCCACGTCGAAGGTGTTGCTGGACATAGTAGCATAGTAGGTCCAAACAGAGCGGTGCATTTGGTAGGTTCTCGTTCATGGCATTATCATCAGACTGTTAAGAGTAGGTTACCTAAGTGCGTATAGTAGAAGTTTATGATTATTTGCTTTATTCCATCGCAAGAAGCATGAAAGCAAGCCATTCCACATAATATCATAGTTCACGAGACACCCGGATTATCATCCCATGTAATAGATGGCAGTTTGTCACTATAATTAGGGCAGCTTTATAATAAAAAAAACCCCATATGATTCAGCGTTTACTGCGCAGTACTACTGTTCGTTGGTTAAATAATGAGAGAGACGAAAACAGATTCTATTAATACCTATGAATGATGTTTCGTATTATTAAAACTTATAATAACATATTTTGAACAAATTTCTAACAAACAGCATATTTATCATTTATATAATAAACAAGCAATTTAAATAAATATGAAATTACACCAGAGCATTCAATGTTTAAATTTATTTTATGTATGCTAAGTTCGTATTGTATTCATTGTCAACCTCATTAATGTTGAAAGAAACAAACTTTTATCCCGCTCGTGATGTCGTGAGAGTTCCGAAGTCTATTAACAACCGACGTGAATTTCAAATGTCTTTAATTATTTACATAAATAAGCTACCATAATAGTTGTCTAACACAATTAGCTCTGTATTACTTAGATACATTTGAATATGAACTTTGGAATATTATATTATAGGGAAACTTTGGGCTTAACATCTAATATGGATAATATCAAATTTCATTGATTTGTGAAGGCAGACAGGGACTGTTTCACTCTGCTAATCAATAATGCAAGTTTCGAGTAGGTAATAATATCATTCAATTTTAGACACTACAGAATCTCTATTACATTAGCATGCATATAATATGTGATTGCTTGTGAAAAGCTAGTTTTTCAGTTAAGTTTAGAAAGCACTCCATTTTATAGCAAATCTCTACCAAAAGTAGGTACGTAATGGTTTTTAATATCATAAGAACCTAACTTTTGCTATGACAGATTTTTTATCGTTCTGGATCTTAAAATTCTAGTACATGAGAGGGAAACAATTTTAGTGGTAATTATTTGATCTTCTCAGGTCAAGTGTCTAGTATAAGACAGAAGTTGCACCAACACAATATTACTTTGTCGAGGTATTTTGGTAGACAAAAAAGAGTACAGTCAATCAACCTATTAAGAATGTTTTTAGAACAGTAACTGCGGTTTACCAGAGACCATGTTTGGCGGTAATCTATACCTTGCGTTTCCAAGAAACAGATTTCTCTATTAAACATTTTGATGGCGAATAGTTCGAAATTGAAAATGTTACGCCTCTATTTCTCAGTAAGCACGTTAATCTTCGTTCCTGCCGGATTACCGTTCTGTCGGACTATAAGTTCGAAGAAACCGGCAGTGCAGCTTTGTTGTATACTTGTTTACTATAATTAACAGAAAGCCATAAGTACTAAGTTTTTTTTTAATAAAATAAATAATTATGAGTCAGATGCAACTAATACGGAAAATGAAGAAATGATTCTTTAGACCAAACTAGAGCGATAAAATAACATATGAATTTATTCGAACTAGAAGGAATATAACATGTACCCTATTTTAAATAATCTATTTAGATAAAAGCGAAAGTTCACTCACTCACAGACTCACTCATCACGAAATCTCAGAAACTACAAGTACTAGAAGTCTCAAATTTTGAATGGGGGTTCTTTTTAGGACATAGGTGCTCATTTAGACGGGATTTTGCGAAATTCAACCCCTAAGGGGGTGAAAAGGAGGGGTAAAGTTTGAATGGGGCAATGTGATTACTTTGTCCAATCTTCTTCAAATTTTGCCTAATCATTCTTTAACAGAATTGATGGAAGACGTGTTTCGTGTTTAAAATGGAAGTGGGCAGGACATGTGGCACGGCTTCAAGATCAGCGATGGACAAAATCTGTTACTGCATGGATTGAACCTGTAGGCAAAACAAAGAAAGGGAAACTTCGTAACAGATGGGAGGACGAAATCAAACGCATAGCGGGCCCCAACTGGATGCAATCTGCAAAATCCAGGGAAGACTGGATCACTTTGTAGGAGGCCTTTTCCTGCAGAAGGGTTCTTGCAGAATAAATAAATTACTATGGATATAAATTAATTTCTAAGTTCACAACATAATATACAAGTAGAAGATAAATACATAATATAAATAGTTACTAAAACACTCTAGGTTTAATAATACTAACATATATAAACATTGTTGTAATTCTGTAAGAAATATTGACTTTTTTTTATACTAAAGGCCACAACAGACGGATCTATAATTATATATTAATGTGAATCATAGCAAGGCATATAACGATATTTTGTATCAAAATTTTGGTAAATATACAGTAACATACCTTGCGATGATTTTTAATAAAATATATTAAGCTCCGTCTGTTGTGGCCCTTATTAATGGACAGCAATTTTATAAGCGAGATATTGAGAGCTATGATAACACAATCATTGCATCGAATAAGGGAAATTCATCGCTCATACGATGCATTACAGTACATTACACTTTTGTTTTGCTACGGCGAGGTTGGATACTTCATCGTATAACCCAGTGCGATCCTAAGACCAAACAACCGCTTAAAAATTGGTATCTGCTGCAAGATTTTATTCTTACCGTATAATGATTAGGAAAGGAGAAGATAATCACCTGCTAACTCTTTTTTTTGCAAAAGAAATCGAGACGGAATGTTTCAGTTATATTAGGAACAATCACGCGCAGCTTAGAGCGGACAATTATATATACATGCAAGATGCGAAAGGGACACAGGAAGTTGATGCTGATCAGCTGGGTAAAAAGGTGGCTCTGCCTTCTTCTTTTACTGAGAGGGCACGCTATAAAAATGAGCGGGCACAAGTCCCTAAAGCCAAATTGAGAGTTAGCGCGCAATTACTTATGTTGCTGCGCAATATAAATTCACCAAAATAATGCATTGGCAACAGATTGCAAGTGAAAACTTTGCAATGCAATACTTACCTAATTGAGGCAACTACACTGACCGATTATTCGCGAGGAGATTCAGTAGATATTTATTCCTAGGATTCCCCTAACACCATCAAATACCCCTTCGAATTCAAAAGAGTGCAGTTTCTCATTTAAGTTTGCTTCACAATGACAGCGAAGTTAAAAGTCAAACTTTTAAGATAACGGGCGTAGACTTGAGGGAAAGCTGCTTCTCCCACGATCATTTGTATGTTGCATGTTGCAGAGTAAGCGGACATAGTACCTGGTGATTCTAGCATCCGAAGGAAAAACAAAATCTATATCTATATTATATAAAAGCGAAAGGTCACTTCCTCACTCACTCATCATGAAGTCTCAGAAACTACAAAAGCTACGCGTCTCAAATTTTGGACATAGGTGCTTTCTAACACGGGTTTTTGCGAAAAATATAAATAGTGTATAAAAGAGTGACGAAATTTGTATGAAATTTCTATACTTTTTAAACGAGAGTTTTTATAATAGGATTTCTAAATTCTATAATATAGCATATAGAATCCGGACAAGATTATCCAAATCATTAATCTTTTTAAGTTTGTCTGGACATTACTGACTAACGTTGAAGGAAAACATCGTGAGGAAATTTGGATTTCTGAGGAAGTCTAAAATCGCCAATCCGCCTTAAGCAAGCGTGGCGATCAATACTCATGCCTTCTCTGTGTGAGAAGAGGTCTTTCCCTGCAGTGAGATAATGGCCCGATATAATGAATCTCATTGTTTTAATATTTAGAACCCTTATTACCTGGGAAAATAGAAGTGGCAAGTTTCGTCAAGTTTTGCAAAATTTCGTCAGTTTTAGGGGTAGCGGATGAATAGATTTAAATGGGATTCGCCTTAGAGATGAATTATACTGATATTTTTATTACATATACCATACCATGTACGATTGCCGTAAAGATCAGGCAGGAAATATTCTCATACAGGCACATCTGAATTTTCACGCTAACGAAGTCGCGGGCAACAGCTAGTACCTAATATTTTTCACAAATTTGACCAGGTGCATTGCTAAAACATTAAATAATATTTTCTTTGAATCGGTTCATTAAATAAGCAAGCATTTCATATCCATAATATGGTGTCAGGTATCTTCTAGTTAAGATAATCTTCTATACATATAATAAAAATGTAACCGATCGCTGTCTGTACATGGAAGATATATGAGAAAAAAAATATTGTGGCCTTTATCAACGCAAATAGAACCCAAAACAATGATTGTTACAATTTTTGTCTGTTTGTCTGTTTGTCTGTTTGTCTGTTAGTCTGTTTGTCTGTTTGTCTGTTTGTCTGTTTGTCTGTGCGTTTGTTCACGCTAATCTCAGAAACGGCTTATCCGATTTAGATATGGTTTTCACTAATACATTGTGGTAAGCTTCACTTAACATTTAGTGTTTGTTTCATGTCAATCGGTTCATAAATAAAAAAGTTATGCCAATTTAAAGAATCACGTCGAACATTTGTTAATTTACTACGAAATCTGATAGAAACAGAGACTTTAACAGGTTACGGAATTAGCTGATAGCGTTTTTATTTTTCGGATTCCGCTCATTCTAAACAATCTTCCGTTTAGTTTTAAATGAGTTCAGTTTACAGTGAGCCTATGTTTCGCGATGACAATTAATAAAGCCCAAGGTCAGACATAACTAAAAGTTGTGGGTGTGGATCTAAGTATTAGCTGTTTTTCGCACGGTCAGCTTTATGTGGCTCATCACGTGTTAGCATTCCTAGCAGCCTGTATGCTTTAATCCCCGATAGCTATACGTCTAATCCATACACCCATACATATTATATAAGGCTTTGTCCTGACTGACTGACTGACTAACAGACAACGCACAGCCTAAACTGCTGGTCGTAGCGACTTGAAATTTGGAGGGTGTGTTTGTCTAAATGTGTAGAGGTTGTACTAAAAAAGGGTTTTTTAAAATTTAATTCCTAAGTGTGTGAAAAAGGGATGAAATCGATTATATGAATCTTCTTCATTTTTTAACTTACAGTTTTGAAATTTTATTTTGGAATACTTCTATTTAAATAAAAAATATCCTTATAATTTTATTTTAACAGGGGTGGATTTAGAGGGGTGAAATTAGGGATGAAATATTCTATACAAAGCTCTTAAGCTTCTGAAGCTAGCGACTCGAAATTTACAGGGAGGGGGAGGAAGGGAAAGGAGGGAGGAAAAGGAGGAACTGATGAGAAGGAGGAAGGGAGGGGAAAGTGAGAGGAAAGTGATGGGGAAGTGAGGGGGAAGTGAGGGGGAAGTGAAGAGGAAATGCGGGAGAAGTGAAGGGAAAGTCAGGGAGAAGTCAGAGGGAAGTAAGGGAAAAGACAGGGACAGGGAGAAGTGAGGGAGAAGTGAGGGGAAAGTGAGGGGAAGTGAGAGGAAAGTGACGGAGAAGTAATGGGGAAGTGAGGGGAATTGAGGGGGAAGTGAGAGGGAAGTGAGGGGGAAGTGAGGGGGAGTGAGGGGGAGATAAAAAATAGTATGAAAACATTATTTAAACAATATAAAAATGTCTATTGGAAAAAACGACATTCACGCGAGCGAAGCCCAAAAGGTCACTCACTCACTTATCAAGAAATCTCAGAAACAACAAGTGCTAGGAATCTCAAACTGCATTGTCATTCCTATTAGAATATAAGTGCTCACTTAGACGGAATGTTGCGAAATCCATCCCCTAATAAGGGTATAAAGGGGTGGCAGTTTGTATGAAACTTCTATAGTTTTTATAGTAGGATTACCAAATTACTAGAAAATACTCTTTTTTTAATATTCAGAAACCACCCTTATTAAATGGGCAAATAAGAGTCGCAAGTTTGTGTGAAAGTGGTTTATCAGTTTTAGCGGTAGCGGGTTTAAACTGGATTCGCCATAGAGACGGATAATACTGATACAATGTACGATTGCCATAAAATCATGCACGCAATATTCTCATAGAGGCACCCATCTGAATTTTCACGCGAACGTAGTCGCGGGCAACAGCTAGTAGGTATTAGAATATAATTCTCATTTCATTCTTCATTCAGCACACGTAGAATATTATTATAAAATTGTTACCTACTGTTTTTATTTGAACGTTATCATATTTTGAAGTAATTTGCAGAGTCGCATAATGTATATAAAGTTATGTCTCTAAAATTTTTGGAGCATAAATAAATTACTTGGTATATCTCTCCGTGCTATTATTAACTTTAAATGAAAATTATAATATTACAGTAAATATGATGATAATGTTAAAATTAAAATATGATATGTATTTCATAGCATAACTTCACGCCTATCTCTTATTAATTGGGTAACAGAGACTATAGGACATTTGCTGCGTTCCAAACATACCTCCTTTGCTTCTTCTACATACACACACGTTGGTTACGGGTGCATGTAATTGTGCCCTTTGCTAACACATCATCTATTTGATCCGTGTATGTCCGTGAAAATGAAAATGAAAATATGTTTATTCATATAACACTTATGAACGTCAAAGTTTACAAAATGTCAGCAAATTAACCTACAGCCAGTTCGCTGACGAAGTAGAGCCATGAGAAGAACTGGCAAGAAACTCAGGCCACTCTTTTTAATCGCCAGGTTATTACAATTTTTGTAAGTTACAATTTGGCAATAACCTGGCAGCATGCAAAGTGGCACAGGCAATACAGTACTAAACAATACCGTCTGAAATAAATATGAAATAATGTTCAAATAACAATCATCATCATTCTCATGAAAAGCCGAAAGACGTCCACTGCTGGACATAGACCTCTCGCAACCTACGTCACCTTGGGAAAATAACAATTTCCATCTGGAAAACGCGATCATCTTACAGAATCATTAAATTTGGCGTTCATTCATTTGTAAAATTGAGTTTATCGCGAATAAGTAAGCCATTTTTATCCCTGAAAATTACGTAACAATTTTGTAGTTTCATACAAAGTACAAACATATATTATAACAGTGCGTTTGGATGGTCATATTGATACAGTTGTTACATCCCTTTTGTACAGTTTCAGCTTTACTTATTTTTATTCAAATCCATACTAATGTTATAAATGCGAAAGTAACTCTGTCTGTCTGTCAATCTGTCTGTCTGTTACGCTTTCTCCTAAACTACTGTACCGATGTTAATAAAATTTTGTATAAAGATAGATTAGACTGATATTTATATTTATAACGCGATTAAATGGTCTTAAATGGGTTGAAATAGGGGATGAAAGCTTGTAAGGTAAATCCTCAATGTTTATACAGAGTTGTAACCGACATTCACGAGGTCGTAGCTGTGGGCAACAGCTAGTACGTATTTTAAACGATTTTATCTGCCTGCCTGTAACAATATTAGATTACGAAAGTTCTGATAACTGTAGGACCGATTTAATTAAATTGGCAGTTCATGATTATGGAGTAACTCTCTACGTATAGCTACGAGTAAATTCAATTGCTTACAGGTTTGACATAACACATATAAGGTCTTGTACTGTTGCTTGAATTCAGAATATATCTACTAGCCTGTAAAAGTAGGTTGCCTGTGAAGAATAATTTATAAATTTGAGGAAGAAGAAGAAGAAGAAGAAGAAGAAGGTTTCTAACCATAACATTGGTTTACTTGTTATTTTATGACTCGTGATCTACCTCTTACTAAGTTTAATATAGGGTATAATTTAATTGGTGTGCCTATGGTTAAAAGTTTGGCATTCAATTATTTTTATAAGGGCATTGTTTAATTATATGGTCCTTCGTTTTAAAAAAAATATCAGTAACATTCTTTAATACTGTAAATAAAAAATTACATATAAAATATAGCCTGTGCGTTCTGATGTCATGTAAGTATAATTATTGTTAAGTTTCATTAAAATCCATTTAGTAGATAGTTTCTTGCGTGAAAGAGTAACAAACATCCATGCAAACTTTCATGGTTATAATCTTTATCTAGAAAAATATTAAACTTTTAAAATAATATAAGTAATAATAATAATAGTAGGTATGAATTGTAATACATTTTATACAATTCATACCTACCAATTTATTAAAAAGGTACGATGTAATTCCTAATACATTTTATATGAAGTTACTTGTTTACCTGTTCCTCATCTTGTAGTTCACTGCTCAACGTCAGATTAATCAAGGAAAGGCAAAAATTAACCTCTCATGCAGATTAAAAACTGTAGGTAAAATTCCTAAGGAAATAACAGTCCCGGCGTCTCGACGTTAGCTCTTAAAAAGGCTTTCCCCGGATACACCGATATTTATATGCCTGCACCGGAAATACGATCTCTAAAGAGAGCCTCCTCGTTAAAGAGCTAAACATTTTTCTGTTTTTTTTTTATAAATAAGTAGTATGCATCTGTAGAAAGGTACGATGCTGACATCTAAGATTTTTATTTAAAGAAAATATTTTCATATTAATGCTGTTCGATCTGAAATTTGGGTTTTTTACTTATTAGTTTGGCATTGCTTGCAATTTAGCTGAAGATGTCCACTACAAGAAATAGGCAAGTAAAATTATGTAAGTATAGACCTAATTTCTTATCAAATCTTTAGTAATTATACCTACTTTATACAATTTTTCAAGTAGTAAAGTTATTGTTGTATCATTTCAGTCATGTCGTCTAAACCCATGTCTGGTGACGGCGACTCCTTTAATGTTTATCCTGGGTCGTAGTTGTGGTGGGCTCTAATGTGGCTGGCGAAACCGAACTTAATATGGCACTAACGTATTTAAAAATGATGATACTATCAAACGTGTAAAAATGATTAACTCGCTCACTTTAATATTTTTAAGTGCAACTAGACATAATCTATATTATTATATAAAGCGATAGAGTTTGTTGTTTTGTTTGAACGCGATAATCACGCGGGTGACGCGGGTGATACCGCGCTGCAGGTAGCTAGTGTCAACATAATTATAAAGACCCTATTGCGATCAAACTAATATCATTTTGTGAATCAAAACATTTTCGTCTAATAAGTCGGATACTTTGGCGACTAGCAATTATCTAATGCTGCATAAGACCGGAGCTATAACAAAAGGATAGGAAGTAAAGGAAATTGTGTTCTCGTTTTCGAGGTCAACGAGCGGCGGTTACCACTTAAATGTGTTGACCACTTAATGTTGGTTAGAAGACCCCAAACAAATGTTTTACTTCCTGTGCCCTACAGTTTGGGACAAATTAAGTTGGTTTTATCAAAGTGTTAGCCGGTATAAAGTAAACTAAGGGCGTTTTGAGCTTTGTGATTTCCATACCTAGTACCTATATTTTGATTATGTTCTATGGTTTATTTAATGCACCCACTTTGTTTATCTCTGCATCCCACAAGGTTGATTCCGTCCATGTATCGGTGTGCATGAAGCTAAATATAATACTAGAGTTCCGCCCTCGCTTCGCTTCGGTATCAAAAGTTTCTTTCGATGTCACAACAAACTCCTACGGAAAATATCATTATCAGCAATAGTGCCGTATTGCATCATTTAGATTTACGAAGGCGCTTAAAATATTGAAATTTTGAAAATGACTGTAAATAATATGTATATAGCCGTATGTTACTCGCTGAATTTATTGATTTCTAAACGTGAAAGAATTTTTCAAATCGATAACGTAGCTTTTTAGTTAAATCGTTGCAAACAAACAAACTTACAAATAATCAAATCTTATTTCTTTATAATATTATTATTAGTTTAGATACATTGTTTCTTGAATGAAACTATTATAAAGTTTTGTATTTTACACTATATTGGTATATCAGGATCCGTGATTTCGAAACTTCAAATCAAATTAATATAGAGTTATTCATGTCTGAACAAGGGTTCTCTATCAAGAGAATTGAGGGCGAAGGTTTATTACGAAATCTTCAGTCACTGGCTCAATATAAGTAATTAGGTTATACGAGCCATGGGCTATATACAAAGATATATTTAATAATGTATCTGCCAATATTGATCCCGAGTTATTTGAGTGGGGATGAAAAAGCACCTCACCCAGCAGTGTGCTACGATAGATTCTGTGATAATTTCCACCATTCCTAGACTCCACGAACTGCTTACTATTATGCTGATATATTCTACTACATTCGAACAGCGCCATCTAGTCATCTAGATGTGACGTGCAAACTTGCCTTTTTTATGCATCATTGTGTCAATCAAAACCAAACAAGTTTAGTTTATACTTACTAGTGCAAAGAGTTTAGGTTAGGTTTAAGTTAAGGTTTGTGCTAATTTATAGCTTGTTATCGTTTGTATGTTGCCTTTGGGCAGTAAATAAATAGTAAAGAATGCTTTTTCTTTCTTTCTTTCTTTCTATTCCCAAATTAAGCAATTATATTTGCTTGTGTTATGGGTACTAAGCAACTGATATACTACTTATATAATATATGATTTTGTAAACACACATATTATAGATAAATTACACTCAGACACAAACAATCATGCTCATCACACAAAGATTTGCCCTGGGTAGGAATTGAACCCACGACCTTCGGCTTAGCAGTCAGGGTCACTAACCACTAGGCCAACAGGCCAGTCAACAAAAAGATTGAAGTAAATTTGTGAAGTTAATATAAAATAATTATAGTACATTAGCATAACATCTATTAATGCACGATACAAAATTCACACTTCACATACAGTATACGTATTTCAATTATAAATATGCCATGACTGGAAGAGCTTACAGATTTGACTTATGAGTAATACCACACTTGAGCAAGGTAACTTGTGCAACATTTTGAAACACACCATCTTACGAGCTGTAAACTCCTTATAAATATTTATTGTTAGTACTGAACAAAGCTGAGTGTTACAACATTTTAATGAAAATCTGCGAGATCAGGCGCAGGTGACTTGTTAAGAGTTAAACTTATGTCTAATGCTTACAAAAAACGACAATTACCTACTTAAAAAACTGCTTACAATTTTTGAGTAAGTAATTATCGGTTTTTGTGAACATAAAGATACCTTACCTTGACCAACATAAAGACAATTAAATTATCCATCTATTAGTTATGTGCGTTTTTTTTATTAATTACAAGAAACAATGCAATTTTTTATACACACAAATCACATAAATTACGGGAAGATCTTTTTGCACAAGGTCGCTAGACTCGGTATTTATTTGTACCTATTTGTGGTATTATCTTTTTAATAGTATAAAACAAAAATGGTCTTCCCTGTCTGTTTCTTCGCTTTTAAAACCACGCAATTGGTTTTATACGTCTCTCAAGATTATTTAGAGCATATATTTCGGAAGAATTTTGACAATACATGCAAGTTCTAGTAGATAAAAGCTAAGATTTTCAACGATTTGTAATTATGTTGTTAAAACATACTATAGGTAGTCACGTGCAAAGTACGAGTAGAGGTAAGTTGTTAGTCGAAGTATAAAAAGTAAGTTTCAGTCAGTAATTAGGAATTTATGCAATTTATTTCTAACTTAAAATACATAAAGCATAATTAATAACCTACTTCACACATTCGGAGTTCGAAGTAATGTTTACAAGTAAGTACCTAAACAAAGTTGCTTTGAGTCTAAACTTTGATAGCGTTTGTTCATAAAGTTATTGTTTGGTTAAGGTAATGGGTATGTAGAATCATTTTATTTGAGTAGGTGTATATATAAGCAAAGTAGGTGTATTGGGATGTTTGCAAACTGAAGTTTTTATACAACTCGGTACGGCTACAAATAAGCTTAGGACGCGCTTGATAGATAGCTGTTTCCGTAGTTTATGAATGCTTGCAGCACAGAGTATCAGAGTTGCCGATTCTTTAAAAAGCGTTTAAGTTCATTCATAAGGGTTGAATATTATAGTCTTTCAAGCGTTTTTCGGGTTTTTAACTAACTACGAAAAATTATAAATAGCCGGATACATTTTATCAACAAAATAAATCCAATTCAGTTTTGAAACCATTTTCTCTCCATCAATGTAATAAATGTATGTGAGGCCGCAAACTTTTAATTAATATATTGTTCAAATTGAATTATACGCTAGGTACGCGCCGCGTCGCTCGGTTGGTATGAAACGTGTCGAATATAATTTCCGATATTTAGTAAAAGCGACACTCTCTATTATATTCTTTTTTTGAAAATAAAGTCAATGTAAGTTGGATGGAGTATTAAAATATACAGATGTGCAGTGTAATTACGGGCAGTTATTGTTTTTACCATAGAACAGATATAATATTTTTCGTATCTCTACATACATAAATACCAACTGACATTGAATCTGAATAATTCTGAATTTATCTCATCCTTTGCTTTAAAGGTCATAAGAACCGATTTTTTAATAATCCATTGTCATTGATTAGTTAAATAAGATCTCAAAGGAACCTGCTGTTTTCAATCATTTCAGCTGTAGTTATTGTTCTCTAAAATCTAGGCTCAGCATTGGCTTTAACAGAGAAACAATCAATTGTTGGTTGTTTCAGACAGTCAATCAGGAATCCAATTTATTTATCTTTTTTTTTCAATATTAAGAAATGGTTTTATGATGTACCGACAAATTAACTAAGAACAGCAATATTTCAAATTATTATTATTAATAAAAACCCGTCGTGTCCCACTGCAGGACAAAAGCCTCCTTTCCCTCCTTTCTATTTTGCGCGAATTCCTAAATATTTCAAAATTTAGCTTAATTTTTTGACACAGCTAGTGTATCTTTTATAATACAATACTGCTATAGTATACAAAATGACCAAAACATCAGTTAACTATTTCTATATGATTTCTTATACACCCAATCAAATTTGCACATAATATTATGTATGTAAAGGGAATAAATTACGATACCCTTTCTAACACGAACAGTACGTTACGATGTCCGTTTTAGTTCGTCGAACTATTCAATCGGCAGTAGGTACTCGCAATGTATAACTGAACCACTCAATGAAGATGAGAAAGGTCATAAAGCAATCATTACATGTAAATATTTGAAATCAACGGCTCGACAACTAAACTGAACTCTAGGCAATAGCTGTACTTATAAGTAACTAGCTGTCCGCGACGCAGTTTCAACCGAGTCTTTACTTACTGCTCTACTCCCGTAGCCAGTAGCGTGATGTTACAGCATATAAGTTTCCTCAAGAACTAGGCTATCATACGCAAAAGGGATTATTGGAATCCTACTGGTATTTCTAGAGATAAGCGCGTTTAAACAAACAAACTATTTCGCTTTATATAATAGTAATAGATTTAATGCGGTATACTTAATTATTGCATTTACCATCCTACAACTACTATCAATCTATTGAACTATAAATTTATACTAATCGTACGAGTCACCTTTTAGCGAATATACATAATATCTTGACTTTTATTTTATTTACTAGCTGTTGCCCGCGACTTCATTCGCGTGAAAATTCAGATGGGTGCCTCTATGAGAATATTGCGTGCCTGATTTTATGGCAATCGTACATTGTATCAGTATCATCCGTCTCTATGGCGAATCCAGTTTAAACCCGCTACCGCTAAAACTGACAAACCACTTTCACACAAACTTGCGACTCTTATTTGCCCATTTAATAAGGGTGGTTTCTGAATATTAAAAAAAGAGTATTTTCTAGTAATTTGGTAATCCTACTATAAAAACTATAGAAGTTTCATACAAACTTTGCCACCCCTTTATATCCCCTTAGGGGATGGATTTCGCAAAATTCCTAGCACTTGTAGTTTCTGAGATTTTTCTGAGATAAGTGAGTGAGTGACCTTTTGGGCTTCGCTCGCGTGAATGTCGTTTTTTCCAGACATTTTTATATTGTTTAAATACTGTTTTTCATACTATTTTTTATCTCCCCCTCACTTCCCCCTCACTTCCCCTCACTTCCCCGTTACTTCTCCGTCACTTTCCTCTCACTTCCCCTCACTTCTCCCTCACTTCTCCCTGGCTTTCCCCTTACTTCCCTCTGACTTCTCCCTGACTTTCCCTTCACTTCTCCCGCATTTCCCCCACACTTCCTCTTAACTTCCCCCTCACTTCCCCATCACTTTCCTCTCACTTCCCCATCACTTCCCTCTCACTTGCCCCTCCCTTCCTCCTTCTCCTTAGTTCCTCCTTTTCCTCCCTCCTTTCCCTCCCTCCCCCTCCCTGTAAATTTCGAATCGCTAGCTTCAGAAGCTAAAGATCTTTGTATAGAATATTTCATCCCTAATTTCACCCCTCTAAATCCACCCCTGTTAAAATAAAATCATAAGGATATTTTTTATTTAAATAGAAGTATTCCAAAATAAATTTTCAAAACTGTAAGTTAAAAAATGAAGAAGATTCATATAATCGATTACATCCCTTTTCACACACTTAGGAATTAAATTTTAAAAAACCCTTTTTGAGTACAACCTCTAGACATTTAGACAAACACACCCTCCAAATTTCAAGTCGCTACGACCAGCAGTTTAGGCTGTGCGTTGTCTGTTAATCAGTCAGTCAGTCAGGACAAAGCCTTATATAATATGTATGGGTGTATGGATGTATGGATTAGACGTATAGCCATCGGGGATCAAAGCATACGGGCTGCTAGGAATGCTAACAAGTGATGAGCCACATAAAGCTGACCGTGCGAAAAACAGCTAATACTTAGATCCACGCCCACAACTTTTAGTTGTGTCTGACCTTGGGCTTTATTAATTGTCATCGCGAAACATAGGCTCACTGGAAACTGGACTCATTTAAAACTAAACGGAAGATTGTTTAGAATGAGCGGAATCCGAAAAATAAAAACGCTATCAGCTATTCCGTAACCTGTTAAAGTCTCTGTTTCTATCAGATTTCGTAGTAAATTAACAAATGTTTGACGTGATTCTTTAAATTGGCATAACTTTTTTATTTATGAACCGATTGACATGAAACAAACACTAAATGTTAAGTGAAGCTTACCACAATGTATTAGTGAAAACCATATCTAAATCGGATAAGCCGTTTCTGAGATTAGCGTGAACAAACGCACAGACAAACAGACAAACAGACAAACAGACTAACAGACAAACAGACAAACAGACAAACAGACAAAAATTGTAACAATCATTGTTTTGGGTTCTATTTGCGTTGATAAAGGCCCCAATAATTTTTTTTCTCATATATCTTCCATGTACAGACAGCGATCGGTTACATTTTTATTATATGTATAGATTGAAACAGTATTTACAATATCATTACAGATAAAAACCCAATACGATATCATAAAAAACCTAAAATTTAAAACAATATAACTAATTACTAAATAAATATACCTACATATCCAATACTATACATTTTTGTGCAACATCCTTGAATTTTGACAGGGTACATTGAAAAATATCAATTTCTATAGAAATTGTATCCATTTTATATCCATCTTATCATTTCGGTGGCATTAAACAACAGAAACCATCTACATATTACAAAATATAAAAGGATAAAGGCAAGAATTCGCACAAAATACAAAAACAATATAGGAGCACGCTTTAACTCGTACAACAAAATACCCACAAATGTAAAAACTGTCAACTCGTTCAACACATTTATTAAAAAGAAACTTAATTAAAGTAATTTAGTGTTCCTAGTGTTGTGTGAGTGAGTGTTCTATGGGAACCTGTACTTGATAATGTATGTATTCCCTACTTACTATTTTTAATTTTAAGTACCTTTATCTGTTAGCATTGTGTAGATGAACACTGTTAATATTGTTCTCATGGAAGTGATGTAAATCTCATTTGAGAATAAAATATCTTTAAATCTAAATGTAAAGTGTCTTCTCCTTGACAATATACTGAAATAAATAATATAGCTCTAATTAACAATCTCTACTTTTAGCGAGTGGTTCAAGAAAAGCTCAATTTGTAAATCTTAAAGAATATTATATCTATAATACTATATCTCTGTAAGCGAGAGGTTTGGAAAAAGCTCAAATTGGAAAGCCTGTCGTATTATTATTCCGACCTACGCGACAATTATATATATATATCCCGCCCTGACTTGAGACCGGCGGCACCTACTTCACACGTGGGTGCTTTTTATATTTGTTTTTACGACAGAATTACAAATCGTTCAAATTGTCGACTTGCTCTACTATATCACGCATTATAGTCATATAAAACTTTATGAAGAAATACCCTAAACGATAAGCAATAGTGAAAATCATATTAAAATCCATTTCGTTGCTTAGAGGATGTTAGCAGAAAAGCAGCATTTAAAGCAATTTTGTTTTATACTATTGAGATAATAATGTAGCCTCAGTACAAGTCTTCAACTTCAATCGAACACAATTAAAATATGTCTCGAGTTAAATGTGTCGTTTTCATTACACAAAGCTAATAACATGAAACGAGAGCCAAACACACCTCGGTTTGTTTAGTCATAAGGGTAATGGTCTGTAAAATAATGTTATTAGCGAATGAATAGGAACAGGTACGACACCGATCAGCGCGTCATGAATGAATTATATCTTTTATGAAGTAGTACAGTAATACTATGAAGATGGATGAAGTCCTGGTGTAAACATACGAGTAAGTACGATAAAGAAACACGAGAGTGAGTTTGTTAGCAAGCTTTATTAAAGTGGATCAAAATGAACCCGTTCAATTCCGAAGAAATTCTTAATAAACATTGTTTAACCGTTTTATCCATATTGTAGGTCTTTTATCACGTGTTAACCTAAGGCAATGATGGGACTGACTAAAATAAAACGATTTATACGACCAGTTAATTTAATTTAACTAATTTGCCTCGTCGGTTGTTAGGTACTGTGTACGGACTACAATACAGAGAGATACAGGATTTTTAAACTTAAAACGTTATTAGTATTTGGCCATAGGAGTTTATGCATAATAATAAACTTTTCCACTAATACATGGGGCCAATTGTGGGTGGCGAAACATGAGTGTTACAGGCACATCTCTGCATTTCTGTTCGGGTAAAATAAGATTGCAGTTTTGTTATATTTTCTTTGTTTTTAATGACACTAAAAGAAATACTCTTTATTCAGTTCTTAATAAAATACTCTCGTAGGCTATATTGTAAGGCCAGTTATTTCTAATTTCAAGTTTATAAAGTCCTATCATTATAACTTAACCCCAAAAGTGCGAACTAAACTTTGTTAAATAATTTCGTGACTACGAAAAACAATTTTAATTACGTGACACAACAGGGTACAAACAGAACGTTCGTTCGTTTTCTGAAATCTCTGAATATATTAAGTAAAGGTGTGTGTAAGTAAAGGTGTGATATCATCCCTACCGCCAGATTGGAATAGCTTCACATACCTAATGGCTGCTACGCTTATGCCTGACATGCTATTACGTGCACATTACGTATTACAAAACAGAACAGCACATTAATCGTGCCAATAGGTGGTCTTATTACTAAGCGATACTTATCATCCAGACTCTCTATAAAATAGGAGTGCTCCTTCAGTTGTAGGTATACGCTTCTAAAATGTTACTAAGACAGTTAAATAGACCGTCAAAACAAAATCAATTCACAAAATAAAATTCGCTTTCTATTTTCGACTATATAGGTCAGTTCAGAAATAGAAAGAGACCAATTCATTCTATTACGGTAACTGTGACACGGTGGTATGTCGCCTCAAAAGTAATTAACTTCACTGTTCATTAATCTTCTGTGTCTTTATTGGACACGCTTTAATTCTGCCTCTAGGTCGACTAAATAGCCACGTAATTTGCATTTCGCAAGTCATCACTGTATGGTTGTTTATAATCAATTTTAGAGACTTGCCGGGATAATTAAAATCTTAATAAGCGTATACAAACAGTTAGCGAGGTGCGTAGTCATATCCATACTTTGCAAGTAGATTATGATTAGCTGTTGCCTGTATATCTAAATTGAGATTGCTTGTATGAGAATTCTAGATATTATGTAAGGAATAAAGTTCTAAAAAAGATGACGTAAATTATATTTTGTAGATCATGGCCAACAAAATTTCACAGATTTGCCTATGACTGTTGAACAAGTTAGTTAAAAGTAGACCATAAATAAACTAGTAGTAAATGGTCCTGATCCTAACATAAGACTGCAGAATCCCAAAATTATCTACTAAATATCTATCATCAATACATCGTAATAAAAATCCATATATTAACTAAGTATATATTTATCTCGAAACCTAGTGATACTTTTAAGACTCGAAAACCATGATGTGTCCATTTCCATTACGTTCAGAATGTCTAAGTGACAGCGATCCGACATCATACGTGCCTACTTGTTTTGCTTGTCACTCCGCAGACAGACTGAATACGCAAAATTGATCTCAAAGAACCACCACTTGCAAATCTTAGTTATAGCCGCCATATTCCACCGAGAAATAGGTGCTCAAATAAATAGATGCTATTATGTATGAAACACATATTCTATACTCCTTTTTTGTATTTTACATAAATATTATATGTAAAACATAATAATAATTCTTTTACATTACATTTTTTAATTTGTAGAAAAAAAATTTATTATGTCTGAAATTGTCACATATCGGCAGTGATTTAATTTACAGGTTTTATTAGGTACGAGTACGTAGCACTAAAATATCTTGATCAGTGCAATAAGGTTTGTTTTTTTCTTAACAAGTACTTACTCATTTATCAATCAATATTTTTTCTTCCTTATGTTTTGTTTAGAAACCATTGAGTATAAAATTTCAAATTTATTATTTAATAGACAATTTAATCAAATTAAAGCTAGGTAAGTATAGATAGATCAGGAAACAAGGCATTAGTGCCTTAATTAAGTTAAAAGTGAACTTCAGTAAGTGCACAATAACAGACTCTCTTGCAAGAATGAAATATTTAATTAGCAACGTTGTATTTGCTTTGAAAATATTATTTTTATTTAGTTAGTAGTTAGTTAAGTTTTTAAAAGCGTTGTATTCTAGGAACTTTTTCTATAAACTTCGCTTTGTTACTAAGAGAGATTTTGAACACGTTTGTTGAGTTAAGTAAGTTGTAAGTGGCGAACAAAGGTTATAATCAAGACAGTGTTTCTCCGATACAAATTGTCAATTGTTTCAACTTTATAAAGAGTCGTTTTAAGCGTAACGTAAGCGATTTAATAATTTCATTCACCTTTAGAAAGCTACGAATAGTGTAACATTAACATAGGCTATATTTTATCATGTTTAACATATTTTTAATTTTTTTAATATTTTACGTGCCTTTGTAAATCTGAATGATGCAATACGTACATTGCTATGATATTTTACGTAGGCGTTCATTGTGAGACCAAATGAAACTTTTGTTACCGAAGCGAGGCGACGGCGGACTTAGTTAATTATATTTTATTAAATTTAATATCCTATTTTAAATACACAGAATAAACCCAAGTGTATTCATTTAACTCAAACTATAGTGTGCTTTTCCATTGAAGGACAACATCCGACTTTTGATAGTGTCAAGCTATAAACTGATAGTATCGAGAACAAAAAGCGATGAAACAATTGATTCAATTTAACTTTAAACCAATATTTTCTTATAGTAGAAATATTACAATTTTAAATATATTGTTGTGAAAGGAAATAAGAGATCAAGAAACAAATGGTGTATTTCCCACGTTGCTGTTGTTACTCTTTGAGTTTCCTTTTCTATATTTTTTTTAGTTTTCATCGATATCACTACGTTGCCGTCGCTCACAATTGATCTTTAAAGTATCTCTTATAAAAAACAAAGTAGTGGTGTAGCTTAGTAGACTTGTTTATTGAGCAACATTGAGTTATTGTCTTCGAAGATTGGGTATTATATACGCTAAGGTAAATGAGGCATACTAATTTTAACATAACAAAATATTCTCTCAGAAACTGTGTGGTCGTTAGCCCGAAGGTGTTGAAGGAAACGGGCGTTTTTCAAAGGGAAGTTTTGTGCTTAACATACGTATTGGTTATTGCAGTAATGTGACATTCAATACATCGAAAAAGTCGCTACCCGTTATGTATTATTCGACATTACGACATTCTAGAATAAAATTAATTAACAACAAAATATGAGAGTATAATAAAAAACAGCTTCATTATCTCCTAAAAGGCCTTCATGTTTAAATGTTGTTTTATTTTTTATAAACAGGGAAGAGTATAATTAAAGCCGTGCTAAAGGTAGGCTCACTGATCTGCATTTAACGAACAAAAATAAAAAATATGCACATTCATTCATTAAGAAACTATATCAGAACAAATGAGTTTGTATGTCAAACTTTCGTAATGTATATATAAAGAATGTTGTGGTTTTAATCAAGGTAAGCAGAGTTTATAGAACCCTACTTCGAATGTGTATATTTCTCTAAAAATACCTAATGCGCACAAATTCATTTATCGTTAAAAATAACTTTTGGCTACGACATAGCCCAGATGGTACAAAATAGTAAAAAAGTCGTAAACAATCTACTCTTGTTTATAATTATTAGTGTACCAACATGCTATTGTCTAATGAAAAGTAGTAGATGGAGTCCAGGCCCTGGTGTTGCTATTTCTCATTATCTCAGTGCCAGGGCGAATTGGTAAGCAATGTGTGCAACAATAAAGGAGCAGTCATGTACAATTCTGTTTCATACCCTTTTAAACGACTCAGACTTGAAATCAAAAGGAAACACTACTACTGGTATAGAACTCCAGATTTTAATCATGTCGGTGAGACATGATATTTTTTGGTAGGTCTATAAAAATTACTCGACTACTTATTGGATACTGTTTAAAAACTTAAAGACTTTAAACTATTCAGCCCAGACTTTGAAATATTTAATCAAATTATTCGGTCAAAATGTTTAAAAATATGGCCATGCATGCCGAATTCTAGAAACTGTTCTTTGTGTATATGAAGCAAACAATTGTTTAAAACCCTTTTAACATATTGTTAATGACGTCTATCAAGCAGAGAACCAAAATAAATACACAACCGACTCTCGTCATTGTGTATACACACAATGATGTCAGCCATATGTTTCAGCAGCATGGGAACTATCGACATGGTCAGTTTGTAAAGTCAAAATTGATTGAGTTGATATAACTTTTTCAGTGTGTATGCTCTCAAACGATCGTTTGGCAGATTGCAATCTATCAAACCTTTTAGCTGTGAATGAGGATGTCAACTATTTGTAATTTTCTAAAAATATTTTCCAACGAAATATTTCAAGAATTCTTGCTACCAAACCTTTGATATACTAATTTAAACCCATCATCATGTTTTGTATATTATCTTGTTGTTTGACGATTAATATAGTAGTTCGTAACGTAGGTAAGCGATAGACATTATTTGCTCCTAGCTACTATACTATTCCTGTAATGATTGATAGAATACAACATAAAGTTTTCTGTCTAATTTCAAAGGTTAACAAATGAATTACAAAATGGGTCGTGCAAGTCGAAGAAAGTATCCTACCAGACATCTAAGTAAGAGTATATCCCTGATCCTCGAAACTGCCAAGATTATACCCTAAATCCTTCAATTTATCTTAGCGTCCACTTTGTCCCGCTAGAGAACCATTATTTTTATCCTTATTAGCCTCTTAATTCACAAAGAGATTTTCTTAGACGTGCATAAAACAGATGACAGGACTAAACAAACAGTAAAATATAAATAAATTGACATAGGTGTAAAAAAACCGGTCAAGTGCGAGTTAGAATTTAAACTTTTTGTGAAAATAAATAACATGAATGGCCATTATATCTTTTCATTACGTGACATAAAACTTTGATTCTTTACAGCTTCAAGAGATTGCAGACATGAGTGTTCGATGTAAATTATAACGCATACCTCCATGCGTTACTGAGGAAAATATCTTAGTAGAAACACGATAAACTGACAACAAGGTGGATCCTATATGAGTTCCGTTTTACCTGTTGAGGTACGGAACCATAAAAATAGTAAAATTTGTCATATGATAACAGTGGAAGAATGTTCCGCTCCGTTCACCCCCAGTTTCTGAAAGGCTGATCAACGAAAAATTAACTAATCACCTGTTAAATCTCATGTGAAGTACCAATTAGGTTGCTAAAAGCATGAATACTTAATTTAATTTGATCTAATTAATAACTAACTAGATTAAATTAAACTAATTATCTATGTTTTTAGCACGCTTTTGGGACATGAGACTCACATGAGATTTAACAGATGATTAGTTAATTTTTCGTTGATCAGCCTTTCAGAAACTGGGGATCAGTCGGTGGGTGTCATACAAGTCGACTAAGGATTATGAAATTGACAGAATTAAATTCACCTTTTATGATTGTATGCCAAGTGATACGGAATATGACATAGTACTTATTGTGGGTGTAACACCTCTGCCTACCTTTTCCGGGTCTGCCTATATGTATTATGTTAAAATGTAATGGATTCAATATATGAATGATTTTAGCCGTTTTTTATGTTAGCTTATCGAAGTGACTCCTCTCTGCCTGATGTAAGCAGACAGTGGCATCCAGAATCGTGATGTTATATTATGTAAGCATATGTTGCGTAGTCAGTAATTTAACAAAGAACCAAATTTCTAAAGCAACTCTACCGCTATGTATCATTTTATATGAATAATGATATTTGTGTATGTCTAAATAAGTTCTCTTTCCAAAGAAAGCATGGAATTAAATCAAACTTAACCCCTTACTTTGTTTTTATAGTAAAAATACAAAACACACTTTATTAAAACTCACAAAGTTTAAAGCGTTTTAATTGCCTTCCGAGCTGTGACGTCGTATGGCGTGGACACAAAAAAGAGCCGCAGAATATTACCAACAATTACTTTGTAAGCCTAAAACAAACAAAAAAAAAATAAAATGTTTGAATTTCAAGCATTTATTTTTACTTATTTAGTTATTGTATTCAATTTCAGCCCAAAATTAGGCTGTAGGCGTCTTTCGGCTAAAACGATGATGGTAATTATGATGATTTATTGTCGTCTTAATATTATGTATGTCAAACTAATAATGTAAAAGGTGAAAGATCATACTAAACTATAGCATAGTTTGTAATGCTTGGCCATCATAAAGGGTTCACCGACGCTTATCGTCGGATCAAAGATCACAATCAAATCCCTATCCAGTCTGATATAGTCACTTACACATTGATAGCCTACTACGCATTGTCCTTGGACGCATAATCTAGGACAGACAATTTTTTCGAATCGTGCTTTCGAAGGTCTACAAACTTCGTGTCTTAGATATGTATCTGTAAATAATTTATGCCATCAAAAACAAATTATGAAAAAACAAGTCTCGCAACTAATTTTTCCACCGTAAAAAGTTGTGAGATCCATGTAATACGAAGTCAGTTAATTTGTTTTCCTCGTACTTAAAGGACCTTCTGTCTTAAGTACGTAATTGGCTAACCTAACAATATCTTAAAGTGACCATATCAATATTGAAAATCTTTAATGTTTTAAATAAATAGATAGACTTGGCTATCGCATGAAAACGCAATGTGTCTCACAAGTAATACATATGTATTATATTAAATTAGATTTTTTAGTGAGATTGCCAAGTCAATCTATTTACATAAAGGGGATCGATCGTTTTTTTTTATTCGACTTATCGGCACTGCCGTGCCCCCAAATACCAAGGCCGCATTTTCCTGCCGTTTCTTTTGCAGCTTCTTAATCATGCAAATAATATTAATACAGTTTTCACTATCGTTTAGAAAATGTAGAAACTTCGTGCAAAGGACCCGCCTTTGGTTCGGGTTCAGGTTCGCTTGTTCCCAAAATAAAATTTCATGATCTAAATATGACACGAGAATGTTCTGATTGAACTTGATACCGATAAGTTATAGAAGCCACTAAATTGAGACGCCTAAAATTAAAGGGAATTTCCAGTATTCAATATCGTTGAAAGTTAAGAATTTTCTAGAATTTCAGTAGCTTACTTACTACATAAGTTTCTCTTAAAATGCCGACGACTAGAAAACGTTTGATCTTGTTTTGTTTATCACTAATTTTAATCTAAGAACTATTTCACCTTTATACATTTATTTCATTACATTGGTACGTTATGCGAAGGATTATACTACGGAGAGAGGGAAAAAGTTCTTAGAAATAAAAGATCGATGGAGATACAAAACAGGATGAGTATCACTTGTTTCTGATATTATTTGTCCGTAATAGAAAGTGAATCTCGTTATTTAAGCCTGTAAGGCATTAAAGGTTTTCACACGATAGATATCATCCTTATCGTTTCGGTACTTACCTAATTTCAAGCCCATAATCTCTCATTCAGGTTCTGAATGCCTGAATCATTATGCAATTATGATGTACAGAATAATCTTATTTTATCCTTTTAAAAGCACCTGGTATCTACCAGGTGCTTTTAAAAGTATCTTATTCAGAATTATGATTGTCGACAAGAATATAAAATAACTTGAAAGAATTCAATTTTCAGTATTGCCATGCTTATTTATGGTTAAAACTGTTACTGAATAACGTAAAAACACCTCTAATGTATTAAAGTTTAGGCTCATTTTTCTAAAACTTATACCAAATAGTTGCATTGTTTTTTTATAATAGGACAGAATATTGCTTTTGCATTTATTATAAACTAATATTATAAAGAGAAAAGGTTTGATTTTTTGTGTTTGTTTGTTTGTTTGCAACGATTTAATTAGAAATCTACGTTACCAATTTGAGAAATTCTTTCGCCTTTAGAAAACAATAAATGGAGTAAATAACGCTATATTTTATTATGTTTAACGTAATTTTTAGCAATTTTCAGAATTTTAATATTTGTAAATTTTCAATACAGGAGACAGCAAAAATAAATTTGCAGTATAGCAATAATATGTCGCAGACGTAGGTATTATTGCAATCATATTATATGTAGACGTTTGTTGTAAGACCGAAAGATACTTTTGATACCAAAGCGAGGGCGGACGTCTAGTATACTATCTCTACAAACACTTACATCTCGAGTTTACATTCCAAACATTTATTAACGCAATTCGAAAGACTGTTTCACTTAAGTTGAGCACGTCTAAGCTGAGTTTGAATTAGAATGGAGATGACACTTAACCTAGATACAGCACGAATACAAGCTTCAGCCACAAACGTAATATCGGCGTCAGAATATCGAGTGTATTGATCACTGGCTGAATATAACGTTATGAGACTTTTCATTTTAAACAATGCTAAATGTAATAGTGAATGTTGGATACTGATTTCTTTGGCGACCTCTCTGGTGTTTGCGTAGCGGTAGAGCAATCGACTGTTAAATCAAATTTCTTAGGGTTTGTGGATCAAAGGTCATTAAAATGCCGACCAATACCACTATACAATAATATTTATCGATACTTAGCTACTCTATTCAAACATATCTTGAATACTAGCATACATATAGTGAAAAAAATCACTGTATAAAACCGGACCATAGCAAACGCAGAACAAAAATTTCAAGAGTCGCAGTGCTTGCATAAGAAACAACCCAAGGCCATGATAAAACGTAATATTGTATAGCCATCTCTGTGGTTTTTAGGAAACCCAGTGACTCTCTAGAGTATTTAAAATAATAATTTCTGGTAGATACACCTGTCTCGTAGATTAATAGGTATAAATCATTCTGTGGTGATTAAAATTTCCCTTATAATTAATTGCCCCACCTAGATTCTATCTGTGAAGTATTACATTGTAAATTCACTTGTAATTTCGTAACAATATAACCTAAGCAAAGAAACTTTATATGATTCTCACATTTATTAAAAAAGTTTGCTTTATAAAGAACTTTATCTTTGTGGCTTACAAAGGCTACAATACAATACAGAAATTTCCAGTTGCTTTACCTGAGCAAAAAATTACTGCGCTGCTTTAAAATTATTACCAAAAATAATTATATTACTATTTACGACTAGATTATACCTATTCAACCGAGTACCTACTAGATCGTAATGCGGTTAGGTAGGTAGGCATAAGTTTAAAAGGTTTAAAACTTGTCTCGTAAAATGGCCTAAATGATAAATAAAAACTAAAATCAACATTATATTGTTTAAATAACAACATTAGTAGTAATGGTAATAATGTATAATATTCTTTAAACTCATAGTCCGTTACCACGGCGATCCGATACAAACTATTATGTGTACTAGTCCCTATACAATAGGTACCTTTGGTATGGTATGGTATCGACGGGCTGTTCTTCGCAAGCAACGTCACGACTGTGCGCGTATTTTGAGTGTGGGTGGGTGCCGATCATTTGATCCACCCCAGCTCCTCGTACTCGTACACATAATATATAGTTTATACCGAATCTACAAGCACCTACCTACATCAGTGATAGTATTGGCATATGGCTTAACGTTTCATCGAGGCATGGAAATGTAATAACTTCCTGACTCTCGAACTATTACAGAGAAGTATTTTGACAGAAAAATTCCTATACTTAATACTTTGGAACTCGGAAACACGCGACCTCGTTTGGGACAACAAACTATGCTGACAGCTAGATACACATTCAAAAGCACTTTGTATTAATCCAATGGAATAATGTTAATAAACTTTCATAATTCATACAACTTAATGTAGAAAAATATTAGTCGATATCACTTATTTACTTAGTATGTTCTTCCACGAAGAAGTTTTTTCTTCTAACCTACGCATTGATGACGCCTGAATGGCGCACGACATAATGTATCTGTCCAACACCTTGACATAGACAGGATCAACAACATTGCATTAAGTACTTGTATAACAAAGACAATGTTATCTTCGTTCGTTAACCCTTTAGATGTTTATTGTAGGATTTATTAAAGTAAGACCAGGTGTGAAAACTAATTTAAGCAGTTGCAAATTATGACTGACTAGCGACCCGCCCCGGCTTTACCATGAGTACTAGTATATTTGTTATGACATGAAGTCAAATCAAAACTATATCAGAATCCGTTACGTGGTTTAAAAGAAGTTAGCGGAGACAGATGAAAACTGCGCCTTTGCTTTAGGTATAATGTTCAAATATTTAACAACTAAAAAAACTACGATTATGTAAAAGATTCTATACCTACTTGCAACCAGAAGTACAATGTTTCCTGTTTCCAGTTCAATAAGTTTTGAAGAGGATTCAAATCAGTATTCAACTATAGGAAAACTTGTTGTTAATACGTGCTATGAATGCAGTCAATTAGGCTGGGTTCAATAAGGATGGTAACAGCTGCAGTAAATAAGTCATTTTGTAATTCTGCCAAAATGAAAATAAAGATTTTGTTTCACTATTGACAGTAATTGTAACATTTAAAACTTATAAAAATCCTGAACATATCGGAAACAATGCTAAAATAACTCAACCATGTGACAAACAAACTTTGCCGATCGTAAAAGCGATCGAATTGACGAAAGAGACGAAATAAAAAGGTGGGCACCTTTTAAGGAGAAGAAGTTAATAAGTTCTTACTCATCGAACGAATCGCAACAGTTTGCATATCAGTACACTTTGAGAGGATAAATCCTCAGACCAGCCCATTTATCCTGAAACTAGTGAGAAACTGCTACGGTATAAATATAGCAAAGCTAAAAAAATATGTTGACTGACAGTCTATATCGACGATCATCAACACGTTTTAACATTCTCATCTCCCCAACTTATCGTTGCTGTCTAAACCACACATCAAATTGATAAATTGCTATTTTAATTAATCGCTTATTGAATTCTTCGGTGCAATAAAAAGCAAGTAATCTAATCAAAACAATTTACAAAGCGTATATTGAAAAGCAGGTAGGTATATTAATGACCTTGCATTGCTAAGCGTATAATACGTGCCTGCAGTGCGTATACATTTGTGCTTCAATAAAGAAAAGGGAAAATGTTACGAAATACTAACAAAAACGAATGCATAAGAAATCTCGAGTATCGAAATATCTTGTGATACTGTAACGCAGAGGTCACAAGTATGATCTCCGGATTGCGCAACATGATATTGGAGTTTTCTGTACAGAAATTCTTAATTTTTTACTTCTCCATGAAAAGAAAGGCATGATGGCAATATCAAAAACAGTCCAAATCGTAAGATAAAAAACTTGCTTTGCTATAAACATAGTATTTACTAGTCTAGTTAAGATCCTAGAGCCGAACGCTAAATACCGAGCAAATCCGATTTTTAAACAGCATATATTGCGGACGGTTGGAATTCTGTCTTTCCTTTCTGTCTGCGGCTGTCTCTCAACACAACAATTTATGGCAGTAAAAATGGTTAGGGTTATTGTTGTTCACTGTAACCTCGGTATTATAGCTACTAATATACAGACATTTTTACTTGAGTGATTTTGTCACGTTTTCCTTTGTTAGATATTTTTGATTGGCTGCATTGTACGAAACGGCCGTCTACCTGGAATAAAAGCCTCTGATACTCATTTTTCGATATTCTAGGTAATGTTGCCATTGTATCGAATCAAGTATCAAAGAGGGCAAGCTAAAAATTGTCTAGTTGTTTTATACAGTTCACTGAATAAATGTAGGTACCTACCATGAAAGGTAAAGGTAAATGTTTTCCTATTGAATTCAGACATACTATAAATAGTAATATCTACCTATATTTAGAATCTTGTTTAGTCTTTAAATAGGTACTTCTTTTTGCCCGACTGACACAGTCTATATATATAATATGTATGTATGTGAGTATGTATGTATATTTCTTTGGCACACTCTACAGCTTAAATGACTTAATGGATTTAAACGTATGAGATTCGTGTTGATAGTGACAGTGACATAGGGTATAAAAAATTTCAATGTAGCGTCAGCACGAGAAAAAATAATTGTTTTTTTTTAAACGACTTCAAAAAAAGGAGTTTCTCAATTCGACCGTATATATATATTTTTTTTTTATGTATTTCCGCGGATAACTCCATCGTTTATGAATCGATTTTGATGATTCTTTTTTGTTGGAAAGTAGATACCCCAAGGGTGGTACCATGATAAGGAAACAGGATCTGATGATGGCATTCTAGAGAAATCGAGAGAAACTTTCGAAAATCGTACTGACGACTAGTGCATTTGTTATGTTTTTTATTAAGTATTTTAAGGCTCTACTATTTAGTGAAGGTTTGGGGTCTATCTGATGATGGAGCACAAAGAGAGTCGAGGGAACTCATCAACGATTTACAGTAATTATTTGGTGTTTGGACTTAATTCATTTCTAATGATGAGAACCTTGCTCCCATATGGGTTATAAGTGCCATTACAGGTGACCATAGACAGTCGAGGGAATTCCTCAACAGCAGTCATGTCGGGCTTACTTCAGACGATTCAATATGCCAAAATGTTTAGTGTGTACAAAAATAATACCTAAAGTAAGATTTAGGTCTACCCATCACTAAAAATTGTAAAATAAAAAAAAAATTTACAAAAACAAAACCGACTTCAAACAGGAAGAAAACTAAAAAGTAAAAAATAATTTTACATAGCACAAAGTAATTTATATTTTGATTTAGTGAATCAGAAATAATTAAATAAGTATGTTATAATTTTGAAGTTGGTGCCAAGTAAATACTCCTCATTAACAAAATGCTATAAGAAGCTTACTACAATAGCAAATTAAGTTAATAATACCTATAGGTCCTAGTTATTGTTTTAAATACTATATGAACCTTACTACAATAGCAAATTAAGATTGATAATACCTATAAGTACCTAGTTATTGTTTTACTTGGCAACAACTTCAAAATTATAAAATACTTATTTAATTATTTCTGATTAACTAAATCAAAATATGAATTACTTTGTGCTATGTAAAATTATTTTTTACTTTTTAGTTTTCCTTCTGTTCGAAGTCGGTTTTCTTTTTGTTAAAAAATATTTTATTATTTTCACTTTGTTTTAGGCAGGTGGGCTTTTTGTTTTTTTAATAATATAATTATATTGCTTGTAGCTAAAATGAGGTTATATTTTTGAACTTATTGACTACTGTATCTGTTTAGAGGTCGTCTTTCGACTAATATCATACCAGGTTTCACGCATTCTATTTCTACCCACGATGAGTATTTGTGTAATCGTCGAATATTTATTACAGATAATTCGGACGTTGATGTTGCTAAACAGAAGCTGAAGTACTGCGAGTTCAAAGAAGAGAATTAAGAGATACAGAATATGTGAGTAAATACGTAACTAAAAGAGAATAGTATAGTATTTTATTATGGTCGTGATAAAAGACCGAACAGATACGAGAGCTTTATTTATAACGTCTACTAATAAAAGTGTACTAAGATACCCTAAACACCATTAATCACTGAGCATTTTCTGAATGACAACATCTAAGATGATACTTTTGTGAAATAAGAGGACAATTAATAGAACCAGCTTTGCGAAATGACGACGACTTTTTTTAATCGGTTCGCACCGTGAAATTAATGGCTTCGTTGTAAAATTACTTAGGTACTCAAGTACTCCTTTTACTCCGTTTTAATATCAGTTGTCAGACCATATCTTTGAATGGATGTTGAGTTTAAATTATCCGTTTTTAGAAATAGAACGGTATTGCGATTATATTGATTAGCAACAAATGCATAATTTATACTATTACTAACAACTCTGCACGGCTTCTACCGCGCCTAATATTTGTTGTATCCCTTAAGAACCAGACCGATGTTCGGGATAAAAAGTTTATGTCCGTATCCGGCACTGAATCTATCTACATACCAATTTTCGAAATCAGTTTAGCCGTTTAGGCGCTGGGTGGTAACAAACACACAGTCACGCTCGTCAAAGTCATTTCATTGCAAAAAATCGTATTAAGTAAAGTCACAGAGATAGGATTACACCTAATGGTCACTTAAAATTACGAGAGGTTTGAAGATAAAGCTAACGTAAAGCTAGTGCTACGCCAAACAGTGATGTTACTCAATAACCGAAAACAGTTCAATTTCATTTTACCAAACCAAATACTCGACAATATTATCCGATGTCATGTCTCACAATTTTGGCGCGTAAACATAAAGAGCCAAGTTAGCTATGTTTTGCTATACCAAACAATACGAAAGAAAGCGCGCGAAATGAGCTTTGTGTGAATGGTTTTCTTAGAGTATTGTCTGTAATATAATCAAGGGGTAACAACAATAAAGCGGTCGAAGTATCTTGAATATCAGACAAATAAACGTAAAGAAGGGTAAGTTGTGTCTACTGAGAATAGTTGACGCTCTCCTTATTCCTGATTGTTTCTACGCATTTCCTACTGTTAAACTCATACTAAGAAGAGCGTCGCGACATTGACACCCTATGTTGATGACCCTATAATTTGATATTGTTGAAAGGCGAAACATAGAGTAAATTTATTTAAATAACTGTTACATTTTTTATTAATGTAATTCTTAAGTAACATGGAAAAAAATCTAAATACAAAAATGTTTTTCCATGTTACTTACATTACTAAAACAAGAAACTGTTAGTTACTGTCTCTGAGTGGCAATTAAAGTTCTTATTGCGACTACTGAACAAAGAGTTGGTCACCAAACATAAAACACAAATTTAAGATTCCGCTAACAAAATT
Source organism: Parascotia fuliginaria (assembly GCA_963082885.1). NCBI lineage: Eukaryota > Metazoa > Arthropoda > Insecta > Lepidoptera > Erebidae > Parascotia > Parascotia fuliginaria. The sequence goes on along the minus strand of OY720174.1, from coordinate 8,916,297 downwards.
ACAACTTCAACATCAAGAAACATACGAAATTCTCAATCGTATTTCGTTATTCATTACTCAGCTTTGTAATATCTGTATAACACTCGAAGTTTCTGTCACAGATTCGTAAAAGTATGTCAATGGGTACGTAGATGGTACTCTAACTCGGCGGTTCAATGAAACTGCGTTCACAGCTTCTGTATAAGACGTGTACAAGCTTCGGACCTTTTTAAGTACCTTTTCAGTGGTCGGTTTATAGTACCTCTCATCTCTTGCATCATTTTCTACGTTTTAAAGATGAGTGTGTATTGTGAAAGAAATACCTACGTAGCAGGATTAAAAATCCTTCTGCAGTCTTTATAAACAAAAGAAGGCGCAGACTCTCATGCAACATTAGAACATTACTTAACATGTATAACACGGCAATATATTTTACTAACAATAAACATCTTTTTGCTATCGGACGTTTCTCAGTAACACTTTATTATTCATATCATTTGTCTGTACCTACCGAATTCAAAAATTTCATTTACTCGTATTATAGAAATTTGCAATATTTCATGACTTTTAATTTGTCGATCTCTTTGTGACTTATTTTGCCGCCTAAATCTTTTTAATAAGAGTTATTAACAAAAGACGCAGAATATATTATGTCTTTGGTTCAAACTTTGTGTATATGTAGATACAGAAATTGTGACTTAAATAATCGTGTTGTGTTATTACTTATAAAGTTAAATTAAAGTATAAATGTACTTATTGTAAATAATACACTTACAAACAACTTTCTTTAATATCATGTGTTAGATAAGTAAGAGGCGGCTTATATTGGACTTATATAAATGTTGCTGCTTGTTTTGCTAAATATATTTTAGCTTTCAGGCTTGATTTTTAGGGTCCCGTACTCGTAGGGTTCCAACGGAATGCCTTTATCAGGTTGTATCTCATATTCATAATAGGTAGACAGTTGCACTTTTCACGTTTTTTACTACTGTTTTGCTCTGAGTATCGTAAACTGTAGATAAACAAATTTCAAGAGTATATAAAAAAAGTTTTAGAATTTTTTGCTCGGTAAAGTAAACGAAGTCAACCCTAGACCTAATCCGATACCAGCAAGTTTATGCCGAGCGGAAACTTAAACAAATATAACTTTTCTATTGTATTTTGACACGAACCTTAAGCTTTATGGTATTTCATAAAATAAACAATGTTAAACCTAAAACAAATCGTATTGAACCAACCTACTTTATATTGTAGAATAATTTGTTAGCAAAGGCATTTTTAGAGAACAAATTACTCTTGTAAACAAGCATTTGTTAACAGTGAAGAAACTTTACGAACTCCGCTATAACACTTGGAGCTCCCGCGGATAAGGATGAAGAGCAACCGATGGGTAAAAAGGGATAACATGGGTCATGTCGCGATACTTGGAAGAGGCCTAAGCACAGCAGTAAAAGTCTGTTTTGTTTTATAAGCCGGTTCTTTACAATGTTTTCTTTCACAGTAAAACAATGATGTCTAAGATAAACTTAGAAAGGACATTATGTATCTAGCGGTATTTAATTTTGAATAAGTCACATTCATTCTTGTCCAGTAAATAGCCCACAGCCAGGTGAAAGTCTTACCTAATCACTAGGCCATCAAGACTTACTTTGCGAGTTACTTAATCTTAATTTTGTGTTAATTAAAATAAATTAACGACAAGTTACGCAATGGCTTTACCTGAAGTTTAATTTGTTTTATTGATTGATTCTTGATTACTTACTTAAACTGTTGTATAAGAAGAATTGTTGTTGGTTCTTAAAATATCAATCAAAATTAATTATAACGTTTCGAATTCCAAGTTATAATTTTATCTAACAGTATTTACTACCTACAAATTTTACCGAATTTCGGCTTTAACTTCTTCATAATACATGTAGGTATTAAGAAGCCAGCTTAGCAGTTGTTACTTCACTGAAGTCTGTCTGTTTATGAAGTAATATTTTATGTTTACTTGACGTAAACACAAAGTTTATTTTAATAAATGAGTAGGCGTATAGGTAAAGGTGAGGTAAAACATTTTATCCTAGTGTTGGTACTTTATGTGTAAATGTGAATTACTGTCAGCCATTTGTAAACATCATGTACGTGTTTGCGTATTACGTGTAATAGGACTACCGAGTATTTGGAAATGTTTGTATTTTTTTAGGGAACGCACTAATGGAAAATAAGACCTAAATCCTGTGGTGTACTTTGTATTTATTAATTGTAATCATCTTTATACAATTACAATTAATAGATACAAGGTACATCTAGGCACAGACCCAGGCTTCATAAACAAACACTTGGGTAACACGCGAATATTTGTTTGTCTTGGGCATAAATTGATCATACACCATTTGGCCTAAATAAAGTGATCAAGCAATACACTCTAAGTGACACAGAGGAATTCCAAAATCCAAATTCAATCCCAAAATAATTTCTCACCTATCACCTACTATTCTAAAGGGGACCTAAAATTAAGCAACCTTATTTAGAAAATATGTTCACTTTAAAGGTGCTAATAACTACATGGTCAGATTTGTGATCCTGTTCGTAAGAGATTTATGCAAACGGCTTAGTGTGCGACATATGAGATATTATATAGATACGCGCACGAGGGAATAAAATCAACATAAATAAAACGACTGAAGACATTGAGAAACAGGTGTTCTTTCAGCAGGAATCACCGCCTGACGGCATACCAATTAAATTTTTCGTTAATATACCAAGTAAGTAAAAAGAATAACTAATGAAAAGCCTTTAAACTAGATTTTCCATGTAGGAAACCAATAATGTGTAATAATACGTATTACCAAGGTTACCGCACCTTCCTCATACCACCTACCAAAGATATAGGTACTAGTTTCAAATTAAACAGAAATGGGATTGACCCCTACGACCAATAAATTATCGCGCCACTTGGCCGCTACTACCCTGTGTAAACGTGTGTGCCCTGTGTAATATTAGATTTATTCCTTTCTCCTAATCAGCATTTATAATAAGGGATAGTAAGTCTACTTACGCTCAAAAGTAGTTTTCATTATCCTGAATTCATCCACTGCAGGACAAAAGTAAGGATTTGATAGTCATCGTACTTGACAGACAGATGGATTACCGTGTTATGGAGGTTTTAGTACACAGATAACACTGCTCGTTACCCGGTGAGAGTTCCAGGCATCGGGCAGTAACGTTACATATTAGTTAAATCGTACGATACCCACATGGATTGACTAGATCGAATACGGTAATACCACACGATAAAAAGTAATTATCACCCTACAGCTGGACGTAGATGAGGTGAACTATAAAAGATGCTTTGGGAAACCCAAGCTCTCAACCATCGGTCGTCCGCCTCTTTTACTAAGTTTACATCTCCACCTTTTAAGAGACTTCTCCTTCTTTAATTCGCTCTGTGAAATCATGAATAAATTTTCAAATAAATTGGTTTTGATATAATTAATATACTCCATGTAAAGCGTATTTCAGAAATGTGAAATAATATAGGTAGGCATGTATGTAGGCATACCCAAAATAAATGCTTCAACTCGTATTTGATCAGTAGCTCAGCTCTACCATGTGTTAACATTAATGAGATTATATCACACCTCAATATCACGGTTGTTTCACCGGTGACAGCGTTATAGATATGAAAAAATATAAAATAATCGAAATACATCGTGAGAAAACATAATCCTATAAAAATGAGACTAAAACTGGTAACATTCGACCTGGAGCGCAGTGATCTTAATGCTCAAGTTCTGTATGTATAAATTGTAAGAGTAACTTTATCAACCTTGTAGTAGTTGTATGTAGAAATTAAGTGTGACGAAATTCACGGGCGGAGTATAATGTTCCGACAATTGAAAAGAAGGTAACTCATCCTAAGCCTACTGAATATACATTGTTTTTATTACCTACAACCCTTTCATGGACACTACTGTAGACACAATAGAAGTTTTATTGTCATCACGGCCATATCCGTATACTGTCCCGGCAAGTGTTAAATAGTCATTGAAAGTCTTACTTACATTAAGCACGAAAAATATACCTACACTAATAGTTAATTAAGAAACACAAAATTTCAGCAGGTATAAAAAAGTTAACAATACAATACAATCTAACCATTATAGTATAAGAAAAATATTAACTTCTCTTCTATTTTGCTTGTACAAAACTGAGCAATTATTCCTTAACATTAAAAGATAAACATGCAAAAGATCGTTTACACAAGTTTATAAAATAAACATTTCGGACCCCACAATCTCTGTTACGGCGAAGTTGGACTTAAACTAATTGAATTAGTAAGTAACGTTAACAGTTTACATTTCGTACCGTCTTTATAAAGCTTTTTGGGACTTGGGGTGAAGAATTACCTAATTAAAATAAATGGCGCAATTTATATTTATTTTTATTTAGACGAATAGACGTTCTATTGATGAGGAAGAATCTAGGAGCACGTTACTGCGAGCACGCGACTTCCACCTTGTAACTCACCTGAGGCCCTAGACAAGTGTCAAAGATTTCTATTCTATTCATAGAATAGATAATAAAATGTATGAGATTGACATAAGCGTTGGCGTTAGCTTATGTCAATTCAATACATTTTTTAATCTATTCTATGAATAGAATAGAAATCTTTGCCACTTGTCTAGGGCATCTGTATAGGTTACTCCTAGTAATAGCCACCAGAGTATGGTTGGACATATTTCTAGTCGGAATGATGTTGGCTAGAAGTAGATCTACACGAAAACAATTGGCTAATACTAGATGTACCTAGATCTAACCAGATAAAACTAAGTGTAGCTGCACTTTGGGTTTTAGCTGTAACATATATTTATGTTTCTTTTTACGTACATATTAAATTACCTAGAAGCACACTTATTTAAATCTAAAACATAAAATATCGTGACCTCGTATTGCGTACATCCTCTATATGTCTGCTTTGTTTCACAGTTAATGAATTAAAATTCATTTACTTTGTACTGGTTTAAGTAAAGTAGTGTTACAGAATAGTAAAATTGTGTTTAATATTCTTAGTAGCTGGATTAATTAAGGTAAAGATAATAATCTTTGATATTAATAAGAATGTAGCTCTTACTTTATGAGAGCTCTCTCATTTTATATAAGGAAAAGTTTGCAAAGTTTTTTTTTTTCTTATTTGTATTTTTAATTAACGAAACGTCTACAAGTATTGTCTCGCATCTTATTGTGTAGGTAATCTTTTTAAGTGTAGACAATATTTTTGAAACAGTAACTACTATATCAGTCTTAAAACGTTCACTAAGTTCGTTGATTGAAAACTTTAAATGGTTTAGGAAAAAGTATTATTTACATTTTCGTATATTCGTTTTACGCGTATCCGTTTTGTTCGACACATTTTATCCATAGACACTAGACAGTTTTTCAGTTTAGAGATTTTTTTTAAATATACATATAAAATATTTTTAATAAATATCTAATCGTCTTTCAAATTACGTATTTTGTTGTCACGTTCCGTAACAAAGATACGATGATTACAATATATCCATATCCTAGCCAATTTGTTTGGGCACTGTTGTAAAAACTGATAAGAGTAGCTTCCGTTGGTCTACGTATTTCAGGGCTGTTACACTTTATTATCTATACAATTTCTATACACGCCTTTTTACTGCTTAAAAAGACTATGCAAAAACGTTAACGTAACGACAACAGTCAAATCAATAGGATTATGTTGTCGTGTATAATTAATTTATAGCCGGACGTCTAAATTCTAACTTCTACCTGAAGAACAGCCAACGAAACCACACAATTGCATAAAAAAGTTTCACAATAATTTGTTATTTGGATAAAGGTACCGTGAAGATTATCGGCATATACCTTTTATCTCAGGAGAAATCTCTTCCTTCGTATATTTTGTAATACGATATGTCGTTTCATATATTTTTATATAAAGCACTATAACAATAATAATGAGGTTCTACAAAGAATCTTGAAAAATACCTTTGAGAATAGTGTTGTACTGAGCTCTGATGAGGCTAGCACAAGAGCGTGGAGTTTGGCACAAACAAAGAAAGGCCTATGCTACGAAATCAAGTATGTACGATTCAGGCTGTTGATGATGATAATGATAATAGTGGATATACTGGTATTATTCCTTCGCACTAAGGGAAAAGACTGTATTTCGGGGGTCTTTATAAACATACAATTAACGAACACAAAATTATACTCGTTCCATATTTATGAATCATGCAAAGTTTTGCCACGTGTAGGATTTTAATCCACAACCGTTTAACCAATAGTCGCACGCACTTCTACTTGTCTATCAAGGCAAATAATTTTGCGGCGTAACAGTATTTGTTGTTGTACGAAATAAAAAGATTTATCTGAACAAATAATTCTACAATAAATAATCAAGTAGGTAATCTGCTTTTAGTGCCTAGCATTCTTGTCTTGTACAATTCGTAGCGGTCTATGGCCTAAGATAAAGTCCGCTGGACGAAATTTACGACCCGATTTGCAATATCCAGTGGCCACACATATTTTATTATACATCGTAAGTCCCTTTGAAATTGCTACTGGTGTGCAAATATGACTTGATTGAACCGATATACAAATCCTTGGAGGAAACCAGCGCTGGTATTATTTTGTTTGCATAGGTTAAATTTATATTTTATGTAAACATCAGAGTTTACTCGTATTTAGTTAAGCTACAGCAAACAGCAGATAATTTCCGTATTTTATTTTATACTTTTTATCTATGTATAGTATTTTATATATCTATTTTTCTTTCTACCAAACATTTACATTTTGAAGCGGTATGTAGGTGCTTAGTTTTACGAGTATATTATATATCATACATAATTATCATAATTTCACATTTAGCATACTAACCCTTCAAACTTTATCAGAGTCACTTATCGACCGACCACAACTATGAAGGCATAGTATACAAATTCCCAAAGTTTGAATCGCTACTATTCTACTCTTAGAAGTAGGATAGGGATATTAATTTCACTATTAATAAGAATAGGTATTTCAACTATTTAATTTTAATTGTTTGTCATTATAGGATAAGCACAGCATTTATACAAATTAAGCAATTTCTTTGTAAACAAAACTTGAATGAAGAGATGTCTACTAACTACCTCAACTTAGGTTAGGTTATGTCTTGTATTATAGCGTTGAGACATTTCGTATGTCAAAGCTTATATCAAAATTAAATTATTTTAGAAATTACTAGTACTTTGTAATAATTTAGTTTTTCATGGACACGAATATAAAATAATCAATATGCTATTACGACGGGCTGCCCGCACGAACACTTCGACGGCACACACGACCAGAGCGGCGTGGTGCAGAGACCGGGCTCTGACCAGAGACGATCGGGCTAGTCATATGTGACACACGTCTACTAGTGATGTTCGCTACAGTATTTTATTAATTTATTAGCTTTCCGCAGCGCGGTTTCACCCGTGAGCCTATAACCTTCCTCAAGAACTGGGCTATCATATGCGTAAAGAATTATTTAAATCTGACCGGTAGTTCCAGAGATTAGCGCGTCCAAACAAACAAACTCTTCCGCTTTATATATTAGTATAGATTAAAATTGCAAACAAGAGTCCATCTAACAATAACCATTAAGTAAAGCTTTGTATGAATTGTCCTCAAGCATAGGAATTTTGATAACAGTACTCTTTTTTGAAACCGAAATATTAATTTTAAATGTTCTAATAGGCTAAACTAACTATAACTAAATGATACTTGTAATAAACAGCATATTACCACTAATGAAGTAAATGTTATACCTTTAGAGTTATAACATGTAAGGCGAAGTTGGTACTCCAGTTCAGCAATTTGCCTTTTGTGCTGATTAACGCAAATAAGGAAATAGCTAAGAGCCAATTTTTTATTATATTTGCTTCACGTTTATAAATACGAGGGTGTATTGTACATAACGCCAAAATGACGAAAATGTAAAACAAGCACATTTGAAGTCTGTTGACTCTAGAATTTTTTTTTTTAACTAAATAAATCAAGTTTTCATGAGTTCAGTAATGTAGTGCACAGCACATCGCACTTTAACTTGTTGCAAAGTTTATTGTCGATACTTTCACAGAGATTGCAGCCATTGTAAAACCAGGTAGGAATCTGTAGGAGAAGCAGTATTCTATAAACTATACTTACAGCAGAAATATCTATGTCGTCGGTAACAGTTACAGTAATTTCTTGTTTTACATGATGTCGCCAAAAGGTATTAACACCTAGGCTAAGCCATTTTTATAACTGATACTTTCGCGTTTCAAAACCGGTGGTTAACACTAACCATAAATTAGACCACTGCTCGTCATCTCCATTGCCAATAAAATTAGAAACAAAAGATTTAATAGTTTTACTGTTAGAGCATTAAACCAACAGGAGTGGACACGCGCTCTATTTCCCTTGCGAAAAAGTCTGCCACTTTCGGCGGGGGACGGGGCAACGCGAGCAACGCACACTAATTACAATGTTAACTACTAATGCATTTTTAAATCGCGTCGTTATACACGCACACAATAAAATTATTACACACTAGTTTAAACTAAACACACACAATCACATTCACACACAGGGACATCTATCAGTTTACGCTTCCTTAGCGTAAAACAGTTAGAGCTTGACTCTGTCGACATTTAGTATCGATGTTTAGGATTTCATATAAGTACGCGAAAGGTTTAATTAATTTCATTATTATTATGATTGCTTATTAAAATGAGCATTATCTTATATTATATAAAACAGTTTTAGGTAATAATAATCTATTATAATTTTTGAGGTTTTTTTTTTATTTAAGCACTTTGAAATAGATAAAAGTAAAGTAATAGTTCATAAACATGAATTAACTAGAATTAATTCTGTTAATTCATGTTTATATCAATATTACAGGAAGAATAAAACAAGTGTTTCTAACTAGCACACTTTTTGTTATTATTTAAAAAAATCCGTCATACGGTCGGGCTAAATTTATTTCTTAAACATTGTTCATCAAACAAATCTGGTTATGCGATCGGGCTCTCCTACTATGTTTACTAATGTTTATTCAATACTTCCGATCCCTGATAGTACAGAACCCTCGGCGCGCGAGTCATACTGGCATTTAGCTGTTTTTTTTATTTTATTTTACTACTGCGCACAAGGATGTAGGTTCAATAACCACCACCTGTTGAAATTTGTTCTAGTGTGGATTAAAGATAGTAATTAATTATTACGTGTCAATTTTACGTGTATTATTCCTAATTATGTATGTATATTCAAACCAAATAATACTTTGAATTAATTGTCTATTGCTATTAAATTTCGTTCCAACTAAGCAGAGCTTGTATTTGGAGGATTTTGTTCTGATTACATAGTAACAAGCAGTGGCGTGCACAGAGATTTTTGACTGGATAGGCATTAAGTATAGATTTTTGACAGGGTAGGCAGTATTTAATTATGTTGATACAATTATGATTTTAGGCAATTATTAAGGTAGGCAGTGCTTTTCTGCCTTTATGGAATGCACGCCACTGGTAACAAGACGGTGACATGAGAATGTATGAGTAGATTTTTATTAGAGAGATATTTTATCTGTACAGATAAGAAAAAACAACAGAACATATTTCAGAAAGTCTTTATTTAAATAGGTATAATATAATATTAAAAAGAACTGTGCAATTTAAATTAGCCTAATAAATCTAGTTTAACTAATCCTAAGTAATGCAATAAGAGGAGGTAGCGCACAGCGAGTTTACAAAAACTGAGCTGCCCACCACTTCGGGGGTAGGGAGGTAGCTGTGCTGGCAGCACAGAAAATTTTGTCTTTTAAGCTACTAGTCAGATACTTGTACGCTTAGGAACCCACTTTTACTGTTCCTACAATATTGGACCCAAGCGACTCGAGGCCTGCTTCTTTTGGAAATCTAAAACAAACAAAAAAAAAATTTAATACTGGAAAGCCAATATCGATATTTGTGATTAAACTGTCTCATCTCTAATTATGTTAAAGTGTGACCAGTTTCTTGAAAATAAATACGCTTATTTTTGTAAGAAATGAGCAAATATCTTTCGGAATAAAGTGCACTAATCTTGTATATTTGGATTTATAGTCTCATTTTACTTGTTCGTTTAATATTATTTTGTGCATTACTTGGTTAAAAAACATTGGGTATAATTAAAAATAAAAAAATATGGGAACGGTGACACAACAATTTACATCCAAAATGAAACATAGTAGATATGTCAACAAGGCGAGTTATAAAAAATATTTATGGTTAGTTTATAAGTACATTCAACCTAAAATATTACCCCAGATTAGAGTATTGATGATAAATCTGGCAACACTTGTTGATTAGTATTTTATTTGGTTAAATTGCAAATTTAATGCATTATTTAATAATATTCGAACAAAATAATACTTACAGATGGAATGTAATGTTATCCTTTTGTAGATTTGATGTTTCTGATCGCTTTAACACCAAAATACATTGCAATTCGGCATTTTTATTGAGACGATATTACGCACGCACTGATAGGTGACGTATGATGCGGAACGCGTGTCAACTAGTTTTATATATCGGCTATGACCGGTGGGCTGGTACCTTTGGCAGAGGGGTACGCCTGTAAGTGGCCTCTCCGGTTGGTTTAATGCTCTAAGGTTTTACTTGATTAATTAATTGCACAAAAATAATACATGCAAAAGTACCTCCTCGTAATTCTGTTTATCTTTTACGGTCGACGACGCGACGCGCGGCGCGAACGATATTTGACAAAATTTTATTGAAAGTCACTTATTGATAAATATTGATTCAGTCCAATAAGCAAATAGTCAAACTACTTCTTAATATCTATTCGTTCAATTGGAATCTTATTTTATTCGTCTGCGACTGTTTGTTATCGAATTTTAACAAAGGTCTGTTACCATAATTTCAGCACATCGTTACATCTCGCTTTTTAATTTTCAAGTTTACTCTTAAAGATAAAGATGAGATAACATAATTTGATTAAAACATGTGCGGTTTACAGGAGATAATTCTTAAAACGATACATAAATGTTATTTTTATCGAATATCACTTTTTAATCACATAATATTCATGCGTTATTAAAAAGTTTATTGCCATAAACTGAGTGCAATTGCAGGCTCTGAGCTACGACCTCGGCATGTCTAGCTTGATTTAAGGTGCCATTATGCATGCATATTACATGCAAGATTAAATTTGACCTTTTATTTCATGACCTGACGCTATTCACGCTGATTTAACAAACATTTAATTATCGGTTACAAAGCACGGCCACTCGAAACAAGTATTGATGAATCAAACAAAGCTTTTGGCTACTTCTTTGGTTTACTCTTTAGCAACAAGTACCAACTATTAAATTTTATCTTTACTTACCAATAATATCTTAAATCTGACGTCATGCACAACCAGGACGGTTCACTCAACATTTCTAATTAGTCTGTAACCTCTATAAGCTTCAGTCGAATTCCGGCCTGTAACCTTTGCAAACGTTGGTGCATTTATTGAAGAACTTTGAAGTGTCCATTTGAAGTTTATTGAACTTATTACCATTTATAGTAGGTACGCAATATGCGTGTAATGTAGAAAACCAATGAGTTTCAAGAGTTGAGTGAGATCGTCGTCTTTAATAATATTTGAAACTTTTATTTTGCCACACACATAAAATACACTAATTTAAACAACAGAAAATAAAGTGGCTGTGTTAAAACTTATTCTATTTATATAAAGTATTGAGTATTGCTTGTATAAAATAGCATACCAAACAGAAACACGAGATATAAAGTTCATAAATTACGAGCATATACTTAAACATTCTTAAAACCTTCATAAAAACAAACACAATCAAGCGAATACAAGCGAATTGGCTGGTCAATATTATGATGTCATACCTATAGATAATAGGTACTATGGATTTATATCGTACCTCTGTTATATCGTATTCGTGCTGTCCGATTTATATTCAGCGAGAAGTCTAAGGTGTTAAACCATTTGGTTCGAAACTCTTTAGGTTTCTATTATTCTGGTAACAATCTAAGAATTTACTTTATAATAATAACAAAATAATAATAATAATATAAATAAAATAATAATAATAATAAAATCTTTATTGCAAAAATTAGGTTCTTACATAAAAAGCAATTTTTTCACAGAATACAATGCGTTTGTACATATATACCAATATGTTGGGTGCAGAGCTGCACTCCTAGCTAGATTAGGATTAACCTGTTTTAAGGAGGTGCAGTGGCGAATATATAAAAGGAGTGCCGATAATGATGGGAAACTATTGATACAGAAGCTTATTTACATAGTTAGTTACAACTAGTTGCAGCAAATCGGTACGATTTTGCAATTCTTTTTACTGTACCTATATTTAAAAAAACATCTATTTCCGTTAACATTTGTTTGTTTTAGAAGTACTTAGATTAGCCCTACATAAGACGAGTACGTAGAATAGGATGTAGACATAAATATTCTATGTCCATAAGAGAAAATTTTCTCTTAGACTAACCCCTAGAGAAACACATTCTCACACTCGTATTGCGTTTTTTGGGGAAGGCTCTTGTGTTATTTCCAATTCTTTGAAACAATAGTGTCTACTTGCGCCTACACCAGATGAAAAACAAGAACAATTCCAATAATATTGTTTAAGGATCTGCAAATACCACGCAGTCAAATTGGAAATTTTGTAGTTTAAAAGGAAATGGACTCTCTATATTTACGTTCTTGGCAATTAATTAGGCGTATTTACTGTGTTTTAATATATGATACTAATTTAAATTTGTCATTAATTGAATTTGCCATTACTTCAACACACCAACTTGAATAAAAATTAACGCTTCTTGTCTTTAGATGTTCAAATCGTAATGTTATCAAACCGTTATTGTATACGACAACTAATCTATATCTTAAACAGACAAAAAGAAACAAACAGTATACCTACCTAAGTTTTTTGCTGTGAAATTATTTTAGTACCTACTGTAGTTTTTTATTTCACTAACAAGAAAGTTTCTTTATGAACAATAATGAGGACATATAATTTTTTTTTAACATTTTCTATTTAGTAGAAATGGGGCCAATAAAGTTCAGTTCTTCATAAGTCACAAGATTACTTATATGTATAAGGTATAATATTAGTACCTTAGAAACAAGGAAGATAAATTAATCTTAAGAGTTCAGCCTCTTTAATGAATTTACAGGAATGAGACTTTATAAACAAAGTTGTTTATCTAAGTACATAAAGTTTGTTGTTACATTTAAAAACATTTCTATTAAGACTAAAAATATTATAAGTTAAAAGTATAACTTTTTACTCGTCCTGCGATTCAATCAAATTGCGTCTTGTTTAACTATACGCGCATAGGTATACATGCTGTGACTGCACTGATCACTCATCTTAACTAGACTACTAGGAATCATTAATTTACTGATCGCCAAAGATTAATACGAGAATTGATGACGTCAGTAGATAGATAGTGTTTCTAGACAGATCTTGCACAATTTAGCATAAACCATACGTTCGATGGATTAGAGAATAGCGATTAATTATGCAAGGCCTTCATCACTGAGTGAGACTGAAGATATATGTTGGTATGTATCCTTGTTTGCTGATATTGATGCTTGTTCAATTCTTCTACATGTCTTAAATATCCGCAAACCAGTCTCATTTGAGTTTATTTATTACACTATCTGTTATAGAGTGGTACCTATACTACACTTACTTCTAAACAAAATAAAAGTTACCATAATAAATTTGGTAGTGATAGCTTTTCACGCTCTATTTTTCTAAAGGTATAGCCAGAGGTGTATAACTACGTTTCGCTATGCTAGGCATTAGCTTTGTATGATAGGCGTAAAAACGAAAACCTCTTTTACCCAGGGATCGAAAACGAGAGTCAGTCAGCCAGTCCCTAAACAGCACCACTGAGCTATCGAGGCGGAGATCATTTTCACTTTGCCTTTAAATTGATAAAGAAATATATAATTTCTATTACCTTAACAAGTGCCATGATTTAAAACACTTCGATTTAATTAATTTATTTGATCAATACGGAGAAATTCAATATATACAAACTCTCTAGAAAATCAATATTTACTAATTAACTTTTTTTATGTAAACAATCATCGACTCCTTAAGTCAGAGGTTCTTAATATTTTAATTAGAAAGAATTAACAGACTGTTGAATTTATTCTTGCCTTTAAATGGCTTTCATAGTACTCGATGTATTAATGTAAAAATAAAATAATAAATACTTTAATATTCTTAAAAAAAGAGAATATTTTCTTTGGTTTTATTAAAAACTTATTTTTTCAAAACGAATTTTAACTACGTCAACTTTCACATGCCTTTGTTCATGGCAAAACAACTTTAAAAAAGCAGCTATTTTACGAATTACATAGATACAAATACAATAAACCTCAGCTGGGTTTATGAAAGTACCATTTGAGTTATTTATTTCTATTCTGCTCTAGAAAGAAAAATACGTAAGAAAATTGTGACGCCTCAGGCATAGTATAATAAGTTCAACAAACTAAATGTTCAAAGTTGCCCAGTAGTCGAAGCAGTCTTGAACACACCTGGGGCAGCTTTGAATCAGTATATTTAAATAAAACAATCTGTACATTTAAACACTTGAGCTTCAAAAGTATCGTTTTATATAGAAATTGAAAAATAATCGAAAAAATAAAAATTTTAATCACTTGGCACAAAGCTTCAAGAAAAACTTCAAGGTGTAGATTAAAGTAAATATTAAAGAAAATCAATCAAAACAAACAAAATATAACAAAGATGGCTATCATAATAAAATAAAAAAACAGTATTAACTAACTGTAGAAAAATGTAAGACCCTTATTTTATCTTTGAAAAAAAATTCAAATCTGCCCCAACAAGATTGTTCAAACCTGCCCCAACATTTTTCAAGATAAACTTATATTCTATAAAGGAATTCACTTCTTTGTTGTAACCTCTTATTGATTCTTTATTGAAACTATTTTATCTATGAAACAAAGAAAAACGCTCACCACTTCTTTAAAATACAATCAGGAAAACCTTAGACGCAAAATAAAAAATTGTACACAACTGACCCCTGAAAGCAAACTGTTTTACTGAGAACTCATCTATCAAAACTTGAAAATGACAATCCATACTTGAAGTGACAAAAAAATCAAAAACATTAAAGAATAATAGAAACGTTATGAAAAAGACTGCTGCGGCTGCGTTATAAAAAAATTAAAATCAAAAACAACATTCTTAGCCTTTTGAAACTAGCTATTTATAAAATTTAAAACTGAAAGAACTAATAGATTTCAACTTGCCTTTATTTTATTTTAAAAATAATATTATATTATAAATTAACTACTTCCTGTACAGGGTAATATCAAGCACAAATGCACATGAATACTTGTCGTTTCACAATTAATTAATTACACTAGACTTGAAACAACTCACATGGTACGACATTACTTCCTCACGGCGTATCAGTTTACAAAGACAATTTGGATGCTTTTACTGTGTAACTATGTTTATGAGATAAAGTTGACTACCTACTAGAAAACACATTGACACGGAATCGAAAGTACTGTAGTAGCAATAGGGCGCACACACACAATACGTCCCTTGCAGGACTTATCAACGGAAACATGATTCTACCCATGTAAAAAGGTAATCATGTAAAAAATCTATAAAAGATATCACGTAAATTAAGTGTGCAAATTTTTTATAGTTATAGTGTGTCATTGTATTCTATTATGTATTGTATCAGTAGACCGACAATGATTTCTTATCAAACATAATGATTCGTCTATGTAGAGTAAAATACGATATGTATACTGAAAAGCCAGTCAAATAAAAGAAAAACATAATATTGAATAATACGTGCCCAATATATTACGCTGAACTATGTAAAACTATTTACTATTTCCAACACAATAAACACGAGACACGTATGATCAATAAATACTACAGGCAATGAGAAATACATGTATAAATATAATTAAATAAACAATATTTTCTGAGATATAAGAGGCTTCAGAAGAAAAGTTTTTGTTAGGACGCAGTGCCTTCCAATAAAGTAAACGGCTAATCCGATATACGACTTACGGCGAGTTTTCACATTTTTATCACAATTTTATTCTGCATCATTACATCGCAAATAATATCATGTTTAGATATTTTTATCCCGCCTAAAATATTTTATGTAAAATGTTGCAAAGACTTGACCATAATAGCTCGCATTGTCAAAAAGTTATCAAATCTCATGTAGAGCTAATCTTCTTACTCTACACGCCTTAGTCTATATGCTGTAACGTCGCAAACTATACAACTTAATCAAAATACATATAATGTGGCTTGGATAAACTAATTTTAAGACGATTCTAAATAACTATTAACATACGAATAAAACAGCTAAATATAAAAAATAAAATAAAAGTAATTAAATTCGTTAATCAAATATCGAAGATTAGCTGTCTTGTTTTCCAGCTAATGTTGTTATCTCTTCATTAATTAAAAAACAAAATTACTACGGAAATTAAGAATAAACACGACTGAGTGGACTTTAACAAAAATAATTAAACAGAGCTTTTTTATAGAATTTCATCAGTATTGTAGTTTATTACGTTTTTCCTTTTTTGTATAAATGTTAAATAAATAATGCGAAAGGTGTAGGAGTGATCCTAAGGGAAGGAATTATATCACAGTAATTAGTCTTAATGGGGCTCACTGAGGTCTCTAATTAACAATATTCTTTGGAATTTACGGAGTTTATTGTATAACAAGTTCACTTAGTTTCAAGGCTCTTAGTATAATTTTAGTCAGTAATTGTTTAAACCTTGTAAGGTTTATAATTAGCGTAGGGATTTTAGTGCCCAGTTTTCCAGTGCTCAAAATGGAAGTTAAAACTGTTATAGTATAACTATAGTGCCTAAAGGTCGCTGCTTAGGTAACGAGATAATACCTCGGACGGAACGTGCACTGGACGTAAACGTCACTGTCACACGCCACCTTGTTTGCTCGCCACGGGGCCACGGGGCTGACTCCGTGAGTGCCACGTTCCCTTCCCGTCCGTAACACCGTGATATATTATGCTCTTTCATAAACATTTTGTTTAAAACGATATTTCCAAAATTTCCGTCCGTATAAAAACCCGTCACGTATGCCTTTAATAGATACACAGTGAGACAGTGCGGGCTAATGTCCATAACCAATGCAGAATATTCACGATTGTATTAAAATAAGTCGAAATGGTCCAGTGGATAAGACACCCGCTTCGTAAACACGAGGTAGTGGTTTTGAATCCGGGTAAGCACCAATGTGGTTTTTCAAATCATATGTACTTTCTAAGTTTAGCGTGGACATTTCTGACTGACGGTGAAGGAAAACATCGTGAGGAAACCTGGACTTAAAAGTCTAAAATTGCCAAACCGCCTTGAGCAAGCTTGGTGATTAATGCTTATACCTTCTCTGTATGAGAAGAGGCCTTTGCCCTGCAGTAGGCCAGTAAAACAGGCTGGTATCATTATTATTATATTATTATTAAAATGAGAGAAAACATTGACATTTTACTGCAGCATAATAATTATAATAAATCTACTACAATGTACTATAGCTTACATTTTCTGAACTGTTAGATAACGAAAAGTAACTGAGATAAAGATCTACAAACCACTATCCAATAAAACAAACACTTGATCAAAGTGGCCACCGTTTGAGTGACCACCTACATTGTCCGCAATCTACCTATACCCATATCCATTGACAAAGACGGATTGCACTTTGCTACAACAAACAAAATTAGAGGAATCAGTTTCACGAAAACAGAGCACATTTGGAACGCGTGCTACTGTTTTGCTAGAGGGTTCAATTTCCACACGAGATTAAACTACTTTAAGAATCACTTTTGGAATGTTGTCTACCACTCCTCACTGGCTCCTTACTGACAAAATTCAGTGTAGGTACATAGACACTTAACATCGACCGCTTTGGACGCGACTAATGCCTAAAGCCTTGAATTTACACATTAGCAAAATATACTTCAAATTGATTGTGGTTTCAAGATATGTTCTTATAATAAGTTATAATGGTTATTTACTACACTTATCAACCTGCGGATTGAATATTGGATAACAGATAGATCATTGGTACTGTCAAGCTAAATGCAACTAGAAATGAAGTTACGGGTACGGGTTACTTCGGACTTAGTGCTACGAGAATAGACCTTGATTAACCTCGATACCTTAACGGGCATTTCTAGGCAATTTTCAGACAAGTAACTCACTTAATCACATATCACTCCTAATATTAATAATCTACAAGTACTTGCTTAATATATATTAATGCTACCGATAATCCGGAAAATTCAATTTAGAAAAACATTACTTACGCAATACCGAACCGCTTCCTAGACGTTATGATTAATTGGAAATCCATATTCGTATTAATGATAATTGATTGCTAATATTACACGAGTAATATTAATCAAATTAATAGCATGTACATTTAGTCAATGCTTTGCGTGTCTATTTTTGAGACCTACACTTTCGCGAATAGTCACGTTATCATAAGCTTCTCAATATTAGTAGCTTAGACAGTTAAAATGTGTAATGTGAATGGCTAACAAACGTGCCGCATCAACGAGTAACAGATCTCATATTCTTAACTTTTAAACTTAAGTATTAAGTTTTAATAAATTGGCAGACGTCTAACTCCCTTATAACGAATTCCACTTGGTAGTCCAAATAACAAACATTAGTATTTGCACGTGGATGCCGGATAAAGATAAATTAAATTATTTACTTGTGGAAGTTCTCGTGAATAAACAATGTTTACTAAGGAAACTACATTAAAATTTTCACGCGTTGTAGAATAAGTTGGTAATTATTATTATACACATCGTCATTTTATTAGTTAAAAGACATCTACTACAAAGCATAGGCTTTTTTCAAAGGGAAGTATCTGACATGGCTTTGTAGGCGGACTAGTTACTACAGTAAGATGAAAGAACCCAGGTAACTAACGTTTTTGCCTGTTATTTTGTTATTTGTTTTTTTAGACTTCTCCAACGACCCCGGCAGCTCATATTTCTTTAATTGCGTCTTAAGGCCTTGCTCATAGGGTACCATATTTTAGCCAGAAAAAGACATTACATTATTTGTAGATACAATTGCGAGCAATTTCTTTTATTCAAAGTTCTTTTATCTTCTCAATGATATCTGAACACTCATTTATGAATACACAAATACTCACTAAAGTTACTTCACAAACTGAAACCTTTATGTAAATAAACAAACCAAAACGAATCAACATTACTTGTGTGTCTTACAAATTCTGTTACAATACCTATACATATTAACCTACTGTAAATAAACTTTCTTGTTCAACAACAACATCAACTACAAACTAAAGAACTAATATGTACTTACCATGAACTAGCTAGTGTTAGCCCTTAAAACTCCTTAAGCTTGTACGGTAGGGTCTAGACAGAAATCCGAATAAATTTCTTTTATGTAAAAAGTACGCAATGATTCAATTCTACTGACCATCGCTGACAAGCCCGAAAAATTTACCATAACGCTACATTAATTAAGGTGCTTTATCAATAAAATGCCAATATTCAAATTATTAGGCTTTATAGGTGTGCCAGAGAGTAAAACTGCAAAAAGATCAAGAACAGTTCAAACTAATTCAAAATTTAGACTGTTATTTTGTGCTTTAAGAGGTCAATTACGGTTCATTGCTATTAATTTAAGAGGGGTATTAAACATCATTGATGTTTTATTTAATCATACCCGATTTTGGAATCGTTTAGTATATAAATAAATAGATCACATAAAGGTATCAGAAACATAATTTTGGTATCACCCTCAACCAATATACACTGCTAGAAACAGGCTTCAAAAATATCGCCACCTTAACCAGTACCTACAAGATGTAGGACAATGGAACAAACTTAATCAATCAATCAGTGTCAATTGAGGAGGTAAGTCTCTGTCTATACGATGCCTTATCTACTTGTACTATATATTTTATTACAGTAGAAGTAAAAAAAAATGCTCTAACGTCCTTACTTTTTCTGCAGTTTATAAGTACAAGATTTTTTTGTTATTCCTAATACCATTGTGGAAAACTGCTGACATGGGTCACATTAGTGGAGGCAGTCTGACGACGTTGTGAGAGGTTTTTACACGTCTCGCGTAAAAGGCCTATGATCAAAATTAGAAGAATAGACTTAAAGTAAAGTAGTAAAGGCTACAGATAGTTATTTTCGACTAATTGTAGGTACATAAACAAGGTTTCGGTAACGCTTAAATTTGAATTTCTACATGGCAAAATTACTGCCATGCGTTCGACATTCGAGGTTAATTGTTTCACGCTTAGTCCCGTAAATCGGATAGGTTAATCGTCGTACCAGCCTATTATGTTTCCACTACAGGGTAAAGACTGTTCTCATTCATGAGGCAGGCATGATCATTAATTAGCACTCTTAGGTACTTACTTAAAACGGATTAGCAATAGGGGATAAGTTCGGATTGCCTCCGTATCTCTTTCAAAGTATATAGGTAATATCCACAATTAACTAAGAATGTATGAAGGCACTATTAAATGACATTACAAAAAAGTAGGTGAAACAGTTTAATAAAAGCTTATCTCTCTTCTTTTCCTTTTGTCGTCTAAGTAAAACTTTATTTTCGAAACAACCTACTATTAATATTGCCCTTTAATCTCTAGCATTTAAATAAATAATTCATCTAATAATTATTGTCTGAATAATATATTTTAACAACTAAAACTTTCTAAGAGGCAATATTTAAAATACTTCAATCAACACAGCAGGAGGCTTAACAAACCCTTCATTGGAAAGGTAAAATTACTTGATTTATTATTTATAATAAAACCTGTATGCAAAATATTGAATTAAATACCAAGTGAAGCTTGAAATATAGTGGTAAACCGATAGGATTAAATTTATAATCCTATCCTATTATTAATATTATAAATGCGAAAGTTTGTATGAGTGTGTGTGTGTATGTCTGTGGGGTGTGTTTGTTTGTTACCACTCAGCGCCTAAACGGCTGAACCGATTTCGATGAAAATTGGTATTTAGATAGATTTGTTGCCGGACACGGGCTACTTTTTGTCCCGAAAATCGGTCTGGTTCCTGATACTACAAAACATATTTTACGCGCGGGCGAAGCCGTGGAGCGCAGCTAGTAGATTATATATTATAAAATTAAATAAATTGATTGTACAACATAAAGTCTACGCACAATTTATGCACACAAAATTTATTCACATTTAACATTACAACGTTGTAGGTACGTAATTATTTATCCACCACGGGATGGGTAGCAGCCTTTTCTGATAATCCTGCAACCACAGCGATTGCCCATCTGTAAACGTAGTGGTTTTCGGATTGCTGATCGCTGTGGTAGTTCAATAATTTGATATTTTAATAACTTATAAAAAAACTTTAAAATTATCGTAATTTTGGTAGAGTTGTGGTCGTAAAATGCAATAATTATGTAGTTACAATTTGAAGAACCTTACTTAGCCCATGTGTGACTCACGTGTACGTTACAGACAAAATATAATCGCAACATACGGTTATAGCAAAAATTTTAAATGAAGGAAATCTTTCACTTATTACAAAGTAGGGTTTTACGTTTTAATTGTTTATTAGTTATGAGAAAATAAGTAGTCATTTTGATATAGTAATTTGCTATTGCAGTAAGGTTCTTAAAGTATTTGCTTGGCGACAACTTCAATATTATAAAATACTTACTTATTTAATTATTTCTGATTAACTAAATCAAAATACGAATTACTTTCTGCTAAGTAAACTTATTTTTTTACTTTTTAGTTTCCTTCCTGTTTAAAGTCGTTTTTTTTTTTTGTTTAAAATTATTTTATTTTACGATTTTTAGTGATTAAGGTAGACCTTAATCTTGCTTAGGTATTATTTTTGTACGAACTAAACATTTTAAAATATTGAACCGTATGAAGTAAGCCCGACATGACTGCTGCTAAGCAATTTCCTCGGCTGTCTGTTGTCACCTGTAATGACACTTAAAACCCATATGGGTGCAAAATTCTCATCATTAGAAATGAATTAAGTCCAAACACCAAGCACTTGCAGTAAATTGTTGTCGAGTTCCCTCGGCTGTCTTTCGGCTCCATTATCAGATCGACTCCAAATCTTCATTAAATAGTAGTGCCTTAAAATACTTAATGAAAAAAATAACTGTGGCACTAGTCGCCAGAACGATTTTCGAAAGTTCCCCTCGATTTCCCTGGGACGCCATCATCAGATCCTGGTTTCCTTGTCATGGTACTACACTTGGGACATCTACTTTCCAACAAAAAAAAAATTTTCTAAATCGGTTCATAAACGACGAAGTTATCCGCGTACACACATAAAAAAATATATATATACACGGTCGAATTGAAAACCTCCTCGTTTTTTTAAAGTCGGTTAAACATTTTCAGAAGATAGATCAGACAAAACGCTGTCTTTGTTTGCTTTGGAGGCATAATCCTAAAATCCATCAGCGATTTAGTTCACTAGTGGCTATAAATTCAAACAAGGGCGCAATAATTAAACGTCGTTAGCAAACTACTAAAGTATATTAAATGCTTGCTATATTTTAGTACTAAAGCCACCAAACGTTTCTTTATATATATACAGTTTCAAAGTTACCTACGGTTTCATATATTTTATGAATATACAGCAATAGTATGAAAGGACACATCAGAAACCATCCTCAAATCATCTACTCTCGTTCACATATATACGCTTGCAAGCCTTTAAAAGCACACCTATTCCTTTTCATTGCAGGTAAAATGTGACGTCAAATATCGACGTCACTTATTCTCTTCTGATTCGAGCTCGCTACCGGCTCGGATGAGAGCGACTCTAAATTTTCAGCTCGTCTAAAAAGGCAACTGTTTTATATTCCCTTTTTTTATCTGTCCGTTATCACTATTTAGTGAAGTTGTAGGAAAACCTCAGCTATAAATAACCAAGTTGGACTTTACTTTTTGGAAAAAATTCAAACCTTTTTAGATGAAGAAAAGATTTACATACAAGGTAATTATGATTTTGTGAATGTTTCTAAAAGATTTGAACAGGATAAAAATAAACCGAATTATATTGAAATTGACATAGTAAAAAAAAAATATTGGTGTAGATAAATTAGATTGTTTGTAAATTAAATTTCGTTGTTTAAAATGAATACCTTATGTACTTACTCCGTAGTTAGTGAATTAGAATATAATAAAAATGTAAAAATCTTTTATATCAAGGGAATGAAATAAACCCGTGTTACAACAGAACACGATGTGATGTTAAACTGGAGGATGAAACTAAATTAGATACTTTATTTTAAGTTCATAAGGAACAAAAAAGGAATTATGCATTGTTGCAAAATAATGAAACACACGTTTCCAATTTATTATGAAGTATGAATTTGTTTGAAGGTCAACGGGTTTGTCTATATTTTAATCTATACTTACGTATAGGTACGTATGTAAAGCGGAAGGCTTTGTTTGTTTGTTTAAACGCGCTGATAATTCTTTTTGAGTATGATGATAGCCCAGTTCTTGAGGAAGGTTATAGGCTATAAAATATTACGCTACTAGCGACGCGAGCAGAGCAGTAACCAAAAACGCAGGTGAAGCCGCGCTTCGAGAGCTAGTGTTAGAATAAAATAACTGAAGGAAATCGAAGCCACAAGCCATAAAATTATACTCAAAGTATTTAATTATTCAATTTATTTCATCATCATCATTAACATCTTTACAGTCGAAAGACCTTGTATGCTGAACAAAGGTCACCAAGCAATACATTCTTATTGTATATTTTATTACATTATAATTTTCACCACAAACGGCAAGCAAGACAGCAAAATCTTTATATTCGATGGGGACGTCTATGACGAGCTGCGAACATCTCAGGGCTAAAAAATTAGGGTGATGATTTTGTCAAAAAGCCAACTCCGACTCTGAAACAAACTATTTGACATGGAAGACTTTATAAATTACGAAATTAACAAAAATTGCTATTGATTTTTTCATTTTTAATGATTACTCATCGCTAATCGTCATATTTCAATCTTTCATTTATACTTTTAATGTGCTGCTTTAATGATGTATATCGCTTTGAGGGTTATAGTTAGTTTATCTATTTTTATTAGTGAAAAATATTAAATGTCTACGTAAAGTATTATTGCGAAGCCGTAGAATTTTGTACTTACATAATATAATATTTTTATTTATTTTGTTCTTATCAAACACTAAACAAAAAATATCACACAGCTATCTTTACTCTTGCTATGAGTGCTTAAGAAGCAAGTTAATATTTGTGTACTAAAAAATTAATATTATTCATATAAAGCTTTGATATACAGATGAATTTTTAAAACTTTCATAGCAATTTTTTTATTATATATTGAATTTGTCCAAATTGTCCAAAAAACTAATTTCATATTTGTTTACTATTCTAATTACTATTCTAAAAATGTGAGATTATTATTACAGCTAGGACAATCATTCCATAACATAGATATAGACAGTAAAGTTTTTAAATAATCACACTTCATGCAAGATTTAAGATCGTTTCATCAACGTAAAACGGTCGCGGGTGTAATTAACACCTTTTATATCATACTTAACCGTCTTACTAATATTACGAGCGATCTAATTCATGTCATCATAATATTTTTAGTATTTTATTACTAAGCATAAGACTTGCCTTATTATATTTAACTAGGTACTTTATCAAACAAAATTGGAAAAATTGTGTTCAAGTGCTTGTTCAAACATTTTTTTTATATTTACGTTTAAATATTGAAAATGTTGTTATTTACTTTGATGGCAAAAAGCCTACGACCCACTTGATGGTAAGTGATTAATAATTTTGCCAATTAAACGGTTAAAATGTTGTATTGCTTCATAATTCGTTTTACTGTTGTACTCATCTATCAAATTGACTCTTTAATGCATAAACCCTTTAAATTTAAAAAGGAAGGAGGTCAAACCATCCCCAGTCCCGTGGGCGTAAAGAGATGAATAGATCTCATATGATGCGTAAGTACATACGGCGTCATTATGTCTAAATTTAATTTGCCATGCTTTTCTGGATTTTATCAATGTGTATTACGTAGCCCTTATCCGGTACTTCTTCTATCTCCTTTATTCAGTTTAGTTTCTATACAAATCAGACTAAACGATCTGTATGAGTGTCGGTGGCAAATGTAATTGCGACAACAAAGATGTTTACCAGTATTCTTGATTAGTGTGATAAAATATTCTGCTATTTTCACAATTAATTCACTTTAGTAGGTACGTCATCAAACCCACGCCGAATATTAATGAACTGGTTTGTTAATTATTATACATTGTTTTTAACCACAATACACGTGTCATACGCCTCCTAAGTTTAACTCTAATATTATTTTGTTTATTTTCATTGCAAGACACGCGGCGTAGATACGTAGCGTGTGGAACTGTTCCAAACACAATTTCTATCTGTTTACTACGCGTTTGCTATAGTTACTCTTGGTAACTTGCCTGCCAATTACAATAAGGTAATATTCAGTACGAAAATAACGCTGTTACCCTTTTCCTGGTACTCCCTTAATGACTTTTAACGACTCCCAAGGGAAGAATGTATATAAGTACTCAAATAAATTGCAATATTATTATTAGGTTGTTCGCCTACACCAGCTTTTAGCTAATTTGACATGTCATGTTGTAATAAAGAAATAATCCACTTTTTCTATTATTTATCATACGTTGTCCTAAGAGACACATTACTGCAATTTTCATCTTGAGTAAATAATTATGTTGAGGCGGTGTTATAGTTAAATTTTCTTAGTAAATCAGACAGTAATTGTTTAATTCCTGAATTATGGATAATTTTTAAAAATTATATTTAGATTTTTTTTAATTTTTGCAAGTGTAAATTTAGATACCTAGTTTATAATAGAAAATGTCAGCCCATTATCCCACAGCCAGTTCGCAGACGTAGGGTAGGTCCATGAGAAGAACTGACATCAGGTCACTCTTTTTAATCTCTAAGTTATTAAAATTTTTTGTAAGTTACAATTTTATGTAGCTTGCAAAGTGACGCAATCAATACAATTTTACTACATTTATAATCTACGGTATCCAACGGCAACGGTCTACCTGATGTAAACTTGTAATCGCCGCACGAATTTTTACATTGTAGGAAACTCAGCCAAACTGCTGCCTCTTGCAAAGCTAGTGTACTCTTTAAACTATGAAAAAATATATACTTAATAGTTTTCACAAATTGTCAAGTACTGATGGTATTTGTGTAATTATAGTGATCGAAATTTGTGAACCAATAACTACTAATAAGCCTCTATCTAATTCTGTGTGACAACCAAGCTACACTCAAGTCACAAAATGTCTAACACACTGGAGGGATACTTAAACTATGTCAATAACCTATAGGGGCCTTGACCTGTTACTACCGTCAATCAGCTAGTGAAGTGTAGGTACACCTATTCACTACGATTAGGTTGTATAAACTTTTCTAGTGGGCGGTGAGATCGCCACTTACCGATGCCTTACAAGAACTCATAGGAGTAAAATAATTACTTAAACCGTTACCATCAAATTAATTATTATAGGTATTGTTACTGTAATCACTAACCACACTAGCAACTAATGCCATCGAATTCGTATATTAAAGTAGGTACTTACCAAATTTTTGATTGACTTGCTACATGACATAAATTTAAGCTTACGTTCGTAATCAAGTTTAAGGACAAAATAATTAAGTGAGTCGCGAAAGTATTTGGTTAGCTATTTAGTAATAACACCAGAGTGAACTCTTTCATTCTAAGTGTTTGAAACAGAAAGATTAATAAAATTAGCTCTTTCATAACTTTCCGTGATTCGTAGACAATAACCGAACTAGATAGTCCCGTTTTATCTCATATTTATTTGATAACTCACACTTGGTAATAGTTCTACTTTACATGATACTTTGATTTAAGTATATGTATGAGTAGGTAATTGTTATTTGATTCTGTCTCAAGTAGTTTTGCGATTTGAGAGCTAACAATTAATTTGTAGGAGTTGGAATCATAGAAATTGATTATGACATAAATACTTAAACACATAGACTGAATTGAAGGCTAGTATAAAATAAACTCTGGAACGGTGACGTTCCAGAGGCATGCCATCATGTCATAAATTGTATACTTACATTATCTACCACACCCACACATGCCAGTAAGTACAATTAGATTAATTTAATCCTCTAATGTTAGCGGCGGCAGATACCCTAAACTGAGCGGAAATTAATTATAACAATCCGCAAGGTGTTTCAATGTTGTGGTCGATATTATTCCATGAATTTACACTTCACTTTTGAGCGTGTTCTATGTGAACTGTTAAATAAATCAAACATAGTAATAATCACAATAT
Organism: Parascotia fuliginaria; assembly: GCA_963082885.1. Taxonomy (NCBI): domain Eukaryota; kingdom Metazoa; phylum Arthropoda; class Insecta; order Lepidoptera; family Erebidae; genus Parascotia; species Parascotia fuliginaria. Next base: position 8,888,834 of record OY720174.1, on the reverse strand, counting down.
CTTCGAAATTATCTACTTTAAATGGTAAATATATTCAGTAAATATGACGCATTTATGTTTTGTGTGTATTGATGTTTATGCAATTGGTAGTGAATAAATAGGTTATAATGACGAAGCAATATTGTATCGAAAAAATCCTTATGTTCAACGGTTGTTTAAACTAAACATAGGAAAATTCTTTCATATGTATACTTGGCTTCTCTAAAGTGTCAGTGGGCAGGACACATAGCTCGCAGAACTGACGGCCGTTGGAGCAGAAAGGTTTTAGAGTGGCGATACATAGGAAATACTACTAATCGATATTTTATTTTAATTTTTTTGGTATTTTTACTTTTATTTGGACACCCACGCTCTATTAACACAATGTCGTTTGAGTAATGTAAAATAGCATAGGGGTGCGTTTTCACTGACGCGGCTTAACTAAAACCCAACTCCGGCAAGGAATGTGCTCATAAAAGTACAAAACAAGAAAATATTCTTCTCTAACATAGAAATATTATCTATATATTATATATCATTGCTATGTATATGCATGGTAGGTACATGAGGTGGCATGCGACAACTGGTTTCCCCTGACCACCACGAAGATATCTAGGTTAAAAAAGATTGTTTTCTTGTTTAACATTGTTTTAAGAGCACATTCCTTGCTGGAGGTGGGTTTTAGATTTTAAACTTATTTTTTATTTGATATGCTTTGGAGAAATCTATTAATGTATATTTAAATATTTAAAAGCAGCGAATTAAAACATGTAATACCCATCTCGATATATTTCAATTTTTTTTCTAAATGAAGTACTTTATGTCCTCCAGAGGGCGCCATATTGAATTTAGCGAGACGTAACATAGCCTATAATCAGTGGACGTTACTAATGACACCTCATTTGGCATATTATGATGGCTAGATTAAAAGATACGAGGGGACAGATGAACATACATACATACATAGCCCGTTGAATTCATATACTCTCCGTTTGGCTACGCCGTAGTCGGGTAAAAAGAACCGCACTAAGTGCTTTACATCCTCATATGCAATATCAATTTGCACGTGAGTTTTTATTCGGTCAATTTATTTAAGTTTATCCAGAAGGATACTTAAAAGAACTTGTAAACTAAGGCGATTATGTTAAAACGCACTTAGATTAATAATCACACTAGCGTCATGTTAATTTGCGAGTTCAACTGTCATCGATTGCAACAGCTCCTAAATAAATGTAATCAATATTAATATTATTAATATTTTAGTAAATGTAATTTTTGCGTATATTTACCCTCGAGAGCTGCTTACAGTCACTCCAAAATATACCTAGTAATGTAGGATACAGTTGTCACGTATCAGTTATCACGTAAATAATCTACTTACGACGAATACCTTCGAGTCCGTATTTTCTTTTATTATATAGTATGATCTATCACTCTCTGACGATACATAAATATAAATAAATATCATATATTTATGTATCGTCAGAGTAATAGATTCGTATAATTAGCTCTTTCTTTATTACAAGTTCTAATAATTAATTCTGATTAGAAATAAATACATCATGAGCGCTAGCAGCATGATGTAACGGGATGCACTGGCACCGACGATTTTGTCGAGTAAAAATACGTAGAAAAGATTCAGATTTTTTATTAACTTACTCTTTGAGTTAGCGCCCGCAGGCCGTTCGTCCGATTTCATTGGCAGTTACGGCACATTTACATTGGTCATTAGCGTCCACATGCGGAGTGCGATAGATTTCTTTAACGCATGCCATAGGGCCCGCATGCGGGGAACCGTTTACATTGGTCGTTAACGCCCACAGGTCGTTAGCCCCAGCAGGTCGTTCGCCCGTTTTTATTGGCAGTTAGCTTCAAGAAAATGACATAAGCAGCGTTCAGAGTTCCCACATGATTGATACCGACCGAGTTAACGACCGATGAATTTCATTGCTCGTTCGCCCGCTATGCGGTGATCCCCCGCATACGGGCTAACGACTGAGTAAACGACTAGTGAAAATGCGCCTTCAAATTCGAGAGAATGACATAAGCAGACGTCCAGAGTCCCATGCTTGATGCCTACCGAGTTAACGACCGATGAATTTCATTTGTCATTCGCCCGCATGCATTGAATAAACGACTAATGTAAATGCGCCATAACTCGCGTAACATAGCGGTAGGTGTAGCTTTGTTCAAATTATAAAAGCTAGCGGAACCAGGAAATTAGTTTATATGAAAATAGACGTAGTATCACAACGAGTTATTACTGCTCTAACGAATTTTGGTACAAAATAAACTTCTAACATAAAACGTCAAACCTCTCTACCACGACAATCACAATGTGGTTTGAGCAATTTGTATTTCTAACTGTACGTGGAAGAAGTGTGGTTCAATCACAAACTGAACTATTAGTCGGAAATATTTTCTCATGTTTTTCAGTATACACATTATATTTTTTTAAATCTGAATAATAATATAATAATTATAACACAACAACTACACAACACTTTCTAGATCCAAAGTAAATGTATGTTAAAGCTTGAATGCGGATAAATACACTTAGATACTTATTTATAAATAGATACATATTATACGTAGAAACAGTAATTAATTAACAATAACAATATTATAATTATGTAAGGCGTACCAGCGGACACACACGGTAGACTTATAAAGGTAAAGGGCAATCGATATATGAAAGCAGCTCCTGATCATTTTTAGTGGAGATGCTCGAGTGAGGTCTATGTCCAGCCATTGTTGTAGACCTTTTAAAAATAAAACGTAAGTAGGTAAATAAACTAGTAACACCTATGTCAAACAAACACCCACACGTGTCTACGCCATTTCGCGCTGCAGAATAGGCATAAAACCAAATATCGGCCTCCTACGTCAGACATTGGTACCAATATTTGACGTAGGAGGCCGATAATTCATAATCACTGAAACAGTTGGAAATTCGCTACGCTTGGTAATACGTGCTTAATGTAGTTTGACTTCGGTTTGGCAAACTCAAATTTAATTTTGTACGTGTGTACCTTACTAGTGATGAAGCTTAATAAGTACCATTACACCCGTATTGTCGTAATATCATTAGAGTAAGCAGTAGCTATGGTATTCTATTTACCAATTCAAACCTTATCTCTTTTATATGAATATTGGTACTAGTTGCGCCTTTGTCAGCTTAAGACCTACTCGTTTGAGATGAGGAAAACACAAGATTTGCTATGATATGACCTCAATACTTTACTAAGTTAAAACCCTCAATTTAAAAAACACAGCGATATTTGTTATAACACATTTATTAATGGAAAACCTTTATCTTGCAGAAGACTTTGTGTTCTGCAATGTCTTTTTAAACATTTTATATGTAGCTGTTTGTTGTCCCTTACAAATTAAATAAAGTAAAAAATACTGCAATTTAGTTCTAGACAGACCGACTGATAGTAGTAGGGTAGATATTATGTTAGAGCTATCGCATTGCACCTTTCACAAGCTGAATTAATTACCTGATAAAGAAAGTGTGTCTAAACTTAAGCGAGACCTACTGAGTGCAATAGTTTACGTTTCATGGTTAATAATAATGATGAATGCATAAATTAACATGAGAACATTATATTGTTTTATATTCTCCAAACGCCTGTCTGAAGATAGCTTAACGCGTATTTTAATGTACTTGAAATATGTGCGTACATTCTCACAATTTGACGCCTGATTGAATGATAACAAAACCACACAATATGTCTACCGAAATTCAAAAGATAATTTTCTTCGCTAAAGGCTGAAGATTAATCGTTGGGGATAAGATTAATTTTACTTACAATGAAATTTTATAATTTATTTCAGAGATGTTTGTAGCAACCTTACTGAAATCAAGATGATTATGTATTTCAAATATCAGCGTTACAACTTTTGCTCTATTATGAGAAAGCAACTTAAACTTGAAGTAATCAAAATTTTATATTAAATTTAGAAACAAAAAAATATCAATTTATATATATATATAACAAGCCTCGTTTTGCCAGATTAATCTCTGGATTACATTTCGCGAAACAGTCTGAGAGCAAACAGTGACGAATTATCAAATCACTGCTCTTATAATTATTTTTTGTGTCTTTAGCGGTAAAGGACAGCAAATTACGCGTCACATGCACGTTACGTCAATGATGTTCACTTCATGGAACAAGCTTATACACATAAACCTGACACAATTTCCGTCTCTGGGTTAATATTGAGAGTAAGTAATTATGGTACTATAATATAACAGCTTCTTCTGTATGCGGCTTACAGCGCAACATTATATGTATAGAGACACCATTATCATGGGCTCTTTATATTTTAAACAGATGATTTGTACACAGATTTTTGACATTACAAATGCTAAGTTTTAAGCATAAAAATAGTTATTAACTTTACTACGATTTAGTTCAGCTATATAAAATTGAAAGAATTTCTAGAACCGATTAAGTAGATCCCGAGATTAGTCGTACCTCGTACAACAAACAACTTCAGTCACTTTACTCTTAAAGTGTGTTGCGGTTTCATATAAATTATTGTTACAGTTTACACAAATGCGTTCACTGAAGTAAAAACATTGCTGTCACAAACAATGGGTGCTAGAAAACTTTCTTTTGAAGACAAAAAAAAAATACTTAAGTACATTTGGCTGTATTCAACAGTTCTTGAAGTTTGTAGGACGTTGTAAGTAGATACTTTATATATTGCCGCTCAAGGCAAAATTAGGAGCGTCCGTTTTGCCTCAGAAAACTATGGTAAGCCTCTATGACGTTGTACTGTGGCTATGGCATAAACTATACCTACATTATTTTACAAACGTGCATTTTACATTTTCGTCGGTAAACGATCCCTTGAAAATAATATAAATTAATTCTTATTCGTTTTAGAACAAGAATTAAATGAAAGCTGAAAAATTATAGAGCTAACTTGGAAAACCCAACATTTTATGATAAAATTTGTACAGTAAAGTTAAGAGACACTGTCGACTTATAATTTAACAAGACATTTTTTAATCTTTCTGCTTTACTTATTTGAGAACTTAAACTTTCAAGTTCAAAAAATATTACTTACAGTTACTTAAGTTAAAAACTTACACTACGAGTTGAAAGAAAATTTCTGGTTCGTTGGTTTTATATCAAACCATCTTAATTTTAGCATAAATTTATATTTTAAAATGATAGCACAAAAATCTTAATCATTATCATTTTAGACGCATGACGTCCAATGCTGGTCAATCCTTTTAGTTTCGTCACTTCACCGGCTGCCCTCATTTACGGTTGCCTACATTCTGGTCATCGGTCCACCACATGAGAAGTCTGCTCACGGTACGTAGTAGCCACTCAGAATTTTTATGCCTCCACGAACAACTCTTTTAGCTACTTTGGTTCACCTGTGGATAACTTCGTTTTTTATACGGTCTCACATTGAATACGAGTACGTGTCTTCCAGCGCCATTCACCCTCTGAGTGACTTCAAGTCTTAACGAAACAAAAAAACTATGTCTGTCTAATAACTGTAATGTCAAACAAAACTCCAGAGAAATTCTTTTAATTGTTCCAACAATTCTTTCAATATTATTATAACTAATTAAAACTAAAATATTTTTTTTAGTTCTAACAATTAAAGAATTTTTCAAACAGATCATTATCGGCTTTTTGTTTGACAATTTGGGTAGCAAGAATTCTTTATTTAAAATACAAGTCTTGTTTCTGTATGAGACATCGAGTGCCTACTTACTACTTACGTAACTCTTGACACTATTCGCCTATTTTTATCACCGTACGAAACATGACTTTTTGCTTACACCTTTATAAAGGTCTAGTGGGTCTAAAAAAAAAAATAAACAAGGCGCCAGGGCAGAGTTATTGGGTCGAAACATCGTTATTACGCTGACTGGTCATGCGAGTGATGCATCCTGACAACCAAGTAATTGGTACCTAAACTATTGACGAGTGTACGAACATGTATATTTTACATAAGTATTGGCGTTACGAAGTGTAGAATTTTAGTTAAAAAATTTTGAGCGATATCTGAAAACACAGCGGTAAGTAAACCTTTGGTCTAAATTTTAAAACTAAAAATCAATTACGCTGAATATAATTAATTCTATACAAATGATACCTCGGTTGGAAAGATATTTATGACTAAAAATTCAGAGCCAATCTGTCTTTTCTTACAAATAATCAATCTTTATAACAAACATTTTTTTGCATGTATAAAATTTAAATATAATTTTCTTTGTGTAATAAATAATTCATTGAATAAAACACTGTTTAATGTGACATGATGTGTCAGTTTAATGTAATAGTAGTACCAGTTAGTCTGGCACTACGCATTCTTACAATTCTCACCTAAAAATAAGTTAAGTATTCTGGTCTGATCACCAGATGTGATCCACCGCTGATCATTATTTTATTCTTTAATTCCGTTCTAAAATAACGTCTTACTTGCTGCCAGAACGTCTTGTCAAATAGCTCTATATCTAACCTTACTCACAAGTTAGATCAAAACAGTTCTCAAAAAATATTAACTATTGCCCGCTTTCTTGTATATGGTCGAATAACCAATAACAGCATGAGTAGTAAATATCTGCTTTTGTTACTAAAATCGCTATTGGTTTATTATTTATACAAGAATCTTTAAAACATTAGCAAATATTTAGTTAGTAAACTTTGCATATACTTAACTACAATTAAGTTTTACGAGATTGCATTTTACGAGTTGTTGTTTTTGTTTTAACTACCTTACATGTCAAACTGTATACGTGCTCAGTTAAACAGTTGAAGAGTAGACAAATAAAATCTCATGGCTCTAGCGCAAGATTATTCAAAATTGTATTAGTAAATATCGAATTTGTCTTGAAGTCAATTATTGCCATGAAAAATGTAAAAGCATTACCTTTTTTAAATATATTCTTGTGTGTGTCACCTACATGTGAAAAATAAACTGTTTTTCTTTCTTTCTTTTACGTAAAATAACAAAAAACAATATTACGTAAAAGCCAAAGGCTACTCAATGATTAATCACATTAACAAATAGAATAAGTGACGTCAATTAAGAACGGATTTTGGGACAAAGCCACGTTTCGGCTGAAGTACCTATTACATACCGGTATATCTCCAATTAATATAAGTACCGAAATAACCTAAGAACCATCCATATGTTTACCGATTTTACCATATGTTTACCATTAAATATTTTAAACTCACACGATTTTTACACATAACTATATTTATAAAACAAGGCGAAGACGACGCCTGGCTACATCAGTCAGCCCGTGACCATGGTCGGTGTAATTCGACCGAAACGTCGGGTAAAGAGGTATGACACCTTATAATAATTCTCTAACACGAGTAGACCCGTTTTATAAATATAGTTATATGTTTACCATAATTATGTTTACGCAATACCGTAAGAACCTAATATAATTGGTAATTTATAAGATTTATTCGAGAATACTAAAATGCAATAGATTAATGATTTAGCGTTATTCTCAAATGACGACTTTGGACCTGTAGTAAAAACAAAGACACACTTATCAGAGGAAGAATGATATATGTCAATGGTAATGTTAATGTATACATGTACAATGTACATGACATGAAAAGTTACTCCAAATACTTACGAATTTGAAATTGAAATACAATGGGTGCGTATATATTAACGCATTTTAAATGGAAATTCGCTAGGTGTCATAAAAGAATTTTAAATATTGTATTTGCAACAAATATTAACAATATCCACACAACAAAATATTAATTTTCAAGTAAGCAGTTTCAAGCAAGCATTTGCTAACTTAATAGATATTCAGCCACGAATGTGCAAATAACAAAATTGCCACAAGCGATGATGGGGATAAAATAAGAAATAACCACCTTCGTTCATATTAGACAGAAAATGATGGAACGGAGCAAAGATTATTATTTGTTCAGACAAGATGCTGAAATTGTTTTCTCATTAAATATTTTCACTCATTCGTGTAGTTAGTCAGTTTTCATTTTGAACGTCTTGTAAAGTACAAAAATATACTTTACAAGATAAAAACATATATCTATATTACTACAAACTTTCTTTTTTAATCTAATCTAAAGTAAAAAAGAAAATATCCTTTTCAGAGAACACATGATCGCCAAGATTGCTCAGATCTTTAATGGCCAATCTGATTTGAGGCGGATCTGTGCCTACTAGTTGACACTCATGATTGTATTCCTTTGTCTTATGTGTTCTAGTTAAATTTAGAAACTTCGTAAGACATCAAAATTGTCACCAAAGTAAAGGAGGCAGATTCATCACTTAGCTATCACGATTTATTATTATTAGCCTAGATATTAGTCAAAAAAAATTACACTCATCATATTCTTGTCTTTAACCTAAATCAACAAAAATTTCAACTCTCTGTTTTTTATCCAGTAGTGAGCGTCATTTTTTTTTTATATATTTATTTGTTTAAAACATGTGTAGCTTACAGGAGATACATCCTTAAATGGTTCATAAATGTTATATTGTCTCAACATGTTTTGCCATGACCGGCGTACAAATATGGTGTATTTAATTTACAATAATAATAAAAAATGTTATAGTACTAGATATTAATAGGTAATAATGTCAATAATAATAATAATTAATCACCTTTAGTCAATAAAAAATTAATAACAATAATATAAAAATTAATCATTAAAAGTATCATTAAGGTATTCATTAATATTATAATAACATTTTCTTGCTAACAATTCTTTAACTTTATTCCTGAACTGATTGTTATTTAAAGATTTAAAATATTTAGGAAGCTTGTTGTAGATTTTAGGCGCCATACAAAATATACTATTGCCCAAATGTGCAGTTTTGGCCCTGTGCATGCGTAGCCGATCATTTTCTCGTCTGTTGCGTTGTACAGTGTCAGTTAGCCGGGGAAATAATCTTGGATTTCATTTTACAAACACACATATTTCGAGTATATATAACGATGGTAGTGTTAGGAGACAATGATTTCGGAAATATGGTTGACAACTATCTGTGGGTTGCAGACCGAACATAGAGCGGATGCAACGTTTTTGTAATTTAAATACTAGGATTTTATCTGTAGAGTTTCCCCAAAAAATTAAACCATATCTTAAAATGGAAGCCACTAGTCCGTTATACGCAGTAAGTAATGTATTTACATTCACCGTTGGAGCCAGTTTATATAGAACATAGGACGACTTACTTAGTCTAGTACTAAGACTCTCAATGTGGGCTTTCCAGTTAAATTTTTTGTCTAGGTATAATTAGACCAAGAAATTTAGTGTTATCCACTTCCTTTATTAACATGTTATCATATTGTACAATTATTTCCGACTGTTTATCTATACGTTGACTAAAATGCATAATGTTTGTTTTGTCGAAATTAAATATTAAATTATTATTATTCATCCATTCTATTGTTCTTCTTCTTCTCCTTTTTTTTTGGCAACAGAGCCGACGATTGTGTCAGCTATTTCTGCCAGCGTCAAGTTTAGAATAATATTCTTGTTGATGATATTAATGGTATATTACCAAAATGGTACAATCATAAAAAATAGAAAAAATGTGGATGAAATTAAATGACAACCATCTTCCGTGAAAACAAAAGATGTACCCCCATTCTATTGTTGATGTCAATGTATTACTAATGTCATTTTCATAAGAGTCAGGATTTTTATATGTAATTGTCAATGTGCTATCGTCGGCAAAAAGAGTCATTGGTTGATTATTACAAAAAGGTAAGTCATTTATGTAAATAATGAACAAAAGAGGTCCGATCACACTTCCTTGTGGAACACCAAATTTAATTTGGCGTTCATTAGATGTATATAATGTCTCTGTTTTATTGTGAATATTAAGTCTAGAAATTGCTGTTACTTGTTTCCTGTGTGATAAGTAAGATTCAAGTAGTTTTAAAATGTTTCCTCTTATACCGTACCGCTCTAGCTTGTCTTTTAGGACGTTATGATCCACGTAATCGAAAGCCTGGGTCATATCGCAGTAGATAGCACATACAGGTGTCCGTTTGTCAATGTTTGTCATTATGTTCAACAAAAAGTCATATAAAGCCATATTTATTGTCATATTTTGTCGAAAACCTTTTTGTTGGCAGCAGAATAAGGATATTTTTCATTCATTTTTCATTCGGCTATAATATGATGATGATAAACTCTCACTTACAAATAATAGCATGAAGGTTTTCCAAAAAAACCAGTCACCATTTACATTCAAATTTACGGAGTACAGACACATTTGTTTATGTTACCAATAATATTCTCATAAAGTACAAAACAAAAAGGCATTTGCATATACCATTAAAATTAGCCCTTTGTATAAAAAACATTATGCGTTTACTTATCTAAACAACGTTTTCTTACGTTATGAACTCTGCGTGTTTTCATACAGAATTACTGATAGTGCGTGTTATATGGGTTTCGAAGACGTGTTTTAGCAAACTTATACGACAGAAAAGTTAAGTCATTATACTAAAACTAAGCTTTAAAAATAGTAAAATATATACTATTTTATACACGATAGGTACATTTTGTTTTTATTGCTCATAGTGCAGAGGAGCAAACAGCCCACGTGATGGTAGGTGATAACTATCGCTCATGGACGACTTACAGTCCCTAGCATTGCTCCTGCAATGCCAGGGATTCTGCGAAGCCGCTGCCTACCGTGAAGAGAGTGGGGTAGGTGAAAGCATTGGAGAGGTGAGCAAAAAGGGGAAGGGCCTCCAGCACTATCATACATTACTAATATGTTATTAACGTGTATATGTGTACGTACGATGTACAAGGATTGTACTTACTAATTTTATTATATTTTAATTTCCTTGAATATTGTTTTACTTGTATACTTGAGAGTTAACGGGCTGCCGACCCGTACCGTCCCATGGCACTACCATTTCTAAACCTACAATTGCAGAGGTCTAATAAATCTAATCTTCTGCAATGGCATGAGCGCAAGTAATACACTGTCTAACGTTTTATTATAAATTACTTTAGTTCGGAATCGCTAAACTGTTAATAGCTTTGGGCAAGTTGTTAATGTAATGCGTTAATGTGCATAAGGGTGAGCAAAGGACCTAGATCTCGTTGCATCGTGCTCCGCCGCCCGCGCCGTGCCTACCGTGACTACGACGCGTGTAGTAGGTACGTTGACCCCCAAACGTGCCTACTCTGCAATTGTCGCTGCAAACAATACTACTGTGTCACAACCATCACGACAAATAGTTATTGTAAAAAGGGATAAGCAGAGTCCCTCTGTATCTAGCACGACTTTAAATGCAAAAAACACGAAGTGTGATGAGGAAGGTTTCATCAAGGCGGATAAGAAGAAAAGGAAGCCTACTCAATTATACATCGTTCGTGGTGCAGGCTCCAACTCCACAGTTAGAGACCTTCCTCAAGGAAGAGTTCTGGCCGAAGGGTGTTTTATATCGCCGTTTCCGCGGCCGGCTAATTGACACCCCGCAGCGTAACACGACGCCGACTTCTCGTGTACAGTAGTTTTTAATTTAAAATTTTATATACCTAATATGCATTAGTTTATAGTTTTTATTTTGTTATTTATATATTGAAATTTTATGGGCAGGCATTTAGCCTGAAATAAATGGTTATTATTATTATTATTCTCTTTATTAACTTATATACTCACAAAGTTACATTTTAAATATATATAAAAAATTACAGTAATATTACATTTAAAAATATAAAAATATGGAGAACCACCGCTATCGGGTTATTTTATTTTTTATTTTGCTTAATTGATCATTGAAACTCATTTTATTTAATTTCTCTTCATTGTATAAAAAGATAATATAAGACTTACTTTATAATCGGTTCTTACCTATACCGTAAGCTACGTAATCAAAGACCTTGTTTACTCATATCCACGTTTATTCATTCAAAGAGTCAGATAATCACACACTGTGCTTAAATTTTCATATTATTTTAAAGGCCTTTTGTTTAGCTGTAATTAGATTATTCTGAACAAAATACTTGTATAATGCTTTGTGTATAATCTTTTTACTTATCATAGCGAAAACAAACAGTATTGATAATAATTATACAGATATCATCGGTTTTCCCTCTCCTAGATAATGAACTCTAATTTATATAATAAAGTTATCAATGTTGCCTTGGGGGTTTCATATAGAGGCTAAACAATTTGATTTCTAAAACTTATCTGACGGTGTTACCAAAGTTTTAAATTGTATAAAATCACTTACCTAATTGACGCAAAAATTGATGATATGAAACCACCCATCTATTTTCACAGATTTTATAAGCGGTACTTAACTGCAAATCAGCACCTAGTGGCTATGGAAAACATCTTTCTTTGAAAGAGGTCTAAGTCATGTGGTGAACGTCTTCAGACTGATGATGTGATGTGATCTCTTTGTAAACTCTAATTGGTCTCACATGTTTCAATCCGGTGCGTCACAACTATGGCATAGAATTTGGAGGGTAATGAGTCTTTAACTTGATCGGTCCATCTGGTTGGTATGTGCGCGCGATCGGTATTCCCAACGTCAATCTGTTTTACCAGACTTTCATCGCCTTTGCGTACCGTGTGGCCAAAATACGAAAGAATGTGGTGTTGGTCTACAATCGGGTTTTTATTTTGAGCTGAGTCAAAATAGACACGTTGGTGCTCTTCTACATATAATTTGTTCTTGTAATCGATCTTATTAATAAAATTAACTGTACCAATTTTGAGAAATTGCGAAGTCTACATTTTAAATTAGCTAATGTTCGCGCACATTTTACAAATCAAATTTCCTGTCGAATTTTCTTCAATATTATAATTACTTACGTTTCCGTCTGTTGAATTTACTTTCCAATCTGTTTCTGATTTACTACGTACTTTTTATACCTCTTTTTATACAAGTGTAGTGAAATGGTACATACCTAAGTAAGACCTCAAGGTGAATTGTCAATTGATGATAAATGCTAATTGCTTTTTCTGTATGAGAACTACAGGAATATTATGGATTAAAGTTTTTATGATTATTATTATAATATTTTATATTAATGATAAGTATATAAAATTTCAGATTTGAATACAGAGATACGGAAATAATAATACAGAAATACCAGAGACTTTAAATTACACCTTAATAAATACCTATATGAAAAATATTAAATCGGTTTTGATTACAGCAACGTACATATATTAAATTATTTCACACTATTGGACAGTTACGGATCAGATTTTTTAAGAGTCGTTAAAAATAATAAAAGTCAAAAGTTGGATATCCTTTTCCTTAAATGAATGTTTTACACGCATATAAAGCGTGTAAAAGCTTTATAAACTTTTCTGTATAGTGGGCAAGTTCTTTCAAAAAATAAAATGTAGTAATTCATTATACAGTTTCGCTTTAAATAAAAAAGCGCCGGACCCTCTATTATTTTATCACAATGCTAATGCCTAAAGTACTGGATTTGCATACAAAGTGAAATTACATACGATATAAACCTAAAATGTATCGTGTATCGTGTGTGTACTGAAGTTTTAGACGGACTAACGGGTACATTTTGTTAAAAGTACCTAAGCATAATATACGTGATTATAATTAAAAAATATTTATATATTTTCCTTACTTCTTTCAGTTTATCTTATCTTATATTTACTTCTTCTATCTAAATAAAGGCTCAGTGAAAATATTAAATGAAGTTTAAAAATGTTATTTTAATTTTTGTTCTAAATTGTTGACCTAAATTTGTTTCTGTACTAAGGTATTAATAAAGATAATAACAAAACGCCTGATGGTATGTAATTACTGTCTCAGTTCAAAGAATAGGTTAAACGGTGAATAGAAAATGAGAAATTAGATTTACTAAAAGTTTGAAGATTACGTTACGTTTTGGTTCCAGCCCGAGCAAGCAATTGAATGCCAAGAAAATTTTCATTAACGAGATTGAACAAAGGCATTGTTTTACCCCTTGCTTCAGAAATAACATTTATTCGTCGCTCGGTCCTGCTTCTGTTATGTCTCCAGATTCCTATCAAATCAGACGATAATCGACCTACATTCTTTGACAGAATGTAGGTACATGTAGCGCTGGTTTTATTATTTTGAATCCCTAAAGGAACACGGAGTAATATTAATATATATAATAATAATAATATATATAATAATAATATAATATAATAATAATATAATATAAAACAAAACATAATATAAAAATTATAGTTCAGTGATTTAAAATTAATTTAATTTTAAGTAGATTTAGATAAGTTTATACACTATTGTATTAGGTACGAACCTGTAAAGATAGTTGTATATTGTGTAAATAAATCAATAAATATATATTATATACTTAAAAAGTACACTTACATTGGCGAATGTATACGGACCGGTTAAAATAAACCTGACAGACATTCAAAGTCAAAGTCAAAGCATTTATTTCATTTAGATCATAAAGTATGATGCTTATGAAAAGTCAACATTACATTTTGTCAGCCAATTGACCTACAGCCAGTTCGCTGACGAGGTAGAGCTGTGAGAAGAACTGGCAAGAAACTCACGCCACTCTTTTCAATCGCCAGATAATTACAGTTATTTGAATGAGTTACAATTTAAACACTCAACGCAACCAAAGAACCATACAAAGTAATTATTACAAATTAACTAATTAATATAATACTAAGATTAAAGAAAGAAAACAAGGAATTCAATTATTTAGTTTCAACTAGTATGGTAATTTGACTACGTATTTTAATTAAACTGGTAAATGCACCCCCTGGTCACATTGAACGACAAGGTAATACTGGATTGAATATTAAATGTAAGCCATGCCAAGATTGACCAGTCATCCCAAGTAGCACCCGTTCACGAGCATGACGCACGGGCCAGCCATCATCACCCTCGCCATATTAGAGGGAAGGTGATGACCCGGCCAATACGACACCACAAGCAATGACATTTTAGTGAGCATGACAATGCAGGGCATGGGTGGTAAAAGAACCCTAATAAAATGTATTATGCCTTACGAACTCGTAATGATCATGGTATGCATCCACTTCACATTAAACTTTTACTACAATAGTCAACATAATTACAATAATAGTCAATATAATTACTATAATAATAATCAATATACTGAATGATAATAATAGTCAATATAAGTACAATAATAAAAATATCAATATACTTAATGATAATAATAGTCAATATAGCTACAACAATAATAATCAATATAACATTAATCTTGGTAAACGAGCAACTATACCCATGCTGCTTTATCATTTAAATAATCATTAATAGTATAATAACCCTTTAGAATAAGGCGGTTTTTAACAGCTTGTTTGAATTTTTGTAGGGGTAGATTCATAATGTCAATGGGTAATTTGTTATAGAAACGTACACCTAGACCCGCAAATGAGTTGTTTACTTTATGTAGGCGATAATATGTACCAACTAATTTATGTTTACCTCGAGTATTCACAGAGTGCATGTCACAGTTTCTGGAATACAAGTCTATATTTTTCTTGATAAACATAATATTGGCGAAGATATACTGAGACGCCACCGTCAGAATACCTATTTCTTTAAAAATCTCTCTTAGTGAAACCCTAGGGCCCAAATTGTAAATAGATCGCACTGCTCGTTTTTGAATTATAAAAATTGACTCAATATCCGCAGACTTGCCCCAGAGCAGTATACCGTATGACATCACGCTATGGAAATAGCTGAAATAGACAAGTCTAGCTGTTTCTATGTCGGTAAACTGTCTTACCTTTCTTATCGCAAAGGCTGCGGAACTGAGTTTACCAGCAAGACACGATATTTGGGTACCCCATTGAAGCTTGTTATCTAAAGTTAAACCCAAAAAAACTGTAGACTCAACAAAGCTCAAAGTTTCATTATTTAAACTTATATTAATAGCTAGGCTTTTAGTATTGGGCATAGTAAATTTAACACATTTAGTTTTCTTTGAATTAAGCAGTAGGTTATTCGCACTAAATCAGTCCAGGACTTTCACTAGTGAGCTATTCACTTTATCAATGTTAGTTTCCTTACGATCCACTTTAAATAAAAGTGATGTGTCATCAGCGAACAGTACAATGTCGCAAAAATTCTGAATATGGAATGGCAAATCATTGATATAAATCAGAAAAAGAAAAGGGCCTAAAATGGAACCCTGTGGCACGCCCATAGCTACAGGTAATCCGGTAGACCTACTTCCGTTTATATCAACATATTGTATTCTATTGCTTAAGTAAGTGGCAACTAGATTGAGTGCAGCATCCCTAATACCATAATGACTGAGTTTTCGTAGAAGCGTATTGTGTTCGACGCAATCAAAGGCTTTTGAAAGGTCACAGAAGACACCAATAGCATCCATCGAATTTTCCCAGGCACTATAAATATGCTTAATCAATGTAATACCTGCATCTATTGTAGAACGACCTTTAGTAAAGCCATATTGCTCTTTGTGTAACAATTTATTTGAGACAAAGTGACTTTCTAATTGCTGCAAAATTATTTTCTCAAACACTTTGCTAATAGCTGGCAATATGGAAATCGGTCTAAAGTTAGTTGCGTCACTTTTTGATCCTTTTTTGAATAAAGGTATTACTTTACTGTGTTTCATCAGATCAGGAAACACGCCTGTGTCCACACATCTATTAAATATTGTGGCAAGGTGTGGAGCTATACTAGATATTATATTATTAATTAGATTCGTTGAAATACCCCATAAGTCAGCAGTTCTTTTTGAGTTAAGTGACTTAAACACTTTTATCACATCATTGGGGTTAATATACTTGAAACTAAATAAAACGCTGCACTCTCCTACGCTAACCCTAGCTAAAGTTTCGGCTTTGACTGGGCAAGAATCTAAGGACCTGGTTGCATTAACAGGTATGTTTATAAAGAAATTATTAAATGTTTGTGCTACATCTAAATTATCTGAAATAATTTTATTATTTACGTTAAGTTCAAAGTTAGTATCCCGCAATGTGGTTCGTCCAGTTTCATTGTTAATGATACTCCAAGTTGTTTTGATTTTATTGTCAGATTCTTTAATTTTATTACTTATGTATAAAGATTTGGCTGTGGTACAAGCCTTTTTAAAAAATTTTGAATAATTCCTAACGTAATCTACAAAGTTCGGATTTGTATTATATTTTTTCATACCATATAGTTCAAACAGTTTAGTTCTACTTTTATAGATGCCTGTTGTTGCCCAGTCACAAAATTTAATTTTAATATTTTTATTGAAAGTCTTGGGTTTAAAAATATTTTCATATTCTACCTTAATTAAATTAAACAAAGATAGGTAGAGGCTGTCAGGATCGTCGCGACTAAGATCTATATTGGTAACTTTAGTACTAATGTTCTCGCTAAAGTGTTTCAGGCGTTCAGAGGTCACTGGCCTACATGTGATCTTATAATTAACTTTAGGTATTTTAATTACAGGCAATTCAACCTTTTGCCCATAGTGATCAGATGTTAAATCATTCAATATAGAACTATTTAAAGACTGACAGTTGCAGAAAATATTATCTAGGCATGTAGCAGAATGAGTAGTAACTCTAGTAGGTTCATATAATAAATAATGTAAGTCAAATGAGGTAAACAAGCTAATTAATTTACTACATATAGCTGATTCCTCAAGTAAGTTTACATTAAAATCACCACACACAACCACATGCCTGTTACAAATGCTCAAGCGTTTCAGTACATCTTCCATTACAGTTTCAAACAAGGTGAAGTCACTCTGTGGCGGTCTGTATACACACACAACAACATGTTGCTCAAGCTCCACACAAGATATTTCAATTGTGCGCTCAATATAATTATGTAGCCTGATGAACGGTAATATGGTCAAATATTTACTGATCCGGTACAAGATAAGTGAGTGCAATTGCTGTGGAGTTATAATAAGGTTAATAAGTAAAATACTCCCCAGGTTTACACGATGGTACTTCAAATTTCATCCGTTGGTAATGTTGGTGTCACAGCGACGGCCTATCATCAGTTTGTGGTTATAATTTAAATGCAGCAAATACACGAATACTGTACGCGTCACTTATACTTAGTTATAACAATATGTAGTTGATAAAATTATAACTTATTATCTATAAATTATTTAAAATAAATAAAATTTTACAGAGATACAATTTTAGACGTTTCATTATTTTAACTCCAGAGAACCACTAAAGGTAGCTAAGTACAAATACTCTGTAGACAAAACAGTCGTCACTCTGGTAGGCACTAGGTACTACAAAATAAAATTAAACGCCCAAAGATCTTTCAGTTGCGGCTTACAGCCATTTCATAATAAATGGAAAATTTTCTACTACAATGAAAGCGAAGATTTCGTGGGGCAATTTTTCTAGTACTTTTTGTACGTGGCACTGAAGTGAACTAGTCTTCTTAGATTGAAATTGTAATGGAAAAGAGCAGTCGTATTTTTGTAAACCGTTTTTTATTTTTATATAGCTTTCCGCGGCGCGGTTTCACCCGCGCGTAAAATATGGTTTGTTGTATCCTTCGGGAACCAGACCGATTTTTGGGATAAAAAGTAGGTACACGTCTCCGGCACCGAACCTATCTACATACCAATTTCCATCGAAATCGGTTAAGTTGTTTAGGCGCTGCGTGGTATCAAACACACACACACACACACACACACACACACACACACACCACACACACACACACACACACACACACACACACACACACACACACACTTTCGCATTTTTAATATATTAAAAAAATTCAGTGGTTTAGCTTTAATTTTACATTTTGTAATAAAAATGTATGCAAGGAGTGAAGATGTGTAAAGCAACACGTCAATATCTTTTGTGACGAATTTTCTGACATGGACATGTCCATGCTACAAACCGACTCCAAAATAACTGATTATAAATTGTAAATAGTATAGTTTTATATAGGTATTAATGATTTCTTAGATTGCCCTTCAATGTTCATTGCTTTGAAATAATTAATTTTTTTTTTCTACTTTTTAGTTAATGATCAAACATGTCGGTATTGTTTTGAAGTCGGTTTTCGTTTTTTTTTTTTCGAAAAATAATTTTAATTAGTATTGTCGTCAAAGCTATAGATAGGTACAAAACGTTTAACACTAAAGGTGGTCGGGTTATCGGTTTTATTGTTCACAATTAATTAGAGCCTTAATTGAAGCACTACGAGAATAAAGCCAAAGGCCAAACAATTAATAGGAAACTTTGAATACGTAGCAAAATTTTCTGTTTGAATACTGACTATGTATGCATATTAAAATGAATATTCATTGCGTATTCTCACATGTTTCTGTTTAATAGTTTGCCTGCGGCTTCCTATAATCTATGTACGTTAATAAATTTGTTGATATTGTTTCTATAGGTACTACCTATAGAATATATAAGAATATAGAATACCTACTACCTAATTAGAAAATACAGGAGAGTATAGGTACATAAATTACCGTTTACTATTAAGATTGTTTGTCACTGAAGTTAATTAAAAAAAAATCATGTTGACTCACATAATATAGAAGACTGTTTAAAAATCATGTTGAATTAAACAGTCTTCTATATTATGAGATTCTTGTATTTTTTAATGGCCTATTTCCACTCTAAAACGAACATATTGTTGGGCTCCATTTATAGGCTCAGAGTGATAATACTCACAAAATAATTCTTGCCGTTATTGGGTTATGTGGGTTTCGCAATGACCCTTGAAATTGAATATAAAAATAAATGCCTGGTAAAATATTTTATAGCCTTTTTATTTACCCCAGTTGATGTACCTATCGGGTTTATTCATAATGTCATTACAGTTCTCAAATCTTTATCGTTTACTTTGTTCTTATAACTTGAAAAACCCTCGGTTACAGCCTACCCAGAAAGAGGTAAATTCAAACAAAAGTCTACTTTGTTACTTATAAACGACACGAGAAAATGGTTGTTTAACTTTTCTTTTGTTTACCTTTTATTCCGATGATGGGTTCTAACTTAAATTGAACGAATACAAGTAAAAAAAAAGTTCGAAGATACTTATAACTTTATTAAATTCGCCAACACGTTTACCTTTGTATCATAGACCATTTTCGCAACTACACGTCGACTTTCATTATTTTGCGTAAGGGCGTTTAGGAGCCTTTTATTATTGTAAATACCTGTAGAAGAAAATAGTAGATTGTTAGCCTAGGGTTGAAAAGAATCAATTCCCGAGGTAGTTAGGCTATAGTCCGAGCAGGAATTGATTCTTTTACCCGTGGCAAACACTCTACTTTTCATTTAGAATATGAAGAAAATAAAACTAGTTGTTTATCTAAACTATTTATTGATAATAATATATTAGTAGTACCTATTTAAAATTAATAGTCAAATTAGGACAATTTATGAAATTAAAAAGATTTTCTATGACACAATTTGCCTCGTCTGTAATGGAATCTGGTGTCAATATTTCGCTTGAACTCATTTTTAATATTCAATTCAAATCTTAGCACAAAACTAGTCACAGATACATACATAGCAGATTTTAGTAACCCGCCAATTTGTGTTGACTCTTTAAATTTTAAATATGGAACTCGCCGCTCGCCGCGTAATTGTCGCGGCACTCGCGGCTTATTCCGCTCAAAGAAGTTTGCGTTAAATTCACACTGGCTGTTTAGAAAGTCATGTATGAAATTTTTTTAATTATTTTTTTTTCCATAAAACTCTTCACAGCTTAAAGCAGTTCTTTTTTTAAAGTTCATTCCGGCTCGAGGGTCGGAATCACAGAACAAGTACTAAAGCATAGAAGGAGTGTTAATCACCCTCATATAGTTGTCCTATTTTTCCAAATAAGCCGGATACATTGAAAAGAAAGAGATAAATAATTTTGCTAAGGACGGCTGGTGTACACTGTAGAAACGTCAATTTGGTTACCTTTGGTTACCTTTGGATGCCGAATTAAAAAGCGAACTAATGTCAAATGTTCCAACTTGTCAAGGCCTTTAGACAATTTTGTCGGATTATACCGCCGCTCGTAATTTTCATTGTTGTTTATCTGTTTTGAGAAATAATATATGTTATTTAATAATTACATAATGCTATTGTGAAGTAATATTAAGCCCATTGAATATGCAATGTCCTGCGTTATTGTAGGTTGTAAATTACATTCTTTTCGCAAAGAAAATCAAGTTTAAATCGTCAACTTCCATCGGTGAGTAGATAACAAACCAATAATATATACTAAAAACCTATACATAAGTGCAAAATACCTAATTGATTTATACTTTACTATGCTGTAATCATATTATAATCGTCTGTTTGCCATTCGATTCAGTAATTATTAAGTATTTTACATTTTTACCAATTTGTGTAGTCATGTTCAATAGTGTTGTGACTTGTGCTGCATATTTTATCGATGGCAAAAATATTACTATATTTTGTAGTTAACGATTTTGTGGTAACTATCTTTGTACCTTTCATAGTATTTCATACATTGTGTTCTTTTGCAGGTTTCCGAAAGATCAGACCGGAAGATCCATGAAGCAAATTAAGAGAGAATTATGTTATATATTATATTGTTACACGTTTAACGTTCCAGCGGTGAGGACGAATCTACTCAAATTTGCTCCATTGTCACGTGCCATACGACTTATTAATATTATTTCTATAGAAATTGATATTTTTTAATGTACCCTGTCAAAATTCAAAGATGTTGCACAAAAATGTATAGTATTGGATAAATAGGTATATTTATTTAGTAATTGTTTTAAATTTTAGGTTTTTATTTATGATATCGTATTGGATTTTTTATCTGTAATGATATTGTAAATACTTTTTCAATAGCTAATAATAAATAAAGAAATAAATGTTCTAGATGACTACAGAAATTTATTGATAAAATTGATGGGGAAATATTTCTAAAAGTACCAATTCATAACATTACAAAAAATATTTCTGCTTATGCACAAATAATCAGGACATTCTTAAACAAAACTGCAATTTTAAGGGGCAGTAATAATGTGTTTCAATATTATTGGAAATATAATCATACATTTGTGACATGAATCTTACAGCTGTGTTTTATTTTTACCTTGGGGTATCTGTTTCGATGCTATACTAAGAAAGTCAGAAAAGAACTGAGGTCCGATACTGGTATTTTGGTGATCCACACACTGCACCGCACTACGCTGCGGGAGCGTGGCGACGACGCGGCGACGGTGCCACGCGTGCAGATGCGAGAGTACTGGTCTGCATCATCAATCAAGCACGTTACTGCAGAACTCGGTGTCCATACCGTCTGGCCCCGAACCCACGCGCGTGAGTACGTGTTATTCTGCATGTAAGCGTGTGATCAGTAACACAGCGCTTAAATGCGTTTTCAGTGTGTTGCACCACGCGTGATTTCTATACAAAGAGAGATACTTACAATTACAAACAATACAAGAACACGCACGCTCGCACTACGCTCCTTGATGCGAGGCAGTGTGTGGATCGATCATATATATTTCAATTTTCAATTTATTTAATTTATTCATATACAGTTTACATTGTGTTTGAACTTACAGCATGAAACATGAATATAAACTTCAAAATTATTTCACATTGAAAGTGCTCCTGGCGCCGCTGCCGGCCTATGTAAAACGGCCGTTTGTTTCTTGTAGTTCGTTTACGAGAGCTTTTATGCAACCAGACCTCATTTGATATTAGCATGTCTGTTAATTTACCATAGCCCATAGACAAATTTCATCTATCGATATCGATAAACTGTCAGAAGGTATCGTAGCACTATTAAACTTCTATTTGTCTCTGAGTGTGTACGCTTTATTCTCCTAATAGTACTTCTATGCATAGTACTTGTTCTGTGGTCGGAATGAATTTGTATGAGTATTTCCCTCCCTATGAAAGGAAAGCTGCATTTTCACCCAATAATCAAATCAAAACAACACTACTTTTAGGTATGAGAAATTAAAAGGAATTTTACCAAAAAACTCAAGATTATATAGTTTCTTCATCATCATACCAGCCCATTATCATTCTACTGCAGAGAAAATCCTCTTCTCATAGAGAGAAGGCATAAACATTGATCGCCACGCTTGCTCAAGGTGGATTTTATTTGAAGATCGTTTATTAGATACTGGCTTTTCGTAATGGCAAACATCATGAAGGAATCTGGACTAATATATCACTACAACAAAGCCGCTTCCAGAAGTCTGATTGTCTGTCTCTATGTATGCCTAGATCTTTAAAACTATACATATAATAAAATATATATACTTATAATATTTTTTAATGTTATCCACGTTATGTAAGACCTATTTCATTTGAGAAACCAAAAGAAACATAAGACCCACCGAAAAGTAAATTGTTATAAAACCATAATAATATATAATACCATCTCAATAAACGCTATTTACCTTCTGTATTTACTGAATTCATTTTGAAAAAGACAGCAAATTTCGCGCAGTATACGAGCAGAAAATGGGGCCAAATAATTACCCCTAATAAAAATGTGACTGTCGATGTTAGGTTACATTATTGCATTATGATGGCTCTCACACAGCATCATAAAATGCATTTTATAGTCTGTGACAATGACAAAGTTGACTGCTAATTTTATGAGCCACCTCATAAAGTGGTATCGAATTTATTCTGCTTTTAAAGTGTAACCTTAATTATCGTTTTCATCATCAGCTTTAATATATGCACTACTGGTCCTAGCATTGCCTGCCTCACCCAAATTGTGGGTTTTGGATAATCACCAGAGTGCGAGTTTATTTATTTATTTAATACTTTAAACACATGACATACATACAAAGGCGGACTTAATGCCCGAGGCATTATCTACTAGTCTACCATAAACCAGTTTATGACCGAGTGATATTATACACATGCAAAACGTGTGCCCGTTGCCTGATATAGGTAACAGAGATTGATGACTCAATAAAAGTGAGACATTGAGTCTGGCTTTAAAACTCCAATAAAATCAAATTACACACTAATTTATACTACGTTCTTTCTGTGTGGCGTTTATCGGTCAGTTCCCTCCATGTTGGGACTCTTTTAATCATAGACTTTCAGTATATTATATAAAGAAAATTTCAAGTTTCAGCTTGACGATTCATTTTGTAATAAATTTTGTGAGAGAGAATTCTAAGTAGTCAGTAGTCAACAACTAAGAGATCAGAGTATCCGTATTCTCCTTTTGCATTAGAAATAACTTTGTGAGCATTAACTTTGTATAACTTTCTCCTTGGATATAAAGTATAGATAATAATCATTACTATCTTACTATTTGAACTAGTTGGAAAGTTGTGTAGCAACTTGTACGATAACTTAGTTTCTAATCATAATATAAATGCAGCGTGTGAGGTACTAACGAGTTCAAAGTTACGACAGTTGTTGTACCAATTACGAAGTTACTTTAAAAGTACATGACTAAAACATATTGAAATTGTTTTAGCTGTTTTACTATTTTGAAAACTGTTACTGGACCAGAATTTTATTTGTGAAAAATATTTCAATTAATCTAATCTATTCTGTAATTATTATTTTTTGAACCTAACATACTTATCTAAACTTAACTTTTTTTTTATAAGTTTAACAAACTTAGTGCTAAACTTAAATAAAATAATACAACAAACCTTTTATACGGATACAATAGCGTTACTCAGTATAGACAGTACCTACTTTGACTCCGCAAGCCAAGTAATCAGCTAACTAATTACCAGCGCCGCCAAATAGCATTTCCTTCTATTTTTTTTTTTGCTCCCCAATATACATATAATGGCAAATATATTGTGTAGCAATGTTGTATGCAAAATAGCACATCGCTATTTACAATAGAAATGATCAAAGTACATTTCAAATAGTCTGCAATTCAATGTAAGTAACCATCACGTGCGACGAAACGGAAAGGTGATATTATCACCTACACACCTAAAGAGCTAGCTCACATATTGACACTGCCATGTAAAATATATCACGTAGTTAACGGAATGTACTCGTCGTCTTTTTGTATTCTACTTTCAGCCTCGTTGATAACTTGATATCTATCAGCTTCTTTTACAATCTCAGTAATTTGTTAGTCTGTAAGAGACCTCCGGAACCGTCGTCAGACATACCACCGCCGGGGAAAGTACGAGTAGATACATAATAAGTCTTTCGTCTCTAAAAACATTTGCCGTACTAGAGATTAATTCTAAGTCTGTCGCGCGGGACGTTACAAACATCGGTACATCAGCGGTATTCGACACAAATATTGTTGGATCAAACAAATATTTCGTCTTTGGTGTAATGTTATTATTTGCGTGGGTTTGTCTATTCACATCCGATTTTTTTCATTCGTTCCGGAATATATCCGGCTTCAAAATGTATCCGGATTTTCGACTATCTTGGAAAACATAGAATAAATTCTGCATCAAACCACTGTTATACTCATACAGCAATTTTAATAGAAAAATTCAGTAGCATCACTTTTACCCTAACATAATTATCTTCGATACAAAATAATCCAATTTATTAGCTCAAACAACAAAAATGTAAATCTACAAAACACTACGTTTTCTAACCAGTACTTAGAAAACACATAAAAATAATACATCTACTTATCTCAGTCTGTGAAAAAGCGTGATGAAGTTATGATAAAAATGAACTTCGAATGTCTGAATTAAATTTGAGAAACAAGAAAATTAACAGATCATTAATCTAAAGTAGTAAAGATAAAACTTTTCTTTTCTTTCTTGGACAGTAATTATTCAACGTTGATTAAAATTGATTTTTATTCCGAGTGTCAAGATAGGGCAGGGCAGTTTTATTTGATAAAAAAGTCAGAGATTATTTAAAAAGAAGAAATAAAATGGTCCAAGCAACGTTTTAATAGCGTCGGATGTAATTTTGTCCATTGTTGAAATAATAGTGACACGTTTCAAGGCTTTTAAAGCACATTAACTCTACCTAAAACTACTAAAATTAAATCTGGTCCGTGGTGGCTTGTACTCGTACACAGATTAAATTTGTGGCTACTTTCTCCAAAATTGTCATAGCTCAATGTTTGTAAGATTTCTTTACTTCACAGTGATGAAATCTTACAAACATCTATTTTAATATGTTGTCTATGTATATCTATTTTAATATGTATGCCGATTATGTACTTCATATAATTTATTTCAGTATTACGATGATTTACACAGCTATCTAATATTTTATCTGTGCACACCCAAACGTTGACTGGCAGATAATAACTCGGTCAATATGTCCGCCGTTGTACAAATTTTAACAGATAAAAGTCTTTAAGTAAATGCATTTAAACTAAAACTCAGGTTATATTTTGAACACTGTTTTCAGATCATATTTTTTATAATAATAATAATAATAATATTCTACCACATTCACACAGCGCCATCTAGCCCCAAATTAAGCAATTGTATCTGCTTGTAATATGGGTACTAAGCAACTGATATACTACTTATATACATTTTTTTTTTGTAAATACCTACATACCTAATATGAATTACACCTAGACACAGAACAAACAGTCATGCTCATCACACAAAGATTTGTCCTGGGTGGGAATCGAACCCACGACCTGCGGCTTAGCAGTCAGGGTCACTAACCACCAGACCAACAGGCCAGTCATATTTTAAGCCAAGTCTCTCAAGAAGTATAACATGTTGTATTAAAGCAACGTCAGCTACACTCTTGACATGATGTTTACAAACGTTTTGCCTCTCGGAACGTTATACACGTTTAGAAAAGGTGCTTGGAGCTTTTACTCGAAAGAGTAATTTCACAAGTAGCGCGTTTAAGATTGCTAGATCTAAACAAAGCAGTTTGCAAACGCTAAAAAGTGTAAAGCAATAAAGTTTTCCTTTGGACAAAAGTTGTCAACCAGTGAATACAAAATTGAAAACTTGGTAATGAGACCTACCACTGTGACTGTGAATTTTAATTTAAGAAAAATTACATTCCTCCATTTGAAGTTATACTTCTTTTGGCGCGATTGGGAAAAATTATGAGAGTGAATTTTTACGATGCGCGCGCACACCGACAGAAAAAAGCCCCTTTTGATCAAGTTACCTTAAACGCAAGATGCCAATGAAGGCGTTATACCTAAACATGAAATTTGCCTAAAAAGCTGTTTGCCCTAAATGAAAGATGCCGATGAAGCAGTATGCCTGAAATGTGAAATTGACTTAATAGCAGATTGCTTAAAGTCAATGTCTACAAAGCACATTGCCTAATTAGTTAAATGTCTACAAATCAAATTGCCTAAGAAGTTAATTGTCTACAAAAACAAAATGCCTAAGTGGTTAAATGCATATAAAGCAAAGTGCCTAAATTTGTGAAAATTTTAAATGTTTTCGTGTGTACCTGAGATAGCGTTTTGTGGACAGCTGATTATAAATTATATGTAAATAATATTTAACATTTTGTAGTTGTTACATTGACCACATACACGACTCCTGGGGGCCTACTTTGAAAATTGAAGGTAGAAGTTACCAGTGATTTATCCCTTTCACTAGATTTCGTCAAGAATAACGACTGAAAGAGACACCGAGTGTAGTTAATTGTTGACACACTGTTGTGTTATTGTGTAGGGTCAGGCATTAAGTCCACCATTACATATTGTATGTATAAAGTTGATAAATAAATAAATAAATAATAGCCACGTGCCACTAAATTTGACGTTCGTCAATTTCCTTCAAAAATTATTGTGAGAGCCAAATGAAAAAATAGAGCTTGGTCTTATATTTTACAATGAAATAGGCCAAAAAATCAATAAAATGAAGAGAGTTATCGACTGTATGTCGATAACTCTCTTCATTTTATTGATTTTCAATAATTACCAGCCTATCCACATATTAAATTTACAGCTTCTCAGTCATCTTGTATTTCAGGCAAACTGCTTCTCAGTCATCTTGTATTTCAGGCTAACTGCTTTTGAGTCATCTTGTGTTTAAGGCAAACTGCTTTATAGGTAATTTAAAATTAGGCAATCTGCTATTTAGTCAATTTCACATTTCAGGCAGACTGCTTTATCGGCATCTTTCATTTAGGGCAAACAGCTTTTTAGGCAAATTTCATGTTTAGGTATAACGCCTTCATTGGCATCTTGCGTTTAAGGTAACTCGATCAAAAGGGAAAAAAGCAACACCCTGAAGTTAGTTGCGAACCTTTTACACCTTGAAGTTAGTAATTATAAATATACATAAATAGCATGCAACAATAATGAAAAATCATAAAATATAATAAAAATAAAAATTTATTTTTTATTATTTAAAAAATAATAGTGGCGCAAAAATAAATTTTATTTTAATTATATTTTATGATTTTTCATTATTGTTGCATGCTATTTATGTATATTTATGTATGTATGCGTTGTGATATTATTTGGTATTTTTGGATTGTTACGCCAAAGAAGTATAACTTCTTACGTGCTTACATGAGTACACACACTCTTTTTTTTAATAAACTGATTAAGCTAAATAAAAGACAAAATTTAACAAAAAAAAATAGCTAAAATGTATGTAATAAGACGACGCCTGGCTACATCAGTCAGCCCGTGACCATGGTCGGTGTAATTCGACCGAAACGTCGGGTAAAGAGGTATGACACCTTATAATAATTTTCTATCACGAGTAGACCCGTTTTATAAAATAAATATAGTTATGTGTACAAATCGTGTGAGTTTAAAATATTTAAAATGTATGTGTTCAAGAGGATTGCTATCCAGACTGCAATACGCGGCTTAAGAGAATCTTTCATCAAATTAAGCAATCTCTTGAAATTTGTATCATAAAATATAATGGTGGGTTAAATAGTTCCTAAGCTCGCACGTCACGCTAGTCCCCGTAGTGGCTCTCTATCACGCAAACGAGGTTAAGTTCTAAGAGATTTCCTTCGAGACCGCAACAACATAAAGACATTAAAAATATTACTTGGTAATAATGTTTACAGTAATTTGTCACAAAGTTACTACAGTTTAAATATACTTAATTATTTGTTACTAGCTGACCCGACAAACTTCGTTCCGCCAAACAGTCGATCAACATTACTTTATTTTTCTAAAATAAAAGATTTTTTCTAAAATAAAAGTAGCCTTAAGTTACTCCTTATTACATCAGCTACCTGCCAATAAAAGTCCCGTCAAAATCGGTCCAGCCATTTCAGAGATGGTGTATGTACCGTTATATATATATTTATATACATGTAGTAAAAAACGTTTATTTCAATATTACAAATAGACACTCCAATTTTATTATATGTATAGATAAGAAATACAATTAAAAAAAAATCAACTCTTGCTATTTATTTTAGTTTTGTTTATGTAGATATAACATGCAGAGTGGAGACATTGTGGTGGGCTAATTTATAAAAAATATTAAAAAATAATTTATAAAAAAAAACACTGAGTTAAATAACGCTAGCGCTGGTCGAGTTCAGTATAAATAATAGCAGGTTTCCTCTAACAAATGAGTGTGGATTCAGAAATAAAGTGCTATACATCCGTTACGTTTTTTCACATGTTAATGACACAAATTTGTATATACGTGCAGACTGAAAAAGGTCATAGTAACTTTTTATAAGTATACCATAGCTGATTGGGATCGATCAATCAAATTGATATTTGGGATAGGTAGACCCATGTGCGGCAACTTTCAGCTGAAATGTCAATGATACCGTGGTCTGTAATAACAATTCAAACTCTTAAAAAATCTCAAATGTGGCTTTTTCAGAGTGGGTGGTACCATTTCATATATAAATAACTGTTCTTGTAAATATGATCACATTAGTCTTTTAGTATTCTCAGTATAACCAAGTAAGTTTTTCTGAAGAGACAGAAAAAAAAAACTTCAAAGAGTCCGAGCGTCCGTGGAGAATTGATTTCAAAGTACATTGTATGTAAGACATTGCTTCGTTGATGAAGTCAAATATTTAATGAGAAGACATAGGTATTTGAGTTCTGAAACTTGCCACGAAAGTTCAGCTAGTGAACTGAACTTTATCGTACCTAGAGATTAGGATGAAAGGAGCTATGTTCATTTTATTTAAGAGCTGGTGAAATAAACGCCAGGTTAATGTTCTCTCATCTACATTATCTTGATTTAAAATATTTCTTTTTATTTCAGAAGACGGGTAAACCCAGAACTGAGGACCGCCTTGGTGGCGCATCGTTACTCCGTGCTACTGCTGTGCTAGAAGTGGTGGTTAGATTCTCAAACCAAAAATACTTTCGCTCGTTAATTCTGTGCAAGTATCTCGTAGAACAGCTTCTTCCCTGATTGAATTTAAATTAGATTTTGACAATTCTATTTCTTCTTTATAATGTTTCGTGTCAAGGGTATTATGTGATTGAAAATATTTATTTTATGAATAATATAAAAAAATATTTAACAATCGTGACAGTTCTGAAAACTGAAAAAGTTCCTACGTACCTACCCATGTGAAGTCAATGCGCTTTCAATAATATCAGCCAAAATAATAGTATAATAAAGTTAACACTTTTTTTTTTTTTTTACGTGGGAAATGCATTACGTATACGCACCCGCCCGGGCAAGGCGGGGGGGTTATGTCGGACTCTCCGACCGCACTCAAAGCGCGGCCAGCATACCGACTAAAACCCACGGTGTTCCTCCAGACGGCCAGAGTGTCGGGGTCACGGGAGTCGCTTGCGCATTCATCCGCGACCCCGACAGGCCATGGCCCGCTCACCGCGAGCGGGCCCCGTCCAATTTAGGGGCCTAGCCCCCCCTCCTTCGAGAGGCGCGTGCGGAACACGCGCACTGCCGTCTCGAGCCCGTGCTGTTCGGGCGGCGACTGCCCGATCGCCGCCCGCAGGCCAACTCGGTCGCAGAGGATAGGGAGAACGGCGCATCGCAATACCGACACTCCTCTTCCCCTGCGGCCCCACCGCGTCCGCAATCTGGCGGTTGCGGCCCCGCCGAGGCCGCGGAAGGTAGGGAGAGCGGCGCACCGTTATCCCGCCGCGGCCCCGCCACTCCTCAGCCGCAGTGTCACCGAAGCAACACTGCAGCCCGACCCAGTTGCGGTGGCGCCCAAACGGCACCGCAACCCACCAGAGCCGCTCCATCGTGGGCTTACCGGCAAAGCCCAGAGGAGCGGCGCCTCCTTGGGGTTCCTCTTGGTTCACCGTGGTCCTTGGTAACCACGGCTACTAAGCCCCCCCGCCGCGACAAGGCGAGAACCCCGTTGGGGGGGATAATAAAGTTAACACTGTACATCCAAGTTTAAGAGCAACTATTTCCGCTTGAATAAACTCAATAAATAATAAAATTATACTTCTTTTTTTTTTTTTTTTTTAATTTCTTTATTACCTATATATATTTTACATTTTATTTTTCTTATTTCTAAGCACGAAAACTACTGAAGCTGAGTCGCTATTAACTATATATTTATATAATATAATACATGCACGTAGTAAGGTAGTATCAGATCTGTTGACATCCAAACTGGTTTTTTAGATAAAAGGATTATAACTTAGTTTTATACCTTAGTGAATTTTCATACAATGTTTGTAGTTCTGGAGTTAGTTCATTTACGAATATTGGTATTTGACAGTTTAACATTCTTTTTCCATTAAAATTTATTGTTTTGGGTAATATAATTATATCCTTGCGCACCACAGTTTTTCCTTAGATTGTCTGGACGTGTCCTTTTATGTAAGTAATTAGGCTCATTTACTTCATTTAATATATTACATTTAATTTTATCATATATGTTCATTACTTTACAATATCTGAAGAGACCCTGATCATCATCATCGTATTTGGTTTTAATATATCTTGGGACAATAGTTCTTAACAATTTTCGTTGCAGTTTGTAAATGTCATGTATGTATGTTTTGTACGTTCTTCCGTAGCTACTTATTCCGTAACCGATGACAGAGTCTGCTAGGGCCGTATACAGTAATCTTAATGTTTTGTACGGTACTTTATATTTAAGAACAGAAAATTTACTCACAATTGTCCGTAGCTTGGCACATACATTGTCCTTATGAGGTTTCCAGCAGAACCTGTCATCGATCACAAGTCCGAGGTAGGTATGTTGTTTAACATTTTCAATGTGTGGACATATGCACTGTGGTGGAAGTGTATGGAAGCACTGGTGGCTATGGGATACGATGAATGGGGGAATCTAGTTTAGTTGTATAATTACCGTATTTAATGTTCACGAACAATATGGTGAGCCCTTTGTTAAAAGTCCCGTTTAGGGTATGGCCGCCAATTGATATTACCTACGTTTAAAACATTGTTTTCGACAAAGTTTAATAACTAGCCACACTATTTGCCACTATATTCGGGCGCATATACATCAGCAGCATAAAGAAATCCACTAGACATACACTCCTCTTAAAGTTCACTTTTTGCCATAGTCACTGGGTAATCGAGATAGCAACCTCTGTAAAGCGATATTTATGCAGCTACCCGTTACCTATTGGCTCAGACGCCTGTGTAGTAAACTACACCCATTGGAAGAGGTGAAAAGACATGATTCCTATTACAATGTGAGGCGTTATCAACCACAGGTATATGTAGGTAAGTACCTACGTGCTGAGAAACGAAAAGCATTTACATACATCTACAAAAGAGAATACACAATACGGTTGCCCAAGAGATAAAACCTTTTTTATCTACTATTGATACAAAGATATCTCAAAGAGCTCGGGAAATCCGCCCATATAATTTCAATAATTACGGTTCTTTGTCAACGAATCTCGCTGGAGGCCTATCTGCAAAAACTCGCCTATGGCCAATCATGGCCATTCGTTATTTCCATAACTTATATAAAATAATAATCTAATCAAATTTATGGTAATAGCATGAGGTCAGTGTTTGGTTCTGTTTCATCAGTCTATTTACAAACTAATAGGTTTTATTTATTTATTTTTATTCAGTGGAAAAGAAAAGTAAAATACGAACTATGATTCAGCAATTTCAACTTTCTAACAATGGGCATGGTAAAGGTAAGACAAACTTTCTAAAAGACATATGTATTTCTTGACTGTTTCTAGGTATGTGCTGCAGGCTTTAAACTTCAAAGACAGCCAATATGTTGGGTCAATATGGCGACAAACTGTCTCTCATATCGTAGTCTCTTTAGATTGACCTGACCAAATAATTGCCTGTAGTCGGAGATAAAGCTAAGATGAATGATGCCATTTCAAACATGTTGTCTCTACACCCTGAATAGTAATTGCAACATGAGCACGGTCGAAGCAATCAAGCTTGAATATGTAGTTAGAAGGAAGAGCATCCGCATTAATGGTTGAAAGCCACTTAAGGTCTATTTCTGAACTGGCTTAGGACAGGTAACACACGTGTGTTATACAAATAAATGAGATTATTGTAAGACAATAAAGTGCAAGGATTCGATTTTTCTGTCGTTGTGAATAAATAAATTTTCCCAAAATATTTGTTTTATTTGCAGGGAATATTCATACACTTAGTCCGATTTAAAACAATCTTTCTCTAATTCAAAGCTGCTGAAAAGTAACTTTTATTTGCAGTCCTTATTCATTTCACCTGCTGCTTAAAGCGCTATTCTTAAGAGCACTGCAAACCCTTACTCATCAGTACTTACTACTCATATAATATTGCTACGACGACTGCTCTTCTGTTATTTACCCAGAAGAATTAAAGCAGTCCTTTCAATTCAAAAGACAATTCTGACTATTGTTTTCATCAAAATGGCTATACCTAATGTTAAATTTCGGCACAATGTGATGCGTAGTCCCTAATTTTGCCCTTTAGTATATTATGTCGTTATAGCATAGACGGTGTAAGTACTAATTTAAATCCTTGCAATATATTCGTGTAAGTACTTAAATAAATCCTCAAGGACTGGCCGTAGATACTGGCAGATCCATGTTAACGAGATAAAAAAAGTATCTACTCAATCGTTAATGATGCTAACATTCTATGTTGTATGTCCCAAGTGGGGTGGTCATAAAACAAAAGACAAGCAGTATAGACACTCGAGTAATATCAAGAATGGTATAGTAGAAAACTATAGAATTGAGGCACTGGCTGTCACTACCTTTATTATGCCTGAGTAGGTAATACTCGTGTACGTGTAACGAGTTTGTGTATTGTGAAGGAAACTTTTCTAATATAACTTGTAAGCACGAATGTAACATATTCGTTTTTTTACATCAGCTACTTTTTATGAAAAATAAAATGTAAGAACGTAAGCACTTCAATTTATTTTTAAATTTTTCCAACTTGTCAGGTTAATATTAAAATTATCATAAGTAATTTTAATTTAGAAGTAAAATTAAAGATATCACGGAATAACTCCAATAATCATAGATACTATCTAGTACGTATTAAGGCTATAAATT
The DNA here is from genome assembly GCA_963082885.1 of Parascotia fuliginaria. Taxonomy (NCBI): domain Eukaryota; kingdom Metazoa; phylum Arthropoda; class Insecta; order Lepidoptera; family Erebidae; genus Parascotia; species Parascotia fuliginaria. The sequence continues at coordinate 8,854,522 of OY720174.1, read as the reverse complement.
GATAGGTAAAGAATTAAGAATGATACTAATGAAATAGCAAGAGCCGTTATGTAACACAGACTTTTCCCAATTATATTGAGGTCCGCTAAACATTCTTCAACGCCGTAGCCTTGCATGCTCTCACTACCCTTTTTTCTATCCTCAACTCTCCGTTTTTTCCTTACTATTTAATGTCTGTTGTAATTTAATGTCTCTGTACATAATAGAAATCTTCGTTATTCAAATAATCGCTTACTACTTGTCTGTCTTTCAATTTTTGTACACTTTTCCTTTGTAGTCCAGGTTATTCTTTTTTGGAATGCGCTTCCTCTTGAGGTCAGGATGTCCACAAACCGATTTACATTTAAGCAAAAGGTTCGTACTCTCCTGTTTGAATTGTCGGCAATATCACGTTAACTTCATTAATCATTTATATATGTACATATATATTTGTGTACATATGTAGGTACCAATATGTAGTATTTTAGTATTATTTTGTTTAATACTATGTATTATATTATTCATTTTGTATTTATAATTATTGTATAAATAATCTTATTAGGTAGTGTATTAAATTTATTAATTTTATGTATGGCTTAGAATTATAGGTATGATTTCGACCTCTTTTTTCTCACTTCATCATAATAAGTAACTTCATTTCACCTACTTTGGTTACCTCTGCATTTCCGTGGTACTGGTAGAGAATGTCTGGTATTAAGTCCACCATTGTACATTTGAATAAATAAATAACTAGATATATAAGTAATCACTTTTTCTATAATTGAATTAATTTCTAAGAACGAACTGATACTTTTATTTAAGTACACTGTTATTAAATTTGTTTGTTACTATCTTGCGTATCGATAAAGGTAGGTACTTATTTATTGCTTGTAACAATCAGGATGATTTATGAGCCGACATTAATAATCTACGCAGTCTACAACATCATTGTCGTTTGGAAATGCAGTGAATTCCTAACAGACAAAGAACGCACCTCTGTTCAAAGATACTTATTATTTGAATGATTTTATATTTCATTCTCCGTATCCAAAAAAATATTCAAACAATTTTATAATTATCATGAAAGCTAAACAGTGAAGTCTAAATTATTTATTATACCAGAAACTATAAAATTCTTAGACTTCATGTAAAAGTTAGCGTGCAATAAATTTTGTTAGCCGTTCGTAGAAAGACAACAGAACATCTATTTGATCCGAAGCAGGTGATTGAACCTGCAATATAAAAGGGTATCCTTCAGTCGAGACATGGCCACACGAGCTATTTGTCTACAGGCTTTTAGTCTACGTCTTATTAAAAGATACTATTTTACGGAACTTGTCTTGGCACAACAAAGTCGCTTGTAAATTTTAAAGTTTATTGACAGGAGAGTAAAAAGTATAAGGTAACTTTAGTCGTAGGTTTGTTATCATACTTAATAAATAATTTTGACTTTCATTTTAAGTATAAAATTAACATGTTATTTATGAGCACTAGCGTAAGTCAGCAATTTGCATTAGTTTAACTTGAACGAACAAACACTTGCCTCACAAAGAGTTCCTTTTTAGATATAATTAAATTTAAGGGTTTAGTGTAATAGAATTTGTACCAATATATTATATATCTACTACGAATATACTGTTGTTTAATTATGGTTGACTTTAAAATTAGGGCTGCACGAACATACCGTAAATTCTGAACTAGTTTGAATCTCATAAGAAGTCAAGACTTCCTAACTATCAAACTTAATTTGCTTGCTAGTATATTGTCAATAGTAGTGTCATTTTTTAATTCTTTTTTTTTTCATAGTTGATTGCCCAAATATAAACTGTATAATATCTATACTTCAGAAATTGTTATAGTGATCTTAGTACTACCCATAACTTGGCGCCCAGTTTGCAACAAGCAATGTAGTTAATAAAACAGGGGTGTTTCCTTTACTACCTTTTTGGCTAAAAGTACACGGTGCTAAGTGGAAGTGGGAAGGAAACAATGACGATTAGGTAATAAACTTTTAGAGATACTAAACAAAAACGACACAATCTAAACACTGATAAACAAAAGATCTGTTAATAGAACTACTAAAGGCCCAGTTGATAGACCGACAATTAGTGTGTGCCAACGCTGCTATCGTGGATATTTCTATTTTATCGTCAAAAGTTATAGCAAAGTGGTTGCCATTTATAGGTAATTGAGAAACCAGTGAATCGTGAAGATAACTAAATGTTTGGAACTTCGATTGCTTTGTAATTTAGGACTCTACAGTGGTTACACATACACAGACACAGACTAGCTTTCAGGACATAGAAAGATATAGAAGGCCTAGCTTAATGTAGGCTTCGCGATAAATTAAAGAGAAATTGTAGGTTAATGATTATAGCACCGAACAATTTTTTTCCTACTGTGGATTGTTAGTTTTAGACTTTTTCCACGTCAACGTTTCCTAAGCATGTTTTTCTTTAAAGAAAAAATTAACACTCAAGGTAAACTTAGAAAGTAAGCAGTTTTTTCTTTTTTTAAGCTTTTTAAGTTCGATTGTTACTTAATAGCAATAGAATACTTTTTGCGATGACCCTCAAATAAACAGTCTTCCATCAATAGTGTGTATAAGTAATAATGAAATGTGTTCAAATGGGATACGGCTTAAATCGCAGGGCAAACATTTATTACGACATAAGTTTCAATATACAGTTTGATTGACATTTCGAGAATGTATTTTAAATGTTCTTACATGAGTATCTAAGCAAGTACCCTACTTCAAGATACAATCATCAAGTCAAACTTCAGAAAAATACGTAGCTAGTTGTTAATTTATTAAATTACATCAAAAATAATAATTGCTGTTCTCAAAGTCCTTCTCCAAATAGAATTAATTGTATTTGTATTCAATTGCATAATATTGGACAAGGGTAAATGCTTAGTTTTTCTTTCTCATTGCAAAAACAATAATTTACATAGATAAGTTCTTAAGTAAGTAGGTATATATATTTATTCGTTAGACCAAAGAAAAGTCGGGAGCTTCGCGTAAAGATCAAAGTTCAAATGGCAGCTGATAGAGAAGAATCTGAGAAATAAATATTCGGCACCGATTTCAATTAAGCACAAACATTCATAAAAGACAAGATTCATACAATTGTTTAGGTGAAAAGGTGATGTTATGACACAGTATGACAGAATAAGAATGCAGTTTTCTATGTTTCTCATAAACTAGAGCCTGTGAATTGCAATTTTTGTAAAGATAGTTGTAGGTAACTATTTAATTGTAACTAGGTACATTCTATTTTGCTAACTCTGTGTCTTTATGAGGTCAATAAATCATAATAATATTTTTATTTATTAATTTATTAAGATATTTATACACTATCATTACAGGTCTATTACACCTAATGCGATAGCTGATACTAACTTATATCTAAAATAATATAACATATTAAAATCTTAAAAGTAATAAGTACTTACTTATTAACTAATTTTGTAATAGTTATATACACAATATATACATTAAACCTTTTGCGAGTTCGCTCTTAGGACTTGAAAATATACAAACACTATTGTGCAGTCGATTAATGTTATGAAAAGCGTGGGTGAGGTGTGCTTTAGCTAGCAGGTTAGTTCTGGCTGTAGGTATCGCCAATAGTGGCGGACGCCCTTGTTATGTGTTTATATTATTTGCATTATTTAGATAGGTCGAAATGGTCCAGTGGATAAGGCACCCGTTTCTAGTGAGTTCGAATCCGGGCAAGTACCAATGTGATTTTTTAAATCATATGTACTTTCTAAGTTTATCTTGGACATTTCTGACTGACGGTGAAAGAAAACATCGTCAGGAAACCAAGTGTCAACCGAGTGCCAATCCGCCTTAAGCAAGCGTGGTGATTAATGCTCATACCTTCTCTTTATGAGAATAGGCCTTTGCCCTGCAGTGGGACAGTAAACAGGCTGGTATTATTATTATTATATTATTTACCTACTCCAACACTTTGTTGATGTACCAACCTACATATTTCTTGAGGTGAGCGAATTTGCATTTATCTGTCATGGCATATTTTACGGTGTAAACATCAAATACTTACCAAAATTGGAAAATTATGGATGGATAAGACGAGCGCGTGTTTGAGTCGACAGATAAGAAAACGTACCTACTATCTTATTTAATGTCATCTTTACAATTTTTCAAGTTCACTTTTTGTATTTGACTTTATGCTAAATAGCTGCATTTGTGTAAGAAATGGTAAATGGATATTAGATATGTTTATTATTCATTTTAATTAACTGAACTATTTATAATATTAAATGTAAAATAATAGAATTTTGTATTAAAAGTGCACAAGTTTACTTTTGATCGTTAACATAAGTTTATAACAAAACTGACAGAAATACACTACCTTAACTTGTGCTGCATGTCTTAAAATTAACAATCACAAATAAATTTGAATCTAATAGGTAATTAGAAAGCCAGACCAGAGTAATTGACAAATGCTGTGACTTATTTGATTTGATAACTTAAATTAAAACGTATACGTTCTAAAAGAAGCACTTACCTAAGTAACTTATTTGTATTTAAAAAACTGCTTTTAAGTAATTAATTTGAGCGTTTCGGCCGATTACACAATCTCGTTGACATTTTACAAAGCTTGTCCTGTAAATCATCCTCTTATTTCACAGAAGTAGCATCTCTCGATGTTGGCATTCAGATAATATTTAGTGATTAATTGTGTTTCTTTATTCTTAGAGATATTTATTAATAGAATTGTACCTTATTGCCTTGAGCGCTAGTAGCAGTTCCTGGTGTAAATAAATCGTATCTGATTTCTACTCAATTAGTAGGATCAGGATCTAACATTGGTGTTCTAACATCAACACATTACCTATATTCATTTTAATTTATTTCTAATTTTAATTCACACTTTTGATTTTATTAAACAATCGACGAATTTTGTGTACGCCACTATTTTTCAAGAGTCTATAACAAAAATAGTCGACACTTATTTCGAAAGCATAGATAGATAAGTTTTGCACATACATTAATGGAAAACATCTAAATGGGGGTTACAATTTTATACCCAAATCGAATCTTCTCTCGACTAACAACTCAGAACACATTAAACTCTGTAAGTAGGTACCTACCTACCACTTTAATGTGAATAATTTTATCCTGGAGAATCTCAATGAGGTGCTTACGATTTAATTGAATGATAGGCATTCTATTAAAACACGAATTACTAAAAAGTTGTTTCAATAACAGCTTGAGTTAACTGAAAGTTCAGTTTTTAAAGTGTTTATCCACCAACGGAGTGTTGATATAACGAAAGCGATCTTTTGTAAAGAGAAGATATCTTTAATCGAATTGCAGAGAAATCTCGCTCTGCCTCACTTCTTACACCTTTATTAATAAGCAAAATGTAATAATCTATTTACGTAACAGATACACAAATACAAACAATACAGCAAATAACAGTAATTAATTGCGGCACGAGATTGCGCGTCGGCGGCGCGTCTCGACGAAATCTAAAAAAATGATCTTGCAGATCCTACGAATAAGTAAGCTAAAACTCGAAACTTAATTAATTATCTTCAAGATTCTTATAAACGCATTATTGTTTTGCTCATTTTGTATTGTATCCCAGAAATTTAAAAGCTAAAAGAAAAATCATAGTATAAAGTAGTCTGTTACCATTTATCTATACGGCAACATGCTAGCTTTCTACGGGACTCCAACGTAGCTGGCTAAACATAAGTAGGTACTACACACCTCTGGCTAAGCTCCTTCTGCGTGAAAGACGTGATACTGTTATGTTAAAAAAATTAACACTTTATCTCAAATTAACATTCTATCTCGACGTCTAAATCTCAGAAGAAAGAAAGCTTTGTTCTGAAGTCTATATACACGTGTTTAGCATCCACACAAAGTACCCCCCAGGGTGATGTGAGCGCAATTATCTACTAGCGTTCTACTCTACTAACATAACACTCTATAAATAAATACCTACCTACACAAGACCCACGCGGAGGTTACTTATTGTAATATTGAAAGTTCAAAGAGGCAGATTGTTTTGATCAAGACGCTTTATTTCGTAAATCAAATCTACATCAGAAAATAGTTATTTTGGAATAAATAAACTATTTTATATTCCTATTTTATGCCGAGTTTTATGGCGAGTATTCGATTATGCGCCATGGTGAATGGCAATTAATCGGTATTCGATTATTCGCTATAATAACTATTCGCGGCATCTCTAGTAATAAATAAATCGTGACATTGGGTGGTATTACTGCTGAAAGCGATCTCTTCCAGACATCCTTACCTACAAAAAATGATTGGTTTGATTTTTTGTGCGTTGGGTTTTTGTGGGTTGGGCCTTTTTTTTAAGTTATAAGTAATACCTAATGCACTGCACTTAGTGCTATAAATGAAACGGTACAAACTCTACTGAATGAAATAAATTGAATAGATTAATAGACTGTGATTGACTGTATAATTGAATAACCACTCATTAAAACAGTAATTTATCAATCTGACGTGTAGTAGACTGCAACGATACCTTGTAGAGTTGCCAAACAAATAGATTTTTTTTAAGCGCAGTTATTATAGTTCGTGACCGACAGTGCCAACATTATCTGTCAGTAATAAGAATAACTATTGTGTACCAATAGCAACCAAAATTTTATAGTAATCAAGATTTTTTTTAAACTTTGTCTTATCCATATCCAGACCTAATTATTTCGAGATTGGTTGAAATTTTTATCAATTAATTGTATGTTTGTAAAGCACCACACTACACTCGGATCACTATAATGTCCTTCAGACTGAAGTCTGTAACATTAAGAGACATACCATATGTGAACGACATCATTTGAACTTACCTATCCCACTTTGAGGCACAAGCAGATAAAACATCATATGCGTCGTAACGTCTTTTACTTATAAATTATGAGCGAATACGTTCATTTTCTTGTCAAATAATGTTTGTAAGAGCATTTAATAAACCTGTCAATTAACATCTAAAGTTTAACGAACGGCCTCTTGGAATACAATAACATTGCCTTTGTTGTTCGAAAGTAAGTAGGTACCTACTAAGTGCAATGTTGTTGATCTTGTCGGATCTCAAGGTATTTGATAGATAGACGTACCTAAGCCATTAGGTGTACAAAAATGACGATAACCTCCAATTTTCTTCGCTAGATATTTTTCTTTTAACTAAGAAGACTATAAAAAGTAAATAAATTTCGATCGCTATAAATTCAACATGACCCGCGTTATATACACATGCGTTGTCTAAGATAAAACTGTACAGTACCTAAATATTGTAAGCAAAAAAAACAAAAGAGAACAAATTAAGCAGATATAACTCACATCTGTACATTTCCGAGCAGTATTGTGCGGTAGGTACATTACAATACAAAATGCCTCGCAGCTATCCTCGTTCAACCAAAATGGGGTCTCATTTCCTTATTTTTCCGGTGATCATTACGACTGATATCCCAGTACCGATATTGCAATTGAACCCAACTGTATCTGCGTTAAGTGTCAAACTTCATTTATTTGAATCTAAACTCAGCTTAAATACCTACTTTTCGTATGCGAAACAGTCTATCAAAATTTGAATTTGAATTGAAGCCGGAATTCAATCAGCTATAGCGGGCTGCACTCCTTCAGTTTTAACTATACGTTCGAACTTTTTTTTACATACCAACATGTGTGTAGAACAAACAGTTGAACTGTATAGTAATAATCTTACTAATAAACACAAAGTAGCGATGGAATAACTATTCAATGTTTTGTCCCTTTTTATCAAGTTCAAAAACGACTGAGAAAGAAAGAGACAAAACACGAAGTAGCTAACCCGTCCGTATTTTACGTCTATTGGTAAGAGGATTAATGTTTAACCAGGATAAAACTTGAACTGGACAGTTCAAACGTACAGTTAAAACTATACAGTTAAAACTGAGTGTGTAGCCCGCTTAAAACACATTTTCGAATGCTTCAATTTGATGGAACAATAATATTACTAGCTATTAAAATAAAAATAGTAGTTTCTGGAAAACATAGTCATATTAATATAAATAGAACACAATGACGTTTGTTATTTTAGACAATCTGTAGGTAAGCTTAGTTAGCTGCGGATACGGGACAGACGCAGTGCCTAGGTCAACAACCTAGCCCCACTTGTACAACTATGTTTTATAGTGATTTGAGCATCTATATCATACTTACTTTTAAACTGCAGTGAATACAATGGAATGTATAATGCTCTGTTGAAACCAAACGTTTTCTAAAGTAAATATAACAAAGATTCTTTACATTTAATTTTAGAAACCTTTTATCGAACTTTTATAAAAGTTTTTAACAGTTTGTTTATTTATCTGTTATTTTAAATCTTCGTGGAATTACAAATTTAAAATAGGTAGGCAATTTAATTATTTTCGATCTCTCCTGAGGCCCTAGACAAGTGGCAAAGATTTCTATTCTATTCATAGAATAGATAAAAAAATGTATTGAATTGACATAAGCTAACGCCAGTAATTATGTCAATCTTATACATTTTTTTATCTATTCTATGAATAGAATAGAAATCTTTGACACTTGTCTAGGGCCTCAGGTCAGGGTCAGAATAGCTTCTATTTCTATGACCGCAGAACTACCATACTGTTGGTTGGCAAGAAAAGTCCGTCTAGTGATCGAGCATAAACATACAGTATTGCAAAAGCATTTCTGAAGCCATAACTAAGTAATTTTTATTTTGCTCTTTTCTTAGGTTAGGGTTTAACTAAACTTTCTCAAAGAATTTCTGTATCAGAAGTACCTAGGGTAGTTGGTAACTTCCCAGTACGAAAAAAGGCCTTTACCCTACATTAAAACTTATTAATGCACAGGTAATTAAAGGCATTTCCTTAAATAGTTTCAAAAGAAATGGGAAATTTATCTATTTATATACAAATATATATAGCTACCAATCACTATATATAAGTATGAATAGTATTAATCAGAGCAGCTCAAACAGCCGAGACAAGCTCAACTTAACAATAAAATTTTGTGACCCAGAATGATCTGAAGCCACCGACTAACCACCGGAGTTTGCTGTCTATCGATTTAACTCGAAGTCAACTCCAGTGTATTAATTACTCAATTAATATCTAATAGATAGATACGGTTTCATATATAAGTTAAATAGTAGCAATAGTTGAATTTGCTGGTGTTTTTTATCTCTCTTGAGACTTTCAGTAAGGTACTTATGTAGTACATTAGTAAAGATTTTCTCGTCGTTAAAATCGAAGAGTTAGTGAATTTGCTAAAAACTTTCAGTTGCTTCAGTACCTACCTAGTCTCCTTTGACTTTTAAATTAAATATTGAACTGTATACGCTTCCTCGTTATTCTCTTTCATTTGTTTGCAAGGTATTTTCGAACAAATTAAAGAGAATACATGTAAAAAAGTAAGGTAAATACATTGGTGCACAGTTTTTTATACTTTCTGCATAGCACTAGCGAATTATTTTTTAATTTTTTTTTAATAAATCGGCAAGTAAGTACTTCAGCTGATAAGTAAATAATCATAACAAAAACTAAAAAAAAGCACTTTAATTTCAATAGACACAATCTAAGTTCAATCTCAGTTCAATCTCAGTTCAATCTCAATTCAATCTCAATTCAATCTCAGTTCAATCTCAGTTCAATCTCAGTTCAATCGCAGTTCAATCCTAGTACAATTTCAGCTCGTTTCAGTTCAAACCAAGTTCAGTCCAATCTCAAATCGATGTCAGTTTAGTTTCGGTACAATCTCAGTTCAAACTCGGTTCATTGTCAGTTTATTGTCAGTGTTGACTTAATTCAATAAATGATCAAGCAAAGTAGGTACTGTACATTGTGTTACTGTCGTGCTTAACAAGTAGATACGACAGATGCACAGCTTCCAAGCATGTCTCGTTCGTTTTTATGATTGTTTTCATTATTTTATGAATTAAAATACACTCCTTTGTATTCCAGCAAACGAGATCCACCCACGGTTATGTGTAAGAGAAAATGACGTTATAAACACGGCAATACCTGCCTATTTCTTTGTACCGGGCTCGAATTTGTACTTTTAAAATCATTTAAAAATAGAATTGTAACCAAATTCTGCAGCAGTTGTTTTGTTCCGTGGTCTTACTGGCCACAGGTACTGGTAGCAGGCTACGGGCCTAATAGTAATTTGCTAAATTTCTGTCCAAAAACGGAACAAAACTAAAGTGGTTTGGGGTTTTATGATAATAATAGCTGACTTACTCGTAACTACACATCATAATTTCGGCACATAGTCTGTTTGCTGGTAAACAGAGTTTACTTTATCATCAGACATTCACATATCTTATCGTAACTCCATATAATTTCTTACTACTAACAATTCTTACATCAGTTGATATGTGGTAATCCTAATACACTACTTATCTCTGATTCATGAACCGTAAACTATGTTGGTATCTGTACAGTTTTAAAACTACTAGTAAGGTTAGTAAATACCTTGTAAGAACGCAGCAAAAAATCAAAGATTATACTTAAGCTATTTTTTTAAAAGAAAAATCTGGTACTTACTTACTATTACAGAATAAAATAACATTATTTATTCACGCGAAAGTAGGGAATGTTATCTGTCCCTATTTTCTACTTTTGCAGCTAAACCTTTCAATTGCTGTAGCAATTATGTTGACGATAACTTGAACACAAAAACTACGTAAAAAGTACCTACCTTGGTAACACGCAAGGAAATTGATGTACTTCACAATCTTAGTTTTCTTCTTTTGTTTCTGCTTCATTATCTGCACCTTCATTTATCTCTGCATGACCGAAGGTTGATTGGTAGAGACTACACACCTCCTGCCTTTTTATTTATTTATGAAACTCCATTTTTTTTAATCTCTAAAGAATTTTAGTTAGACCTCAGACTCCGATTTAATTAGAATGAAAGCTGGGTCTGAGATTAACTAAAATTGACATTTAAAAATGACTTCACACATCTATGATCATTGATCATATTTCTATGATAGTGTAATAGCGACGTATTTAGGCGTCGTTTCAAGCATTCTGTTCTTAGTTCAATAATAGTTGTTTATATTTATCCTGTCCTTAAAATTATGATTCAATAAATTTATAAAATTTAAGTACCTATCTCGATATTTGAGAACTGTCGTTGTGGTTATATAATTGAAACTAACCAAATCTAGACTTCGTCTTAATCCCTTACAAAGAAGTATCGTTGTCTGTAAGTCCTGTAAAGCCTCTTAGAACTGCTAATAAACGCCTCAAGTACATATTTATGTCGCAGGCAAATTGAATAAATCCGCCATTTATATACTGCCTCGGCATTTTGTAAACGCTCGCTGTCATTGGTGATAAGTAATATGCCGAAGGCAGATTGGGTTAGGTTAAGTTAGAACTATGACCCCCGCGGCAGCAGCCGGCGAGTGCTGTAAACGAATTATATTTGTTGTCAAACTAGTTTATCCGGCGTTATGTAATATTTATTTGTCTGCGACAAATACATAATTCTGACATTACCTACCCTAGAAAACTGATACACCAGAACAATGTTCATAACTTCCAACAATATTGAATAGTGGAGCCGATAGTTTGTAAGACGTCTCAACCTAAGGGCTTCGTCAACTTATCAAGTGTCCGATCGACTGTAACATTCTACAGATATGTTAAAGATTTAGCGTGTCTACCTACTTTATAGCAACCTTGAAACTTTATAGTAATGCTTACCCCGAAATGTAACAACTTTACTAAATATTAATTACATATTTGTTTAGGTTTGTGCTTTACAATTAATGTAGAACTAAATATTATCAGCAAGATGATCACTATAACCACTACGCCAGATGTACTAGGTAGGTACTTATAATTAATTTGCGAGGTTACCAGTTATAAGTACGTCCTGTTGCTAATGAAAGACATCGAAAAATAAACCATGTAGTAGATACTTAGATAGTCCTTTAGTCTTCTATATTTTATCTATCATACATATACTTACCTCATATAAAATAAAATTTTTAAAATGTAGGTACTTTTGTGAAAGATCTAGGATGATCATGACTGGATAGTTCCTCGCCAAGAAATTAGGTAAGTACTTCAATACTTATTTTGTAAATTAAAATTGTCAGATATCGGATTTGGCATTACTGAACATGTTAAAGTCGATCTAACGTTTCTATGATATTTTCGTCACTAAAATAATCATTTTACTATAAATATCTGGCATCCTGAATTATTTTCGATCTCTCCTGAGGCCCTAGACAAGTGGCAAAGATTTCTATTCTATTCATAGAATAGATAAAAAAATGTATTGAATTGACATAAGCTAACGCCAGTAATTATGTCAATCTTATACATTTTTTTATCTATTCTATGAATAGAATAGAAATCTTTGACACTTGTCTAGGGCCTCAGGTCAGGGTCAGAATAGCTTCTATTTCTATGACCGCAGAACTACCATACTGTTGGTTGGCAAGAAAAGTCCGTCTAGTGATCGAGCATAAACATACAGTATTGCAAAAGCATTTCTGAAGCCATAACTAAGTAATTTTTATTTTGCTCTTTTCTTAGGTTAGGGTTTAACTAAACTTTCTCAAAGAATTTCTGTATCAGAAGTACCTAGGGTAGTTGGTAACTTCCCAGTACGAAAAAAGGCCTTTACCCTACATTAAAACTTATTAATGCACAGGTAATTAAAGGCATTTCCTTAAATAGTTTCAAAAGAAATGGGAAATTTATCTATTTATATACAAATATATATAGCTACCAATCACTATATATAAGTATGAATAGTATTAATCAGAGCAGCTCAAACAGCCGAGACAAGCTCAACTTAACAATAAAATTTTGTGACCCAGAATGATCTGAAGCCACCGACTAACCACCGGAGTTTGCTGTCTATCGATTTAACTCGAAGTCAACTCCAGTGTATTAATTACTCAATTAATATCTAATAGATAGATACGGTTTCATATATAAGTTAAATAGTAGCAATAGTTGAATTTGCTGGTGTTTTTTATCTCTCTTGAGACTTTCAGTAAGGTACTTATGTAGTACATTAGTAAAGATTTTCTCGTCGTTAAAATCGAAGAGTTAGTGAATTTGCTAAAAACTTTCAGTTGCTTCAGTACCTACCTAGTCTCCTTTGACTTTTAAATTAAATATTGAACTGTATACGCTTCCTCGTTATTCTCTTTCATTTGTTTGCAAGGTATTTTCGAACAAATTAAAGAGAATACATGTAAAAAAGTAAGGTAAATACATTGGTGCACAGTTTTTTATACTTTCTGCATAGCACTAGCGAATTATTTTTTAATTTTTTTTTAATAAATCGGCAAGTAAGTACTTCAGCTGATAAGTAAATAATCATAACAAAAACTAAAAAAAAGCACTTTAATTTCAATAGACACAATCTAAGTTCAATCTCAGTTCAATCTCAGTTCAATCTCAATTCAATCTCAATTCAATCTCAGTTCAATCTCAGTTCAATCTCAGTTCAATCGCAGTTCAATCCTAGTACAATTTCAGCTCGTTTCAGTTCAAACCAAGTTCAGTCCAATCTCAAATCGATGTCAGTTTAGTTTCGGTACAATCTCAGTTCAAACTCGGTTCATTGTCAGTTTATTGTCAGTGTTGACTTAATTCAATAAATGATCAAGCAAAGTAGGTACTGTACATTGTGTTACTGTCGTGCTTAACAAGTAGATACGACAGATGCACAGCTTCCAAGCATGTCTCGTTCGTTTTTATGATTGTTTTCATTATTTTATGAATTAAAATACACTCCTTTGTATTCCAGCAAACGAGATCCACCCACGGTTATGTGTAAGAGAAAATGACGTTATAAACACGGCAATACCTGCCTATTTCTTTGTACCGGGCTCGAATTTGTACTTTTAAAATCATTTAAAAATAGAATTGTAACCAAATTCTGCAGCAGTTGTTTTGTTCCGTGGTCTTACTGGCCACAGGTACTGGTAGCAGGCTACGGGCCTAATAGTAATTTGCTAAATTTCTGTCCAAAAACGGAACAAAACTAAAGTGGTTTGGGGTTTTATGATAATAATAGCTGACTTACTCGTAACTACACATCATAATTTCGGCACATAGTCTGTTTGCTGGTAAACAGAGTTTACTTTATCATCAGACATTCACATATCTTATCGTAACTCCATATAATTTCTTACTACTAACAATTCTTACATCAGTTGATATGTGGTAATCCTAATACACTACTTATCTCTGATTCATGAACCGTAAACTATGTTGGTATCTGTACAGTTTTAAAACTACTAGTAAGGTTAGTAAATACCTTGTAAGAACGCAGCAAAAAATCAAAGATTATACTTAAGCTATTTTTTTAAAAGAAAAATCTGGTACTTACTTACTATTACAGAATAAAATAACATTATTTATTCACGCGAAAGTAGGGAATGTTATCTGTCCCTATTTTCTACTTTTGCAGCTAAACCTTTCAATTGCTGTAGCAATTATGTTGACGATAACTTGAACACAAAAACTACGTAAAAAGTACCTACCTTGGTAACACGCAAGGAAATTGATGTACTTCACAATCTTAGTTTTCTTCTTTTGTTTCTGCTTCATTATCTGCACCTTCATTTATCTCTGCATGACCGAAGGTTGATTGGTAGAGACTACACACCTCCTGCCTTTTTATTTATTTATGAAACTCCATTTTTTTTAATCTCTAAAGAATTTTAGTTAGACCTCAGACTCCGATTTAATTAGAATGAAAGCTGGGTCTGAGATTAACTAAAATTGACATTTAAAAATGACTTCACACATCTATGATCATTGATCATATTTCTATGATAGTGTAATAGCGACGTATTTAGGCGTCGTTTCAAGCATTCTGTTCTTAGTTCAATAATAGTTGTTTATATTTATCCTGTCCTTAAAATTATGATTCAATAAATTTATAAAATTTAAGTACCTATCTCGATATTTGAGAACTGTCGTTGTGGTTATATAATTGAAACTAACCAAATCTAGACTTCGTCTTAATCCCTTACAAAGAAGTATCGTTGTCTGTAAGTCCTGTAAAGCCTCTTAGAACTGCTAATAAACGCCTCAAGTACATATTTATGTCGCAGGCAAATTGAATAAATCCGCCATTTATATACTGCCTCGGCATTTTGTAAACGCTCGCTGTCATTGGTGATAAGTAATATGCCGAAGGCAGATTGGGTTATATTAAGTTAGAACTATGACCCCCGCGGCAGCAGCCGGCGAGTGCTGTAAACGAATTATATTTGTTGTCAAACTAGTTTATCCGGCGTTATGTAATATTTATTTGTCTGCGACAAATACATAATTCTGACATTACCTACCCTAGAAAACTGATACACCAGAACAATGTTCATAACTTCCAACAATATTGAATAGTGGAGCCGATAGTTTGTAAGACGTCTCAACCTAAGGGCTTCGTCAACTTATCAAGTGTCCGATCGACTGTAACATTCTACAGATATGTTAAAGATTTAGCGTGTCTACCTACTTTATAGCAACCTTGAAACTTTATAGTAATGCTTACCCCGAAATGTAACAACTTTACTAAATATTAATTACATATTTGTTTAGGTTTGTGCTTTACAATTAATGTAGAACTAAATATTATCAGCAAGATGATCACTATAACCACTACGCCAGATGTACTAGGTAGGTACTTATAATTAATTTGCGAGGTTACCAGTTATAAGTACGTCCTGTTGCTAATGAAAGACATCGAAAAATAAACCATGTAGTAGATACTTAGATAGTCCTTTAGTCTTCTATATTTTATCTATCATACATATACTTACCTCATATAAAATAAAAATTTTAAAATGTAGGTACTTTTGTGAAAGATCTAGGATGATCATGACTGGATAGTTCCTCGCCAAGAAATTAGGTAAGTACTTCAATACTTATTTTGTAAATTAAAATTGTCAGATATCGGATTTGGCATTACTGAACATGTTAAAGTCGATCTAACGTTTCTATGATATTTTCGTCACTAAAATAATCATTTTACTATAAATATCTGGCATCCTGAATAATACGAGCGTAAACATTTTACATTTAACTACATATTCAAGAATAACCGCATCCTAGCTATCAAACCACATTCAAATAGTGCCTGAAACTCGATTGTTTGCTAGAATCCTAATCGCTACCGTTTATCAAGACCACATTGTGACTCGATAATATAGAGGTAGGTACGTTGCCCAATAGGTAGGTACTATGTATGTTGTAGGTATATACTTTATACCATAGAATTCGTATTTTAGGTAAGTATGTTGTGTAAATATTTTCTCGCAATACTTACATGTTACTGCTAAACGAAGTAGGCGTTATTATATAGATATACTTTTAAGTAAGTACTTACTTAGATTAATAAGTATAAAATTTAGGGAAAAATGAGTGGGGCTACTCATTTGCATATTATTTAGGTAAGTTGGTACGACCTGGTATTTATTTATTGTAAGTTAGTAGGTACTTACCAAGTTCTTGCATGAAGAAAACCACTTTGTATGTAACTAAGTAATACTCGTAGAAATCTATAAACAATAGTTCTTACCTACTTTGTCTATAAAATGACATTAGGTCGGTATATAACTAGAGTTGTTAAAGAATTTCTCTTGTTGCACCGCGATCTTGCCAATGTTTGTTGCTAAAATACCGCAATGAGATAAATACCTACCTACCTAAGGACTTAAATAACCGCTATCTACTTATTTACTTACTTACCATTGTACAAAATAAATATTGTTGATAGGCCTAACGAGTCTACAATCAGCTGGTCTAGCCATTAAATAAATATGTCGAAACGTAGATAGAATTTGTACCTACTTAAAGGTCTAAGGCCGAAATGAATGTCATTTTTCGAGTGTAATAGGCTTAGAGCATTAAACCAACAGGAGTGGACACGCGCTCTATTTCCCTTGCGCAAAAGTCTGCCACTTTCGGCGGGGGACGGGGTAACGCGAGCAACGCACACTAATTACAATGTTAACTACTAATGCATTTTTAAATCGCGTCGTTATACACGCACACAATAAAATTATTACACACTAGCTTAAACTAAACACACACAATCACATTCACACACAGGGACGTCTATTAGTTTACGCTTCCTTAGCTTAAACAGTTAGAGCTTGACTCTGTCGATATTTAGTATCGATGTTTAGGATTTCATATAAGTACGCGAAAGATTTAATTATTTTCATGATTATTATGTTTGCTTATTAAAATGAGCATTATCTTATATTATATAGAACAGTTTTAGGTAATAATAATCTATTATAATTTTAAGGTTTTTTTATATTTAAGCACTTTGAAATAGATGAAAGTAAAGTAAATAGTTCATAAACATGAATTAACTAGAAGTAATTCTGTTGATTCATGTTTATGTCAATATTACAGGAAGAATAAATCAGTGTTTCTAACTAGCACACTTTTTCGTAATTATTATCAAAAAAGCCCGTCATACGGTCGGGCTAAATTTATTTGTTAAACATTGTTCGACAAACAAATCTGGTTATGCGGTCGGGCTCTCCTACTATGTTTACTAATGTTTATTCAATACTTCCGATCCCTGATAGTACGGAACTCTCGGCGCGCGAGTCCTACTGGCATTTAGCCGTTTTTTTTTAAGTTTTTTTGGCGCGATTGGGAAAAATGATGAGAGTGAATTTTTACGATGCGCGCGCACACCGACAGAAAAAAGCAACACCCTGAAGTTAGTTGCGAACCTTTTACACACTGAAGTTAGTTGCGGATCTTTGTGTGTCGTATCAGTACAAATAATCTGTGTGAATAAATAAAAAATATATTGGCGTTTACATCAATTCAAATATTTATGTATGTATGCGTTGTATTATTATTTGGTATTTTTGGATTGTTATGCCAAAGAAGTATAACTTCTTACGTGCGTACATGGGTACCCACTCTTTTTTTTTATTTTACTACTGCGCACAAGGATGTATGTTCAATAACCACCACCTGTTGAAATCTGTTCTAGTGTGGATTAAAGATTGTAATTAATTATTACGTGTCAATTTTACGTGTATTACTTCTAAGTATGTATGTATATTCAAACCAAATAATACTTTGAATTAATTGTCTGTTGCTATTAAATTTCGTTTCAACTAAGCAGAGCTTGTAATTGGAGGATTTTGTTCTGATTACATAGTAACAAGACACTGACATGAGAATGTATGAGTAGATTTTTATTAGAGAGATATTTTATCTGTTCAGATAACAAAAAAACAACAGAATATATTTCAGAAAGTCTTTATTTAAGTAGGTATAATAAAATACTGAAAAACTGTGCAATTTAAATTAACCTTATAAATCTAGTTTAACTAATCCTAGGTAATGCAATAAGAGGAGGTAGCGCACAGCGAGTTTACTTGCTAAAAACTGAGCTCTCCGCCGCTTGGGGGGTAGGGAGGAGGTAGCAGTACTGGCAGCACAGAAGGCTTTGTCTTTTAAGCTGTTAGTCAGATACTTGTACGCTTAGGAACCCACTTATATGGTTCCTACAATATTGGACCCAAGTGACTCGAGGCGCTGCTTCTTTTGAAAATCTAAAACAAACAAAAAAAAAATAATTTAATACTGGAAAACCAATATCGATATTTGTGATTAAACTGTCTCATCTCTAATTATGTTAAAGTGTGACCAGTTTCTTAAAAATAAATACGCTTATTTTTGTAAGAAATGAGCAATTATCTTTCGGAATAAAGTGCACTAATCTTGTATACTTGGATTTATAATCTCATTTTACTTGTTCATTTAATATTATTTTGTGCATTACTTGGTAAAAAAAAGATTGGTTTTAATTAAAAATAAATAAATATGGGAACGGTGACACAATAATGTACATCCAAAATGAAACTTATTAGATATGTCAACAAGGCGAGATATAAAAAAGGAAAGGTTAGTTTTTATGTTAATTCAACTTAAAATATTACCCCAGATTGGAGTATTGATGATAAGCCTGGCAACACTTGTTGATTAGCATTTTATTTGGTTAAATTGCTAATTTAATGCCTTATTTAATAATATTAGAACAAAATAATACTTACAGGTGGAATGTAATATTATCCTTTTGTAGACTTGATGTCGCTGAACGCTTTTTACACCAAAATACACTGCAATTCGGCATTTCTATTGAGACGCTATTACGCATGCACTGTTATGTGACTTATGATGCGGAACGCGCGTCAACTAGTTTTATATAACGGGTATGACCGGTGGTCTGGTACCTTTGGCAGAGGGGTACGCCTGTCAGTGGCCTCTCCGGTTGGTTTAATGCTCTAAGGTAATAGGTGAGTTCGACAAATGGAAGGTGCGATGAACGCTTGTGCGACAGAACTGTTCTGCGACTCACCGTTGTTCGAAAGCACGCTTGTGCGACAAACTGAAACTCGAAATCACTCGAGTGCGACAAACGGTTGTGCGACAGTAGTTCAACACTACAGTAGTGCGACAAACGAATGTGCGACGAACTTCGTGTATAATATAAATAAAAATAAAACATTGCACTGTAAGTAATCAAAATTATAAAAAGGTACGTGTTCAAACAAACACGATTCGATTTAAGGTGAACTTATCAAAGTTGCTCTGAAGTGGCAATGGGCAGGACACATGGCTCGCAGAACTGATGGCCGGAAGAAGCAGCGTGGCCAGATCTCATAAGGTGGACCGACGACCTTATAAGAGTGGCAGGCAACCGATGGATGAGGGTGGCAAACAACCGACCACGGTGGCGTACTTCTTTTTTGAATAACAAATATATAGGACAGGTCAAGCAAGAAAGATAACAAAGCTATTGTATCTTTAGTATTGTTTATTCTAAGTATTTCTTCAAAAATTTTATATTTATTACAATTTATTCTTACGACCCAAAAGTGCATTCCACTGGTGCCGAATTTCGACACGGTTTTGTGTAGTAGGTACTCCCATTGTAATGCTGGGAGCTACAGAACATAAGTATGGTGGAAAAGTTGGTGGTGTTTTTTTTAGCTTGAGACAACCAGGCTGCAGACAAGTTGCTTTTACATAATACTTTCGAAACCACTCAACTATCTTTTCAGCATCTTTTACCCATCTTGTACCTATTCTTCAATAAGGCGGAAAGCTTGCAGAATAGGACACTTAGCTGCATTGGCCTATTTATGCCCAAAATAAATTCCAGAAACTTGCCGTCTTATTGAAAAACAGGTACTGCCAAAAAATCTAGGGCAACACCAAAGTGCCTACTTACCCATCTTTTAGTAGGTACCTAGTCATTGTAAGCCGGATTGTCACTGGAGATGTATCATATTAGGTTTGAATCAAAGCAGGTCACTATGTAGTTGCTAGAAAAGGGGACAGCAGCAGCACTATTTAAGAAGTTTAAGAGGTCAATGAAGTAGATTAGGTACCTACACAGATACCTTGTTTGATAGACTTAGGTCTATAGGAAAAATTATGTTAACCTTTTAGGAATAGTAAGTCGACCACATGTTTGCTTTACCATAAAGTGGTTAGGTTGTGCTAGATATCCTTCATGATGGCCGAAGATGCTAGCTGGCTGCGACTTGGTTACTGCTCATCTGCTGCTGCTAGAAGGGTGAGGCAAAGTAGGAACTGACGATGCCGCTGCTGCTGATCTGCTCCGTGAAGGTTGCTTGCAGACGAGGTCACCAATGTGGAGCGTATCACGCCATATACCTCAAGGTGGAATTATTCCACTATATGCACCTGGGTGAACAAAGTGGAATTAATTTGTCTACTTTGATCACCTCGGAAATAAATTACCTGGGTGATATCACCCAGGTGTTCAAAGTGGCATAGATTACTCTAAAAAATTACCCTAAAAATTTGTATGTACCTATCTTATGGATAAATAATAATCGGTACTGTAAAATAAAACCCAATGGGATAATGAAATGTATTTTTTGGGAGAAAAACCAATGTACAATTTGTGATAGATAGTTTAAGTGATTGAACGCCATTTCGGACACACGGTGACCTAGAAGACATTGCTTGCATTGCTGCTTCTTCGAAATCTGTGGTAAACTTTAATGTCCAGTCCGGGAATGGTGACTTTAATATTTCAAACAAAATAGTATACTGTGTACGTGTCTTATGTGACATGAGGCAGTATAATACAGGGACAATGCATGTGGTGGTAGATGTACCTACTGCCAATGTCGCCGTGAAGGGTATACAATTGTAAAAACGGAATAACTTTGCAGACTTTGAATGTACCATTGCCGAATACATGTGATTTTTCATGAGTATTCATCCGCCTCGGAGGAAACAAAATAATGCAGACTCCCTCGCTGTTATAGTCTGCAAATAACAGTTGACGAAACTGTTTTGGTATTTATGTTTTGGTTTCCATATTCGAGCTATTTCTTCTTTTAGGTCTGCGTATTTGCTTATTTTTTCAGTTATTGTTTGTCTGTAGGTTGTGTGTATTGGGGACATCTATGTCTATTAAAAAAGTGGTGTTATTAATTTTATCCTGTAATACTATATCCGGTCTATTACAGTGAATGGTCATAACTGTAAGTATGGCACGATCGTAATAAAGTTTGTAAAAACTATTTTCAAATATAGTTTGTGGTGTATAATTGTAGTAGGGTGTGTTTGTGTTTTGTATGAGGTTGGACTTACGTGCTAAATATTAGTGGATGATGTTCGCTATTTGGTTATGCCTATGTGTGTAATCTGTCTGTGTGAGGGTTGTGCATGCTCCGGTTATGTGTTGAATGAAGAGTTTTATTTTTCCAGTTCTCTATTTTTTGTATTTGAGGATCAGTATTATGATGTTCTTGTAAATGTGTGTGATTGCTTAAGTTAAGTGGGTTTAATTAAAATCATTGTGGACTATAGCTTCATGTATAATACTTGTGAGGGCTTTTGTGTGGAAAAATGTTTTTAGGCTATGAATTTGTTTCTGCCAAAGGTGATTGATATCTATTAACCCTCTTCCTCCGTTGTGTCTTTTGATGGTGAGCCTTTCTATTGCCGATTTAGGGTGTAAGTGATTGTGTTTTGTGAGTGTAGTGCGCGTTGTTCGTTCTATTTGTTCTATGTCTGTTTTTGTCCATTTTATTACCCCGAATGAATAAGTCAGTATCGGGATAGCAAAGGTGTTTAATGCTTTAATAAGATGCTTACCATTTAGTTGTGTGTTACAGATTGAGTTTATTCTTGTTTTGTATTCTGTTGTTAGTGTGCGTTTGATATTTGTATGATCTAGTCCTTTCAATTGATTATATCCTAAATATTTTATTATTATTATTTATATTTATTTAACAGTATTCAATAGACGTACCTCGATAGTTATAGATCTAGTGCACTTATTTATAAGTTGCTGACAACATCTCCACTAAACGCCTCCATTTTTATATAGGTACTTTTTTTTATAATATTCGTAACCATCATATAACATCCTTCGTAACAATAGAAAATTCATTCATTTTGGCAATAAATAATTCTTTTTTTTACTTATCACAGATGCAAATAAAATTAGTCCAACATTTAAAACTACCTTCAATTATATTTATAACTATATGTTTATCACTAATGTTTCCAATGTTAATAAATTTAGTACCCTAGTTACTAATATGATTTTATAATAATAATTTTAATAACAATTTTAGTAACTTTATTAATAATAAATTTTTTTATACAATTTTATAACAGATTGCATTTTAAATGAAAACTGTAGAACAAGTAATTTTTTGTTTTATTTTTGTTGATTTAAGCTATCTATCACAAATTGTACATTGGTTTTTTAGCCCAAAAAGTACATATTCATTATCCTATGTTTAGGTATAGGATTGGGTTTTTTTTTTACTGTACCGATTATTATTTATTCATAAGATAAATACAAATTTTGAGGTGATTTATTTCCGAGGTGATCAAAGTAGACTAAACAATTCCACTTTGTTCACCTGGGTGATATCACCCATATCAACATAGTGGAATAAATCCTCTAGGTGTACTGCTTTTGCTCCACAACTAACTTTCTGAATGGTCTGGAAGATTGGCTTATGGGAAAAACGGTCGCAAAACAGCTGCTATCACTACGGTCACCTCTTTGTCATAGGAGCATCTGTAATCTGTGACAGGAGTTTGGTTTTAATAAATGGCAGAGCTACTATCGCTACTACACTGAAGTCGCCAAGTACCTCTTTTATAATGATGGCTTTTCTAAAGAGCGATGGAATAATGGATTAAATATGAATCTACGATACTCTTTGTACACAATATACGCGCTAAGCCATGAAATTATGAGAAATTATGACCACATTCTGGCATAATTCCGCACTATCCAATATTTGACTTTTAGTTCTTACAAACCTAAGAGAGATATTAAGGTCAATTAACGCCAATAAAAATGCCCTATTTCCACCTACGCAGTCACAGCTCAGGTATGCTTGCATCATGGATTTTATGAGGTTCTTGTACTTACTTGTTTGATCTGATAGGACATTGTATTTTTGAATTTAAAAATTAAAGGGTTAATTAAAAACAACATAATAGATTAATGTGCGATTATAATATTATAAAATACTTTCAGCCTATCCAACATAATCCTATGGGTTCTAATCGATATTTACATAGAAATATGAAAGGCGGGAGGACATTACAAATCTAAAAACGAGAGCCGACGGGATCCCGAGCCCGGCGGCTCGCAATTTACACCGGTTACTTATTATGCATATTATTAACTTGAAAACAGTCAATAATAGGTCGCGCGGCCATGCAGTCCAGGTCCTGAGCTGGCGCATGAGTATGAGAGCGAGCGGTCGTCCACTGGTCGTCCACTAGTCGTCGACGGGTCGCGGCGGCTCGGGGAAGCCGCGCGCCGACAGCGGGTCGGGCGCGGGGTCTGCGTGCGGCGCGGGCGAGGCGGCCGGCGACGCGGCGGGCGACGCCGAGCCCAGCGGCGACGGCAGCGTGGCGTACACCGTGGGGCGCGGCGGCTGGTACGAGGGCGCGTACGAGTCGCTGCGCGGGTTGTAGAAGGGCGAGTCGTCGGCGCAGCAGTCCAGGTTGGGCGAGTAGGGCGTGGCGGCGCCGCACGAGGGCGCGTCGTCGCTGGGCCGGTAGGCGGGCGCGGCGGGCGCGTACACCGTGCGCCGCGGGGCCGACGTCTCCGGCCGGTGGTGCGACGACGGCGCGTACGCGTCCGACCAGCGCGCCTTGCTCGGCGTGAAGTCGCCCTTTATGTACAGCTGGATGGGCCGCCGGAAGCCCTTGCTCGCGTGTTGCGGCACTCCCAGAATGCAGCACTTACTAAAGCCGACCTCAGGCGACAATAGATACTCGCGGAACTTGTTCGGAAACAACTCGATAGAGTTGAAGTTTTCATATATTGTTGGCTGAAACAAGAAAATAAATAATTGAACGACGATTAAACGACTATTTTATACCGTAAAATTCGCATAAGTACGCGATTTTAGATTGTAGATTGAGAAAATTTTTAAATTTATTTTGTAAATTTCGAGACTCTACGATTCCATTACCTACTAATCTCTATTTTCAGTGGTAACGACACTGTATAGAACAGTCAACAACATCAATTTAATATTAAAATATAATATATAAACTTACCGTTAAACGCTTTTTCTTCTTATAACTAGCCCAATTCTGTGCTTCTAGCACTAGTTTGCCGCCGGGACGTAAATCGGCGAACATTCGACGAAAGGCACGCTTGAGGCCGGCATCGCCCCAGTTCAAATGCATCCACTTTGTGGTAGACAGACATAAGATCAAATCAAACTGTGGACTTTCAGCCCCACTGCCCACGGCTACCTCTTCACGTGGCACGTAATTGCCCTGCAAATTAAAGCAAATTACAAATATTATTATTTATTCATATCCCCACTACTGTACTTTATTTCACTCTATTATAATTGGTAAGTTTGATGTCCTATAAGACTTTGTGACTATAATCAATCAGCCTACCTAATTGTTTACGAATAAGTTAACCATTCATTGATATTTAAATTTTTTATGTTACTAAATTATAAACGTTATACCTTCTCTATATGAGAAGATGCTTATCTTTATATATATCTAAATATATAGATATCTTTGCCCTGCAGTGGGTCAGTAAACAGGCTGGTATTATTATTATTATATTTTTAACAGACTTCAAAAAAGGAATTTTTTTTGTTGATACTAGTTGGTATGAGAAAACTGGTGTAGAATTTTTTTTTTATCTAAAGCATAATACAATTACGCAATCGAGAACATGTAGGTAATACTGATTGCAGACCTAGATTGTATTGATATCTAACAGAGTTACCATCACTACAATATGACGACCTCTGTGGTTTGGTGTTACTGTCTATGGACTACCATGCAGAGGTCGCAAGTTCTATTCCTGCTTAGTGCAAATCTTTGTGTGCATGAACATGACTATTCACATTAGACTGGGTGTTCTATTTATAAATATGTAGATATGCATTTACAAAACAAAAGTATTATATGTTTATCTGCATTCTAGAACCCATAACACAAGCTATAACATATGCTTACTTTCTCTAGTCAAATATTAACACCGAATAGTTTATACAAAAAATACTTTATTTTAAGAAATGACAGTGGCAGGCTTACGCTAACTTAACAGTATGATGGCTGTAGAATGAATTTTTTACAATAAATAACAAGACAATCAATTGCTCATTACAATCATCAGACTAATAAAACATGAAGCAACAAGATTCTTATATCTTCATATGAGTTACGCTTACGCCACTGAGTACTTTATTGCGCAAAATATCCCATAACCCTATTAGGCTTAAATGTATATAGCATTAATTATAAATGACGAAATATTCTGCAACTTCAAATATTAGGGTTCTAAGAAAATTTGTTGCAGTTGATGATATGATAATAATACCATTTCTTAATTAGACTGTTTATATCATAACTGCACACTATAATAATAATAATAAATAGTTTTAACCAACCTGTTTAAATGTAACATTATAGGGAAACGCAGGTGGCGTCACTTCGGCAGTCGAATCTCCAAGCGGTCCATATAACATAGACATTGACATTGGAAAGAAACATTGCCCTCCCTCATGCTTATGCACTGCTTTCCTATTTTTCCGTGGCCTCCTCAACTTTCTCCCAGGTAATTTCTTCATATCTTCCCCCTTATCATGTTTCTGATCAACACACTCCTCACATATATCCTCTTTACACTTCTCACAATCTGTGTCTGTTTTCTTATCATCTTCCAAATCTACTTTCTTATCATCATCTCTCTTTGGTTCAGTAGGGACTGGAATGAATGATTTTAGGTTTTTTCGTGCTCTGCCTGCAATAGATGAAAGTATTTATTAGTATAATGTGATTATTAGGTAAACAAAACTACATGGTGGAGTGAAACAGGGGGAAAAATATAAACAAATACTGAACATGACACTTCTTGAAATTAACCATAACATGGTTGTTACTATATAACAGATACTGTTGCTAGAGAAAAATTTTTGGCCTACTTCCTATAACATACAAAAAGTAGGCCAAATATATTGTATTTTGCATATACATAGGATGAAGTACAATTGGAAATTAGTGCAAATAAGTTAAGTCTGTGTAGCCTAAGTTGGAATGTGACTTATTAGAGACTGCTTTTTACTAATAAGATTAATTCAATATTTTTTTGTTTCATTTATTATATTATATTATGTATGTATAATAATAAATGTTTCAGATGTATTTCCTTTATTATTATCATTTCACCTGAAAGACATAGAAGCATTTAATATTATAGGCCTCATAGTTTAGTCTATATTAAATTTTAATTTGACTGTCCTACAAAAACAAATAAAATGCACATACTTATCAACACAGGATCAATATCAATGCCGACAACAGATCGAGCTCCAAGTTCCCGTCCCACCGCTACTGATATATGTCCAACATTGCAGCCAATGTCCAATACATCCTTGTTCTGGAACAGATGCCGGTGCATCTCAAACACTTGTAGCCGTATATCCATCATGGCGTTTAAGTTACGGTAACCGTAGTACCTGGAATAATATTTTTAATTTTTTTTCAATTTTAATGCAGATATAATCATTATTAAAATGAATATTGGTATTTAATATATTATGTAATCTGTCTGGCCTGTATCTGATGTAAAGTTTTAAGATTTACAATAGAAACATGTGGCATTCAAAGCACAAAAGATTGTTTTGGTGGTCATACAGTCATCTGTATAGAGCAACCTTTGCTTACAATCAAATCATGAACAAACTTAATACAGCAATTTTCATCTGCCCTTGAGCAAAGAAAAATCATAATAAGTAATCACATTTCACTAAGGTTTGCAAATGTTTGTAGCTCCTTCCCACTATAAACAATCTCTATACAAAATGTAAATTTAGATAGGCCAGGATATACCTTTATTTATGTCTTATAATTAAAAAGCTGAAACATTTTTATACTATTTGAATGTCTCAAGGTTGAGTCAAGTTTGAAAAATTATTAGGTACTTTGTTTAAAAGCCATTAAAAGCAAGCCAATAAAAACAATTTGTAATATTAAAAACTTATATATTTACCTATCATAATTTCCATATTGATATCTTGAGTTCTTAGGATGGAACGTAGGCAACTTCTGCTCTGCATCAGTCTTAGGTTTAACACGATGCGGAGAGGCAGGACGCTCCGGCGGTGCTGTACGCTGCTGTGGTCTCGCCCGCATCCATGCACCTGGCTGAGGCACAACTGGACTCACTATCTTATCCAATGAATCCATGCGGCGCAATTTTTTAGGTTCTTTGCCTTTCTGTGATGTATTGTCACTATCACTGCATGATCTTTTGCGTGATTTACATGCTGATGTTGAGGGTTCTGGAGGTGGAGGCTCTTTTATACCTTCAACAACAGCTTCATGCGTTTCCTCCACAGCATGTGCAGGTGATGTGTTATCGGTAGTACGGCGCCTTAGTCTTGCCTTCTTCCGTGGTTTGCGTTGCTGCATTTCTAACCTCTTTTCATATTCCTCATTGTCTAAGGGTTCCAACAAATTTAATGGATCCCTTATGTTAGGAGGTATTATAACATCAATTTTAGCCTTATGCCTTGGTGGAGTTGGCAATGGAGATGACTCTGGTGTAACAGCATTCATTGCTCTGTTAATGTCTTCATCTTGTAGACTGTTCAAGTTTAGTGGATCTGAGATATTACCACCAAGTAAAAATTTTGTTGGTGGAATAAAAACTTCTTTACGAGGTCTCTTGTGAGGCAAAAAAAATTTTGATATAGACGGAAAACTTTGCGCTCTTTTCCTACCTTGCTTGAATTTCGTGCCAATGTAATTCACTCGGCGCACGATACTTCTATCAGGATTGTCTTTGGCTGGTGTATGGCCCTTTTTGCCATGACGAAATTTCTTCTTAGTCTTTTTCGAATTACCCACAGCAGATGCATCTCCGTCCTTAGAAGTGTTAGCATCGCCAGTTTGCAAACCAGTAGACTCACTTACGTTCAAAGACGATTCTGTTGAATCGCCAACTTCATTGTCAGAGATTTCTCCAGCTGTTTCATTTTCAGTACTTTCTACTACGCGACTTTCACAACCAATTACACTTTCTTCGGGGCTACCCATTACTTATGACTTTAATATCAATTAAGTACATACTACATCATAAAATAATAAATCATTTGAAAAGTCAAATTTACCGCCACTTCTTGCAAAACGTACAAGGACATCCGTCAATGGTGATAAACAGTTTAACAATGCGGTTTGTTTCTAATATTACTTGCAATTAGAACATGGACTACTGATAAAACAATGTGTTGTAACGGTTTTATGACAATGTTTCACTTTACACATATAGACATTAAAAAATAATCCAGTTATTTAAATTAAACACAGCACTCCGTGCAATACTTTGATTGATAGCAAATGGCAATTTGGTTTTCATTTGTCTTGTTTCAGTTTTCATACACTACATTTTAATACTTAACGAATAGAATCTTAAAATCTTATTGGTGCATATCATTAAACCACCCAATTTTTAACCAATAGTAAGCAAGAATACAATATTAATCAGCTTCACTTCCACAAGGAAACCAAAAATGTTGCCACTTTATAAGTTTTATACGTAAAAATAAGGCATAAGTAAAAAATGAAAATATTTTTTATGATTAATGCGAACTTATCTTATACTATCTTCTCGCGGCGCACGGTGGGCTGAAAATCGGCTTTCATAGACTTAGGGATTTCAATTTGCAAGTGCCGGTTTTTTTGCCGGATATCGCTTCTATTAGTTATTACTATATACAAAAATGACACCCAAGCTAATTCTGCACAAAAACGAATGAATTGTAATTTTTTTACGAAAAATTTGTATGAAGCTAATATGAAAAATCTAATTATCTCTTAAACGGCAAGGTAAACCGTGATATCCTTGCAGGGGGTTATAATACTAATTATTTATGATTTTTTGTCATACTCCACATAACGGTCATCGCTGCCCTTTTTTTTTAAAAATCATCAAAATATTTTTATTTATTTTTTTACGTATGAAACGGTTCCTTTTAGTTTCTTAATTAAGAACATTGATATGAAGAATGTTATTGACTCAAATTTTAATTAAGGATAGCTGTTTATTCTTTTTATTGATAAATAAAATAAAACGAGAGGTTAAAAAATATTATTTATATACTATAAGAACATTATACAAAATGTTTTAAAAACTAATTTATATAATTAATAACTAAACGTTTTGCTACTATAAACTAACATACATAACAACAAAACATGAAAAAATATAATTAAATGTTACAAATTTTCCTTTTCGCTCTCGCTGTCGGACTCCAATTCAGAGTCGGAATCCAGATTAGTAATATCTAAATCACCTATTCAGACTTATTAGAAGACTAAATCATGGTAATTACTTAATCAATTGTTTTCAGACGCAAAGGTTTTAAAATCATTTTGTGTTGATAAATATCTAGCTCAAACATAGTTGTCTAAGTGTGGGTATACTATAAACTTCTGCCTACTCCTTCGGGGATAAAGCGGTGATGCTATTTTATGTTACGCTTTGTTAAAAGTCTGTGTTCCTCAACTTAATCAATCAAAGGAACCGTTTCAT
Source organism: Parascotia fuliginaria (assembly GCA_963082885.1). Classification (NCBI taxonomy): domain Eukaryota; kingdom Metazoa; phylum Arthropoda; class Insecta; order Lepidoptera; family Erebidae; genus Parascotia; species Parascotia fuliginaria. The sequence goes on along the minus strand of OY720174.1, from coordinate 8,824,404 downwards.
ATGTAAAATAAATAAAAATATTTTGATGATTTTTTTAAAAAAAAGGGCAGTGATATCCGTTATTTGAAGTATGACAAAAAATCATAAATAATTAGTACTATAACCATCTGTAAGGATATTACGGTTTACCTTGCCGTTTAAGAGATAATTAGATTTTTCATACTAGCTTCATACAATTTTTTCGTAAAAAAATTACAATTGCTTCGTTTTTGTGCAGAATTAGCTTGGGTGTCATTTTTGTATATAGTAATAACTAATAGAAGCGATATCCGGCAAAAAAACCGGCACTTGCAAATTGAAATCCCTAAGTCTATGAAAGCCGATTTTCAGCCCACCGTGCGGCGCGGTTTCACCCGCGTCTTTGCTTACTGCTCTGCTCTCGTCACCAGTAGCGTGATGTTGAATGTTGTGTGATGCTGATGAACCTTCCTCAAGAACTGGGCTATTAAACGCAAAAAAAAATTTAATCCGACTGGTGGTTCCAGAGAATAGTGCGTTGAAACAAACAAACTCTTTTGCTTTATATTATAGTATAGATTGTTCTTAGGTAGTCAAAGCAAGCTCAGAAAGCTCATCCGCTGTCACAGCGAATGAACTTAGAATATAAATGAAAACATAGTAAGGAAAACTACATACACTACGACTATAGCACCTATTACTTTTCGTCTTAGATGGGAATAGACAGTAGGATAATAATAAGTATATAAAAAATGAGCATGTAATTTATTAGTATAGTCTTATTAGTGTAAATGAACTGATTATCAAGAATGCTATCAAACTACAAATATAGACAGTATGTGCTTGTAACTAATTCTTAAAATTGAGATCTCATTTTTGGCGAATGGATTGCCTTGGTTGCATAATGTATCTTTCTGTCTATCCGTCTGTTTCTGGTCTGGATTTTTCTTCAGTTTTTTTAGTTTCCTTATTTACTAACTGCGCCCCACGGCTTCGCCCGGGTGTAAAATATGTTTTGTTATATCAATTGGTAACCAGACCGATATTCGGGATAAAAAGTAGTCTATGTCCGTCTCCGGCACCGAATCTATTTACATATCAATAACTTTTATCGAAATTGGTTCAGTGGTTTAAGCGCTGAGTGGTAACAAACACACACACACACTTTCGCATTTATAATATTAATACGATTTAATAACTAGGTACATACTTAAACTTGTCAGATGGACCACGGGTTAATGCTCCTACAGGTAAGGCAATAAAATATAATATAATAAAATACATAATAATTTGTAAGCTTTTGTATTTCTGTTGTAGGCTTGTAGCTATGTAAAAAAACTTTAAGTAAACTCCAATCTCACCAAATATTATATTTTCACCTTATATTCTTCTAAGTACAAAATAAAAACATACTAGTTCAAAATAAAATTTACTCAAATTATTACAAAAATGAAAATTTCATTATTGCCGTAATAAGGCTGATCTATGTGTATGAAAGTTATTTAGTTGCAAAATACAAATTCGATACGATCTATGAACTTTCAAACGCGTCTCTAAAATTTAAAAGCTAAGTACATTTTTTGCTTATTTATTACTGAAAATACTTTAATCGGCTTAAACAACGATTTAATCATGATTACGATTAACATTTTAATCGTGATTAATTTAATTAAGTACGATTAACTTTCTCACGATTTCCTTTTAAAATTAATCAAAAACGACTAATGCCAACACTGCTTTATACCATCTAAAAACTAAATCTAAACTAATTTTATAAAGAGAAAGGATTTGATTTTTTGTATATTTGTTTGTTCCGATTTAACTCAAGATCTAAGTAACCGATTTAAAATTCTTTCTTACAGTGGTAGACGCGCAAACAACCCACGTAATCATAAGTGGTAACTGTGACTCATGGACGATTCAGAGCCCCTAGTGTGGCGTGATGGCATCTATCTAGCTAATGATGACGCACAGAGAAAGTCAAAGCAAAGACTTTACAGCATAGAAACATACATGGCGCTAAGTAACACATTTAATCAACTTTTATACAAAAACACCAAAAATGCATGGAAGCCTGGCTAGCGATATCAATATTCTCACACCAACTCACTATTGCAATAGAAGTCGCGACTAACAACTGTCGGGCAGTAGCCCGCACAATCACCAGCCTGGTCGGAGAATCCTCCCTTTGATGTCTCCACACTAACATTGTTTCTAATGATGCCAGAGATCGACTTTGTGAAGCTGCTGCCTACCGTGAAGGGAGTGGGACAGGTGAAAGGATCGAGGGAGGTAAGGAAAAAGGAAAAGGGAGAAATTGAGCCTCCGGCACTCTTGCTCACTGAGCGAAACGCAATAGTACGGATACTATTACTGTTACGTCGATCTTCGATGAAAGGATAGTACTTCCCCGGTTTATCCGGTCCCATTCATGCTGAAACCAGCGTAGATCTACTACCGTGAAAAGTAAGAATTACTTCCCAAACTAAGATTAATCATTTATTTTATATGATTAATCATTTCTTTTTTTATGACTAGTTAGCTTTGAGGTTACAGGCAACCAACCGGAGAGGCCACTGACAGGCGTACCCCTCTGCCAAAGGTACCAGCCCACCGGTCATACCCGTTATATAAAACTAGTTGACGCGCGTTCCGCATCATAAGTCACCTATCAGTGCATGCGTAATAGCGTCTCAATAGAAATGCCGAAATGCAGTGTATTTTGGTGTAAAAAGCGTTCAGCGACATCAAGTCTACAAAAGGATAATATTACATTCCACCTGTAAGTATTATTTTGTTCTAATATTAATAAATAAGGCATTAAATTAACAATTTAACCAAATAAAATGCTAATCAACAAGTGTTGCCAGGCTTATCATCAATACTCCAATCTGGGGTAATATTTTAAGTTGAATTAACATAAAAACTAACTTTTCCTTTTTTATATCTCGCCTTGTTGACATATCTAATAAGTTTCATTTTGGATGTACATTATTGTGTCACCATTCCCATATTTATTTATTTTTAATAAAAACCAATGTTTTTTTTACCAAGTAATGCACAAAATAATATTAAATTAACAAGTAAAATGAGATTATAAATCCAAATATACAAGATTAGTGCACTTTATTCCGAAAGATAATTGCTCATTTCTTACAAAAATAAGCGTATTTATTTTTAAGAAACTGGTCACACTTTAACATAATTAGAGATGAGACAGTTTAATCACAAATATCGATATTGGTTTTCCAGTATTAAATTAATTTTTTTTTGTTTGTTTTAGATTTTCAAAAGAAGCAGCGCCTCGAGTCGCTTGGGTCCAATATTGTAGGAACCATATAAGTGGGTTCCTAAGCGTACAAGTATCTGACTAACAGCTTAAAAGACAAAGCCTTCTGTGCTGCCAGCACTGCTAGCTCCTCCCTACTCCCCAAGCAGCGGAGAGCTCAGTTTTTAGCAAGTAAACTCGCTGTGCGCTACCTCCTCTTATTGCATTACCTAGGATTAGTTAAACTAGATTTATAAGGTTAATTTAAATTGCACAGTTTTTCAGTATTTTATTATACCTACTTAAATAAAGACTTTCTGAAATATATTCTGTTGTTTTTTTGTTATCTGAACAGATAAAATATCTCTCTAATAAAAATCTACTCATACTTTCTCATGTCAGTGTCTTCTTACTATGTAATCAGAACAAAATCCTCCACTTACAAGCTCTGCTTAGTTGGAACGAAATTTAATAGCAACAGACAATTAATTCAAAGTATTATTTGGTTTGAATATACATACATACTTAGGAATAATACACGTAAAATTGACACGTAATAATTAATTACAATCTTTAATCCACACTAGAACAGATTTCAACAGGTGGTGGTTATTGAACATACATCCTTGTGCGCAGTAGTAAAATAAAAAAAAAGAGTGGGTACCCATGTACGCACGTAAGAAGTTATACTTCTTTGGCATAACAATCCAAAAATACCAAATAATAATACAACGCATACATACATAAATATTTGAATTGATATAAACGCCAATATATTTTTTATTTATTCACACAGATTATTTGTACTGATACGACACACAAAGATCCGCAACTAACTTCAGTGTGTAAAAGGTTCGCAACTAACTTCAGGGTGTTGCTTTTTTCTGTCGGTGTGAATTTTTACGCGCGCATCGTAAAAATTCACTCGCATCATTTTTCCCAATCGCGCCAAAAAAAGTATAACTTCAAAAAAAAACGGCTAAATGCCAGTAGGACTCGCGCGCTGAGGGTTCCGTACTATCAGGCATCGGAAGTATTGAATAAACATTAGTAAATATAGTAGGAGAGCCCGACCGCATAACCAGATTTGTTTGTCGAACAATGTTTAACAAATAAATTTAGCCCGACCGTATGACAGGCTTTTTTGATAATAATTACAAAAAAGTGTGCTAGTTAGAAACACTGTTTTATTCTTCCTGTAATATTGACATAAACATGAATTATTAACAGAATTACTTCTAGTTAATTCATGTTTATGAACTATTTACTTTACTTTCATCTATTTCAAAGTGCTTAAATAAAAAAAAACCTTAAAATTATAATAGATTATTATTACCTAAAACTGTTCTATATAATATAAGATAATGCTCATTTTAATAAGCAAACATAATAATCATGAAAATAATTAAATCTTTCGCGTACTTATATGAAATCCTAAACATCGATACTAAATATCGACAGAGTCAAGCTCTAACTGTTTTACGCTAAGGAAGCGTAAACTGATAGATGTCCCTGTGTGTGAATGTGATTGTGTGTGTTTAGTTTAAGCTAGTGTGTAATAATTTTATTGTGTGCGTGTATAACGACGCGATTTAAAAATGCATTAGTAGTTAACATTGTAATTAGTGTGCGTTGCTCGCGTTACCCCGTCCCCCGCCGAAAGTGGCAGACTTTGGCGCAAGGGAAATAGAGCGCGTGTCCACTCCTGTTGGTTTAATGCTCTAAGCAGGCAGCTGATGTATTTTAATCAAAGAAAATTTACCATTGACCTCTACTAAATCGCATTTTCAATGCTTACCACATTGTTTGAATCAAGCGTCACAGTCAAAAAATTTGAATTTTGAATTGAAAAATATCCGTTGTGGTTCGTCGTCTCGTTTTGACAAACGATTGTTTAGTGCATCGTATTTAAAAAGTGATTTAGATTTTAACTTTGTGAGTATTATGCCAAGTACAGTAGTAATTTCGATTGCAAAAATCTCTAGTGAAGTGATTTTAAAAAAAATAAAACATTGTAAACATTTAGACAACACTAGTTGCCCATTTTTAAATCCTGATAAATAAAGCGTTTCTTTTACATCTATTTTAGATACGCCTGACTTTCCTGTGAGATTTCGACGTTATTACTAATTGCGTCGTGATTTATCACATTAATACATGGTAAGTTTTTGGACTGTTTATTTTTCTTAACCAAAACTTATTTATAAATAACTACTTCCATTGTCTTCATTTTGACTACAGTGTTATTTTGTGTACCTAATCCAATCATTTAAAAATTCCAGTTGTCCTAATGATTATATTAGGTATTATGTTTTGATTTGACATAAACATTGTGTTTTCAGATGTCGCGAATACCTAAATTGCCTGTTATGACTGCTACCAAAGAAAACAAGCCAAGTTTGATGAATCGTCGACCTATCGCAAGAACTTTAGCTAATGGTCTTAGTGATGCAGACAAAAAAGACTTGATTATGAATCACACTAAGCCTGTAGCACGCAGTGGCCCATCAACAGTTGTGCCTGCCCAGCGGCTGAAGAGATCAGCTACAGCTCCATCAGCTGTTTCTGCACCCCAACCAAAAGTAAATAAAGTAGAAAAAAAGGTAGTTGTGGCACCTAAAATCGCGCCATATGACTACAAAGCAAGATTTAATGACCTAATGGGTAAGCATAAGAATATGAAAAGTGACTTTGAAGACTTAAAAGAAAAACATATTGAAATATCGGACAATTATGAAAAAACCAAAGATGTAGTGCAAAGTACTACAACTGAAAGAGACAGATTAAAAGAAAATTTAATAAAAGCACTTACAGAATTGAGAGAAAAGACTACAGAATTTGACAAATTGAAAGTTGACTTGGATATCCAAAAATTGGATAATGAAAATCTACAAAGAAAGGTTGTATTGTTGGATGAAATAACCAGCAGTTTGAAGCTAAAGACTGCTGAGCTGGATAAAGTAGAATCAGATTTTATTGTTCTGAAAAGACAACACAAAAGTCTTAAAGAAGAGACTGAAGCATTGAGAGTGCTCACAGATCATCTCAAGAAGATATCAATTGACTATGAGAAATTACAGCTTGATTACAAAGAAACACAACAAATAATTGCTACATATAAATCTGAAAATGAAATATTGAGGAACATGTTAGATGTTATGCACAAGGAGCAGAAGGACTTGAGAAACACTATTCAAGACTTAAAAGGCAATATACGAGTATACTGTAGAGTCCGACCTCCATTGGATTCTGAAATAAATAAGCCACTTTTCAACCTCAATGTTCTTGATGCTTGCTCTATAGAAGTTGAAAAAATTGAATTATTGAATTCTGCCAGAAAAGGAAAATCACAGCATGCCTTTACATTTGATGGTATTTTTACACCTCATTCATCACAAGAAGATGTGTTTGCAGAGGTATCAACCATGGTTCAGTCTGCACTTGATGGGTACAATGTGTGTATCTTTGCTTACGGTCAAACAGGTTCCGGCAAGACTTACACTATGGAGGGTGGATGTGGCACAGAACAATACGGTATTATACCACGTGCTTTTAACATGATTTTCACTTGTATGGACGAACTAAAACGCATTGGCTGGCAGCTAACAGTAAAGGCGTCTTTTTTGGAAATATACAATGAAGTTATCTATGACCTACTCAATTCAAGCAAGGACCAAGTAACTCATGAAATTAAGATGGTCAACTCTAAAGGAACTGATGTCTATGTGTCCAATTTAAAAGAAGAGGAGGTCAAGAACTCACATGATTTTATCAGGCTGATGATATTTGCCCAACGTAACAGACAGACGGCAGCTACACTTAACAATGAGCGCAGTTCTCGATCTCATTCAGTTGCCCAAATTAAAATATCGGCGATACACGAAAAGCGCAAGGAGAAATATGTCAGTAATTTGAATTTGGTAGATCTGGCTGGATCAGAGAGCGGCAAAACCACACAGAGAATGGATGAAACAAAACACATCAACAGGTCTTTGTCTGAGTTGTCAAAAGTTATTTTGTCACTGCAGACTAATCAGTCTCATATTCCTTACAGAAACTCAAAACTCACTCATTTGTTGATGCCTAGTCTTGGAGGTAATGCAAAAACACTTATGTTGGTAAATGTCAACCAATTTGATGAATGCTTTAGTGAGACTCTGAACTCTTTACGGTTTGCTACTAAAGTTAACAACTGCAGGATTGTAAAGGCTAAGAAAAATATAACTATGTTTGAATCATAATTTTATTTGTTGACTTAATTATGTACTTTATATTAATAAAATAATGGTGTTAAGTTTGTCATTGTCAGATTGTGTTCATCTTGCAAACTTTTTGAAGTTAAAGCAAATGAATAATTGTGTAAAATATTTTCTAGCCAAGAGAAGCAGGCTGGTACTTGATGATACATTATTATTATCATAATATAATTATATTGTATTACAAATTAGTGTTAGTACATAAATTGTTAGATAACTCTTATTGTAGTAATTACTTGTAGTGTATTTTTCTGTTTAGAGAAATGTATTTTCGACATGCTTGGATTTAAACCAGCAGGCCTTATTAATGTGGTCTTTTTAAATTATAATTTCGTATAATAATAATAGTAAAGCATTTCAGATATGTATGTACATAATTATAAAGGGATCGAAAGTGTCTTTCTATCTTTTCCCACCAGTCTTCTAATTTTATTTTATCTTTTAGAGGTGAATATACCACCGTTTAATCATAAATTTGACTAAATAATAGCGTTTAATTTTCAATAGGATTATGTTATAAACTTATAATGTATTGTTTAAAAATATAATCTACATAATACTTATCGTTTTAGTTGCCTTCCGTGAAAATATTTATCCTAATCCTTAAAATTTAACCTCCATTTTAGGATTTCTTTACCGATACCAGACACTTAACAAAAGAATGCCCTTATTTAAACAAGATGGCGCTAGTATTAGCGCCACTACGATCAAATTACAATTAAAAATTAGCAAACCTATAACCTACCTTTTTCGTTAAAACCGAAAAGACCTTTTAATCTATACCAAATAAACCGGAAGAGTTTGTTTATTTGTTTGTTTGAACGCGTTAATCTCTGGAACTACCAGTCAGATTTGAAACGTTCTAGAAAAAGGTTATGTAACATCGCGCTACTGGCAACGGTAGCAGAGCAGTAAGCAAAGACGCAGGTGAATCGCGAATAAAAACGCGCCGCAGAAAGCTATTAGAATAATAAAGGTATTACATCAAAATATTCGTCCAATCCACTTTAAAATTATGCTGTAAACAAAATATTGATTTTGTTTACTTTTACAACAGATAGATGGCGCTAACAGTATCAAATAAACACAACTGCCTGTGTAATATACTCGTAATATTGTAGCTTTTTAATGATTAATAGCTGCCTCAACTGATAACTGCTTTGCACCCCGAGTCTTAGTCATATTGGGTTTTACTATCAAGAAATTCTCAGTAAGTAGCTAGTACCTACTAGACCAAATTTGAAATTGGATGGACGTCGTTTATAGACTACCCACCTAAGTACTTTATCATTACTTCTTATTAGATATAGTATACTTACTTACGTAAATGTTTGTAGCTTTGCTTACCTTACTTAATAATGTTATAAGTACTTATACCTAGAAGGCACAGACAAGGAGTTTTATAGAATTTTTTCTCCGTAGTCTTACGTTTTCACAATACTTAGTTCTGGATTGTGGTTACATGCTATGAAACCGCTCTCAAGTACACTTAAAAGTAGGGTAGTAGAGCCCTGTAGAAGATTGCTATAAAATTAAATTTTTGTGACCTAACCTAGCTTTTTCATGAATTTGCTTCAACCACATCCATTCATATTTTGCAGCATTGGCGAGTGTATAGTTAAAAAGTACTAAGGTATCATGTAAAACAATTTTAAAGTTTTAAATACAAAGCAACAAATAAAACTATAAGGGTAGCAGATTTCTGTAAGAGCTGTGTTTTCTACAATTTATAGCTACCCTCTGTTTTTATTTATAAATCTAGTAGGTACATTTATTTTAATGTGCTACTCGGTCCTTATTTATGTACCTAACTATTTATTAATATTTTTATCTACGCAAACGTAGGGTAGGACGCGCCCCAGCCGTGGAATCCAGGTGGATAGACAACCTGAAAAAGGTTGTGGGGGTTGACTGGATGCGGAAAGCGGATAGGACCGAGTGTTGTGGCGTAAATTGAGAGAGGCCTATGTTCAGCAGTGGACTGTGATAGGCCGATTGTTATAAACTTTTACCTTTTTTCAGTACCGTAGATACTAACTTATCAGTTTTCGTACAGAGAATGTCTTATCTTTATTGAATGTTTGGTCCAGGAGGAAGGCTGACCCCAGTTCCGTGTGTGCTGAATAGCTAGGGATAGAGAAAAAGAGGGAGAGATTGAACGTTCAGCCCATTGGAAAAAAGGTGTACACCCATGCCCCGAAGTATATAACGGTTGTACGACATCCTTAACTTAAAAGGTCCTTAATTCCCATTTCCCACTCGCCGAACCCGTTCCATCGGTTAATGGTAATGGGATTTCTGGGACTAAAATATTGATCATTTGTCTCTTGGGACAACTGGGATGAAACAATGTCACATTACCATCATACCCCTAGTGGAATAGACAGTGTTTATCGATCTAGGTGATAGGTGTCTAACCAGCTACTTGGCATAATAGAAAACTATTGTGTTTCTCATGTGCAAAAATAGGTTAATTTAGATCACTTTTATTTGATAAGCAGTATATATCTAAATTCTATAATTTTATCCTGAATCTGTCTTGGTACTGTCTAGATTATATAAGTGAATGTTAGTAAACTAAGTACTTAATTCGTGCGACAGCTATATTATTATGCTATTAGGTACTTTTGTGATTCGTGGGTGCACCAGATAGATTGCGTTAGGCGTATTTGACGCACACAGTATGCTCATGTAAGTTGTATCTACCTACATGTAGGTACTACTAATTGCAGCAAAAAAAAACAAGTTAATAAAATCATGACAATTTATTTAAATAATTAAGGACTAGATCAAAACATTTAAGCGATAAATCGCAATTCTCTTTCATATGCAAAAATATACATTGGTAGTTTTAATATACATCTCTCCGTGCGTCAGCTCCAGCGCGAGTGGAGCAGTATTTAGGCACAAGGCCAGGTGAGCGGTGACAATGACCGAGGGGCGAGTCCAGGGTCTCTCGCCGGGTTTTGTTCAACGTGATACGTCAGGCTCCGTCGGTGCTTCGTCACATTGTGTTGGCGGCTTCGCAGTTTCTATCGTCTGTATAAGCCTGTCCAAGCCGTATAGAAAACCTTCCTCGTGGTTTCCTTGCTCCCAATGAGCGCGATGGTCCACTTGAAGACCTTCTGGTACGCTTCTCGTCTTGGCGAAGTCAATAAGCCAAGCTCCAACACGTTCATCATCATAAATGATAAAAATGCTGCTGCCAACGATTTCGTGTCTTTTAAAGAAATCAGAACGCTCAAAAAGTTCTCTGATTTCGCGAAGGCGAGCAAGGATTGCACGACGTGACCGTTCATTGTTGCCCAAAAATCTAGCCACTGTTGATTCAATTTGTTGTGGTTCACGCACTTTTTGTAGATCGGTGAGAGGTGGTTGTCCTGGGAGCTTCACGGCTTCAATACGAAAGCCTTGCTCCGCGGAAGAAGAGCGCTGCTCACGGAACTGCATGTAGCGCAGTTTTGTAACTGCACGAGCTTCATGTTCAGCTTCGGTGGGAGCTTTAGGGTCCAAACGCACCATTTTTTCGTAGAGATCCGCGCGAGCACGAGCGTTGCTAACTTCGTCTTCCAGGAAAGTGCGAGTACCCATCTTCACGTCCATAACATGGGGATCCCGGAAACCATGCAGCAGATCTTGAAGTTCAATGAAACGTTCGCCACCGTACTCCAATTCGCGGTAGTACTGAGGGATGGCAGAGCGCATGTGCGGACAGGCGGCGAGAGCTTCGTAAGCGTCGCGCTCAGGGTTGTGTGCTGGATGATCTCCAGCAGCGCGACGTTTCCAAACGGTGCCGGGGCCGGCGGGCGCTAGAGAGCCCGGGTGACCGGCCAGTTGAAACCATTCCGAAGAACGAGATTTCAGCAGAGCATCAGATGCAGGCGCTGATAATTCCAATGCATTCTAGAACAAAAGTAAAATAAATATTAATTATCAGTTAGGTACCACCGTCTAATAAATATGCTAATCGTCGCTATCTAATTAGGTATTCGATAAGTAGATATTTAACTTTTAAATAGGTACTCTTTATTCTTATTTGATTGTTTTCTATTTAGCTTTGTTATAAAAAAGTAAAATCTATTTTATATTAAACTTATTTTATTGTTTACTAATTTGAACTATTTATTGTATTTGAATTTTACTTACAATAGCTAGGAACTTGAGTAACTCGGAGGGTTGTGGTGTGGGTGTAGCGGGTGCCGATGCAGGGGTGGGTGCTTCGACAGGGGATGCGGTGCGCCGCCAACGTTTGAACAGCGCACCCTCATCCTTGCTGCGCCAGCGTTCCTCTTCTTTACCGGGCACTGCGACCTGAGGACAACAAAAACACACGTTTTAACACCATATCACTGCTAATCACTTAAGGTAATATCACTTTCACACAATAATATGTTTCACACTGAACACAGCGATGACGTACCGCTAAAATTTTATTGGCGGCATAGAGTAGTCCACCGGGGCCCAAGCGGCTCAGCATGGACTGGCGGGAGACACTGTTCATCTTGCTGGTGACGGTCATGGCGTACGAGTATGTGCGGAGAAGGCGCAAACACGAATGAATAAAAACAATTAGAGCGCGGGAAGCGAGCGAGCGAACGTGAGGTAACGACTGCTGCTAACCAGCGTTTGATATAGTGGGAGGGACGCTGGCTGTTTTATAGAGACCTCGGCTTTCTCGTGACGTAGGCGCCACTGCCGCGCCGCCGCATCGCACCGCCACTCCGCACATGCCCCGCGTCAACACGCTCACACCGACGCGACCGATGTCCAGTTTTCCTAGCGACTGTTTTTCACAAAATACCTACGCCTTTCAGCTACATTGATTGATTGGGCTTTGAGAAAGATGCTCGTTATGATGACATACACTTGTCTTTAGTGGGCAGTGATATCTTATAAAAATGTATGTACCTTTAGAGATTACAATATATATCCTGTACCTTTTTCAGCATCACTAATTCTGCATGAAAAACAAGCAATATATATTATTAAAAAAAAAAAAACAGCCCGCCTGCCTAAAACACAGTGAAAATTGAAAAAAATAAAATTGATTGTGTCAGTCGGGCAATAAATTAAAGATGTTATAGTGCTAATGAACCACTAAAAAAACACAATATTTTTATTCAATTGTTAAGTGCCATAAAAATGCATTTAAATTTTGCATTTTCAAATTTGCGCATAATGTGACAAAAACGCTGAACGCGATAGTTGATAGTTGACACTTCTAAGTTTACATAGCCGTAGAACGTATTAACATGGCGACATAAACATATTGGTGATATGAAACAGATTAAGTTGACACTTCTACATAGACGTGACGTAATAACATGACGACTACTATTTTATGGTGTTACTAAACAGATTAAAAAAGCTGAAACCTTTAAATTGAATTTTAAAATTTAGTTTGCTATTTTATGAACGTTTCAATTTTTTCTCATATAGAGTAAAATACGCTATTGCGCATACAACATACAACTACATAACGGTATCGTAGTTACTGTCACTATATTTTAAATTTTACGCTTTATGTGGGTACCTACCTAATGAATTTTCGTGAAATATAGATGACATAAATGTTATTAAAATGTTGTCCACTTTGCTTAAGGATAACGTAGGCAGGTATTATCACTAGATGATGTCCATCTATCATTCCACTTTTTATTTTTTGCAGTTAGCTTTATTTTTATCATTTACCTTTATTATTAACGATCATTATACCTACATACATAAGACTAAAGTTTCCTTTTACGTTTAGCTGATATCATAATTATAATTAGGTAGGTAGGCATTTAAATTAAGTTTAATTACAATAATAGCTATTTAAGCACGCTTAATATAACACAATAAAGTGATTACCTACTACTTGTTCGTATGACATAATTCTATTTTTGAATAACAAATAAATATGATTAACCTGCTGTTTTCAAATGAAACTGGATTGATTGATAAAAAATTGTTCTTGTGAAGTTTTACGAGTACAATTTTCCGTAACTAGGTAAGTAGGTGCCTAAATGCTTACGAATATCAAATGTGGGGACTGAGTGCTCATCATTTCAACAACATTTACAAACGTAATTGGATAAGGTAACACGCAAGTACTAAACCGTCTTGTCATGAAAAGTAAGCCTAAAGTCATGACGTAATTATGAGTGTCCTTAGCGTGTGACGCAGAAGGAAGGAATACGCATAGTATGAAACAAAATATGACGGCAACGATCCAGGCCGCACGACTACAGCACACGACATCTAACAAAACTTAAACTCACGCTGTGTGATTTGATTACTGATTACTTAATACAAAACGGGATTACTTACATGACGTAGGTACCTACGTAGTTAACGATACTATAATTAATTAGGTAGGTACTTATGTGTACTAATAATCACACCAACTTACACAAAATTTAAACGTCCTAATAATAAAGACACTATTTACTTTAAATTGATGAAACAGCCTAGTGTAAAATAAATACATTAGTTCTAATAATATATTAAAAAATATGACGCACTTAACTACAAAAACTCAAAGCAGATAGCATTGACTTGCTTAGTCTAAGGTTTAAGAGAAGACGCAGTGTTGTTACGTAATTAAAAACATTCGACACAGACCTTATAACACACAGAGTCAGTAAAATAGACCAATGACCTCAAGGAATCAATAAATTTGAGAAAGCGGAGGAATTCAGATAGCGTAATTTTGTATTATCTTCGGATTCCTTCATGTGGGTCTATGTATGAGTAGGCATTAGCGCGTATGCTGCCAGAAAATTATTTTCTTCTTTATTATTAAATTTATATCTATTTATTATAGTATTGTTTGAGGCCAACGAAGACGTTAACGATTTCAAAGATGTCAAGATTACGAAATTACGTTACTTATGACCATGACTATTGTAGATCGGCCAATTTGTGACTGAATCTGTTAGGATTAACATTAATTCCGCATTATCCCACTGAAATGCAAAGACCTCCTTGTCTACTCTACTTTTAGTACCATTTACAATAGTTATCTACCTATTTTTTAATGTCAAAATAGCTTGTGATTGGGGGTCGACAGTTAACTAATGCACATTTACAGAATGATGTAAAAATAAAAGTTCCAACAAATAATAAATTCACATATTTACGACTTTGATTTTAACTTAACAAATTGAATAACAATCAATTTGTTTTCTAGGATAAACAGATAATCTACATAACCATTTAGGTAGGTGAAGAAGAAGAATACAAGGTAACATATACAAATGCATACTACAACATATATTTACATTTTTAGAAATTTAATTCATCATATCAGCCAGATAATTTGATTAATTAACATTAATTAAACAAATATTTTGCTTAACTAATTTATATTAAAAGATCATCTACATACTTACATTTAGGATACTGTAAAATTATGTATTTTAACTGAGTTTATTTATTACTTAATTTGAAATTATACAATTAATTTACATTCTTACGAATCTAGGTATAGTTTATATTGTTTGCTGTGTTACTTATGTAAATATTAATATTATAATTTCAAATTGTATTACGAAGATTATGATGCGTACATGCTTAAGCAGGTTTATTTAATAAATCTATGCTCTCACTACCAATTAACTTGTCGGTTTGATGTAGAGCCAAAAAAGAACGTAAAGGGAATACACGAAAAATTAAGAATAAAAAAAAACTATTTCTAAGCAAGAACTTATAAGTTAACACTAGTAAAGTAATAAAGATCTACTCGATAAAACATAATAAAATGCCGTTCCTTTTTATTTATTTTTTATTTTATGTACTGCCAGTATAATCGATGCACTTTTGTTCTTTTAATGGAATTTTATTGATTTTGAACTTTAGTGGTATAGAAACTCTGTGAACGAAAATCGATAAATGAGATATGAACAGAGGCCCTAACACCACCTCATAAAGCAGTTTTATTTTAATATTAACTTGTGTTTTGTTTTTTTCTTTTGTACCATATAGATACAAAGTAACGTTATAATAAGATTGCTATAAGAGGTTGTGGTAGGGCTCCTAAGTGTTTTGCTTCGCCTTCCTTACCAAATTCACTTTTTTTTGTAAAATCAAAACTAAAATCAGCTGACTTCGGGTCTAATAAGTATGTTGAATGACAGCAAGAGCTTAATTAGGTATCGATAGTCATACCAACCACTATTAAAATCGCCGATTTCTAAGGCAATTCGGCCACTTTGGAAACCAAAGTTTGAAATCCAGAAATAACCGCGCTGCGGAAAGCTTTATTTTACAATAATTTCATCTCTAAATATTATTATTCAAATTGCAAGTTTCCCTTGCAGACAATTTAATTTTTGTAACAGTACCAAAATAGTTACCTTAGTACTTTTTATAATTAATACGTTTTTGAGTTGTTATTATATTTATGATACACGTGTGTACAAGTGGCCAGGAAATTATCTCTAATTAAAGAGAGTTTGAAGTTATATAGGAAGACCTTCCAAAGAAGATCCAACCCTCTGCTGTGTTGGAAACCAGATTCCAAAACACAAGAATTATTTTTGTTTGGAAACCAGGTTTCCTAAAAAGAATAATTCTTCTGTTTCAGAACAGGCTTCCAAAGTGGCCGAAGGGTCTATCGCTGTGTTTACACTAAACACAGATAATACTGAAGTAAGGGAGCAATAAAGTAAGATAATAATCTTGACGCAATTAATCTTATTGCTCTATAGAAGCTGTTCGTCTTGTCCAACGTGAATATAGATAAGAAACTTTCTCTAATATTAATGAGAAGGGATTTGTCTACTCTATTGTGTCATAGAAGTTTCGATGACGTCTATATTCTTCTTCTTCTCCTTTTTTTTTGGCAACAGAGCCGACGATTGTGTCAGCTATTTCTGCCAGCGTCAAGTTTAGAATAATATTCTTGTTGATGATATTAATGGTATATTACACTGATAAAAAATAGAAAAAATGTGGATGAAATTAAATGACAACCATCTTTCGTGAAAACAAAAGATGGACCTCGACGTCTATATTGATTGTATAATGTTGTAATATATCAAAACGTAACATAACATTTATTTTGACAATGGTGTACGTAGAGGTTTTATGTATGAACAGATGTGTTGGGTTTCATGTAATAGAGCCTGTTGCAATATGTCGAGAAAATTATTCATTGCGGGAAAGTTGTGAGTATTACTTGACAATAAAACCGAAAACAATTAGAAGATCAGATTCGCTACTCAACACAGCAGTTTTACGCGCTACTACTGTTTTGTGTAGCTTATACTGCATTGAAATTAATGTTGTTGAATGAAATCAACCTATAACAGTTGCGTGAGAGCACCAGAGTAGAGGCTTGAATATCTCTGCGGCTTTATCTCATTCCCATTTCCCTCACGGTCAGTAACAGCTTAGTGGTGTTTTCCTAAAATTTGTGGCCCAGGGCCATGTGTCCTTCTTATAAAAAAAATTGTATAATCTGTCTCCATAAGTAAATTGTTTGATAAATCTTAATCTGTCTTGCAATGCGCTGTAATTATGAGTGGGCGAGACTCAATGATACCAAGGAAATGAGTTCGGTTATGTGCCTACACTCCAATTAGTGAATAGAGATGAATTGAATTCATTTCATATTCGATAAAACGAAAAACTATTTTTACCAAATTTTAGTATTCAGTCTGGTTCATTGATGTTAGATAAAAAAACTTTTTGTTGTTTGAAACTTATTACATCAGTTTAGTCAGTATAAAGGAATTTTGTCTACCATTTTGTTACGGAGGGAAATAGATAAGTTTTTACTATTTTACTTTTAACAATTAGTCCAAGAACGTAGGTTTAGCAATTTCTGAGATATTCGATTATATATCTCAGAACAGATATATATTACATACTTCGATGTTTTAAAAGGGTTTCGTAGATACACTGAAGTCACGGTTTTCTTAAAAAGTGCCAAAAACATGACCAAACAAATACACTGTATTTACATACATACTAGTAAAAGCCTGTATCATGCAGTAACAATAAAGGAGGTATATAATGAAAAAAAAAGCCTCATAAACTCACTGTCAATTTAAACAATAACAATCAAAATTTGCTTTTCATTATTTTATAATGTTGTAAATAATTAAACATAACACATCTTCTATACATATAATAAAAATGTAACCGATCGCTGTCTGTACATGGAAGATATATGAGAAAAAAAATTATTGGGACCTTTATCAACGCAAATAGAACCCAAAACAATGATTGTTACAATTTTTGTCTGTTTGTCTGTTAGTCTGTTAGTCTGTTTGTCTGTTTGTCTGTTTGTCTGTGCGTTTGTTCACGCTAATCTCAGAAACGGCTTATCCGATTTAGATGTGGTTTTCACTTAACATTTAGTGTTTGTTTCATGTCAATCGGTTATAAATAAAAAAGTTATGCCAATTTAAAGAATTACGTCGAACATTTGTTAATTTACTACGAAACCTGATAGAAACAGAGACTTTAACAGGTTACGGAATCTGATAGCGATTTTATTTTTCGGATTTCTCTTATTCTAAACAATCTTCCGTTTAGTTTTAAATGAGTCCAGTTTCCAGTGAGCCTATGTTTCGCGATGACGAGTAATAAAGCCCAAGGTCAGACACAACTAAAAGTTATGGGTGTGGATCTAAGTATTAGCTGTTTTTCGCACGGTCAGCTTTATGTGGCTCTATCACGTGTTAGCATTCCTAGCAGCCTATATACGTATAGCCCGATGGCTATACGTCTAATCCATACCTCCATACACCCATACATATTATATAAGGCTTTGTCCTGACTGACTGACTGACTAACAGACAACGCACAGCCTTAACTGCTGGTCGTAGTGAATTGAAATTCGGAGGGTGTGTTTGTCTAAATGTCTAGAGGTTGTACGTAAGGTTTTTTAAAATTTAATTCCTAAGTGTGTGAAAAGGGATGAAAACGATTGTATGAATCTTCTTCATTTTTTAACTTACAGTTTTGAAATTTTTTTTTGGAATACTTCTATTTAAATAAAAAATATCCTTATAATTTTATTTTACCAGGAGTGGATTTAGAGGGGTGAAATTAGAGATGAAATATTCTATACAAAGATCTTTAGCTTTTGAAGCTATCGACTTGAAATTTGCAGGGAGGAGGAGGGAGGGAAAGGAGGGAGGAAAAGGAGGAATTGAGGGGAAGGAGGAAGGGAGGGGAAAGTGAGAGGGAGGTGATGAGGAAGTGAGAGGTAAGAGATGGGGAAGTGAGGGGGAAGTGAAGTGGAAGTGTGGGGAAAATGCGAGAGAAGTGAGAGGATAGTCAGGGAGAAGTGACGGGGAAGTGAGGAGAAAGTGAGGGGCAAGTGAGGGGGAAGTGAGAGGGAAGTGAGGAGTGAGGGAAGGGGTAGTGAGGGGGAAGTGAGAGGAAAGTGAGGGGGAAGTGAGGCGGAGTGTGGGTGAATGAGGAAGAAGTGAGGGAGACGGGAGAGGAAAGGAGGGGGAAGGGACGAGGAAAGTAAGGAGTTCTCGAATGGTGGAAAAAGGGAGGAGAAGGGATAGGAAGCGATAGGAAGGGAGAGGAAAGGAGGAAAAGGAAGGAGAAGGAAGGGGGAAGAGAGGGGAAAGCGAGGAGGCAAGGTAGAGGGAAGTGGAGGAAAGGGCAAGAGATGCTGGAGGAGGGGCAAGGGATGCAGAAGGAGGTGAAGAGGAGGCAAAGTTTGTATGAAACTTCTATAGTTTTTATAGTAGGATTACCAAATTACTAGAAAATACTCTTTTTTTAATATTCAGAAGCCACCCTTATTAAGTGGGCAAATAAGAGTCGCAAGTTTGTGTGAAAGTGGTTTGTCAGTTTTAGCGGTAGCGGGTTTAAACTGGATTCGCCATAGAGACGGATAATACTGATATTTATTACTGATACAATGTTCGATTGCCATAAAATCAGGCACGCAATATTCTCATAGAGGCACACCCATCTGAATTTTCACGCGAACGAAGTCGCGGGCAACAGCTAGTAAAATATAAATGTTGTGTAGGTATACCTTTTATTTTACACTATTTTTCCGCGGCGCGGTTTCATACGTGTCTTTGATTACTGCTCTGCTCTCGTCGCCAGTACCGTGATGTTACATAGCCTATAACCTTCCTCAAGCGCTGGGCTAACATACGCAAAAAGAATTATTCCAATCCGACGGTAGTATCAGAGATTAGCGCGTTCCAACAAACAAACTCTTCCGTTTTATATAATAGGTAGGTATTAGAAGCCAAATCAATAACTGAATATCAATATTTTACATGAAGTTACGAGTCTATCGCGACTCGTCACGATTATGGTGACAAATCCGGGCTAGTTGTATGAACAAACATATTGATTACGAATCGGCATCGTGACCATTTGGAACGGACCCGAAGTAACAGCTATCTTACCTTCACAAATCAATTACTAACTACCTATATCAATATTCGACAATCATAATTAGGCCAGTAGTATGACAATCACGACTGATGACGGTGCGCACCAGAAGACAGTGATTTAAAACACCTGAAGGAATCAAATCATGCTCGGATTAAACCAGAATTTTGCGAGCAATTCTTAGATACCGCTCGGATTTTATTATGTTCAGAACTATCAACGAAATTGCTGTCATTAAAAACTTAATAAAAAAAAAGCATATATTAATAGCTTGTGATAAGGGTTCTAGAATGCGCATAAACATATACTTTTTTTTTGTAAATACATACATATTATACAAAGAAACACCCAGACCAATGCAAACAGCCATATTCACGCACACAAATATTTGCACTGAGCTAACCCGCGACCTCTGCGTGGCAGTTCATACACAGTACCACCGAACCACAGAGGTTGTCAAATTATTGGATCGGTTAATTTAATTTCAATATCAAAAAGAAGCAGGATAGCATTATCTGTTGCCAAACTTTATTGACGACTTCTTCAACACTTATTTTTCATAAAATATTTAGAGAGAGATTATAAGAGATTAACTTATATTGTTTTTAGGTATATATTATTTGGCGACGCCCGCCCATTTGAATATTCTAGTCAGACAAGTTACCTATAAATAAATAATTTTAAATTAATAGTTGTCTATAATGTTCTCGTTTGCTACTTCAAGGCTGAACATGAATGTGCATCGTTATTTTTTTTAGATTGATGTAAAGAACAAATTCAGTTTGGCGAAGATTATCAATATACAGTTCACGAGCAGAAATAGCTCTTAGAAACAGAAACTGTTGTCTGTGGGTCACCGTTAAATGTGGCTTCCACGAAATTGTTTTAGGTTTCCAGCGCCATAGCAGAAGAAAGATGTTAAACTATTGCAAGTGAACCGTGTTTCAGACTACATAGCTACAGAACTGTAGAGAGTCGCACAAACTAATAGAGGTCTATGTCGAATATTGGATGGGTTCGGGCTAGGAATAATGATGACATATTTATT
Organism: Parascotia fuliginaria; assembly: GCA_963082885.1. Classification (NCBI taxonomy): domain Eukaryota; kingdom Metazoa; phylum Arthropoda; class Insecta; order Lepidoptera; family Erebidae; genus Parascotia; species Parascotia fuliginaria. The sequence continues at coordinate 8,803,508 of OY720174.1, read as the reverse complement.
TGTTTCAAGTCGGCAGCAAATCTACATCACTCGGTAGTTTTGGCGTAGTAGTGACTTAACATACCTACAGCTAAATTAATTATGCCATACGTGGTTAAGTATTTTGAGCCGTAAAGTACATATTATGTTGTAAATGCATTAATATGTGTCAATATATACCTACTTACGGACAATTAGTACAGATGTTGGCGTATTTACATTTTGTAGTCTGCGCGTCAAGGACTAAATAAAACAATTGAAGGTGAACCTTGTGTGATCTAGCTAACCCGTCTGACGCTTTACGAATTACCCCAATAAAAGCAAAGTTCTCTTTATTTAAACTTTGACACAAGAAGTTTCATCAAATTAGCACGCGTCTACAGCATCAACACTTTTGTAAAATAAAAAATTTGCCCCAGGACAAACCTTATCTATTGTTAGCTAGTTTTCTATAGAGGTATATTTGGTAATAAAATGTTATAAAGTAAGTACTAGTACCTATTATTATATGTATTAAATAAGATTCGCATAAATTAAAAGTAGATGCTTACTTAAGCATCTACTTTTAATTTGCATTAAGTAATTAAATAAAACTAAAAAATATTGATGATAGTTTTGAAAAATTTTATTATAATAAATTAAGTAAAACCATCTAAAATTTTCAATCCAGTCCAATTTTTGAACAAACTTAAGTTTGCTTCTAATATTTTTATAAGAAGCAAACTTAAGTTTGTTCCAAAATGGACGGGATTGAAAATTTTAGATGGTTTAACTTAATTTATTACCAGTGGCGCGAAATTGATTCAAATATGGCGTTGCCAAACGGATATTGATCGCACTAAGGTAATAGATTCTTCAAAATACATCATTTAAAATGCCAATTTGATGAATGAGTACCTACATAAACGGGGAAGGGTGACAACTGTACAGAGGTCAGGTCAGGGTCAGAGTATGAAAGTTATTGCTAGTCGTAGTGTGGAGTTGTACTACAGATATATAGGGCTGTGATCCTCGGAAAAAAGGAAATTGATATAACTAATATTTGGAGTTGGAAACCTGTCCATGCATAGATAGAACGACTCACATATAAAGTAGGTGGAGAGGAGTTAGATTATATCTATGAGATTTTAGGCGTCTAAACGGGTATAAATGGCAGTGTTATCCAGAGTCGCATCGGGAAGAGACACCCTTGAATGCAGTTAAGTGCATTATGCGCAGACGGCGCGTGGCTTTAATGCGCTCTAATGCATGTCTCGAGGCCGTACGTTAACATAGATCTGTTGCACTCTTTGTTAGATTAGAGCAAAACAAAAAAGTACCTACATGATATTGCCATACTAGATCGGCCTTGGCAAGACCATGCTACAATAACAAGTTGACAAGAACTCACGTACGCATGTTAGGAATACAATAAATTATCAGTATTTAACAATTGTATACTTGTATCACGTCAATTTGAAAAATCTATAAGAAAGAAAATTCGTTTTATTTGAACTATTCTAAATATCGTCTCATTTGTAGCTATAGATTATACATGTATAACGAGCTTGTATGAAAGAGCTAAGCTGGTTATAAATAAGTAAGTAACTAACTCATTTACATTTTTTAAGTCAAAAACGTGTACATTATAATGCGAAAGCTATGACTTAATTAGAAACAGGTATGTTATACATATTTGTTCTTTCATACACTTTCCATATGTACCTATTTTGTAGCAGTTACCTAGGTGGCACAACAAGCATACGGCCTAGCTAATGTTATGTGGTGTCCATTGTTAATGGAAATGGTTGTATTCTTATTCTCTCAATTATTGCAGAAACAATACTGAGAAAATACAACCAAGGCATTTGTGGTCCGTTAAAGAAAAGGAAATGAGAGAAAACAGAGAGCGTATTGAGCGCCTGGAGCTCTATAAACAAAAACAACTCTAAGATTATATTATTTATGATAGACAATTTCAGATTAATCGGTATTACACGCCTGATACCTAGGTGTAAATATTTTATGCAGTGTAATGTTCTTGGACTCGTCTCGGTCAAAGTAATAGTACATTAAAAACTACATGAGTATCATCCGTATCGTTATTTCTTACAAAATCTTTTGAAATTGATTTTATATCAGTGACCGAAGTTTATATAAACAGTATTTTTCACATATTTTATTAAGTATTGTGAACATTCTTACAATAAAGTGTAATACAAAGGATCATTGCTCTCTCCTTCCTTGGGTGCACGGATGCGCCATACTTGGTAAAATTTGGAAGTACCTAATTCTTCACAAGTTTAATAAAGAAAACTCAAGAATTCGGACCATAGACTTATTCACTTTACCTGCTGTTGTCATCGATCAAGTTTTGCTTAAAATATCCTGCTCATACAAAGTAACATTATGTAAGTCTATAATATGATTTAAACACATCAAAAATAACGTCTAAAATTTGATTACGACTTTTTCATCAATTTTTTTTTTCACCAGTTCTTTATTTACTGTCTAGAGTATTTAGTACTTAAAACTTTGACTTTACTTTGCAGTCTTCTATTGCAAACTACTAAGCAGAGATATAATTTGCGAAATATGGCATTAATTTAACTAAACGTAATGAGAGCTATAATAAATTTATATGACGCTATATAATTAGGCATCAGATGTCAGCTATAATAAATTTGATAATTTGATGTTAAAAATTTATTAATTATTAGTAACAATATTTTTTTTATTCTTAATACTTGTTATGTAGGTATTTCATTATCATCAGACAGAAATAACAATTTTGATAAATTATGCACTTGACGGAAATGCGAGAGATTCTCTACCTATGTGTTTTTAAGTTTAATGACGTATTTCAATCACTATATGCACCGACAGTTGTTTAGTATAACCGTAATTATATATTTGTACTTTTACAAATTATTTGTGATTAAAGAACTATAATTTATGTATTTATTTATTTTGTAAGTACATATATATTATATACCTTATATATTTAAGTACCTACTACTAAATTTGTTTAAGACTACATATCGGTATTGGTAATTACCTACAAGTAGCATTGCGTTTGCTTGTTATTTCTGTTAGTATGATATATTTTAGTTCAAAGGATATAGTAAATAAGTACCTATATTTAATTACCTCTATGTAATAAGTACCTACGAAAAATCTAAATCACGACAAAATATAGAACAACACGACTCGTGCGAGTAAAGCAATTGCAGTCGTACTTTTCCGATATTTGCTATCTGGCTGGAGTCTTGTTAAGGCGTTAGCACTCGTTATGTCCAAATCAAATAGGTTTAACAGCAGCTAATAGACTATAGTTTGTTCAACGGACACGTTCAGTTCAATATCATAATTGGTAATAACAATAATAGTAAGATAACACAACATTACGTATTAGAACACTGGTAGGAAAACGTGTAATTAAAAAATAAAAATAAAACAAGTAATATCGCATAAACATATGTTTTCCTTTACTGTTAGTAGTTTGTTATTCTTTAGAGACACTTCATAATACTTAACTACTTTAGTAGTAATCAAATAGTTTTAAAGATTTCGTTACTGGTTTTTTTAACTGGAGACTTAGAGAAAACTAAACTAAGAAATGACTACCTATTTAATGAGATCAAAATATTTTGTATTACAGGATTTTGTGATTTGAATAGAACTGGAATGTCCTGACAAAATAGAAAATGTGTCTGTTTTCAACATATCGTGAAGTATTATAGATAATTTGAGAGCTAGAATCCATGTTGTTAAACTGGATGACATGAAATTAACAGAAGCCATATTACTGCAACTGTTTCGGCTATCGCGTAGGCGGAGACCAACTATTTTTGTACAGGTAATCCAATAGGTAGGTTATACCTATACAACGATAAGTCGAGAACGAGAACCTGTTTCGGCAAACTTGGGTCACACAGAATCGTTATTTTTGTCATTAATGTTTTTAATGATCTATGTTCGAGCTTAGATCAGATACAACTTAAAACCGCGTTTAGAAAGGATGCTAGTAATATATTACTAAGAGGTTATAAAAACTAACGAACAGTTTAACTAATAATAGATATGCTAGTTATTCGGCTAGATTAAAATGTGGTTCATAGTAGAGCGTTAACCTATACGAAATGTATACCCAGTAGGTATGAATAGATTTAATGTTGTAACCTGCAATCCTATGAGCACGCAGTTCATTCATGTTAACTTGCTGTTTTACTTCAAATGTTTTTATTAATCGAATACTTATCATCTGTTGTTTTTTTCAATCGTATCTCTTATTAAACAAGAAGATGAGTGAGTGATGAAGATGTGTTACAGTTATCTTAATCATTTAACTTTGTTACGATATGGATTTACCGTAAAAAGACCGCAGCTGGTTTTCCTTATAAATATAAAGAAGTACGTAGTTGAATCAAAGTGTAAATTGGTATTTACAGTGTAACTAATTCTAAATGTAAACAGTAAAGTACATCCTACATTTAAAAAATCTTGTTAAGTAGAAAAGTACCTTTATACCGGACGTAAAAAAGTAAAGTATGCATCATTCAAGTTTAAAACATTTGATATGATACAGGAAAACATTGTAAATAAGCTTCGACTATAGGCAACAACAATTTAGCACTTTAGCTACAAGCATCAAGAGCCTAAACATTAGATATAAAATTGGTTAGAGCTTCCGATGACAATAACTCTATGGAAAATATAGAAATTCTGTTGCAATCAGCATAATTTGATATCGATGTCAATGAGAAGTAAGTATTTAGTCTAAATTCTAAGGCATCTATAAAGCTTTTCTGATTGCATAAAGCTTACCTCTGTGACAGAGACATAGACATAGACATAGTAGTGACCGTAAGGCACACTATCATGTTTCAAATTGCTGAACACACTGAAATTCCTCTGCACATATACGAGTGATGATGAGTCATACAGTCATAATATCTCTGGCCATAGGCCACACTGACTCTTTCGACTACGCAGATTGTATGCCACATTACGACCCTAATATTATTAACGCGAAAGTTTGTATGGATGTGTAGATGTTTGTTACCCTTTCACGAAATAACTACTTAAGGAATTTTAATGAAACTTTACAATAATAGCTCATAATTTTATCAGAATAACAGATAGTCTATAATTTATAAAGATATTGTGTGTGTTTATATCATAAATTACTCACTGGAATACATAATATATCCTCGAGGACGAAGCAGCTGGCAGCAGCTACTATTTATTAATATTTTTACTATGTACCTAATTATTTATTGGCCGGATCATCATCTTACCTCTATTATGGCGAAGGTGATGATGGCTAGTACGGACTAGCGTCATGCTCGTGAATGGGTGCTACTTGGGATGACTGGTCAATCTTGACATGGCATACATTTAATACTTAATCCAGTATTATCGTATTGTTCAATATGACCAGGAGGTGCATTTACCATTTTGATTAAAAAACGTACCTAGTCAAATTACCATACTAAATGAAACTAAATAATTGAAATCTTCTGTTTTCTTTCTTTAATCTTAGTATTTGTAATAATTACTTTGTATGGTTCTTTGATCGCGTTGAGTGTTAAATTGTAAATCATACAAAAAGAAACTGTAATTATCTGGCTATTGAAAAAAGTGACGTGAGTTTCTTGCCAGTTCTTCTCACAGCTCTACCTCGCCAGCGAGCTGGCTGTAGGTTAATTGGCTGACTTCATGTAATTTAGAATTTTCATAAGCATCATACTTTATGATCAAAATAAAAAAAAAATGCTTTGAGTTTAAGTTTACTTATGAACAATACTATTACAGTCTATGTAAATAAGTGGTCGACTCATTCAAGTATTGGCACTATGAAAACAATTAACGTTAGATAGATGAATGTATTGTCAGATATTTTTTGTCTAATGAATTTTATTCAATAGCGTGTTGTGATGTGTCGAAATTAACTGGATGACGCAGTACAGTGTTTGGCTACGCAGGTGTTCGTGTTGGTACAGCTGCAATAAACCAGCCCAGCAATGTTAGTAATAAATATTTAAAATTTGGCCACACTATGACTCATTTATGCACTGGTAATAAACATTTCTTCATAACTATTAACAGTTAGGCTTTCCTTTAACGTTATTTTCTTCTTGTTGAGTGTTAAGTGGTCAATTTACTGTCAGTATTTCGATAATAAGTCTGCACCCCTAAATACTGAAACGTCACTCAACTTTAAGTGGTCCTTCCTTAAATAATGCTATCTCTGTAAGAGTTTTAGCTGCTAAGACTTAAGTCTAACTTAAAGTAAATTTCTCAGTAATTAAAAATAGGTATGCTTTCCTATTCAGTTTTTAATAAAGATCAAGACTTAGCCGTTCTAGCACTAGTTTTAGAATCAACTTTCTATTCAATATAAAAAATACCACACACCTTCATTGCCAAATAAAATACCATCAGGCGTCGCCTTATACGATGGTAGGTACCATCTAAGGAGTCGTTGATGTTAGACCTGATATGGCAAGGATCACCGCGTCTGGCTGACTACCGACGCAGTAACGATACCATAATTATCTATTTATTAGTGATCTACCACGGCATAACTAGTAAGTATGTACAGTGTATCTATTATAAACATTCCGAAAGAAATTCCTAGAATCATAGTGAAAACTGTATTAAAAAAAAAAGTTTAAAAGTATTTAGCGGCGAAAAAGGAAAAAACAGTGATTTTGCGTTGTACTATTTACAGATTCTGCACTACAAAGATGGCTCTGATAGAAAGACTTGTGAATTTACCATTCATGTTAAACTTAACACAAATGAAACAGCATCAACAATGCGTAACTAAAAAGTGTCAATAACTCGATTTTAATAATACTTGCGTCTTTTGCATAAATTGAATATTAAAATCTAGGCACGTAAACACGCATAGAGTTAAGAAATACACGCACGCTTGGGTGATTATTAGTAAAGAGAAACAACAATCAATGTGAGAAAAAGAAACAACAATATGTTTCACAGTACCGCACATATTAAACAATTTACTTCACCACGCTTTACGATCACCAAGTTCAAAATGTCGTTATATAAGGTCTAAGTTACTAAAAGTATTAGACGGTCGTATGTTTGTTTACCGACAAATCTAGCACAGCAAAAGCAAGGTTAAAATTAGGTTCAGGCACTTTAGTCTTGAGTTTTTTTATAAGCAGTCATTCGTACAGCTAGTTATTTCACTATTATTATTAGTTACTTATCTATAGTATACTATTTTCAGACATATTATTATTATCTAAACGATTTTCTATGTAAGTTATTAATGTAATTAATTATTATACATAATAAGATTAATTAGCGTAAATGGCTATTTATAAAGATTCTATTTTTATTTTAGACCACTAAGCATGTGTGTTTGACGTAGGTACCTATACTCTTTGAGTTTATAACACAACACCTGTGTAAGATATTCCTTTCTATGTAAATATACGTACGTAAGCGTTAATGCTAACGTGTTAATGTAAGACCTTTCGTAATGTTATTTACTTACCAAAAGTTTCACAATAGGCAGTTAGACGTACAGACGGTGCATCGTGAAGGTATGTATCTGTGACCATTATGAATGAATTTACATTTGATATCGTGCGAGTTATATACAAGTAGGTGTATGCTCACCCACCAGTAAATTTTGGTAGCGTAGCTTGTTTTGTTCATAAACAAAGGAAACGCGCATCCTGTTACCTATCTATTAAACAATTTATGTTTTATCCGCAGTTTGGCCAATTTCGGTAGCTTGAAGTACTTAACATTTAATTTATTGAATGAATTCTATATTAATTTATCTTTAATTATGAATAGATGCAATATTTAGCAGATACGAGATTTTCTAATTGATTAGGTATTGTTACGAGTACGTACATGCATTTCATAATATCAAACCTAGACGTCAAAAACAAAAAGGATTGATGGCAATCGGCATTTGATTTTAAATTAAAAGAAAAGTAGGTAGGTACTGGTACTGTGATACATTTATGTATTATTTGCAGGGCATACTTATATTAAGTAAATAATAATTTGCTATTTACATCATGCCAGTCTAAGAGATGTTTCTAAATTTGACATTGTGTAGGTATGTATTATGTAAGTAGCCTGCCAGAGTCCTGGGGACTGTATAACTGTCGTGAATCCTGAAACAATTTTTACCAAAAGTAAAATGAAAGAGTTACAAACAAATAAAAGCTTTACTGTCATCCTTTATGAAACGGGCATCAAAATGGGTAAGTATTAAACTGTTTTAACACGGACAAAAATATTATGGTACTTCCCAAACACACTTTAATCTTTGCTCTAATCTTCGAGTACACACTAGTCACACTACATAAGCCTACCCATATAACTGTTATGGTGCAAACATGATCTAGGAACAAAACAAGGCAACTATTATTATTAGTATTGCTAGAAGCATTGTATACATAAAGGCGGTTAAAGCACGAAACGAACAATTCGGGGTCAAATGTTAATAATATCGGCAGGCGGAAATCTGTGTTCGCGAATACAAAATAACAAACCAAGTGTGGTCTGAAGCGGAAGATAAGCCACGTAGCGCACCATGGTTTGAGGATAAATGAGGTAGCAGCGAGTAGCGAACAGGGCCAAGGTATCAGCTATCATACAAACTATGTTTACATTACATGCCTGTTATTACACATTTAGTTTTGTATGATTTGTATTCGAAGAGATAGGCATACGTGGACAATATTCTTCGTTTTGACAGTTGTCTTTATCATAATCAGGTTGATGACGTTAGTTGCTAGGCGGATATCGCACATTTTGTGACCGAAAATCAAATACCAAACTAAAGCAAAGCGTGATGTCAATGAGCCTTGAACAAAAGAAGGTCAACGTAAATCTCTACCAAAATATTTATTATTATGGACATATAACAATTTTTCGTCAATTAAGTAGGTAAGTAATTACCTGATGATTTAAGTTGCGTACATATGAACCAATCGATTAGGTATTAACCAAAGAAGGAAGAAACCACAACATATCATTTTCAAAACGTTAATTTAGGATCCAAATATATGAAATCATCGAACATCGTAGTTTATGATTCAGGGAACTTACATGACCTCTTTGCTGCCTAGACGAAGGTGTCAAAGAATACTCCAGACTATGTAATATCAATACAGATAATAAACAAGACGAAAATCCAAGCAATAAAATGGCTATCCATTCTATAGTTAAAACAACTCTACAGAAGAAATAAAAATACATTCTGGGGACCGAAATAACTCATATTTATCTTATAATAAGTACAGAGCTGCATGTAAAAACAATAGACAAAATGGTCACAGGGCAACTATTTCAGCTGCCGAGGCTAAATAGTATAATATGCGCCAGTTATTGTTAGTGTTCATCAGCCGGTAGTTCATCTGCCATCATGGCCGATAAAAAGCGGTTAATAGTGTTTTAGATTATATTCTTAATATTACAACGGTCGCAGAAACATTCAACAATAGCTACCTATATCGGGCTTAGCTCTCAGATGTTTTGTTGAACAAACATGACATGTAATTTAAATGAAAACGTCCTTAACATTATTTACTGTAAATATTGTCTAATATCATAAAAATCTTATTCCAAACGCAATGTTTAATACATATCTTATCTCATCGTTGGGGCTGTTATTAAACTACCTACCACAGTAATCAAGTGAGAAGGTTCTGACGAAAATTCAACGTATGAATGAATTAATATTAAAGAAGGTTTAAATTAGATGTGATTTAAGAAAGATCATATCGGCCCGTTATTATCTTACTGAAGGAAAAATCGTCTTCTCATTGATTGGCGATTTCAGTCTTTCTCAGATGTCCAGGTTTACTCACGATGTTTTACTTCACCGTCAGTCAGTAATGTCCAGATAAACTTAGAAAGTAAATATCTTTGAAAATCACATTGTTACTTGCCCGGATTCGGACCCGCGACCTTGTGTTTACAAAGCGGATGCCTTCACCACTGAGCCATCACGACTATTTTAAGATTTAAGAAAGATGGATATGATAAATAAAAGGCGAAACAGCTAGAAAGATAGCACCTAAAGAGAGAATTGGAAACGTAGACATTTATAAAACAAAGGCGCATTATTTTACATTTTGCGGATTTTTTTTCTTGGCAAGTAGTAGGTATATTAAACGATTACGAACCTATAGTAAGAAATTAGAAATTTGAATACACGTTTCCGTGATCGTCATGTAATTACATTATATTCCAACTACATACGTCTAAGTATTACCAGTCTTATAGCCTCACTCAAGTATTAGAGGTTATTGCTGTAATCGCCATGGTTGACAGGTGTTGTACACAATTTACAAGAAGGCATGTGGTGCTGTCACTTTTTTTTTTAATAAATGTAAAATTTAACTATATTTTTAGGATTTTTTTTCGCTTAGAATTTTGTACGAATTGGAATATAAATTACATCGTTGCATATTACGCAGAAAACTCGCAAGTGATACGTATGTTACAAAATAATACATTATTTATTATGATAGGTATTTACTGAATTAATTTGAATAAAACAAGAGAGGTATGCTGAGCCGTTAACGAAGAACACCGTAACTGTATAATATAAGTTATTGGAAAGTAGATCTAAAGTCAAAAACATTAAAACTTAATTTTTCTTAGATCATTTGTGATTTTCTTTTTTTAGTAGGGCAGCGTGGTACCGCGTGCGTGGTGAATTTTCTTAAATAGTAGCATTCGGACTGTACATTCATTTTATGGAAACTTCCAAGTGAAATATATTATCCGGGTTTTTTTAGTGTTTTTGCTGGGAGCCTTCGATCAGGGCATCAACCTATTTTTTATAGGAAACGGTGGTAGTAAATAAGCAGCCCACTGGATGGTACATGGTACAAGAGTAAAAATGAGCGATTGCAGTTAAGTCATCCAATGACAATTATTACGAATTAAATTATTACTCAGAACTTATATTTCAATTATCTATTATATACTTCGTCATGATTGCAGTCACTCAACTTCTATTTTTGTACGTACCTTTGCAGTTAAATAATTGTGTGTCAATATGATTGTTCCTATTGGTTAGCAAGAACCATACATAAAGCATATAAAATACCAAAATAGTAGTGCCGTCCAAATCAAAATTATATTTATAAGTAAGTAGGTACCAACTTATATTGATTAGTAATTATGATATGTAAAATAAAAATAAAGTAGCAACGACTGCTATAAATTCTTATGTATAAAAGTAGCATCTACATACATATAATTCATTTTTTAACTTATTTAACATTCCTTTGTACAGATAAAACGAATCACTCCTGCCCTTTTTTAAACAGTCCGAATCGTCCGCCTTTTCAAACCCGAGACGATTTCATATCGAAGAAAAATGTAAACTCCAAGTGTAGCTTAAGTTAAGTTCCACCTACCGAAACATAAATTTGCTAACAACGTATATATTTTTAAAAATTAGACGTTCAAAAGTAACTATTATAAGAAACAAGCGTTGACCCTGAGAGGCATTTTACAAGATTTTATCCATCGATACTTGAACTATGGGAATAGTACATTGTACATTAAATAGCAGTTACGGAATCAAAATTCAGGATACATCGGAAGGGGGAAAACGCAAACATCCTCGTATCCTTGCAAGTATCCTGTTGAATAGATCGTATAAATATAAATGTGTTAATTTTACCTTCAGTACCGTTGTAATCGTGCCGCTCTTAGCGGCACTTGACGTTGCGTGACATGCGAAAAAAGTGAAAATACCAAATGATAGGATCTGTTTACTTACCTACTAAGCAAAATGTAATAAATTTCAGTAAGTTGTGAGATTGTGTAAGTTAATTTTATTAAATTATTTGTGTAGAAATTCTATAGTTATTGGTAATGGTTAATTCATTGTCATCATTATTTTAGTAGAAAAACGTCTACTGGTGTAACATGACCATGTTCATTACTAATACCTAACCCCTATTATCGGAAATATTACATAATTTTAAATCATCATCATACAAGCCCGTTATTACCTATAGGTATCACTGCAGGGAAAGGCCTCTTCTCATAATAGAAAAGGTATGAGCATTGATCGCCACGCTTGCTCAAGGCGAGAAAAATAAATAATAATATTAAGATTGTAATTATCTCGATAACTATCAGTCAAACTTGAAAATTTTAGTTACTCTATTCGTAATAACATTTTATAGGTAGGTAGGTACTTTTATCGGTACTATTAATTATTCTAAATCGTAAGCAGGAACTAAATAAACTACATACGTACATGCGATATCTAATACACATAGAAGTCTTACCTTGCTATTATCTTAACAAGAACATGCCACATTGCTGCGTACGCGCGAACATTTGTCATGCATGAGCACACACACACAAATCAAATAGTGTACTTACTTTCTTTTACATATTATTCGTCGGATTAAAAATGTTGTGATAAATAAATTAACTATATAGTGCCTCCATTATCAGTTGATTAATATAACACTTATTATTACCTATTATAAAGGCTTACATTCATGTTAGCGGTAGGTACCTACGCGAAACTTCTCAACATTTCCTTAGTATCAGTAGGCAGTATCTACATACTTCTAATAACATAGTTTTAGATTAATTTAACCCTTTTCCTATTTTGAGATCAAGACGATTTTTTTTTCTTGTGATGAATGGGTACCTTATTAGATAGTGAGTTATGCTACAAATAAAGATAAGGAAATCTTTCGAAAAATAAACTTGATGAAATACCTGACCATATTTCATTTTAATAATATTAGTCATATCATGAAAACCAATATAAGTTGAAAGGCAAAAGGAATGTTTAGCAATTTATATCTTTGGTGACTTTAAATTTTGGCAATCGCTGTTATTGGCGCTCGTGTCATTTCACGAGTTTTCATTTTCCTATAAAACTAACTTCATTTACAATATCACAAAATAATGAGAATGGAGGATCATCCACAATGTCTACGGAATGGTATGCCAGGATTGGAATTTTTGTCAAGGACGTGGGTGACAAGATCAGATTTTATGTGTTTTGTAACATTGATCATTTGTCGTATATAGTCGTTGCTACGTGATCGGAAAATTAAGTGATTAAAATATTCGAAACGTCGACAAACGCCTTAGCAAGTTAGTCCACTAGTCGTTTGAATACAAAAGCGGTAAATACCTTCATTATGAGATAACGGTATGATGTTTTTGTTGCAGATACAGCGGCTAGGAAACAACGGCAAGAGAAGGATTCTTGCATACTAAATAGTATTTTTGTAAAGGGACAGTGGTAATTTACACATGACTTTCCTCGTATGCAGCTCTATTTATCTGTAGTTATGAAATGTTGCGCATCTCACAAGGCTACAGTCTGCGTCACGTTGTCAACATTATTCACAAAACATTTCGAAACTTTAAATTTATTGCCTTCATTCGCATAAATATTGATTCGCATTTTTTGTCCCTAAAACGGTTTCAATTGATTGCCTAGGTACTATTTTTGTATGTGATAACAGGGTGATATAGTGTCCACTATCTTGCATCGACTTGCATACATAAGCAAGTGTTTGTTAGTTAGATACTGTTTTGTTTTCTAATATTAGAGAATGAAATAAATGACATTGATTGGCAGATACGTTCAGACATCTAAACATAAGTAATGAGATTCAAATTATTTTCTCAAATAGGTAGATATGCAGGCATGAAGTTGGTGGAATGAGGATCTTATTATAGTAAGAGATTTATAACAATTTTTTTTATTGTCTGATAATGAGCAATTATAGCGTTAATAGTCGCTTAAAATGATAATGTCAACAAAATCTCTTGCGCATTCTCACCTTCTAAAACTATTTGTGTAGGTACGTACGACATTATATCAAAGATGTTAAGGCAAATATTATATTTTTTATAAGTATGCATAATTTTATTATATTTACAAATAAACCACTATTTTAAAGTACTGTGCAAATATAAATAATCTTTACGCTCTATAGTCGATGCTGTTCTTTAAAGTCAGAGCACTGGAACCTTCCTGCACAATGTTAACTACCACATAATAGTTAGGTACGTCTAGTCATACAAATAAAATTCAATTTGATCTGCAGTAAAACTTGATCACAATCCACTCTTTTTATCTTGACGCAACTACATAATAATATGTATTTACCTAATGTGTAACATCGCCGTACAAACAACATTATTTGTAACCTACCGGGAAATTTATGTGTTTTTTAAATTTTCTTCATCGTATTACGTACCTGTATGGTAACACGTGCACTTGCCATGTTCTTTCAATAATATTACGTAACAGGGTGACAATGTGACATATAGTTCACTAACATTATGGCGCCAAATAATAAATAATACATGATTATTATACAACACACAAATATCAGGAGTCTTGATATGAGATTATATTACAACTCGTTTAAAATTTAGCGAGTTTTTGTCGGTATTTACCGCTTAATAAATAGGTAAACTTAAATAAATGTCGTAATGGCTCAGTGGTGAAGGCATCCGCTTCGTAAACACGAGGTCGAGGGTTCGAATACGGGCAAGTATCAGGGTTGGCATGAATAAATAATTTTGATTTAAATCATGATTTTAATCACGATTAAAATGAAATGATGTTTTCAATAAATATTAATGATAATATCAAAAATGTTTAATTTCACTTTCTTTCAGAGAAATCAACATAAAAAAACAGATTTAGAAATTATAATTAGGTAAGTTACAAACTGATATTTATGACAAATTGGTCCCGCGCACGCATCACAGCAATAACATTTGTAAACAAAACTAAATTACTTTCCTTTAGACCGTAGTTGCAAGCGAAATGTACAAAACACTAGGCACTACTTAAGCATGGCATTTACATGTCAGACAAAAAGGAAAGCCAGGGTAAACTCCGCGCTGTGTCCGCGCAATCCCTTGAGGGCGCGTTCTGTTTTGCGCAAAAACATAGTTAAAAATTAAATAATAAAATGAAAAAATCAAAACACTCGTGCTTTTTTTTATTATATTATTATTTTTAACCCTGTCAAGAACCAATGTGGTTTTTTAAATCTTATGTACTTTTTAAGTTTATCTGGACATTACTGACTGACGGTGAAGGAAAACATCGTGAGAAAACCTGGACTTTGAGGAAGTCTCAAATCGCTAATCCGCCTTGAGCGGCATGGCGATAAATGCTCATACCTTCTCAGCACGAGAAGAGACCTTCCCTGCAGTGCGATAATAATGGGCCGATATGATGATGATAAAATACTTAACATAAAATAATATGTAACATTAAATGATCACGCTAATATAAAATAGATACTGTTAGGGATTTTAAATTATATTATTAAAGTTTATGTATGCAAAATTTTCTTTGAGTTTTAAATAATTTATTAGCCATGTTAATTGGTAATATGTAATATGTTCAATAGCTCACAGTAATTTATGATTGATTAACTTCATTAAAGGTATTTCGTTACTCGAATCTCTACAATTAATACAAGCTAATTAAACATAAACATGGGCCGCAAGCTAAACAGATGATAATAGCATATTATGTAGGTAAGTATGTTGATTATAGCATATCGATTTATACGCAACAAGACAAATTAATTATTCCAACTAGTATTTATGTTCAAGGAGACCGTACTGCGTTATGGTTCTTTATGGCATATAGTCACGACTTCATGAGTCACAAAATAGATCAGTTTTTCTACGTGTTCGGTAAGTCAAATGTACTATTTTATTTATAAAATCAGATTAGCGATGACGTAGTCGAATAATAATTTAAATTAGTTTGCCCGGTGCGTGTTGTAGAGCAGAACACCAAACAAGAGCACGGGTCCTCCACTACCTGTTGCGATTATTTTAAACCCAAACAAAGCAAAAGGATTATTGCCGGTAGGTACAGCGTTTATCTCTGGCTTTCCAACGCAAACAATGCAGTCAAATTAGAAATCTCATTAAGAATTTGCTTTGGAAGTTAATAAATACTGTTTGGCATTACGTTCCATTTTTGTAATTACATACTTTGACTAAAACAATTTTGTTGCATTATTACAATAATAAATATCAATCACAACGACTCATGTCATGTCATGTGTCTAATTAAAGCTTGGGAACTCAAGAACTTTTAACTTCTCAGCTTGCAATCTAAATGCATTATTTATTTTTGAAATGTTCTAGATCTTATCTCGTTGATTTTATTATGTAGCCCTTACCAAGAATAAATAAATGTATTGACTTTGTCTTGGGATCAGTCAGGGTCATTATTCGCTGTGACCACATAATACGTTACGTCCTTTAAAAGTCTTCGAGACTGACATTTGCCTATAGTTTCCAAGTTGCTTGCGTCGACCGCTTTATTTATGGGCGTATTCACCTTCGAACCGGATCATATAAAGTACTGCACTATTTGTACATTACTTTGAGTAGAATGATATTTGATTATGCTGTAATAAGATCTCCTTACTTCGAATATGTTTTCGTTAGTCTCAACAGTAGAAGCCATGCGAGCAACTTACACGGTAAGTGGCAAACGTAGCAGATGATCTGGCGCATGAGTAAATGAGTATCCAGAGATGTATGTAGCAACCCTTGTCCATAGTGGATCGTTGGCATTTGCATGCTCGTGACACGCTCAAAACATGTAAACGCAAGCGCTTGTGGGAGAAAATCGAAAAGTTTA
Source organism: Parascotia fuliginaria (assembly GCA_963082885.1). Taxonomy (NCBI): domain Eukaryota; kingdom Metazoa; phylum Arthropoda; class Insecta; order Lepidoptera; family Erebidae; genus Parascotia; species Parascotia fuliginaria. The sequence goes on along the minus strand of OY720174.1, from coordinate 8,786,857 downwards.
CTTTACAGAAACCTTTTTTTAGTACGTGATGTGAGTGGTAACCGCCATTCATGAACGTCGATAACGTCAGGTCCATATTATGGGTATGCCCATGAGCTGTCCAAAGAAAATATAACGTATCCCACTGCCGATGCGACGCTTTTCGAACGATTTCGCTAAAAAATAATTTTTAGAAAAAAATAAAAACCGACTTCAAACAACACCTACATGTTCAATCCTTAACTAAAAAGTAGTAAATAAGATTTTAATTACTTCATAGCAAAGAACATTAAAGGGGACTCAACGCAATCCTTGATACCTATAATACTTTACTATTTATAATTTTTAATTAGTTATTTTGGAGTCGGTGCCAGCCAAGAAGGATCTTTAATTCTGCCTTTGCAGCAAACTTTTGAAATGCACGGGGCGGTAATGGCACGCGTGGGGGATATGCCTGAGTGCACTACCCGAACGCGGTCATACTCGTGAAGGCAGACGTCATTGATAGTTGTGTTCAGATATACATAAAAAATTTAAGGCGCACTTATCTGATTCCGTTCGATTTCTTGTATTAAATGTATATTATTCATTCATTCATTAAATAGATTAATCAAGAAGGTTTTTTTTGCTAGTAGGTAGGTTATTTTTATAAAGGCCATTATGATCCTTCTTGGCTGGCACCGACTCCAAAATAACTAATTAAAAATTATAAATAGTAAAGTATTATAGGTATCAAGGATTGCGTTGAGTCCCCTTTAATGTTCTTTGCTATGAAGTAATTAAAATCTTATTTACTACTTTTTAGTTAAGGATTGAACATGTAGGTGTTGTTTGAAGTCGGTTTTTATTTTTTTCTAAAAATTATTTTATTTTTAGCCTTTTAGTGGGAATTAATTGTGTATAAATATATTCAATATGGGTAGACCTACTAAACGTGCTGCGCAAATGAGACAGCGCCGCGCCGTTTGAAAAAAAGTAGACACGAGAGGTAAGATTGTAAATAGATATATAAAGTCCTTGTCAACACTTTCTCGATCGCTAAACCCTGAATCCCAGAAACCACAAATCAAAACAAAAAATGGATGATCTACCAACAATAAAGAATCATCAAAAATCATAATTTAACTGACCGAGCAATCGCTTAATAGATATGCAAAAAATAAACAGTGGTGCTGTAAAAGCAGGTTTAAGGGCGCCCATTGCTGTTGTAATTTCTCACGACCATAAGACCTCCAACTTGGCTTAACGACTATCTAATTATAGTGATGACCATAGTCTACTGCTTCTAAACAATGAAGACGCTGAAAATGAAACAACACATATGGTTACTCATCCAGGGCCACTTCGTTTCTAACAAAAAATGAAAAAAAGTCACTTCGCACTTGTAGCATGGACATGTCAATGTCAGAAAATTCGTCGCAAAAGACATCGACGTGTTGCTTTACACATCTTCACTTCTGGCATACGTTTTGTTACAAAATATAAAATTGAAGCTAAACCACTAAACCATTCTTTATAAAAAAAACATGGGATCCCATTTCAGAGTATACCCTTTCAAATAAAAGAAGAATTTTCAAAATTGATTTATAAATGACCGAGTTCTGTTGTAACAAACATACAACCACTGAACCATTTCTTATAATAAAAAAATGGGACCAATTTCAGAGTATACCCTATAAAATAAAAAAAAAAATTTTCAAATCGGTTCATAAATGACCGAGATATGAGGTAACAAACATACAAAAAAAAAAAAAAAAAAAAAAAAAAAAAAAAAAAAAAAAAAAACATACGACCCGAATTGATAACCTCCTCTTTTTTGAAGTCGGTTAAAAAGATGGGTGGTAGCGTTTTTGCCATAATCGCTGTATTTGGCAGACCGATTAGAATTCGCAATGGCGGTGACGGCAGTCTTATCACAGATTGCTGCTAGCTGTCCTATGTTAAATGATTTCCCTGACGACACATTTTCTTATGTTTTTATTGCCATCATTTGGACCACCGCAGGTCGCAACTCACTAGTGGGCGTTGGCATTGTCATAGATGACGAAAAATATATGAGTAATACTACTCTATATAAGATATGTTGTTGAGAACATTGTACTTAACGTTCTTCTATTAATTCACTGTAGAATGTTTAGTATCGTAAAGATAATAATACCTTTAGGTGTATGTAATTTCCTTTTAAAATACTTGCTACATTTGCCGAGTTTAGTATAATGAACAGACAGTTTATAAGGCAAAGCTATATCTTGGTTTAGTTTAGTATTTGCATGCCTTTTGAGAAGCTTTATTGACTAGATTTATTACCATAGGATAGATTGGATATTGATGGAAAAGTTTTTGTGACACATTGGTAGTTTCGCCTGTCTAATCTATAGAATAGTTATAGACGTAAAGTATAGCAGGTATCTACACCATTGTTTCGTTTGCTTTATGAGAGCGCCAGCGGCACGTGGCCCTATTTCCGAATCGCCTACGCATTGAAAGAGTAATTTGTACTTTACTAATTAATTGTACAACTCGAGTTATGATTAGGTTGCGATAATCACTAATCATTAGGTGGGACGTGTGTTTGTTTACCACGTAAGTTGTATAAAAAAAGTATAAAAAGACGACAATACACACTAATGATGTGACTTGCAGGTACGTGTGTTTATATATTTAAATAAGATACACAATAGTAGTAATGTTTACGGCACTGCATATAACGCTTCAGGTTAAAGGTGCCAACTAGGAAGTACAGCCCTAAACGACTTCCGATATTATCAACGTCAATGTAAAGGTACTCGGTCAACATGTCAACTAGTACCTAAGTAAAGGCGGCAACTAACTTACGTGCCGATGACGAGTTGACGATTAATGTCGATAATGACACTACAAGTATGATTTGAGAACAATGTAAACAATCGAATGATTATTTCAATTAAGTAAGCGTTATTATAGGTATTATCCATCAATGAAACTAGGTAATATGAAAATGGATCTAGCATTCGTAAGGCAAGATTCATTGAACTAATTATAATTTATTACTTTTTGTTTATGACTTCGCCCACGTAATTATAATTTTACACAATAATAATTTTTACTAACTCATCCATTTTTATGTTTCCAGATCTATATCAGAATATAAATTAAATGACATGGCCGCTATTTTCATTTCATTAGTTTTGTTTTACAACTGTAAGTGAATATTCTGCAATTTTTATCTTGTTATTTTAATTAAGTGTTACTTATTCTAATAAAACTATAAATTACAATAAAATTAAGGCTAAACCAATTTACAACATAATCATTATTAATATTCATGATGCTCTAGCTAGTTTTAGCGTTCGAATCCAACCAGTGAAGTAATTAATTCGCAGAGAACTATACGTAACGAATGATTGAATCCTACTACGAATGTTTAATGCGAAAATTTGTGTGTATATGTGTTTGTTACCACTCAGCGCCTATACGGCTGAATCGACATCGATGAAAATTGGTATGCAGATAGAGTCGGTGCCGCAGACGGACATAGGCTACTTTTATTTCAAAAAGCGGTCTAGTTCCGCCTGGAGACAAAACTCATTTTAGGTGCTTGCGAAGCCGTGGTGCGCAGCTAATGAACTATAATAGAAACATGTCTGCGGCCGTCTCTATATGTACGGATACATTTATAGAACCTGTAACAATTAATTATACTCGTATAGAAATGCTTGTAACATTTGCATACGTCGCAAAACAAATACTTGTGGTAATAAACATACTGTTCTATAGCCAAGAAAATATTATATACATATATTTATACTAATAGAAAAAGATGATCCTTTTGCTGATTTTATGGTCAACTGTGCCCACAGCCCGTTTAGCCCGCGGGCTCAGGCTAACACAATCAAAGTGAAAACAGATTTTTCTGTTTTCTTTTTATTGCCGACAGTGGCAGACGAGCAAACAGCCCACGTGATGGTAAGCGGTACTTAACCTTCGCTCAAAGACGATTTAGAGTCTCTGGGACTCAGCGAAGTCGCTGCCTAACCGTGAAGGGAGTGGGGTAGGTTAAGAGCTTGAGTGAAGTGAGGAAAAAGAAAAGAGGGGAAATTGCCTAGAAAAGTGACTCCACTCTGCTTGATGGTAAGCAGTCTGTGGAATCCAACAGTGGTGGCCATAATACCAAAAGCCATCATCTCAAACTGCTGCCGGCGTGGTGGCCTACACTATAGCGGCTGCAAATAGGGTAGGTGGAAAAAATGAGGGAGTTTAGGAAAGAGAAGAAGGAGAAAATTGGGCCTCTAGCGCTCTCATTTAACGAGTAAAACGCAATGGTAAGGATACTACTATTCTTATGTCAATCTGCTATGAGAGGGTTGTACTTCCCCAATCGATCCGGCCCATTCATGCTGAAACCAGCGAAGATCTAATACCGTACAAATAAGTAATAATTAGAATAAACTAGCTTTTCGCGGCGCGATTTCACCCGCGTCTTTGCTTGCTGCTATGTTCCCTTCACCAGTAGCGTGATGATACATAGCCTATTACCTTCCTCTAGACGTGGGTTATCATACGCTTAAAGAATTTTCAAATCTGACTGGTAGTTCCAGAGATAAGCGCGTACAAACACACAATCAAATAAACAAAGTCTTCCGCTTAATATAGATAAAACTGTGATGAAATTAGTAATAATTATAATTTCTGTTAAAAGAAAAAATAACTATACCTATTGGTAGATAACTAGTTATTATTATTAAAGTGTGAAATACGCACGTCCTCGATGTCCATATAGTGCTAAACACCGAGGACGTCCGTATATGATATTATGAATGTAATGCTACATTTATATTTTAAGAATATATGATACTTACAGTGTTTATTTATTAATGGGAAATGGCAGGCGTAAGTGCTAATTCCCGCTAATGAAGCGCCAAAGGCGCAGAGAATTACGCACCCTGACTACCTCAGACTCTATTAAAAAAGAAAACACATAGTTCCTTCTCTCTCTACGAGCACGGAAAATTCATAAAGATAATAGGCACCCAATACTAACTAATGTTGTGTGCAAGTGCAGATCTTTTACAATCATCGACAAGAAGTCTCTAGCAAAACCTCTTGTAAAAATTAAGACGATTATGACAAACTTGGTGTTATGAAATTTTTAATTTTGTGTAAAATGAAGACATCAACGACATCTTGTGAAATGGTAAATAAACTCCTAGAGGATTTTTACAGGTTCAATCTAAAGGTATATACAGCTAGACGATCGCATATGGAGCGGTACTCCATAAGCAGTCGTGTCGTTGATATTTTACCAACGGTATTTGGTACGTGCTATACGAGTATGTTACGATACCGTATAATAGCGATGTTTATACTTTACGAATGATAGCCATTATTTTTATTTTGTAGGTTTGATGTTAAGCTTTTATCAGTTTATACTTTACTCAGTCAGTAAGTAATATAACTCATACTGCACATTTGGCAACTTACTCAATAATACTTAATTACATAATTACATTTCAATCAAATTGCACTTGCCGTAAGACTGACCTGACCCGTCAACAGGTTTTTTTCATGACCACGGTCAATGCAATTCGGCCGATATATTTGGAAAAGAAAAGTGATTTTATGTTGAGATAAATTACCAGCTATTTTCTATAAGGTAATACACGATCTTAGTGGTTTTAGAAAGTGTCAATGCACCTACCTATGTATAGTTTAATTGAATTTGTTCACTTATTTGTCCGTCTCGCGGTTACGGCACATATTAGTGCAAGGCTGATTTCGAAAATATACTCTCAAAATAAAAGTCTATTGTGTTTGAGAGTTACAATTTTCATTTGCATTTACGTGTCTCCCCAAATGTCGTGTTGTTGCTATATCAACAGGTTTGTAGTACTATTTAAATTATAAATCAAGTAAACATTCGCATGTAGGTATACTTACCTATATGAACGATATTGATTTAGCATAACAAGTTGGTTTATCTTAAATTTCATAACATAACTTGATCACGAGTTCACGCCTTCTCTAACGAGTGAAAAATAAAATATTTTTGTGATGTGAAAAATAAAATGAATGATATAAGTACCTTATCAGTTGGCAAAGGAAGTTTTGGTTACGTACGTAAGTAACTACATGGGCACAACAACCTCAACAACCTCGCCAGAGGTATAGATAGCAATATATTCAATTTTTTATGTAGATGGTAATTTTATTGAGCGCGTCACGGAAACTCTTTGTCAGAATATTGTATGTTTAGAGAAACAGTACGAGAATTTATAATATTGTTGCACGAGATATCTTGTCATCTAATGAAAAAAATATATAATAAAATAATATATACCTTAAGAATTCAGAGTGGATGTATTCTATTTTAAATATTTACTAATTTATTCATTTATTTTGTATGATTGTAGTCTACTGCGATTCCTTGTTCACTAGTGTGGAAGTTGCAATAATAAGCGCAAACAAAACAGTTTGCACTCAGCCGTTTTACGGTAGGTAACTTTGTTTAACAAAGTTACGTAACAGTAGGTAATAGTACAACTTGTTATCGGAGAGCTGTATCAGGTTGCCAAGCTAACAATAACAATAGTAATAACGAGATTTTATAATACTACAGAACTGCATACAACTTTGGACAAAATACGGGGCTTGAACATACATATTTAAAGCATAGGGGCAAAGACCTTGAGTGAAAATATTTTAGTGATACCTATTGATAATCCGTACATACATATATTGTGGTAGTACCTACATACCCCGTTATTGTCTGACTTTAAATGTATAATTTAATTGTTATTAAAGGAATTAATAGTAAATATTAGATTATATTATCCTTGTATAGTTTTGTGTGATTCCAAGTTTTTTGTTCTTACGTAACTGTATTAATTATTTACAACTAGCTGACCCGGCAAACTTCGTTCCGCCTAACAGTCGATTCTTTAATTTTTTTGTTTTTTTTATTATGATACCTAGCCTAAGTTACTCCTTATTACATCAGCTACCTGCCCCAAAAGTCCCGTCAAAATCGGTCCAGCCATTTCAGAGATTAGCCGGAACAAACAGACAGACAGAAGTTGTACAAAATGTTATTTTGGTGTATGTACCGTATATATATTCATATACATGTAGTAAAATACGGTTATTTCAATATTACAAACAGACACTTCAAATTTATTATATTTATAAATGTGTGCAAATATGATATTCCAAAATATTCACGCAAAACATACCTACCTAAGTATTTTTTTTTTCATATCATAAAAATCGTTTACGGTACCTACATAAACGATTGTTATAGTTCATGATGTCTTATTGAAGAAGCACTTCTTTAAAACTTGTCAGTCTTCCTTTATGACACTGCTTAATACAAATAAAAGCTAGGTCTGCAAGCTATTATTCAGAACATGTAGGCAGGTATATCATATTATCAGTATCACAGTATACGAAGCAGCGTCATTTATATGATAAGACTATCGTCACTAAAATTGCTAATCCAAAGTAAGCATGTTTAAAGCGAACTTTGTCTAGTAGTGGACGTCTTTCCACACTGTTATAATGATTGATTATTTACTAATAATTTATTTATTACTAGTCTAAGAAATTAATGGTTAATTAAATTAATTAATTATTGTATGGTCAACTACAGAGATTGTTGACCATCTTTCAAGAAAGTTACATAAATATTCAATGTTTATATAAATAAAGACAAATATAACGTCACGGTGGTGTATTTGCAGATAAGATTAGTACCTTGACGTGTATTTTCAAGTTGTTCTATATATGACAATATTACGAAATAATCATATTTTAGGTAGGTATTAGGATGAATTGAATATTAATAAAGATGCTTAAGTTCACGTTATGAATGTCGCTTTCAAACCAAAAAATTATTATGTTCCTGAATAGGTAGACGGTAATAGTAACTTACATTACGAGATATTCTACTTTTAATATGTTAGTGCGGATACGGTTTTCTGTAGAGTGCTTGTATCAATGTAAATCAGCGTTAAAAGTAATTTCGTAGTTGGGATCCTTTACGATAAGTGAAATATCTTTGAAAATAAATTTTACTGCACTCATGCTATTATTAAATTGGACATAATATTTAACTCTTATTGTATTTGTTATTCTGTCGAGTCTCTTCGATAACTTAGTCAGAAATAATAAGCAGTTGAGATCGATCCATTAAAGAACATAAATAATTAAGTAAAATTAATATAATTATTAGGTTAGAGAGACATTGCCATAGCGATACAGTAGGTAGGTAGGTACTTATTAGAATTTTAGACTGTTCAGTGTGCAGTGTGTGCAGTGTGTTCAGTGTCCACGTTCAAACAACGTCATTTATTTTTTATGTTTCAAAATATATCTATAATTTAATTCATTGGATTAATTTAATTTTGTAATATTAGTAGATACTAATTAAGCAAATCAAGTTAGTTCAAGTTTAGTATTGAATACAAATTAAATATATTAACAATATAATCTCCTTTTATTCATAGCTATAATAAATTAGAATAATATGTGGTATTTATAAGAGGCAACGAGTTTTTGACCCGTATAATAATAATCGCCTTACATTTGCGTCACCGAGCGTCACATCCAGCTCTCTAACTGGTCAGTACGAGTGGTCAGACGGCTTATACAACAATGACATTAATACGTATAATATCAGAGGTTATCTTACGTTTATATACACTACAGAAACTTGCAATGCTATTTTTGTCGAATAACAAAATTATCATCTTAAACGTCTAATCGCCTGACATTATAACGATTATAACATTTTTATTTATTATGATGAAACAAAAAGTTGGTTTGCAGTATAGCCTTTATTGCTTATCATTAAGTAGATAATACAAAAAGTCTCTGTTTTTTATACACGATTGGATATACAAATTGCCTTCAGAAAAGAAGTTTCATTTAACATTAAGGGCACAACAAGATTTCTCTTTCGATTTATATCTAGAACAATGTCACTAAGGGGAGAACCTTATTACCCTATAGAAGGAAGATAGCAGGCATAGAAACTCTAGCAATAGCGGTTATTAATACTCGGTAAGCAACCGTCAGATATCAGTAGAGATTGTACACTGAGCTGCTTTTTTTCACGTGGCTGGTTGACGCAAATTATTGAAGCACAGTGTTTACAATTAACCTAATGTTTATACTGTAAAAAATATTATGTACAAGCATTGCAAAAATATTATTTAGTTCATTAGCCTGGTGACGTCCATTGTAGAGAACACTGTAAAGAGTTTAATGTCCGTAACGTGATATGTATTTGGTAGGTACGCAAGTAGGTAACTAAAGCTGCTGCTCTTTACCTGATGTTCTCCACTAAAAGGGCTACTTTTATGACATTCACGATATGATATCGTGTTCTTTAATTAAGACCAGAGACCACACGGGCATTATTTGTTTATGTAAAGCTTAATTTACCTGAGTACCGTATTCCTGCGAAGCTAAAATATATACTTACTTATGAAGAACTCTAAAATTATGCACAATTTAATTAATGAGGTGGGCTTTAAATAGACGACAGGTGTTTAACGAAATAGTGCTGTGTTGCACGTGTGGTTCATTTATGTGTGTCGAATACATTATGTGTATTTCAAGAGAAAGTGTGTATCCAGTATATATGTATGTACCTATGTAATGTGTGTTGTATTATGCATATAAACGAACATTTTCCGGCAGAAATTTTATTAATGATTGAGCAAACTGTTTCAAAAGACAGGATGTAACTCTGAATCTCGACAGTTCTTTATTTCGATATATATTCAACTTCGAAAATCGTAGTTCGGCAGATAATGCTTCGAAAGAACATTTAATTGACAAACAATATTTCGACGACAACATTACACACACCTTAAAATGCTCACTACTTCGACAGACACTGCTTGGACATGCAATTGTTCGGCAGATAATAGGTATTACGACAAAAACATACCTTCGACATAATACAGGGCATAATATTAATTATACATATTATGCGACCAAGTAAGTGATATTTTTAAGCTATTGCATAGCTTTTATCGCCGGCTTTGAGAGCAGCAACCGAATCAAGAAACCTAACACCTCTCACTCCGCCTACCATAAAATTTATTTCTCAGGATAAACACGAGTGGCGCTATTTTTTACCACACATAAACCAAATATTTTGTCACATTTGCGATAAATTTTATCTGGTAGAACTATAGAAATGAAACTAAGATTTTAATAACGTGTAATAATTCATCAATGTAATGTAATGTCCCAGTTTTATTCTTTTTCAGAGTAAAAATACTTAGTAGGATGATTAAAATTCCTGAATAACCTACATGTAGGTATTGTAAGATAATAAAAATATTTTAAACGATATTGTACGTGTTTTCTTATCGGTCACCACGCTCAAAAAGTGTAACTTGAATTAATATCAAAGAAAAAAAATACTGCATATAAAAAATAAATAAATAATTATAATTGCATAAGTTAATAAAAAATGCTATGCAATAGCTTTACCGCGGCAGTCCCCGAGTGCCACAGGTTAACACATCACACGAAAGGTGATCTTAAGATACCAAAATAATAATTCTATTAGGGTCACCTATGAACACCTAGGTGATTATATTCGCGAGTGATCAAAGGACATCAAACTACTACTACTATCCTTCCTTAAATGTCAATCTTATTGATGGTTTAATAAGAAAATATAGGTGATAATGTTAAGGTGCCAGATGTAAGAACTACATTAGTTGTGTGATTCATCTGCTGTTATAACCTAACATTTTATACAACTGAGCTAGATTGACATAAATACATAGAGCCATAGCAGCCATTATTTCCAAGCTGTTTAAAAGTAGAACGGATTAATATCCTTTTCTTACATTTTAAAAGTTAGTCACTTCATAATTGTCTGGCTTGGTTTGGCTATCATTGGACACGTACGTAGATTTAGGTACACGTTTCTGCGCCAAAAATAATAATGAACAAAAAATCTATCTAATATTAGTTAATTATACTTTATTACACCTGTCACAAGAATCATGTCATATGTTTGATATGTTTTTGAAGACTGACAAGGAATGATAGTCAACTCGTAAATTTTTTTGTTGAAGCTTATTATCTATACTTATTTAGTTATTTAAATATTTATTAGAAAATTGTATATAGGTACTTTGTGGCTCTTATTATTATGTATCTCATTTAGTCGGTATTATGTGGCTTTTATCTATTTTGCGTCACAAGAACATTAGAGTTTAATTATGCTAGAAATAGTTTTAAAATTCAACAAACACTTTTTATTTAGGAGTATGATTTACATTACATTTAACTTATTCATAAACGGATTTTAATGATATTGAAAGGTTGGGTTTGTTCCGGCTAATCTCTGAAATGGCTGAACTGATTTTGACGGTACTTTTATTGGCAGGTAGCTGATGAAATAAGCAGTAACTTAGGCTACGTTTATTTTAGAAAAATATTTTATAAATATTAATAATATGCGATGTAACCGACATTTACGCGGGCGGAGCTGCGGGCAACAGCTAGTTAGACAATAAGAGAGCTTAAGAGTAATCGGTTTGAGACCATAAAAGATTTTTTAGATTAGCAATAATGAAAAAAAAATACAATTTATCGAACATAGAAATTACATTTTTAGAGGACGAAATACAACTTAATATTTTATCCTCTAAAATTGTATCTAAATTTCTTTATAATTTCGTGCATATGAAAAATTTAAATTCTTAGTAATAATTGACAAATTTTTACGACGTTCGCGTTCCTTTGAATTTTGGTAATTGATTCTACGAATATTAATTACCAAAGAATACCACAGTTACAGTTGCATGCAGTTGCCTAACGCAAGTTTGCATTAAACCTATTTAAAGCTAAACATCTAAATGTGGTTATGAAATACATATAGGTATATCTAGTAGATTTATAGTAATCATCGGGCAGGTTTATTTGAAAGGGTCCAATGATCTAATCGATAGTATTCAGAATGTAGAGGCTGTGTGAGCCGGCGACTTAGGTACTTGCCGTCGACCTACTGCGACACGCGGGCAAGAGGAAGTCGATACCGTCAATACGGAAAGCGACGTGACGTGCCCGCCAGCGATATAGGTACATTTGATCAAGGAGTGAGTATTGGACAGAGTATTGCTATTCGATATTTTCTTGCTACTTAGCTGTCTAAAGCAAATATACAATACAACTACGCTTCCAAAGTAGTTACAATTTAAATTTTCCCAACTCAATTGTGTTAACTTTTGCTTATTTTTACGGAATTAATGAAATGCTATATAGTTATTATTATTTAATTCTATTGTTGTATCATGTTTCTAGAGAAATTATACACAAATTCTACCTACATCAACTTAACTCATAAGATGGCATTAGAAATTGTTGTACGACTCATCTTAAGGATCTGATTTAGATGGCGAACTATGCATGATTTGTGTTATTTATGACCGTAATTATACTCTAAACTTGTGAAAATCTTATACATAATAAAAAACCATCAAAAGGTAAGGTTGGTGTAATTGCGCAAAATTGCAAAAGGCCTTCAGGTAAGTCGTTGCGGCCATAACCTTTACGAATGGCGGAGTCGATAATAAACTGGTTAAATAAGGTGAATCAATAACCACACTTTTACTAACGAAATATTCTGTGACGTATGCCTTTGTAAAGAATTATGTACAAATGGAACAGATACCGTGTTACTAGGTTCAAGGAATATTATTAAGTTCAGATCAAAATTTAGCAGATCAGAATTTAGCATTTTCAAGACTCATGCTCATAGACTCGCCAGAAATAATTTTACCTTTACCACTTTACCAGTATTACCCATATAAAGCCTGAATTGGTACTAAAAGTTACTAGAAACCTTAAAGAAGAAAAAGAGTAAGATCGGTAGTAGCAATGTCACACATCGATGTTCCACTTCAGATTGTGCAATGCGTGTCATATTACCTGCACGTAAGTGTTTCTTGCAGTAGGTTATAGAGGAACCTAATATTTAACATATAAGAATCATTATTAAATGAATTCTACTCTGCAAGAAATGGTTCTATTATCGAATTAATTGCTTGCAAAATAGGATTATGTTTAGGATACCTAACTAATCACAAAGTATTAACTTATATGCTACTATTATGGTAATTTGCATATCTTTTATTAATTCTAAAGTAGAGCACCTATTAATTACGCGCTTGTTAATATATATATTAGCCTACCAACGTGACTCCACCCGTCTGGATTCCACTAAGCAGTCAGTGGAATCCAGAAATGGTGGCCACCATACCAAAAGCTATCGTCTTAAACTGCTGGTATGGTGGCCTCCACTATGGCGACTGGGAATGGGGTTAGGGGAAGGGAATTAGGGAGGTGAGGAAAGAGGAAAGGGGGGAAATTGGGCCTCCGGCACTCTCACTTACCGAACGAAACGCAGTAGTAAGGCTACTACTACTCTTACGTCGATCTTCTATGAGAGGGTAGTACTTCCCCGGACGATCCGGCCCATTCATGCTGAAACCAGCGTGGATCTACTACCGTCAGAATAATACACAGAGTAATACACGAAGTGTAGATCTCACATCACATAAACTAGTAATACCGAAAAGATATTATAACGTACCTAATATTATACCATTTTTCATGTTTTTATAACAAAATTGATTTTAGCAATGAACACAATTATTGTTGAACTCACGCATTTTCCCAATACAAAAAATGTTAAGAATATTTTTTATGCTATAATTTATAATAAAGAGTTTTGCAGAGCCTCTAAGATGAAAGATTTTTTATGGCTTGTAAGAAGTCAGCTTGTAAGAATTACAGCGAATGTAAATTTTCTGAATATTTAATTATTTTGTGACTGTTTTTTGAAATAAATTTTTCGTAGGTAGATATGAACCTATTCTAATTTGTTTGTACATGGTAAAAAGTATTATCAAGTGTACTTCATTAACTCTAGCTTTTTTTATGACTTAGAAGTTGGAGTTATGAACAATACCAATTTTATCTGCCATAATAAAACTGACTGAAAGATTTTAAGAATGTATTACAGCCATATAATGTCATCATCTCTGTTGTTATTCTTCAACTCATAGCTATCTAATAATGCTCATTAGAAGAGATCTCTCTTTATGCATGCGAAGCGCACCAATCTTAAGCTTTCTCGTCTCCTGGTTTTTAGTTACCCACCTTCATCAGACAGACATTTTATTATCTTGTATAATGTTTGTCTTGGTGTTTGCTTGTACTTAACGATTCGATCTCTCATAGAACATTGACATTCAAATAAAAATATTAACGCACAAATACGTTTTATGTTAGTGAACCTGGTTAATTATTTTTTTCGTAATTAAAATGATGCAAATGAAGTGATATGTATACATATAACACAGTCGTATGTAGGTACATACAGAACCAGATTGTATTAACATACGACATCATGTTGGTGAATCCGTAGGCGTTGCCGGCACACTACAACCTTGGAACTGATAAAACCCTTGACTCGAACAAGATTACCTCACAGCCCACAAGTACACGTCAAATATAATAAACGCATCGTTTGTTCTCAACCGTTTTTTACGATAAGCCCCAAAAGCTCGTCCTTGGATGACATACTGGGTGTCAACGGAGATAAATGTTCATTAACATGCAAGCTTATTACTCTGATTCAATTTATTTGTAATATGTCGAACTTATCTTTTCTTTTACTATAATAAGTGTCTAACGGTTGTTAGGTTAATGTTGGTATGTAGGTACCTTCCTACAATTCCAATTATGTTGTACAGGACGCACGTCAACATTTATAAATTATAATTAAATCTAACTTTGAGTCATTCAACTTACGCATGTGTAACATAATCGAGTCATTCTCTACCTATAATAGTACATTGTATTTATCCTCAAATCGTGCGCTAAAAGTGAATCCCGCATTGTAGTCCAAGATTCCCGCAAATGTATACCTAGATTCAACTTAGTAGAAATAGAATTTCCTTTGTTTTTTATAGAATAAATGTACAACGTACAATTAAAAGTACTTATATAAATAATATAGTTATACGAGTCAAGGACACGATTGTTTAAATCAAAGTTTTACGTTAAATATATAAGTGTAACATAAATTTAAAAGGCACTCTACTATATCGATACAACTTTTCATTTAGACAAAGCTTAAAAGTTTCTAGAATCTGCTTTAGTACAAAGCAATAATGTATAAGTAATTTAGTTGTGACGACAATGCTTACTTTGTCTTTAGATGTTAGGCGTCTCAGGTCAAGTAGCTTTTGGTATTGTCGGAGGGCTCGCATGTACAACCTGACGGGGAGTTCGGCAGTTAGCACCTGCTCCGTCGTCCGAGACGCCACCCCTGCACCACTCATTGCAATCCAAGGCACATACACACTTGTTCTTTATTCATAAGCACCAATCGCTGACATGGGCACGAGCGCTAATCGCGCGTCCGAAGTGAACGTAGGCTCCATGCAACACTGACGTACAGCGCGCCCCGCGCATGCGTGCCTAACATGCTACGCTTGCAAAAAGAAACTACAAGTTATCCACGCTCAAGTGACTTTCCCTGCTCCATCCGTCGCCTGCTGGCTATGGACATGACCCGCTTTTACAATTCTGTATTCCATTTAACTAAAGTCAAAGATCACGCACGCAGACCTCTACAGATATCTAGTTTAAAAGCTTCCAGAGGAGCAGAAGGTTCTAAGGATAGTTTATCACGACTTTCATCATATTCATCCATCATAGTAGATCTATGAATGCCATTGAATAAACACGCAGTCGTTCAACTAGAATTAAAGTTATTGTTTCGTTGTTTTGGTATATTTTTATAGTAATATCATATATTATTATTATTACAGAATTTAATAAAAATATTTATAGCTAATAAATTTGAATAGAACTATGAATGATTTATTATTGAAATCTCGTTTACTTATGTGCTAAGCTATAATAAATTGAAAAGCGCGTAGTTTTGAATTGTCTACGTATGTATCTAATGATTGCCAAATGCGATTTACAGATAGAGCGCACCTTTAGTGGAGGCAACTAGCAACTTTTTAAAAGTCTCTTTTCAAAGTAGCCAGTTGCTACAAAGTTTACAGTAGCGGCAATTTGAGATACCTATAATATGTAAAACGCTATTATAGTTGCCAGTTGCTGCAATACTGCTCTACTTATGCAAAGCGCCTAAATAATGATGGTTGTACCTACCTACATCGTATTTTTATTACTTCTTTATAGGTAAAATACCTAGTTAAGTATAGTTAGATAATACACTATTTGCCGTAATCAGTAGACAGGCTGACTGACAGACAGCTGTCACTAAATTACGCAACTTATTTGTGAACATAAAATGAATGGGTTTCTGTTGCGGAACTTACTATAAAAACCATTGTTTTTTTTTTTTTAAATATTTTGTTAATGTTAGAATGAGTTTTTTTTTTACATACTTACAACTGCTTCGTGGAGCTAGATATTACATTTAATAAGTCAAAAATATACTTACTTATAATACCAATAATGAAAGCCAAAAGAGTAAATAATACCTAGCTGTTACACCTTTTCCTTATTCCTGTAAATTAGATTTGTAATGTTTACAAAGTTACTGACTACAACTACAAGTAATAGCCGCAATCAATAATTTTATCGTTTCATACAATAGTTACCCCTTCAATTATAGATATTATCATTTACTACTTTGTCGCTCACCCTATCAAAATTATCAGTAACATAAATTTAGTGAAACATAAACATTTTACTCAATGTTATACAATTGATAACTAAACAAACGATAACTTTAATACACGATCATTTTAACCCAATTTCTTAACAACAATCGCGTCATTAGTAACGCTGATATGAAATGTATATTTGTAAATACAAGTTATACTTTCCTTTATAATAATTTACCAATAAATATTAAGTCAATAACGTACCTACTAGTATATTAAGTTCCACGTGAATCGACTAATAACATACTCATAGTATAGATAAAGTCAATAGAGTAAAGTCAGTTGAGCAGCAATTACCTACTACTTACTGTTAGGGGCCTAAGTCTGCTATCACAATAGTGTCAGAATGGTCGATCATTGATTTCTTATTGGTTAATTTTGACAAGTTTTAACCAATAATAGTGTCAGAATAGTCAGTCATTGATCTACGATCTTGAATAAAAAATCAATGATCGACTATTCTGACAGACTTAGGCCCCAGGTATAATTTCTGGTCCATGATGAGCATTTCTTGGCAGATATAAACAATATTTCTTTATGTCCAAAACGGAGATTGAATATAAAATATTAAAAGGAACGAAGGTACAACTCTATCAATTTAATCTCGTTTGTGGAACGTGCAAGTTGTGTTAAACGTATAAATTTTAATAATAATTGAGGTTTGGGTTAAATCTGAGATTTCATTTACGTGTACCTAGGCTATACGACTACCCGAAATACAGTGATATTGGATAAAGTTTTGTTCAATGAAATCGACGTAATGTTTGTCGACAAATTCGTATTCTCTGCTGATTGTGGCAGTTACTTACACGTTGCGAAGCTCCACATAAACGAAGCTTTGCATGAGACTAAGGTTGCATTGAATTATTTTATACGTACGTAAAACTGACATGTTGATTAGGCAATATATTATTATGATAATTTAGTAAAATAACTAGTGGTTAATTGTTTGGTGTATTTACAATACATTTGACATAAAGTACTTTATGAGTTTGTGATGCCATTAACCGCCAGTAGCAACGTAGGTCTCTACCTACGTTGCTACTGGCGGTTAAAATGCTTACTGCGACTCTTCGCAGTAAGCAATTTTGTATTAGGTTTAAAGATCTTTTATTCTCATAAGAAACAGTGTTCACTTAACATGAGATTGTGTTTATTGTAAATACTTTTTCAATAAATAAATAAATTTATGCACGCTTAGAAAACTACTGTTGTTTTAATGTGTTCACAAAATAATTTATTTTTAAGCGACTTCAAAAAAAGGAGGAGGTTTCTCCATTCGACCTTATATATACTATATCTATATTTTTTTGTGTGTTCGCGGATAAGGTTTGGAGTCGATCTGATGATGGAGCACAAAGACAGTAGAAGGAACTCCTCAATGATTTATAGCAATTACTTGGTGTTTGGACTTAATTTATTACTAATAATGAGAACTTTGCACCCTTAAGGGTTATAAGTGCCATAACAGGTGACCATAGACAGTCGAGAGAACTCCTCAACAGCAGTCATGTGGAGCTAACTTCATACGGTTCAATATGCCAAAATGTTTAGTGTGTAAAAAAATAATACCTAAGTAAGATTTAGGTCTACCCATCACTAAAAATTGTAAAATAAAATAAATTTTAACAAAAAGAAAACCGACTTCAAACCGGAAGGAAACTACATAGCACAAAGTAATTCGTATTTTGATTCAGAAATAATTAAATAAGTATTTTATAATTTTGAAGTTGGTGCCAAGTAAATACTTTAAGAACCTTACTACAATAGCAAATTAAGATTGATAATACCTATAGGTACCTAGTTATTGTTTTACTTGGCACCAAATTCAAAATCATAACATACTTATTTAAATATTTCTGAATCAAAATACGAATTACTTCCTTCCTGCTTGAGGTCGGTTTTCTTTTTGTTAAAAATTATTTTATTAACAAGTATTTAATATAATTCATTGCTAACATTAATTAACTATATACATTATAAATAATAATATAAATAATAATTATAAAAATAATATAAATAATAATTATAAAAATAATATAAATAATAATTATAATAATAATATAAAATATAAATTAATAAATAAAAAATAAAATAAATATAAGTAATTTTTATTATATAATATTATAATATAAATTACGTATGTGCATATGCTATGTTTTAGCAAATAATAACAATTTATTGTACAGAAACTAAATAAATAACCATTTTACACAATTTTTACAAAAATAAATTGAATCATCTTGTGGGTTTTTAATTATAATTTAATTCTCTTCTGATTTTGTCAACATCGTTATTTTTATTGTGTAAATTAATAACTCTTAAAATTGCCAATCATGATTCACAGCTTTATACCTACCTACCTTATTAGTGTTATAAGTTCCTAGTTATAACAAGATGTAAGTAAGTATATCTGAGATTATCTGACATGACATTTTCAAAGCACAGAACAGATGTTTTTCAACCTTAACACCATTTGAATTATTAGAAACCCAAAAGGTTCGAAAGGCTTATTATTATCTTACTTATCGGACAGATATCCCGACATAACAATTTTTTATAAGTACATATCTATTATGTTTTTAAATGTTACCTACAAGGACAGAGAGACACGAATACTATAGTACCTACTTAGATAATGGTGTCACGATATAAATACCGGATAATTGAATAGATTATGCATTGTAATAGGACGGAACTGTGACGGCGTATCTGTAGATAAGTACTTATAGTTTTATATGTGTGATCAATGTAATCATTTATTATAAACTGGTATACCTTGGGAACTGTGGCACAATCGATCGTTTTTATGTCGATAGAAGGTGTTCACTTACTGAGTTTGCCCTCATTCGATCGTTGAGTTAATAATGCCTACGCGTAGAAGACTAGATAAATAACTTGATAGGTGTTCTGACTTACTTAGGGTGCTAGATTGCACTATACAATATTTTTATAAAATATAAGACGATTAGGTAATTAGAAAAAAAAACTGACTTGATAAGAAAATATGACGGCTAGGTAGGTATACACAATTATAAAAAGTGCTTGTCCTGTCTGATCTATCCGCACAGCCAAAACCGCAAAGTCTACAAAGTTGAAATTTGCAACTTCTTTATTTTATAACGAAAGCGCTCCATGAGAAAGGAATTTTGGAAGTTGAAACCCTAAGGGGTTGAAATTGTATAAAACTTTTTTGTTTTCAAACATAAGTAATATTCTTGAGAATAATTAAATGAATTTCTAAATCAGCATTTTTAAAGAATCAACATTTGAAGGGGTAAAATGGGGTTACTAAGTTTATACGGACAATATTATATTTACGGTCAGTTGTAAGTACTTGAAACTTGGTATTAATATCTTTTATAATAACTTTAAACGACCAAGTTATCCGCAAACACAAATAAAAAAAAAGTTCGACATTCGGTTTTCGAATTGAGGAACCTCCTCCTTTTTTGAAGTCGGTTAAAAAAACATTAGGTAGACGTTTATGTTCATACTTAAGAACGTATACATAAGTCTTAACTAAACAGACATAGGTATCAGTGTATCACCTAATTTGCCTATGATCAAGCAAGAAACTCACGATGTTTTCCTTCACCGTCAGTCAGAAATGTCCAAGATAAACTTAGAAAGTACATATGATTTGAAAAATCACATTGGTACTTGCCCGGATTTGAACCCACTACCTCGTGTTTACGAAGCGGGTGCCTTATCCACTGGACCATTTCGACTAACAATATTCTCTAATAATTAAGTACTTATTTATGATTATCGTTATTATCTATCATTCACCCATCACTCACTATCGCAACGTTTATTTATTTAACAAAACAATATTTAATCACATAAACAGCTGTTCGTTATCAATACCACTTACATAGATTGATGTAAATTATGTCATAAGAAGTGTTTTCGAGGTCACTTTTAAATAATTAAACAGTATCAGCTCATTTAAATCATAACACGAATGAAGAATCACCTAATGAGTTCATAGTAGGTATATAGGTCGGCCGCGCCACCAATGTCAATAGGGCAGTAGGTATTATGAGTTTAATCATAATAGTAACACGATAAAATAAGTTACCTCACCCAAACAATTAAACGTCTAGTTATGTTATGTTTATGTTTATACTAAAATAAGTAGCATTGTTTAGGTACTCACTTGCGACCAGAGCTCCTTTGTCAACATAACCTCTTCTCACAGAAACGTGCACGAACACATAAAAGAATTAGATACAAGGCACACAGGAAACTTAATTTCACTTTTGTATTGAATATTTTAATATATTTATCCGTCGAAGAGTAGTATTTGTAAATTTATGCGGTATATTATGAGATATTGCACAGCGTGTGTAGTACGCATGCACCGCCATAGCCGGCCATCCCCCTCTCCTCGACGCGTCGCCCGTCCGCCGCAGCATCCCAAACTGGCGTTCATCACTGTAACGGTTATTCTCATAACCTACTCTCTCGGTAACAGGAACACTTGCCGGTTACTAAAATACTCTTTCTCTTTTACTAGCTAAAATGTATGTTACTTACGTGAGTACTTATATTTATCTGCGCTTACCGTAATTACGTACGTAAATAATTATCTTATAATGATCGTAGACTTATATTTTTATTTAAATGCTGTTTTATGCAATAAGATAGGACAAATTAAACATCTGTAAATTTTATAGTGTGTGTGTAATGTGTTCAATATAGATACTTACCTAATGCAGTCATAGACTGCTATGTCAATACAATTTGATCAAGTGTTCCTGTTTGTGGCAAAATAAATATTCTTTATTCAACTGATTCTGAGACAGATAGATGGATTTTCGGTTGACGGACGAATAGCAAAATGTTTTGTTTATAACAATAAAATTATAATTTACAGAGATTTTGCAGAGAAGCTATGAGCATTACCCACCATGCTTGTTCAAGATTCACATACTTACTAGGTACAATTTTAATGATGTTTTTCTTCTTCGTATATATATAGTAACATCTTGTATATTAAGTAGGTACAGTAATTTGTAAACAATGACCCATAACTAATACCTACGTCATAATATTTACTTATTTTATTCTGCGTACATCTCTTCCATCTAAACCTAAGGAGACAGAATAATTAACAGTTCGTAGTTCTTAGGAGAAATAGCTAAAGTGCTTAAATGAATAAAAAATTAAACGCAAAAAACGAGTTTAAATTCTTATTCTTAGCTTAATTTTAAATTATGACGATATTATTAAGCCAAAAAGTATTTCAATAAAATGAACCGAATGTTATCAGCTAGACTTACGTATCTACATCTTTACCTTCGTTATACATTATCTGTGCATTGGAATAGGTTATGGCTACTGACGTCAAACCCATTACAAAGTAGATAATGATGATTAGAAATCATATTTAACAAAGAAAGTAAAATTACCGCTACATTAGGCAAGTCATAAGATTTAAATAACTTCATTCTCATTAACTTCTAACATGACGTAATAAGATTCCTTCACTACATAGCTGCGTAGGTAAGCGTAAGAAATAATTGTGAAAATCATCTGTTTTGTTATGAGTTATGACTAAGTAACCAAACGAAATGCTTGTAAATTTATTTATATTATTGTTAATTTGTACTAATTTAACGCAGTTTCAAATTAAGTTGAACATAAATAAATATTTTACATCATATCGAATTCATTCCACGTCATCATCATACTACATCTCGTTATGAATAAATAATAGCTAAAAATGAATAAGCATTTACGAGTAGGTAAATGAATTTTATCTGCATATTACAGAAAATCAAATAATAAAATTAAAGTAGTTTATGAATCATATAACTACCGTCAGCATCGCGTTTTAATACAGAGTAGAAGAAAAGAAGGAAAAACAACATTTTCTTCGACACCCATCTTTTTGAGTTGTCACTAAAATAAATATTACTGTTTGCGGCAAGAATAGCCTTCTGTTGCCGTACCTAAACTTAGGGCAAGATTCACAGACCGCACTTTGACTTTACTTTGATGCAAAGATCTACTTTGTACCAAAAATATGTATCTTAGGCCCAGATTCACAATCGTGACTTTACTTTACAGCAAAGGCACCTTCCCAAAGTAAGCTTTGTATTGCCGAAGATTACTTTCAACTTCATATTCAAACATATTTTTGGTACAAAGTTTAGACTTTACTTTGTAAAGTCAAAGTGCGGTCTGTGAATCTTGCCCCTAGACGCTGTTAATCAAAGCATGCTCTCTTACGTACAGGTGTACACCTACTACATAGGTATAATATGTAGGTTTAATAAAATGTTCTTCAATTATAAATAACACCGATATCTAACAATTCCGAGTAGTAGTCAGAATTCAATGCTAGCTTTGTTTATACGAAAGCATTGCTAAATAATAATATGGCCGTACGAGCCTGGACTACATGCATGACGTAGACGTTAATTCTTAACTTTATCTTATGATTTGAGCTGTTTGAGGGTCGTTTGTGCTTTTTTTGTTATAATCCAGGTTTTCTCCGACTTTACCTCCATCGTATGTCAGTAATGTTAAAGACAACATTATGGCTCTGTAAAAGACATATTATTTGCATAACCGACATCGAATTCCCAAACTTGCGCTTAAGACTAAGCATTAGGTCATCACTTAATCTTACATATACATACTAATTAATATATGAGCTGTCAATAAATTAATTAAGTGTTAATTTGTTGATGATGACGTCTTGTATTTTATTGTATAAATTAATAATGATAGCTAAGAATGCGTTAATGGTATAAGCGATATAAAGTCATGTAAATATGTTACTGACAGCAATACACGCAAGAAAGAACGTTGACCACCAGTTGCAATATTTTCTGGTATCTGGATGTATCATATTTCCCGAAGCATCGTCACTTTAATCGGTCGTGGGCCGCCCTTCCCTATCTCGGTTGTCCGCCAACTTTGTCAGGTGGTTGGTCCACCTTGTGAGGGATCTGCTCAAGTTGCGTCTTCCATTTCATGGTCACCACTCCATAAACAATAGCAGTCAGTTTTATGAGCTGTGTGTGCTGTCTATTGACACTTTAGTAAGGCAACTCCGCGAGTTATAGTCACTATGGTTCTCTTGCAGATGCCATCTTTGACATAGCCCTTATCATATTTAATTATCTCTATTACCAGATTGTCTAAGGAAGGTTTTGTCAGTTATATAGCCAGCTTGAACGCTTTTAATAATATGAGGCGTCATTTATGTTAAGTCAATCTCGTACTTATCTACGGCAGCATAAAATAAGGTGATCACACGCTGTCAGAAATTGTATTCTGTAATTCTACGAAAGGTGGAAATGAATGGGAAGCGAGCGAAATGTTAGGTATTCCGTTTCAAAATATTTAAAATAAAATTAGTGATCAAAAATCCCTTTTTTTATCTCATTTAAAACTGCTTCTAAGATTTAATGATTTAACATTGTGGTTGGTTTTATCCGACTACTAGAATTCAGTGTGCATGATTGTAAAATTGCTCTTTGTTATAATATCTATTTATTTGGCAACAAATAAGTGTTATTGCAGTAATTAATCTGTTTCTTGTAATATTAATGTTCAAGGTAGCGAGTTGTATCATTACAACAATATGTCAGAACTTAACCGAGAGTTAGACACGCTCTATTAATCAGTTAACTTTGCACGACTGACTGCAATATCTATTTGTATCATTTAGAAATACAATAAAATAGGTGAGTACATAAAAGTTTTTTATATTACTTCCAGTAGCAGACGCGGCAACACCTGATGGAAAGTGGTAATTGTCGATCAATGCCACGATCTCTGCGAAGCCGCTGCCTACCGTAGAAATAATGCTCCTTTTAAACCTTGTTTGAAGTATGTACCTACTGTGTAACTTGCCTGTCTTGTTGTCTCGAAGCTGTTCGAATCCTAATGTGTGTTTTTGAATAAAATAAATAAAATTATATTTAACATTACCTTAATTACCTATAGGTAATGTATGTCTAATATTAAGATTCGTTTAGCTCAGGTATCCATACTAATATTATAATATAATATTATAAATGCGAAAGTAACTCTGTTTGTCTGTCTGTCTGTCTGTTACGCTTTCACATCTAAACCACTGGACCGATTTTGATGAAATTTGGTATAGAAATAGATTAGACCTTGGGGAACAACATAAGCTATCTTCTATCGCGAAAATGACTTAAAAGGGTTGAAGTAGGGGATGAAAGTTTGTATGAAAAATCGTCAATGTAAACAGAGATATAACCGACATTCACGCGGACGGAGCTGGCGAGCAACCGCTAGTTTACTATAAAATTCATTACTTTCTTTGATTCGGTAATAAACGACATCATCACATCACTTGTAAACAGAATGATGGCGATCACATCATCATCCAAGAAGACGACAGGTAAATCACATATCACAGAATGGGCAACAGTGTCCTTTGATAAAACTGCTGTGAGCACCGTTTCGATCGCAATGCCAGGTGTAGAATTTGTAGCATAGCATGTGGACCTCTTTTTATCAAAAACTAGCGTCCCACAACGCAGTTTTACTCGCGATAAGTTACTTATTTGGTTACTGTGATGTTACATAGCCTTTATAACCTTCCTAAAGAACAGATGGGCTATCAAACTCAAGAACAATCATTCAAATCCAAATGGTAGTTCCAGAGATTAGCGCGATCAAACAAACTCTTACGCTTTATATAATAGTATAGATTACTAAAGATGATAGTAAATGTTACATAGCCGCGATTTTTGTCTTATGACGACACTATTGCTAATAGAACTCTTATCAGACACTATTCAATAAGTAAAATAACATGTAAGTTGCGATTTAACTGTCATCGAGATAAGATGACCATTAACATCGTAATTTTTAAATAAATGATCTAATTTAAATGCATTGATTATGCAAAATTTGTTCTGAGTGCTTTAAAATCATGTTTGGAAATTAGCATAGCAGGAGGAGATAATTATCTTTTTAGTGGTGTTTTAAATTTTAAATTTGATCACTTGATCGCCGATAGTAGGAGATCGTTATCATACTGCAACGTTTAATAAATTCAGTAATGCGGTATAATGACTCGAACAATTAGCATGAACTAGTCAATGTTTGCAAATAGACATTGCGACAAATTACAGTCTGTCAAGAAAGTCGTGAAAAGAATAAAATCGGAACTAATATTTTTCTTAATTAGGCAACCCAGTATTTACATGTCTATGGTGGTAGTTTAAATGTCAACCTCTGATAATTTTATTGTGTATTAACAACAAAATTATATTTAAAGTTACAAATTAGTAATGTTTGTACTATGGGGTATTTCAACGAATCTAATTAATAATATAATATCTAGTATAGCTCCACACCTTGCCACAATATTTAATAGATGTGTGGACACAGGCGTGTTTCCTGATCTGATGAAACACAGTAAAGTAATACCTTTATTCAAAAATGGATCAAAAAGTGACGCAACTAACTTTAGACCGATTTCCATATTGCCAGCTATTAGCAAAGTGTTTGAGAAAATAATTTTGCAGCAATTAGAAAGTCACTTTGTCTCAAATAAATTGTTACACAAAGAGCAATATGGCTTTACTAAAGGTCGTTCTACAATAGATGCAGGTATTACATTGATTAAGCATATTTATAGTGCCTGGGAAAATTCGATGGATGCTATTGGTGTCTTCTGTGACCTTTCAAAAGCCTTTGATTGCGTCGAACACAATACGCTTCTACGAAAACTCAGTCATTATGGTATTAGGGATGCTGCACTCAATCTAGTTGCCACTTACTTAAGCAATAGAATACAATATGTTGATATAAACGGAAGTAGGTCTACCGGATTACCTGTAGCTATGGGCGTGCCACAGGGTTCCATTTTAGGCCCTTTTCTTTTTCTGATTTATATCAATGATTTGCCATTCCATATTCAGAATTTTTGCGACATTGTACTGTTCGCTGATGACACATCACTTTTATTTAAAGTGGATCGTAAGGAAACTAACATTGATAAAGTGAATAGCTCACTAGTGAAAGTTCTGGACTGGTTTAGTGCGAATAACCTACTGCTTAATTCAAAGAAAACTAAATGTGTTAAATTTACTATGCCCAATACTAAAAGCCTAGCTATTAATATAAGTTTAAATAATGAAACTTTGAGCTTTGTTGAGTCTACAGTTTTTTTGGGTTTAACTTTAGATAACAAGCTTCAATGGGGTACCCAAATATCGTGTCTTGCTGGTAAACTCAGTTCCGCAGCCTTTGCGATAAGAAAGGTAAGACAGTTTACCGACATAGAAACAGCTAGACTTGTCTATTTCAGCTATTTCCATAGCGTGATGTCATACGGTATACTGCTCTGGGGCAAGTTTGCGGATATTGAGTCAATTTTTATAATTCAAAAACGAGCAGTGCGATCTATTTACAATTTGGGCCCTAGGGTTTCACTAAGAGAGATTTTTAAAGAAATAGGTATTCTGACGGTGGCGTCTCAGTATATCTTCGCCAATATTATGTTTATCAAGAAAAATATAGACTTGTATTCCATAAACTGTGACATGCACTCTGTGAATACTCGAGGTAAACATAAATTAGTTGGTACATATTATCGCCTACATAAAGTAAACAACTCATTTGCGGGTCTAGGTGTACGTTTCTATAACAAATTACCCATTGACATTATGAATCTACCCCTACAAAAATTCAAGCAAGCTGTTAAAAACCGCCTTATTCTAAAGGGTTATTATACTATTAA
The DNA here is from genome assembly GCA_963082885.1 of Parascotia fuliginaria. Taxonomy (NCBI): domain Eukaryota; kingdom Metazoa; phylum Arthropoda; class Insecta; order Lepidoptera; family Erebidae; genus Parascotia; species Parascotia fuliginaria. Next base: position 8,759,413 of record OY720174.1, on the reverse strand, counting down.
TGATTATTTAAACGATAAAGCAGCATGGGTATAGTTGCTCGTTTAATGCAAGATTAATGTTATATTGATTATTATTGTTGTAGCTATATTGACTATTATTATCATTAAGTATATTGATATTTTTTTTATTGTACTTATATTGACTATTATTATCATTCAGTATATTGATTATTATTATAGTAATTATATTGACTATTATTGTAATTATGTTGACTATTGTAGTAAAAGTTTAATGTGAAGTGGATGCATACCATGATCATTACGAGTTCGTAAGGCATAATACATTTTATTAGGGTTCTTTTACCACCCATGCCCTGCATTGTCATGCTCACTAAAATGTCATTGCTTGTGGTGTCGTATTGGCCGGGTCATCACCTTCCCTCTAATATGGCGAGGGTGATGATGGCTGGCCCGTGCGTCATGCTCGTGAACGGGTGCTACTTGGGATGACTGGTCAATCTTGGCATGGCTTACATTTAATATTCAATCCAGTATTACCTTGTCGTTCAATGTGACCAGGGGGTGCATTTACCAGTTTAATTAAAATACGTAGTCAAATTACCATACTAGTTGAAACTAAATAATTGAATTCCTTGTTTTCTTTCTTTAATCTTAGTATTATATTAATTAGTTAATTTGTAATAATTACTTTGTATGGTTCTTTGGTTGCGTTGAGTGTTTAAATTGTAACTCATTCAAATAACTGTAATTATCTGGCGATTGAAAAGAGTGGCGTGAGTTTCTTGCCAGTTCTTCTCACAGCTCTACCTCGTCAGCGAACTGGCTGTAGGTCAATTGGCTGACAAAATGTAATGTTGACTTTTCATAAGCATCATACTTTATGATCTAAATGAAATAAATGCTTTGACTTTGACTTTGACTTTGACTTTATGAATTAACAGAAATACTGTCACCATGAGTAAATCTATTCAAAGTGCTGGTAGAGAAATCATTTTCCATGTATACAAACAATGTTTTACTGAATACACCAAACCGGTCTAGTTTTATGGGATTTAGATGATGTGTACGCACGTACAGATAAAATGACTGGTATGTAATAGTGTTTTACTTATATCTACACATATTGTAATTAGAGATGCTAAACAAAATCGTTGTTTAAGATAAATACATATAATGTTTACAATGCGATATTTTGAGGTTAAGTATTACATAATCTACAACAGTTTATAGATCAATTTGATGGTTTTGATACTTTTATTACACTTGTATATAAGTATATAATTATAGTATATAGTATGAAATATTCTTTTCTGAACGATGTTAAATTGATGATTTCAGGCAAATCAGAAAGTCCCTCGTATTGTAAATGAATGTTTCAACAACAATGGCAATTTCACCACACCTGGAAAACATCGCAATGGTCGATCCAAAAAAATGCTGAATACTGAAAAGATACAATTCTTTCATACGGTACAAAAGGAAGTTCCTTCATTAAGAAAATTGCTTGCCGTTGTCAAGAAGACTTGGGTTATGATAGCAGTCTTGAGCATTTTAAGCAGATTATTACATCGATTGGTATTTCTTACAAAAAATAAAAATCAGAGCAGAAAAATTGTTTTATTTTGATTAAATCTGTTTATTTTATACTTTTAGCAAAATTTTCTTTCTAATGTTGATATCATTAATGCATCATTATTATTTCAAAGTGGCTGAAATTTACTGTTGCATATAGTTTTTAACTTTTGAATTAGAATCAGTCTTTTAATAATATTTATACGGGTTTCACCTTATAAATAATCACATTATTCACACAGCCTAATGCGGGTTGGTGAATCTGACATGCCCATAGAATTTCTTTTAGGACATGTGGTTTCCCTCAAGACGTTTTCCTTCACCGCAGCAGATGGTATATCGTTTGACTAGTACTTATAAATTCCACAAAGTGAAATTCACATTGCTTCTGCCGGCGGGGATCGAACTCACAGCTCCACTGCCGTTTTTACATTTAAGGCACATAAACAACATTTGTTATGATGTACTTAATTTTAAGCTCAATTATGATTATAATATCTACCTATAAATGATTGATAAATTATGTGCTTATGTTAAATTTAACAATAACATTACAATTATCTTAATTATTCTAGTCCTAGTACAAATGATACCAGTTAAATAACAGTGGCGCCCTCATTTATTGTCACGACTTTCTTGACAGACTATATCACACTTCTTAGGACATCAACAGATTGGGCGTAATTTTTGTTGAAAGGTTTTGATGAGCTAAAGATCGCTAGCTAATACAAACGGATGAAACCTTATAATCAATTGACATAGTTGCCTGTTCTTTGCACCAAACGTAACTTCTTGTATAGCTACAGGAAACATCGCCGGTAAAAACTTTCAATATATTCCCAAAGTTTGTGTTATAAAATTATATTATTGTTGATTAACAAGTAGTTTTAAGTTGCGTCAAGGTGTGAAGGTTATATTCGTACGCACTATCACTATGTCGGTCACACAGTCAAGTTTAATTCTATGAGAAGTTACCTAGTATAAAAAAACGTGCGTGCAAGCACGTAGTCCACGCGAGTCGCGCTTATGGAAACTTCTATGCTCTTATATGATCACCGCTTTATTGTAGTTCCAGTCAGCTCGTGTCCAAAAAGATATGTACGAATAATACAAGCGAATAATATAAGCTTACCTATAATCGCGGACAAAACGCTCAATATAACACACAACATGAGAAGGCAAATAAGCCGTCACACACTGCAAACTTTACAAAGTTCACAGATTTTCAAACACCCATTGTATTTTGCTTGTCTATGTGATTAGAGTAGTTGTTGCTAAACTTAAAGGTAAATTAATAGCCATGCAGATTTTGCTACCTTTGTTTGTCATTGACAAAATATTTTTACAGGGTAAGTATGCTGGCTTAGTCATATTACCTTTTTAGTTACTAAAACATACAAAAATTTACATTGAATTTTATTTGATAATTATAATACTTGACTATTTGACTGGCTTGTTGGTCTAGTGGTTAGTGACCCTGACTGCTAAGCCGGAGGTCGTGGGTTCGATTCCCACCCAGGACAAACCTTTGTGTGATGACTGATGAGCATGATTGTTTGTTCTTTGTCTGGGTGTAATTTATCTATAATATGTATGTATTTACAAAAAAAAATGTATATAAGTAGTATATCAATTGTTTAGTACCCATAACACAAGCAAATATAATTGCTTAATTTGGGGCTAGATGGCGCTGTGTGAAAAAAAAATACTTAGATCATATTGTCTCAAGAGAAAACCTAAACTAATACAAAACGACCCCATGACTCTACTGCTAAACATTTACTTTGTACACCTACATAATCTTTTTTTCGTGTCGTATTTTGTGTAATCGGATTTTTTTACGAATTTTAGTGAACAAAGGGTCTTTTCTTATAGCCAAAAATTACAGAAACCAACATTTTTGATTTTTGAGGGGAGTAAAGCAGTAAGCAAAGACGCGGGTGAAACCGCGCCTCGGCAAGCTAATTTATAGTAATTTAACGTATTCTAAGTTATTATTGTAATTTAAATAATATAATAATAACCGCTACCTACGTAAACAACGCTACGCAACGCGTTACAGTAGGCAATTATATTATACGATATTTCAAAAATAAGGTTCTAAATATAACTAACTAGCTTTCCGCCGTGCAGATTCACCCGCGTCTTTGCTTACTGCTCTGCTCCCGTCGCCAGTAGCGTGATGTTACATAGTCTATAACCTTTCTCGAGAACTGGGCATACGCAGAAAGAATTTTCCAAATCCTAGTGATAGTTCTAGAGATTAGCGCGTTCCAACAAACAAACAAACTCTTTAGCTTTATATAATAGTACTTATAGATTAACGTCATGTCGTTATCCCGGCAGTGCAGAGTAAGTTAAGAAGATAAGGGGAAGAGGCACTTAATTTTTTTTACGGGCTACGTACAGCACATGACAGCATCACCATACAAACCCTAAAACACAAAATGTTGTGTCCTATCAAATGCACACTAAACCAGAACTATATCATCATTATCATCAATGAGCCGAGAGACATCTACTGCTGGACAAAGGCATAAAAACTGTTTTACTAACATAAAATCACTCTTGCTAACGAAGAACAGAGCACAAAATTGTCATCTACTTTGGCTACAGGAGAATACACGCAAGAGTCTCCCTGGTTTAATCCTCTAAAGTAGAACACTTTCGTTTCACCAGCTGTATTGAGACCCATGTAATAGGGAGTGGGCTATCGTTATATTCTAGGCACAATCCCAACGGACTATTAGGAATTAGGCTTTGTATGACGACATCCACAGACTGAGAAGTTTAGGATGGTAGGCATCCTAAACTATTACACATTTAAAATTAGAAAATTCAATATAATAATAATATCATCTACCTATTCTATATCTATACATAAATATAATAAAAATGTAACCGATCGCTGTCTGTACATGGAAGATACATTCGGTGGTACTGTGTTTGTCCGTTTATCTGTTTGTCTGTTTATCTGTTTGTCTGTGCGTTTGTTCACGCTAATCTCAGAAACGGTTTAGATATAGTTTTCACTAATACATTGTGGTAAGCTTCACTTAACATTTAGTGTTTGTTTCATGTCAATCGGTTCATAAATAAAAAAGTTATGCCAATTTAAAGACTCACGTCTAACATTTGTTAATTTACTACGAAACCTGATAGAAACAGAGACTTTAACAGGTTACGGAATAGCTTATAGCGTTTTTATTTTTCGGATTGCTCTCATTCTAAACAATCTTCCCTTTAGTTTTAAATGAGTCCAGTTACCAGTGAGCCTATGTTTCGCGATGACAATTAATAAAGCCCAAGGTCAGACACAACTAAAAGTTGTGGCTGGTGTGGATCTAAGTATTAGCTGTTTTCCTAGCAGCCTGTATGCTTTGTTCCCTGATGGCTATACGTCTAATCCATACATCCATACGTATTATAAAAGGCTTTGCCCTGACTGACTGACTGACTGACAGACAACGTACAGTCTAAAACGTTTCGTATTTGCAAGTTTCGTTTAATATTTCATAAATATTTTTAAAAAAATACTAATTTTATAACTAATTATTCTTTAAAGAATCTCATAAAATTAATTATTTTTTTATTGTGTGTAATATTTTGTTTGCACACATTAAAAAATGTTGTAATTAATCTAGTGTTTAACCGTTATGTAATTAAGTAGATAAGCAACGAAACGAAAGTCATCTCAAAGCTGTCAAGCTTAAGTCAACTTGTTATTCAATTTTTGTCCAACAATTTTTTTTGGCTTAATTGCTAGCTCATTCTGTTCCGAACAGATTAAAATAGGTTCGAGTAAGATAAGTATATATTTAACACATTCACCCTCATTTGTTTAAATGTGTGTCGGGCAGTATGACAATCGTCCCGAAAATGGACGGTTGCCAGTTTACGGGTGGACTACGATGGCATGATGTTGTATTACCTACTTTCTTTGGAGATATTTGAAGTCACGCGTCTACACAAATAAACCACAGACGTTTGACGTTGACTATTTAGAAACCAAGATTTACATACAAACATACTTTCCTCATTAAAATAATAGTATCTACCGGCAAACAATATCTAAAGTAATAAAAAATCATATTACGTGCGCGCGATTCAACTGAGCATTCGCCTGCAAAGAATATTTTATAAAGTTGTACGTTGATTTTATTATTAGAAAGACCTATTAAAATAAACATAACAGCAGTTGGTGAAAAATACCCAAAAGTCCCAAAAGTACCAGTTCCTTCAACAACTAATCCTGAAAATCCTAACAACTTTGAAATTTTGTTCTGGAATACTTTTATTTAAATAAAAAATACCCTTATAATTTTTTTTTACTGGGGTGGATTTTTAGGGTTGAATAAAGGGATAAAATATTGTATGGAAAGATCTTTGCTTTTAAAGTTGGCGACTTGAAATTTGGAAGGAGGGGGAAGGGAGAGGGAGGAAGAGAAAAGGAAGGGAGAAGTGAGGGAAAAGTACGGGGGTAGTGAGGGGGAAGTCAGGGGAAAGGGAGGGGAAAGTCAGGGGGAAAACGACTGCCTCTGTATTTCGGTGGTACTGTGTATTGTGTATGGACTGCCACGCAGAGGTTGCGGGTTCGATTCTCGCTCAGTGCAAATATTTGTAGCATGAACATGTCTATTTGCATTGGTCTGGGTGTTTCTATGTATACTAAGTATGTATTTATAAAAATAAAAGTATTTAAGTATGTTTATCCGTTTCTAGAACCCATAATACAAGCATATAATATGCTTACTTTGGGTCTAGATGGCGTTGTGTAAAAAAAAGAAAAAGAAAAAGGGAACTCAGGGGGATGTGAGGAGGCAGTGAAGGGCAAGTAAGGGGCAAGTGAAGGGCAAATGAGAGGTAAGTGAGGGGGAAGTGAGGGGGACGTAAGGGAAAGTGAGGGAAAGAGGAGTCAGTGAGTGGTAAGTGAGTGGGAAGTGAGGGGAAGTGTAGGGAAAGTGAGGGAGATGGGAGGGAGACGGGAGGGGAGGGAGGGAAAGGGATAAAGGGGGAGAGGAAATGAGGGAAAGGGGAAAGTAATTGTAGTGAAATTTTGCCTTTGTGTATTGTATAGATATTGTTTTACGGGGGGATATCTTTCGGTAGGTGAAAGAGGGTTTGTACGAATGGTGATGATGATGAGATTAGAAATAGTATGCAAAACAGTATCAAACAATATAAAAATGTCTATTGGAAAAACGATATTCATGCGAGCGAAGCCGCGGGCAGAAGCTATACATACATAAAAAGAAAAGGTCACTCACTCACTCATCACGAAATCTCAGAAACTACAAGTGCTAGGAGTTTCAAATTTTGGAAATAGGTGCTCTCTAAGACGGGATTTTGCGAAATTTATTTCCCTGGAGTATAAAGAGGAACAAAATTTGTATGAAGCTTTTATAGTTTTTAAACGGGAGTTTTGATAATACGATTTCCAAACTAGGAACTATTCTTATGAAGTGGGAAAATATGAGTGGCAAGTTGCGTTAAATATCGCAAAATTTCGTCTGTATTAAGGGTTGCGGGTGAATAGATTTAAATCGGATTCGCCTTACAGACGGATTATACTGATATTTATTACTAATACAATGTATGATTGCCGTAAGATTAGGTAAGAAATATTCTCATTCAGGCACACATCAGAATTTTCACGCGAACGAAGTCTCGGGCAACAGCTATATGTAATATAATCCTATTAAACCTATTAATATTATAAATGCGAAAGTTATGTAAGTAAGTAAGTTATGTAAGTATGCGTGTGTTTGTGTGTGTGTGTGTGTGTGTGTGTGTGCGTGCGTGCGTGCGTGCGTGCGTGCGTGCGTGCGTGCGTGCGTGCGTGCGTGCGTGCGTGCTTGCGTTCTTGGTGCATGCGTGCGTGCGTGCGTGCGTGCGTGCGTGCGTGCGTGCGTGTGTGTGTATGTTAGTGTGTGTGTGTGTGTGTGTGCGCGCGTGTGCGTGTGCGTGTGAGTGTGCGCGCGTATGTTTGTGTGTGTGTTTGTTTGTTTGTTACCACTTAGCGCCTAAACGGCTGAACCGATTTCGATGAAAATTAGTATGTAAATAGATTCGGTGCCGGTGACGGAAATAGGCTACCTAAAAAACGGTTTTGGTTCCCGAGGGATACAACAAAACATATTTTACGCGCAGGCAAAGCCGTGGGTGCAGCTAGTATTTAATATATTAAAATTTTCATATTTTACTGGATAAAAACAAACAGGTAGGTATTTAATAAACTGGTATGTGAGTATTTGCATAAACCATTGGTACTGTGACGTAAAATAAATACTGTGTCGCCAATTCGACCGCACAATGAAAAAACAAAACTATGAGACAAGGTGATTGGGCGATCGCACTGTTTCTATGTGTACAAGAGTTTGTATGTGTGTGTGTGTCACGATTTCGACATGTAACTTTATCAAAATGCTTCGATACATTCATAGAGTTCTAACTTTTGTTTGCAGCGCCGTCCGCGTAAATGTCGCTTATATTGCATTTTCCATAAAAACTTACATCTTCTATTTCAACCCCGTCAACCCGTTTTTTTGCTATAAAATATAGCCTATGTTGTTCTCCAATGTCTATTCTATCCCTAAAGCAAATTTCATCAAAATCGGTTTAGTGGTTTAGGTGTGAAAGCGTTACACACAAGACAGACAGACAGAGTTACTTTCGCATATATAATATTAGTATGGATTACAGTCAATCAAAAATTATTGATTATGCCTAGTTTTTAGAATTACTTAATAATCTACTAAAAATATTCCATATATAGCTGTAGTAAACTGTGTCGAATACAAAAATATGATTGGTTATAATAATTTATTGCTGTTATGATTTCCTAACAGGCAATTAGTATTAGGTAACATTTCTATGAAAAGGCACGTTTGCCAGTCGAGTTCAAAATCGTGTCAATAGAAAGTTTAAACTAAATAAGCATAATAACATCATTCAAATTACGATTGTGCTAACTTTAAAGGCTTTCTAAATACGTTAAATGTTATAGACATGAATAACTAAAGCAATTTGATAAACCTTGTATAGAAATAGTCACAGTTATAACTACGTATACTATAATTATTCATGAATTAAAAAAAATAGAGCTCTTTAAATTTAGACGGATAAATCAGACAAACAGATAGATATGGATCAGTTTAAACAGTAATCGTGAATGAAAATCGCTGAATGAAAATTCAGGCGACGAGTCTACTTAGCTGCATAAAATAAAAAAATATTACCGGGTAGATGTAAAGGCTCAAGCGAGTTCAATGTGTTGAGAGTTGAGAGATAATTCTGCCGAACATTCAGTTTAACTAGAGTCGAACCGAATAGAATTCGGTATGAATTTATTTGGTAGAATTATTGATAAGGGCATAACTAGGACTAGTTGTCTTTTTTTAAACTAACTTTGTTGTAAAAGTTAAAAAATTTTATGAAAGTATAAAAGTATCCACGCGTGAATCAGGGGCGCGGTACCTACCTAGGAGAGAGAATTGAGAACTTCCTCCTTTTTGGAGTCGGTTAATAAAATGCTATAATATGCCGCGACGTTATTTGAACTCATTTTTAATAGAAACATTTACGAGGATTGCAGGTTCTTATTTTTATTCCAAAATAGCCCGTACCATAGATAAAACAGAATTAATCAGTCCATTGCCAATCTTACAACTACAATGTCTCGATCGTAAGATTTTTATCGAAGGAGCAAAGACTGCCCACATACTAATGTGCTAATACATCCCAAATAGTTCTTTAAGATTAATTGTCGAAATTTTTGTTACTAATGTTCCTCATTATATGGTCTATTCAATTCAAGTGACTCTACTCTGTCTTACAACTGCCTGTAAGCAGTAAGTAGGATCCAGGAGTAGTGGACGCTCTCCCAAAATGGCATGGCGGCCTTCAGTATGCTCGCTTTGAGTGATGATATTTCGTAACTCAAATGCCAAGGAAATACATGCACTGGTAAAGAATTCTATGCTCTAATAAAGCGAGGTAAGTATGAACTTTCTAATTGTTTTATTGAAGATTAAATTCTATTGTGAAAAGGTGGAAATACAGCTCCATACATGCTGTTCTGGATAGGTAGAAAGAAAGTGTTTAATCAATTTAAAGAGTTCTTCAAAATACCCCGTGGTAAAAGCGACAATCAGATATACACAAAAAATACATATTCAGATGCCAGATTTCCCACGATCAATGCTTTCACTTCTGGTTCATATTTAAAGATGACAGAAATCAGCGAAATAATTATTATATCATTGTCCATGGAACAGATTGTTACGTTGTAGAATTCACACCCTACTAATATTATAATGCGAAAGTTTGTGTGTGTATGTGTATGTTTGTTACCACTCAGCGAATAAACGGCTGAACCGATTTCGATAAAAAAATTGGTATATAGATAGATTCAGTGCCGGAGACGGACATAGGCCTCATTTTAACCCGAAAATTGGTCTGGTTCCCGAAGGATACATTACCTATGTATTAATAATTCTATTCTAACCGTGGGAACTATTCTTGCCAAATAAAGATCTCGTGATATAACGAAATGTAGTCTATGCAAATAAATGCGGAAATACAAATTGCTTCATCAAAATTAGTTTTTAATGCGTTTCTATTTTATTTATTTCCAGCTAGCTGCGCCTACACCTTCGCCCGCTCCTAAAATCTGTTTTGCATCCTTCGGGAACCAGAACAATTTTCTGGATAAAAAGTAGCCTATGTCCGAATCTATTTACATACCAATTTTCACCGATATTGGTATAGTTTTAGGCGCTGGGAGATAATAAACATACACACACACACACACACTCACATACACACACAAAGTTTCGCATTTACAATATTATAGTAGGATGGTAAGATTAAGTAATCGGCTGCGGCTACTCATAAATCATATTATTACCACTATGTTATTATAGTATTTAATAACTATTTATATGTATATTTTGGTTTAATTTAGAGGTTTGATTATATTGTCCACCGACCCTGGACACTGACGTCAATAGATTGTCGTGATTCAACTACGAGATAAGCAAACGCGCACGTGAATGGCATGAATTATAAGTGATGGCTAAATTTATTTATTAATATATCAAATATATAGATATACTAGGGTTCGTTCCTCTTTCACACCACGAAAACACCCGTGGGGTGAATCGCTGAAGAATCTTTTTTGAATTGGCTGTTTTACCCCAAGATCAAACCATGGTCCGAATCAGAAATTAAAAAAGAGACGGCCGCAATTCACTTCAAACACTACGAAATAAGTAATTGATATAAAAAAAATATTTGTACCTTTTATGTAGGTACTATCACGTAGAGAATTGTTAATGAAACAATAAATAAATTAAAAAATATTTTGTCAATCTTTGTGTTGTATTATAATAATTAAATAAATTACTTATCTATTAATGCTCGGCGTGATTAATCCATAAATCGCCATTAGCTGGTTAAAATATAACTTTCAAAAATAATGATATTGCTAGCTTACGGACGGACTTATAAATTACTAGCGGCCCACCCTAGACCCGCATCGGTATCCATTTCGTTCACCCCTTAAAGTAACCCTGTTTCACCCCTTCAAATGTTGTTTTTTTTAAATGTTGAATTAGAAATTCATTTCATTACCTTAATAAATATTATAACCAAGTTTCAAGTAAATCTGTCTGCAAACAAAAAAGTTACATACAATCACTTTAACCCTTTTTCACCCTCATAAGGGATATTTCCAAAAATCTTTACGTTAAAAAAATTTTCCCGTGTTGCGTTGCGGGTTCGATTCCCGCTCAGTGCAAATATTCGAGTGCGTGAACATGGCTGTTTGCATTGGTGTGGGTGTTTCTATGTATAATATGTATGTATTACACATGTATTTACAAAAAAAAAATATATAAGTTTGAACCCATATCACAGCTTACTTTGGTTCTAGATGGCATTGTGGTCGTAATATTTATTTACTTTTTATTTTAGCTTTTTCAACTTAGCGTTCTAGGCCGTGCGTTAATAGATCAGTCAGAACAAGCAATCTAAACTAATATTATAAAGAGGAAAGATAGATTTTTTGTATGTTTGTTTGTTTGTAAGGATTTAACTAAAAATCTACGTTAAAGATTTGAAAATTTCTTTTACCTTTAGTAACCAATAAATAAAGCCGGTAACATAGGCTATAATTATTTTAATATGTTTAACATATTGTTTGCCAATATTCAGAATTTCAATACCTATTTGTGAATTTGCAATACAGAAAAGAAGACAGCAAAAGTAAATTTTTAGAATAGCAAAAACATTTCGCTGTCGGAGGTAATATTGCAATCATATTTAATTTATGTACGTAGGTTAGGCGTTTCTTGTGACTATCGATACCGAAGCGAAGCTAGGCCGGACGTCTAGTCTTATATACCTATATTAATTTAACTATTTCTGCAATGTTCCTACTTTAGATACGTTTGGTGAGCGAACTAATTAAGTTTTTTAATAAATGTATTTAAATAGTTTTACGTTATCAGTATACTCAGGTAGGTTATCCTATAGTGGAGCCTTGACCTCGATACATAATATAAGATGCCGCGAATGCCACGATCAACGCTCACGCGTTGTGTTTACATAATATTGATATTTACTAGATTCGACACCGATGACTCAGGTTAACGGCTTATTATCTATTTATTTCAATTAATGTTTCTTTATTTTATAAAGACACACATTAAGGAACAAGGTAAGTTTTCTTACTTTACAAACGCACAAAAATAATAGTTAAATTTGTATAAATATCTGTTGTTCTCACATTCCAATAAGATTATTAAATAATCAAATGCTTTTTTTATTTGTAGCAGATTTTTATTAATTATAACTTATAGCCAGAACAGTATACAAAATCATAATGACACTCATTTACTCACTGGCTAACACAAAAACTCGAACTACGACTGCTAAACCCTATATAAAATACCGAATACAATATCCGTTTATTGAATTACAATTATAATATTAGCAGTTTAGACTATTTATCTCATAAATATAAAAAAAGAAAGCAAATAAATTAATTATTTGAAACCAGCTTCCATTATTTTCACTATGTATGAGGGAAGGCGATAACCCTGTGAACGTCACGTCAAGTTACCGGGCTCCTACAAAGTAAGTAATTGACAAATTAATGCCTCTACTTAACATTGTTTTGTTTATAAATTTATAATTCTTTTTTTTATTATCTTACATTGTCTTGTTGTGGATAAACTCCGATAAACCACTAGTTTCACGACTTTTTATCTTTTAATAACACATTATAAACCTTCCGAATAAAAAAAGCTACTTTTAATATACCTATTAAAGGATTTAGTCATAATGTCAATTTATGTAAGTAAATAAAGAGATTATTATAAAAACGTAATTAATTCCCAAATAAGCTACGGACCATAGTTTATCTATTTGACGTATTCTGTGAATATATACCTATCACAGGTTTTACTACAAAGTGTTAGTGTTTAGCGTGTGCCTGTGCCAGAGACTTCCGACTGTGTATTCAGCTGTGCCTATTAACCTCAGCCTGTTAGAAAGTGTTATACTTACAGAGCAAGAAACAAACAATCTGGTTCCAATATGTACTCGTATGTAAATATATCGAGCACTTTCTGGGACAGTCAACGTGTATGGCCGACTCAACAATAAAACATCTATTGTGTCTACAGCAGTGTCCATGAAAGGGTTAACCCGTTTACCCTAGAGATATGTCATTTCATCATAAACATATTCAACCTCAATATGTAAGTGTAACTACTACTGTTCCTTTAATAACTTGTCGAGTGATAGAATGTGTTTTTTGCAGTCTTGCGTGGTATCAACCATATTCAATTTACTAATTTTTTTCACTGGAACTGCCACACACAAACAGGTGGGAAACTATACGTACGAGTACCTACTATAAGAGAATTGTACGAGGATAGACAGTGTGGGCTGTGTATTTTCTGTAGGGTAATGTCGTAGTTGACCTGCTACAATGTGAGCTAGAAATATGTCTCAAGTAAGAAAGCTCGCAATCCCTACCTGTAGTCAATAAACAGTCTTTTTAAGTTTATTGAAAATGTTCTTGGTGCAGGTGTTGATTTATTCAATTTAATTATATTGACACATCCGACCCTTTTAAATTGTTGCCGCACGGCACTCGTTTCAAGTTATTTATCAAGTTCAACTATGTAGGAAATCCAACATGAAATTAATGGGTGATCGGATGTTACATATCTGTGTAAGTAGTTTGAACAAGTTTTAAACGTTATCATGAGTACGACGTGTACGACTCTAGTCTGACATACAACTGGATCGCAATACATAATAATAGAGGTCACATGAATCACTCGTGCTAATTCATTTGTTTATGAACTTATCAATTCGGTACCCGTTGGGAAACAAAAATTTATTATTTTCATATGTCGTGGACCCGATGCCGATGGGAATTAAAGTATGAAACTATTTTTTTTGGAAACAATGGAATCATGGACCTCTGTGAAGAACTCCGTTCTGTAACGATGTAAAAGATTTCAAAATACTTAGAAGACATTCACTACTACCGATTGCTAGGCAACAGATAAAAAGATTTCCCATAGCAAGTGTAAAATAACGGGGCCTTAACTGAGCGCCATTAGATTTCTCTTAGATCTTTCCTCAAATACTGTACGCACAAAATTAATAATATAATAACAGTATTATTTCTGTGGCTGTACGTATCTATCAGAGAAGTATACCACTCATGAACCACTATTATCATTATCAATGTGTTATATTTCGCTATTTCATTAATATGATTAAAGTCGGTCAGAAAAGATAATTATAATTAAAAAATTGATATCTTAATTGTTTACACACAACCCTTTAATTTTTTGTGCTATTTTTGGATCGACGTAGACTAAAACTTATTTATCTATTTTCTTCCTAGTTCCCGGCTTCGCTTGCGTGTAATTTTGTTACAGAGAATTATTTCGTGGTAGAGTACAGTTTACAGTTTCCAAAAGAAACCAACAAACGTTACATTTAACATCTAAATGTTAAATTGGTATGCCGAATTCAATCTGTATACTCATAAAGGTTAGGTTTCAATGCAATTTAATACTTAGGTACCTAAGTTTGACATGAGTTTACACGTTAATTGAATGTGTGGCAACCTGACAATGAACATGATATTTTCATTTTATTCGCTCGATATTGAAATATTTATTATTTAATTTAGGAATTAGCACGGTTCAGAACTTACTGTAAATAATAGCAGGATGTAGAATATCGGCTGTAGGTACATTTTTTTTTTACGATCAAGGTTTGTCTCCTATCTCTATCCTACGCAATGGAACAAAGTTTAACCAGACGTTGATATCCCGGAACATAAAATTCAAAGTCCAACTATATTTAGCGCCCTTATTGTTATTGTAGACTTATCTTATCATTTAATAATATTAACTTCTTTTATTACAGTTTCATTGGAATTGTTTACGACATATAGGGTAAAATTTCATTTAGACTGCAAGGTGCAAAATGACATTGCAAACGGTAGCAATTCGTTCATTAGGTAAGTACAATAATAATTTATTTTAAGTCTTATAAAATAATCGAAGGAAAGATATCACAATTTTGGCCGTCTGTAGTCTGTACTAGGATAATCCTGCATCACAGGCGATTCAAGTACCTAATAAAAATATTACAAAATTTTTACTTGGCTTTATCGCTTCCTTCACCTACTCTTTATTAGGTACTGCTCTTTCGTAAAAAATCGCTCTTATTCTTATGTGACGTAGAACCAATGAACTAGCGTACTGCTAACTGCCGGTAGATCTATTTCTTTTAGGCTTTTAATCTATTTTATTAAAAACGGTAAGTAGTAGATCCACGCTAGTTTCAGCATGAATGGGCCGGATCGCCCGGGGAAGTACTACCCTCACATAGAAGATCGACGTAAGAGTAGTAGTATCCGTACTACTGCGTTTCGCTCGGTGAGTGAGAGCGCCGGAGGCCCAACTTCCCCCCTTTCCCGTTTTCTTACCTCCCTCATTCCCTTCCCCTAACCCCATTCCCAGCCGCCATAGTGAGGCCAACATACCAGCAGTTTAAGACTATGACTTTTGGTATGGTGGCTACCACTTCTGGATTCCACTAACTGCTTACCATCAGGTGGGGTGGAGTCATTTTGGAAGGCTAATATATATATAAAAAAAAACATTTAGAAAAACATTTACAAAATGAAAGCGCTACTGAGAGCAAAATCAACGCTCTATGAATGCATGTTGTTCGAATCTTATCTTCACACTATGGCGTGGCGGTCAATGACTTCGCGCTTATGAGAAATGCTCCACGAGTTTTCCTTTTAAACCGCAACGCTTTTCCACACAGTTTACATAACATTGACTCAGTATAAATTACGTTCTTATTCCTAGGTCAAACAGCATTATTGTTTACTGATTATTTTACCCTAGTTAGTAATATTCACGTGATGCAAAATATCAGTTCAGTTCATATGTACTGAAAATGCATACAGCCTTGTGGCTGATTACAAACTGCTTATAAACAATACCGCAATCAATTACAACCGTGAATTTTTCATTTATGTAACGTATGAAGTAACTTTAACACTAGTTTTTATTACTAACCGACCTTGGGCAAATGAAATACCTACACTACAGAAAAATATTTACAATACATTTACACTACGTATTTTCAATTGGTTTTCACTCTATAGTACCTATATAATTAAATAAGAAATTCATAGTAATAGGTATTATTGATTTTTGTACTTATTTGTAACTTTGATCACGGTTATAATCGCGTCAAATATTGGCATCAAATAATTTACTTGACTTTAGATGTACCTAAACACATCAAGTTAGCTGATCGGAAAATTATACATATAGATACCATCTGAAATAAAAATTAAAAAAAAAGACCTAAAAGATTGACAATGATTTCAGTTTAATTCCATGTATTACTATTTTATTTGTACCTTATCAAGTTGAAATATGAAGATAAACAATACTTACACAAAAAAAAAAAACATCTATATTCACTATTAAGCGCTATTGAATGCGCTAATCTCTGGAACTACTAGTCAGATTTGAATAATTCTTTTTGTGTTTGATAGCCCTGTTCTTGAGTGAGGTTACATGCAACGTAACATCAAGCTAACAATGGACAGCAGCAGAGCAGTAACCAACGATGTTAAATAACGCAGGTGAAACCGCGCTGCGGGAAGCTAGTTATCAATAAGTAAACAAAAAAAATTATGCTGTGCTTTGCAATGATCTTCAAAAAGCCACAAAACTAAATATTTATAAAAAAATCGGTTCGAGACTTATTATGATAAACTTAATAATCTAACTCAATATTGGGCCGTATGAAATCATATTTTTAAGTACGTGTATTTCAGTCATCGATGTCCTTGATATCACTGCTGCGAGAGTGATCAACTGATCAATGATGATGCATGCTCAGAACATTTTCCTACGCGCTTTCCATAGCCAAAATTTTTTTTGATTTTGTGGTTGTAATTGAATTAAAAATAAACAAAATGCTCTTAACCCCAGCACATTTAATCGATCAAGGACTGACGCAGCGTCAGGCTAGATGTATTGCGTTCATCAATACAATATGCCCTGAATCGATACCGAGAGACAGGTAGCTACAATTGCAGACTAAGGAGCGGTGGCGTAAGGTGCACAACAGGACGAAATGAACGCTTTATTGTGCTTGAAATTCTGTGAAACCGCTACCTCACGGCTTTTGGGAGCCGTCAGCGATTCCAAATTACGAGAGCTAGCGGTGCTAATGTAAGCGAGCGTGCGATGAGAAGACACAAGGAAGTTAATGCAAAAGCTCGTAGACCGGCACGTGGTCCACAGCTTCTCCGATAGCACCGAGTAGCGGCGCTTCAATTTGCAAAAGAATACGCCAACTGGTCTTTTGAGCAGAGAGAGCTAGAGTTTTATTCACCGAGTGTGGATCGCGCTGCGTTTACCGGACAGTCGAAAACTTGTATGGAGAATATGACGAACGAGATACTTTGCCATTACCACGACTGAAACTAAGTTTTCATTGTGGCTTCATTATTATGGAGCCCAAACCATTGTTTGAGGAGGAATAAGTGCCGGTGGTCGTACGGAGCTGGTTGTCATTGATAACCGATTGACTTTAGTGTTTGAAACTTAAACAATAAACTTAGTGAAAATCGCGATTTCATCATTAACTTGATTTAAACTGCAATAATGCTTGAAACCCTTCAAAAACCCTAAAAATTGTTATAATGTGTATATAACGTTATCGGGAGAGTTAAGACAAAAATCATTTGTGGCCAAAAATTTCGTGCCGGTGAGTGTAGATACTGTAGATATTTGCTCTGAAAATGCGACACAATATTATTTACGACTAATCGTATCGTATCACAAGAAAAGTATGTCGTGTTTTGTGAATGCAACTTTGCGATTGTGAAAGTGATAGTTTTATTATTTATGAAACACGAAATTAGGTAAGTTTTACTGATGTTTATCTATACCAGAAAACTGCGAAATTTTAATCTACCATAGATCTTATCAATACATATTTGCATTTGATACAATTTTTTTCGTAAAAGTTTGATTAAATTGTAATTTGAATAGATAAAAGTAGATATTATCTTTGATATTTCTTCAGATAATTCAGATTTATTGGATTTAGATAAACCGACAATTTACGTATAAGATAACCTTACATAATTAAAAATTTAGAAATTAACCTTATTAATTAACTGTTTAAAAATAGACATGTTCGATAAGCAAATGTACGTATACATTAATTATAAATTATATGTAGTATTGTTATAACAAAATTAGCAGCTGTTTAGCGAACTGTAAAGGTATTGCTTAAATTTTATATTTTATTCATTAAAATTTATTTCGTATAATATCGCTGTGTTCTCATGCTATTTAAGTCACTTTTTATGATGTTTATGCCCGACTGCCGAAGTCAAGGGGGGTAGGCAAGATGGCGCGCCTTGGGAGAGGCCTATGTCCAGCAGTGGACTGCCGTAGGCTGATGATGATGATATATAAGGTATATGGGTATGTAGGTATGTGGATATGTATGTTATTTATTTCTTTGGCACGCTCTACAGCCTAAATGGTATAATAGGATTTAACATGAGGTGTCATTAGATACGTTCTGATTGTAGGAGTGACATATTAGTGGCAAAAATAGCGTTTAAACGTCACAACTTTTATTTACTGTTTATAATAAAATTGTATTCTTGGTCAACATGCAGTACGTCAACCATGTGATAATTAGTTATTTTTGTCGAATCGTGATACGAACTACAATGAATCTAATTAACAATGTCACTAAACTTACACTGCGTGTATTTGACAAGGGTCTAAAAATAGCCAGCGATATTGGCCTGTAAACTTAGAGCATTTAACCGTCTATTCCCATAATATTCCGCTAAAAACATATCGTATGGGCTATTTTAAAAAGTGTAAAATAAGTGTGATTTATGTAAGATATTTTGGTTAGTGTACCTAAATAAGACAGGACACGACATTCTGCGTTAAGTGTGTGTGATGGTGTTGTCGTGTGCTGTACTGTACACCCACCCCGCCTCGCACTGTAAGCTGCAGACAATTAACGTTTAATGCTCTAAGCTTGTAAAATTATTATATGACATTTACAATAAATTTTGATCCTAATACTAAGCAACGTTCAGTGTAACATTTTTTATTTAACGTTAAGTTAAGTAACTTAATTTAAATCCGTTTCATGTAATTTTTAAGATGCGATATAGCGAAACTTCTTGTTCAAATTTAAATTTACCACTCAGTAAGTTCTACAGAATCTGTTGTAATTTTACACTGCTTTTGTCTACGGTGTAGAATATAGAGGCTATTATGTTACTGAATAGAAGTAAACGAGTATGAGCGTTAGTTCGTATTAAATATCAATGCTTACTGCGGTCTCTATTCTAACTCGCCCGCCAAGTGTGGCGACTATGGAAAATCTTTAGCAGAAGCCTATGCACAATGTATAGGACTATGAACATGTTCAAGCTTATTATATGTAAAGTAAGAAAAGATTTAGAGGACTTAAGAAAACAAACATAAAAACAGTTTATTTTTCTACCGCGTCTTTTTGAAGTTATACTTCTTTTGGCGCGATTGGGAAAAATTATGAGAGTGAATTTTTACGATGCACGCGCACACCGACAGAAAAAAGCAACACCCTGAAGTTAGTTGCGAACCTTTTACACCCTGAAGTTAATTGCAAACCTTTGTGTGTCGTATCAGTACAAATAATCAGTGTGAATAAATAAAAAATATATTGGCGTTTATATCAATTCAATTATATTTATGACGGTGATAGATATTTTTTATTGGTCATTTATCAGTAAAAATATTTATTTTGAATATAAGTGGTAAAAGTGGTTTTAATATACTGTTTTAAGTGCATTTATAGATTTGAGGTTAACTGTTATGTATGTATGCGTTGTGTTATTATTTGGTATTTTTGGATTGTTACGCTAAAGAAGTATAACTTCTTACGTGCGTACATGAGTACACACACTCTTTTTGTTCTTACTTTATTATTGAGTAAAAGTGTATCAAGTAGATAACTACTAGAGAAAACAGATCGTCCAATATTTGGGTCAAATGAAATGCACTGATCGTGGTTACGGGTCAACTAATTTACCTATTGCCTAATCTTTACAACTGGTAGGTACCTATATTAATTCGACCCGATACGCAATCATGTTGTATGTTCTTTGCCTATTGAGTTTATTTGGCATTTTATAGATATGCATAAATATTAATAGATAAGGACCCAAATATATTTTCTAGATATAGGTAAATAACTCTTACGGTTTAATATGCTCATCATTGTCAAAAAAACAAGGTGTTTTCAATAGTCGCTTAGAGCCGCTATGCCATCATGTGACATGTTCATCGAAAAGTGGGTGGGGGATAAAAAGTGTATGCTATGTATGTATGTTTGTATGTCCATCATGCCATTAAAAAAAAACCATAAATGCTTCGATTTAAATGACACTAAAACACATTTCAACAGAACAAACTCACAAAGTTCCTGTTTAAAGGTTTTGAGTATAATGGGTAGCAGGGTAGGTTGTTGCTAGTAAGGTCACAAAAACAAATAATTGTGGACGATTTTTGTCGATGTGCTAAAACACTACAAATAAAATCGTAACTTTAACAAATATGATTTGCATGACAACGAAATGTTCTGCTGGTTGCATTGTAATTATTTCGTTATCATAATATTATACAACACGTCAACTTGTCGTGATGATCACACTCTAGTAAAATGATAGTTACTCAATTACTTGATAACCTGTCACCGTCACTGACGACACAAGGTGAAAATAAATAACTGAATAAAGTATATAAATAAATTAAGCTAAGCTTATTTGAAAGAGTATCTAGTAATATGAGTTCAATGTCTTAAAACAATGTAATAGGTAATCTATGTAATGATACCTAATGCTAAAATAAGCAAGGCTCTACTCGCTCTACAACTTTAAAACATTGTAATTGTCATGGAAATCCTAGAACCTGAGTACAAACTTTGTAAACAAAAAGGTGAACTTAGGTATTTACATAAGGTTTTACAACTAATTGATAAAAATAGCTGTATCAGCAGTCAACCGAGATAAAAAGTGCATTTAGTGTTTACACCGAGATTTAGCCTAACTGCTAGAAAAATGTCGGCTATTCCTTTCAAGTTGAAATAGATACGGTGAACACAAATGGAAGAAGACAATAAATCGCCCCGTGCAAGGCGATTATAATCTTGCTCCTTTTGATAATATTGATGTCCTATCTCGGCTCTATGTATGTATATATTAAACCAATGACTACCCAAATACTTGTATTCGTTCGCTTATCATGCAGTAAATTTGTTCATTTAAGTGATTAATTTGTGGGTCATGCACTTACTTACGAGCACCGACGTGAAATCAATTTATTTGTATAGATTAAGTATGTTTTATGTAAACGCTGGCACATAAAGTGCATTACTCGTATCGACGCTAAGGCTAACTTTTCTCTGAATAAACAATTAATAATTGTCGTTTTTATTAATTTCGAATTCCACTTACAACACCCGATTAATTAAAGTAAAGCTCATGAGACTGATTTATTTTTTACTATAACCTAGCTAGACTAGCCCGTGAATAGAATTAAAATATCAAACGTAAGTTGTAACCCAATTATAGCTGTTTTGTTTTTGTTGTCAAACCGGACAACTATTTTTTAACACGGTTTTCACTGTTGTTCAGAGCATTTCTTTTGGGAGGTATATAATACATGCACTTAAAAAAACGAAAATATCAACAATTTATGATCATGTCGTAAAAATTCTAAAGTACCCACGTGTGAAACAGGGTCGAGTCGCTAGGTTAAAAATAAAACTCTCTTTGATATCAAGCCTGTAACTAGTGGGCCATAAAAGTCATTAATTTTAGGTCATTTAATAAGGAAACTGATCAGCTCATAGACTTATCATCTCTTAGGAAGATCGACACGTAATTTAAATTTTCTCGTGATGACGACAATTCGAGAGGAAAACGCGTGTCACATTGGGTCCTGATACATAACAATAATGTCAGTGAACTGCATCACTTAGCAATTCAATGACCTTTTGTTGGATATTGTTAAAACAATGCGTACGTATTAACTTTCGGTTTTTATACACTTTAAGAAACTATTAAGACAAAAGGTAGTTATTAAGATACATACTTATTACATTTTACGAAAATGTTTAAAATGCTTTGAGCATTGTTAGATCACAGAATAATAAAAAATAAAAAATCTTTGGATCAGCGAAATCCTAGGATATCTAGTCCGGTGTCCTCAGGTCTGACTGAAATTCAAAAAGAAATCATACAAGCAAACATGACTATTTAGAGCTACAAAAAGAATAAAGTGCAAAGTCTTGCTTTAGACAATTAACGCTAATAAAAATAAATATCATTATTTATACAAATAATGTTATCTATCAATGTTTATGATTTAATTGCTTGTTAATATGTCGTCTGTGTAGGAAATAAATAAAAATGACGCAAATATTCAGGCGCCAACCTCGTGGATTGCAGACGGAGCAGACGCAAGCGAGGGTTATCTCGCCGGCTCCGGGCTGTTTCCACTCACGTACAGATATCGAAACAACTTGCAACACAAGGACCATTTACACTAGCTTTCAGATAATCCGTAGATAGGATATAAAGGCTAAGATCAAATAAAGGCTAAAATTTAAGTAGATAGTAGGTATACAGCGAAGAATTATGAGCATGGTAAATCTTTACAGACAAATTTGTGTTATCTAATTTTTGCTAAGTAAATTGACTAAATTGAACTTTTTACAGACACTTGAGAATCAGAACGAATCGAAATCAATACAAAATTTTTATTATGTTGATACCTTTCATAGGAGTGAAAAAGTACATAATAAAAAGTAAGTGGAAAAAGAGAGCGAGTGTGACCGAGATCAAGCTAACATATAATAAGAAGCTAAATATCAAAGAATTAACGTTAGATATAAGTATACATAAAGTAAAAACCAAAATATAGGAATAACCACTACTCTTAATAAGATAAATTAGCCAAATATTACTTGTCTAACTACCTTAGTTACCCTATTTAACTAACTAATGCCGCAAAAAAAAGTAGTATTAGTTTGCATGCTATTTCAAATAACAACACTCATAACACTGCAATCGAACAAACAAAAAGGGAGACCTGAATAACTCGAATTTATTGCTAGTTCTCATAGCTCTTCTCTGGTCAGCAAACTAGCGGCAGGCAAATAATCTGAGGTATTAGAAATTACTGCTATGGTAACGGTTACAAAGGCTTTACTTACCATTACATACCATAGTTTGCAATGAATTCATTAATATGTAATTGAATATCTCAATGTAGGGGCATAATGTTAATTGTGATCATATTAAAGTAAAATTACATGTTATCAATGTACATATAGTATCACGTGGCGTAGAGCACGCTGCTAAGTGTCACAGTCGTGGGCTTAAGTGCCAATTTACTGCCATAATATCTTTATTACTTGGCTAATGTCTGCTGTAGTTATAGGTTTATTTGTAGCAAATAACCCTTTATTTTGTTGTCAGGTGGTATAACACGCTGCAGCATAATGTTTGATACACGTGAAATGTATCATAGATAATTCACTCTAAAGTATAAAGTTTGCGTGATGGTGTTTTTAATGGCCTGAGATGCAACGGACTTTAATTAAACAAATCACGTCTTTACACAAAAATAAAGTATTGCCTCCGTTTCTCAGCCTGTTTTTTTGCAAGTTCCAAAAAAAATTCTTGTACACTCATTTCATGAAGCATTGTTCAATGTTCAGTCTTCTCCACGGGTTACAGTATCAGGATGTATGACAGAACTATTCTGCAGAGGTGTATGTTCATACCTAGTGCGAATGGCGGATCCCAGTAGTCCAGTAAGTAGTTAGTTACCTACTGACACAATGTACAAATATTAAAAGGAAAGGACCAGAAGTCAGATACAAAAGAAGGAGCCATGATTGATGTCAATATTTTACTTATGTTTTAATTTTCTCAGAATACAGTATACAACTGGCGATGGCGACTAATATAGTAATGTGACGTACGTACAAGTGCAAATGAAGACGAAACTTGTCACATGTCTTGTAGTTACCGTAGTAACTATAGAATAAATATTATTATATAAATGTGAAAAAGTTTCAACCTCCAACACGAACCCGTAGCTCAAGTGCTACCTAACGTCGTAGCCGTAAGTAACACACTGCGACTACACGAGGTTTTTAACTAAATAACTTATTTACTATTTTATATCTCTGTCCTTGATTTTAAAATACATAATTCAATTAACAAGCAACACCGATGTTCATTATCATCAGCCTGACGACAACAACTGCAGGACAGAGGCCTTTCTCAAAGGAAAGTGGTAGCTACAGTTGCTATGTTTAACAAACAGATTGGTAGCCGCAACAAGGTGATGCTAAAGGTTATTTAGTCAGACTATAACTTTATTCATACATAGTTGATATTAATGAGGGCTATAATGTGGGAACATCTCACAGTTAGTAATAACATCCGCTGACAAGTGAGATAATTACCTGTGATGCCATGACGTGAGTACTCGTCAGCTCGTCACTATTTGCAAGTTCACAATCAAAGCACGTGAGATAAGCATTGCAAAGCGCTCATTCAAATAATAGTAAGTACCTTATAATAGATACAATTATGAACGGTTAAACGTCAAAGTTATTTTTAACTAACTAATACTCCGACACGAGAAGAAACTGCTTAATTGTAGTAATTAAGAAAGAATACACACGTGACATCTTAGACTTTGTACTTATCCGTAAATACATTTGCTTTGTTTTAAATAACGTTTTTTTCTTACTAGCGGCCCACTTTATAATTACATTACACGAATTAATGCATGTATTATACACATAAACCATCCGTGAGAAATGCTCTAATCGCTTAGAGTCTAAGAGATAGTGAAAATGGGATCTAAATTCGTTGCGTACTTTAGAAGAAGTTTGCGGGACAACAGACAAGGAAACAGGGAGTTTTGGTGCTTTATAAGTAATAAATAATTGTAGATATCTATTTAAAGAAACTCAACTCAACTCTTAAATAGACAGTCTCTACTAGTCAACCCTAGCTGATGCAAAGATCAACGAAGTGTCTGCATTAAGATAAAAAAACGTTAAAATATGTCACTCAATTAAATGTGATTTATAAAACACGATAAGAATAAGTAAATACCCACTAAACATATAAATAATATGCATAGTATAATTCTGTATTTATATATGAAATGAAATGATCATTCATTTATGGTTTCATACAGTCAGTCACTCAGTCATTGATAAATGATGGAAATTCCTAACCACATTTATTTTATTAATTTTTTTCTTTCAAAAAGGACAACTCCCGCACTAGGGAACAAGCCCTGTGTCGCGGGGGACTTTTACAAACATACAATTAACGGACACAAAGTACACCCAGACTCGGAACAAATATTTATGGATCACACAAAGTTTTGTCCCGTGTGGGGATCGAACCCATAACCTCGTGCACAGCAGTCGCTTGCGCTCCCACTGCACCACGGAGACAGTCTAGTATTTTCTTAAGTAGAATTGCGTAAAAACTATATGTATTTCTATATACCGATTATTTTATAAATATAATAATAATAAGCCTGTTTACTGTCCCACTGCAGGGCAAAGGCCTCTTCCCATATAGAGAAGGTATGAGCATTAATCACCACGCTTGCTCAAGGCGGATTGACAATTTCAGACTTTTAAGACCAGGTATCCTCACGATGTTTTCCTTCACTGTCAGTCAGAAATGTCCAAGATAAACTAAGAGATAATCTTAGAAAGTACATATGATTTGAAAAATCACATTAATACTTGCCCGGATTTGAACCCGTAGTGGGTTCAAACTTGTGTTTACAAAGCGGGTGCCTTATCCACTGAGCCATTTCGACTTCTATTTTTTTTATACATACATAATTAAAATCTTCGCCTTCTTCTCCATGTTCGCATCAAGCACAGCTGGGCAAAATCCACTCATTATGACGTCCATATCTTCTCTTTGGTCTTAAGTCAACGTTTTTTCAGTAAAGATTGGTTTTGTCCAACACATTCATGATGGTGATAAATGTTAATGAGATTATAGAAAGTATGAAATCAATAATTATTTCGCTACAAATAGTTAAGTACTTATTCTTCTAAAAATTATAATACGTGACGCAGCGTTTAACTACTAAGAAAAACCCCTAAGTGATACTCTAGGTACGGAGTGTTTTCCTTGAACGATTACCTACGTTCAAACTAGCCAAACCAACTGGCAATTAATGATGTTTGGTCTTTAAATAGCCTTTGAAGTTCAACCAGATGGGTTATTTCGCGTTGCTCGTTCCTCTGCTCTTCTATCAAGTGTCCATTTAGGTAGGCATATCCCTACAATTAGGTTTAACTTTAAATGGCCAATCACTTTCAGCTGTTTGACAATTTAAAAAGTATAGTAGGTAAGAGAATTATTAGTTTGCAAACGGCTACCTGTTTCAAATTGATGATAAAAATTTGTTTCATTAAAGGGACTATAAATTTCAACAGATTCCACTTTTATAGAGCAACGAATAAGAGAACGATGACAACGATAAACTCGTCGAAATAAATGTACATAAATTGATAGATTCTTAATACATCTCTTGATTATTAAACGCATTTTTACCTAACCTATCTAGCCGGTTTATTGACATATCAGCCGTCTTAATTTTTATTTGATTTGCATAGCATTTAATTAATTTAATAAGTTCACGAACATCAGTTCATGCTTCCTCGCATTAGATCTAACTCTGAACAAAACAACAATTGTTGAGTAACATCTACTGAATAAGTACTTTCACAAAGGATGTTTTACAATGCGCGATGATTTTGTAAGCAGTGTACTAATACCTGCTGATAAGACAATGACAATGCAGATATAATAATATGTCACATACGTACGAACGTAAACATCAACTAAATACATTTACTTCATTCAACAAACTTTTCCAACGCGTTCAATCTAGTTTGTGGAGCATCAAAACAGAAATATTCCTTATGACTTGTATTACGTAATAAAATAATGGAGTGTAATTTGGTAAGACGCTAGACGGGCTCCTAGACAGGCCACGACCCTTTATCAACACACACGCCGTCTGGCGGCCGTGACATGCTTCATTAATCGACTCTTTTTCTCATTCATTTCTCAGTATCTGAATCTGTTCATATTCTGTATACAAAATTAAATCAACAGTTATCAAAATAACAAAACAGGATTACGGTTTATGACGCACTGTATAAGCAGGTTTGGTATTAAATTAGAACAAAAAAAGTTTGCTGTGTAGGCATGTGAGCATGTAAATAAATTAAATATTTAAGTATAAAAATGTAAATAAAAAATTGACTTACTCACAAAAAAATTCTAGAACAAAAGTCTGCATATTTTGGGAGTGTCCTGTGTTTGTTACAGAAACGCTAGTTATGTTATTGTCATTGTACGACAACTCTGTTTGCCTGCTGATTAATTTATTTATCTGATGTTTGAAACTTCGCAATCTATGAAGACAAATTACTTTTTTGTGGATGAATTAAATGGCACTCAACTGCACCCACATGTAATTTAAGTTGATCTGACAATAAAAATAAAATAAATTATATCTCAGTAGCGGACAACTTAAAAATAACTTATTGATTACGATTTATTTCTTATTAATTTTTGGCATAAAAACCAGACATAACGGCTTTTGTGACGAACAAAAATAGTAAATTATGAGTTTTAAGCCATAAATGTATGTTTCTAAAATATCAGTTATATTTTAACCTGAAATAAGATAGAACCGGATACATTTATACATAAAATGCGTACGTAAAAAAGTTGTGAGCGAGTGCCTGAAGAAGACAAACCTCGTCGTCGCGGTATTCCTAAAAAGAGCTGGCGAGAAGTCCTAGATGTGAACGATGAATTGGGTAACATTGTCATCGGTTGATGACAATGTTACCCGCGTCTTTGCTTACTGCTTCAGTAGCGTGATGTTACATAGCCTATAACTCTATAACCTTCCTCAGAAACTTGGCAATCATACACAAAAAGAATTGTTCAAATCCGACTGGTTATTCCAGAGATTAGCTCGTTCAAACACACAAACAAAACAATTTGTACCTACTATCAAACAATTTAAATAATAGAATAGAATAGAATAGAATATGCTTTATTTTATGCTTTACCATATGTAACTTACATTAGATATTTAAAAATATTTAACAATAAATAGTGACAATGGGCGGTCTTATCGCTAAAAGCGATCTCTTCCAGACAACCTTTGGATGGACATGAAGTTAGAAGTTAATCGGTAGTTAATGGCGCACAGGTATTTCTAAAATATATTTAAATAAATATATTATTATATATAATATATATATGTGTGTATAATAAAATAAATATCTATACTTATAATAAATCTCTAGCGAGATAAAATCTGTACATTGAATATATTTAAAAACATACTATTGGGGGGTAATATTTATTCGATATTGATGCCAAAAATGTAATTTAGAAAATTTTTGTCTGTCTGTCTGTCTGTCTGTCTGTATGTGTAGGCATGAATCAAAAACCACTGAACGGATTTTTATCAAACTCGCTACATTTATAGGTCATACTCCTGGCCAGGCTATAGGCTACCTTTTGTCCCAAAAAAAAACCGGGTATCCCGGATATCCTTAAAACTGTCACAAAATTATTTATTATTATATGTTAAACGGTGAATATCTGCAAGTGACTATACACTATACATAGCGGACAGAAACACCTATAGTATAAAAAAAGAATTTTTAAAATCCGTCCATAAATACTTGAAATTTTTGAAAATGAAAGTGTTATGAATACGAGGCGCGTAGCGACCGCGCCGCGCCGCGCGCGCCGTTGCTGTTCGATGGCGGTTTGCTCTTATGTATCGAAGCTAGCTTCGTGTAACATTTAATGTTTGTTTAATTAAAATTGGTTCATAAACAAAAAAGTTAGGTCAAATTAATCTATATTCAGAAAGTTATAAATGCGATTTAGTGAATGCGGTGAAATTTTTATTAAATTTAGTTTGTAAAAATACTATTAGGTTTTATAATGATGCGTTTATATGAATTTAAGCACAACATTTTAAAATAGGTAATGTATAGTTTTCGAGACATAAATATGTCAAATTTAAGTTGAACTCTCATCAATATGGTAGACCACATTAATAAGGGACCATATTACTGATAATAAGTACAAATAATTTATGACTTTAAAACATATTGTATTAGGTAATAAACCTAATCTATATCTATACTAACACATAAATAGGTAAAGCGGTAAGGTTTATTTTTTTGTTTGTTTGAACGCGCTAATCTCAAGAACTATCAGTCGGATTTGAATCATTCTTTTTGCGTTTAATATCCCAGTTCTTGTTATATATAGAAGCGATGCGACAGAAGCGGCGCCGTAACCAAAGTTGTAACTTAACGCAAGAGAAAATGCGCTACGGAAGGCTAGAACATAATAAAATACCTATAAATGTATTTTTAATAACTAAATAGACATCTAATAATGTTATTGCATTTGCATATTATTTACACTGATAGGTAAATGCTATGTATAAACTGATCAATTTGTGATTATGATTATCTATCTGTTTAAAACATAATATCTGCACGGAATAATATAGGATTACCTACGCCTTTTCCCTGATGCCTATCGCATAGCTAGAGGTCTAGGTATAATACACAATTTTTGTCAGCTATCTTGGGTCCCGCGTAATAGGAGGCGAATCTGTTGCCTTTGACCAAACAAACTCTGTATCACTTTATCGATCGAACCCAAGTTCTTTGACTGGCACTCCATACATAGTAGCACTGTTCACTTTATGTTTAGTTAGTCGTGTAGGTGTTTGATCCCTATTTTCAATTATTAGAACCTTATCCTACCAAGCACATTATTATTAAAATAGAGAATATACATTTATTTGCACAACGACTACGAAAGATGAACCTTCGCTGTTCAGAATTGCTGACGTATTTACCTAAATTTTAAGGAAGTATTACAGTAAAATAGCGAAATATTAAAAATAATTTAATTTCAAACAAATCCTGTTTAATTTATTTATGACGTTATCAAATCTATTCTTACTGTGCTCCTATAAAGGGTATCACGGTCAAACTAAATCTTCATAAGGTCAAGATTCAACGGCTTGCTTATTAAAAGTCTATTACTACGGTTCTTTTTGCATTAGCTTACCAAAATATGCTCAGAGTAGCGAAAATGCGAGGCGGTATTATCACGATTCCTGCTCTCAAAAAAATATGTTTCACATATATTTAAAGGTCGGCAGATATGATTTTTCAAAAAGGCTAAATACTTACTTGGACCAGGTTCTGATCTAAATGTCTCCACTCTATCTGTTGGTAAGTAAATCAGTGAAGTCAAACTTTTGGCATGGTAGCACCCACTATCGTGACCAAAAATAGCTACTAAAGGTAAGACTACAAACAGTATACTTCCATTTGTCAAAATAGCTTAATTACTACGTTTATACAGTGCGTGGTAATGCGTCATTTATTCTATTTTGCACATGTACAGCTGTTAAAGCAATAATTAGTGAATTATGATTAGATACGTTCGCAAATATTTAAAACCAGATTCTTAATGTCAAACTAATAATAGTAATTTTGTGTCAGATCAGACTTATTGGATTTGCAGCATAAAAATAACTTTAATAGCAGTATTATACGTAAATCATGCGTTTTTTTCTCAAAAGGCAGAGAAGGCAGCAGCTTACCTGGTAATAACTATTACACATAAAGTTGCGAAATATTAGGATCAGAGCTGATCGAAAACCAGCTACCAAACGGTAATAGATCCACGCTGGTTTCAGAATGAATGGGTCGGATCGTCCGGAGAAGTACTACCCTCATAAAGAAGATCGGCGTAAGAGTAGTAGTATCCGTGCTACTGCGTTTCGTTCGGTGAGTGAGAGCGCCGGAGGCCCAATTTTATAGTGGAGGCCACCATACCAGCAGTTTAAGACGATGGCTTTTAGTATGGTGGCCACCACTTCTAGATTCCACTGACTGGACTGCTTACCATCAGGCGGGGTGGCGTCACTTTGGTAGGCTAATATATATACACATGACATGTCATGGCTCTTCCTTTCAAACGAGCGTAGGAGTAACTAAGTAAGGGTCATAATCATAAATACTAAATAAGCTGAATAAGATTGGCTTAAAACTAACTAAATAGTTTTATGAATATACATGTGCATTATAAAAAGGAGTAGAATAAAATTATTCATATCATTTGTAAATGAATGAACAACAGTGTGCCCGTATGAACGAGCGAGTCTGTCGTCTACCAAGAGTGCCAAGAGCAATTAAAATTATTTCGTAAATATACTACTCTCTCTAATATAATACTCTTTAATACGACATTAAATGTAAAATGTAATACGCATTTAACCTTTAATTTGGCTTAAAACTTGTTGAACATATTATCGAAAAAAAAACGAATAATTAAACAAATTAATGGCGTTGAACTTTAATATTCATGAACTTTACCACACATTTAAAAAATATAGCAATTAACCTAAAACAAATGAGTATTTAAGTAAACAATACAACATAGAACGTAATAGTAAGTATGATACATTTAAATAGATACAACAATTCAGGGACAAAGTAATATATCTGGCATTGGAAGTTCAGATTCCAGTACATCTACTGTCTTATAACGAAGATGGACGTTAGTGTATGATCCGCTCACGCAAAAAATGCATCTAGAAATATTTGCTCCAGATCCTGATGCGTTATTTGTGTATACTTTTATCATACCGTTGAACTGTTGTTCCATTTCAGAGCACACAAAGAAGTTAAAATAAATGTCTCTGACAGTTTATTACACTTTATGAACAAAAGGAATGATAAATTCGATTGAACTTTTCGAAAGTGATTACGTTAGTGATTTCATAGGACATTACAAAGTTTTACATTATAATAGAGTTCTATTTAATATATATATTTATTTATTAACTAGCATTCCGCGGCGCAGTTTTACCCGCGTCTTTGCTTACTGCTCTGCTCCTGTCGCCAGTAGCGTAATGTTACATTAGGCTATAACCTTCCCCGAGAACTGGGCTAACATACGCAAAAAAGAATTATTGAAATTTAACTGGTAGTTCCAGAGATTGGCGCGTTCAAAAAGTTAACAAATTGATTTGAATGTTTCGGTGGCGACGGATGGCGTATACATACGCATTGGGAGTATGGTGTAGCCCCAGCTTTTTAAATACGAAACCCAACATTAGACCGTAACATAAATGTCGGTTACGAATAAGTAAATGATGCTAAAACATTTTTGTCATTTATTCATGACTAATATTTTTTTCTTCATATAATAAGGGAACGAGATACGACGATGAAGATACGACTTACATAATATAAAAATCGATTTAAATTGTAATAATATTGTTGTCCAGTTCAAAATAAAGTTAAATCATTTTAAAATATATCTTGTTTGGTCATATAAAGTTACCTTCGGTTTTATCCTATCTTTAGATTATTTTATGTTGTCATAAACGACTTAAATTTTGACATTTAAGCGGTTTTTAGGCATTATACATTCGATCCTTATCAAAATAACTACCTAATGCGAAAAAAAAAGTGGTTCGTGCTATTTTGCATATTCGTAAATTTATAGACCAACCTTGAAGGTCGCTTAATATGCGATATCTTAAGTTAGGTAGGTATTTATAATGTGAAAAACAAGTCTTATTCTAAATGCATTTTCTTTGCAGCTTATACTCGTAGTACCTTATTTTTCGTGGGAAACGCATTACGCGTACTTATGCACCGCGCCGCAGCAGGCTAGTTATTTATATTTATCAAACAGCAATATCGGTTTGTATGAATTAACTTTATGCTTTGCACAAAATCCTGCAATTAATCCCTCCCTACAAATTAAGAAGATTGCAAGGACCATACGTCTATATACTAACAAACATTTATAGAAAGAATGAAGACAGTGTTTTTAAGGGCTGTTTAGTTATAGAGGAACATTTAAGCGAAAAACAGTATCGTAGAGTCGAGACTAATTTACTTGTTTATTTGTAGACTAATTTACTTTGTTTATATCTGTTTCTTCTTTGCCTCGCTTAAACTTTTGTCTTCTGTAATTGTTCGCTGTTCGCAGTAGGTAGTGTAAAGGTAAAGATAAATAAAGTATAGACTCATACGGAACACAATACTTACCTAGGTACTTCGAAATATTTTGAGTTTTGCTCACTTCCAAATCCAGTTTTGTATTTTCGTGTTTAAAACTTGTTCCAGTTTATTTTGTTTTTGGCATGCTTCTAGTATTTATTTTGACATTGCTTTAGAATGGCTTATGTTCGTAACGGTCCATCGCATTCCTTGTTAGCTTAAGGCTCTGCTTACCCGACATGAAAAAGAGTAAATACCGGTAGCCAAGGTATGTCAATATTTCTCACACTTTGACAAACGATGCGAAAATGTTAGTTAAATTGTAATGAGCAGACTTTGAATGCAACATAATTATTCTATTTTCTGATATAGAATAAAGTTTCAGTTTTCGTAAATTATACATAAGTTTAAGATGTAGATTGTTATCTTATAAAATTTGAATTAAAATAATAATCACTAGGTAGATAATGTTTACAAGCTCCGTAACATGTTTGAGAGTCGCATGTCGGTGTCGTTACTACGTTACATTTAGCGACTGAAATGAATAATTACATATGCGTGTCGATAAAATTTTATTATGTATGCGAGGTATCCGATTGACGTCAACGGCCTCCGGTGCGAGGGGACACGCCACAGTCTCCGTCGTTGGCTTACTTGCGCCTGCGCAGTCGACATTTATGCTGACAACCCACAAACGGACATTTACCTCTTAATGTGGAGCATACTTCGAGACTATTCAACATAAACACAAATTATACATTCTATGATTAATTCATAAACGTGGTAAGTCTTTAGGGAGTCTATAGAAGGTGGGTATTTAATGCCAACTTATGCGAATTTACAATCGACTCCATGGAGCTGGAATGAAATTAAATTATGCATTAACTTACGATATCCATGAATAAATTTTAGTCTGATGCATTGGTAATGTGATGGCTGAAATGTAAATTAGCCAAGGTATAAACTTAAGTTCGATCAACTGTTTTATTTATTAGGATAATAGTCCTTGATTGTTTGTTAGGATTGTTATTATTCTATACTTACTATGAAGTTTGATTGACAAAAACTGGTGCCGGCATTTCATCTGTAGTGTGTAAAAGCGCCTGGTAAAGGATTGGTATGTACTTTATCGTCATCAAAATACGTGGCACCATAGGTAAGTGTATAATAATAAC
The DNA here is from genome assembly GCA_963082885.1 of Parascotia fuliginaria. Taxonomy (NCBI): domain Eukaryota; kingdom Metazoa; phylum Arthropoda; class Insecta; order Lepidoptera; family Erebidae; genus Parascotia; species Parascotia fuliginaria. Next base: position 8,724,896 of record OY720174.1, on the reverse strand, counting down.
ATCTACGCCTGCCTTTTTGTAAAATAGATGTCATAAACGTTGTCATAAGCACTATGATTTAAAATGGCATAATTTTATTTTTGACATGTTGATGTAGCTATCGAAATAATTTTAAATGTGCTTTCATAGTGATCTCGTGTTACTATTAACTTTTTTATAGTCGTAGTAGTAGTTTTTTAACCGACTTCAAAAAAAGGAGGAGGCTTCTCAATTCGACCGCATATATATATATATATTTATATGTGTGTTCGCGGATAACTCCGTCGTTTATTAACCGATTTTGATGATTCTTTTTTTGTTGGAAATGAGATATCCCGAGAGTGGTACCATGGTTAGGCAACCAGGATCTGATGATGGCATCCTAGAGAATTTGAGGGGAACTTTCGAAAATCGTACTGACGACTAGTGCATTTGTTATGTTTTTCATTAAGCATTTTAAGGCACTACTATTTAGTGAAGGTTTGGAGACGATCTGTTGATGCACAAAGACAGTCGAGGGAACTCCTCAATGATTTATAGCAATTACTTGGTGTTTGGACTTAATTCGTTTCTAATGATGAGAACTTTGCTGCCATATTGGTTATAAGTGTCAATACAGGTGACCATAGACAGTCGAGGGAATTCCTCAACAGCAGTCATGTCGGGCTTACTTCATACGGTTCCATATGCCAAAATGTTTAGTGTATACATAGTAAGATTTAGGTCTACCCATCACTAAAAATGATAACATAAAATAATTTATTTTTAATTAAAATTTATTTTTTACTTTTTAGTCTCCTTCCTGTTTGAAGTCGGTTTTCTTTTTGTTAAAAATTTTTATAGAAAAAAATCGTTGTTTTCAAATTGTCGCAAAAAAAGTCTAAGAAAAACAAGCCTTTGTCCATTATGAGGAAGGAGAAGAAAGGAAATAGACCGAGCCGGTATTTGGTAAACGCAAATATACTGTCATTTGTTAATTTGATATCAACACTACACATTTAAAAAATACAGGTAATTATTTATTACCGTTCGTTGTAGTTAGTATCATAAATTTTCACGGAAAGAACGACAGTGATGTGCGTGCGAACATTGCTTTGGTCTAATGATAAACGCTAAGTATTTTTTTAACCGATAAATTTATCTTTGTACCAATTATAGAAGTGATAACTAAAGGTAATCAATTTGCATTAGTAAGCCTGAGACTCTCTCTTGCATAGTAATTGCACTAGCTTAAGTACTCCTTTTAGGTAGATCGGCGAAGGTAAATACATTTGACCTAGGGTAGCTATTTAAGTGAAACTCTTAATGCTACGGACAGCACGTCCGTTTTGCAAATTTGTCACACAACGCAAAAGGTTCTAATTACCAACCGTCATACTTACCTTCGTAAAACTGTTTATAAAAATTGTTATTAAAAAAAAATTGATGAATTGATGAATTACGTTTAAATTTCAACTACTGGGCGGCCACTAGTGAGTATTAAATTAAAAGTAGAATGTCGAAGAAAAATGAAATCAGTACCTACTACTAGCTTGACCTTTTGGCACTAGAGCATAACATGTCATTGATGCTTATCAAGATTATCTTTTGTGATACCACTACATTTATGTTATTTAAATTATATTCTTCTGCATATTCATGTTTGCAAATTTGTTACAAAACAAGGTTAAGTACGTTTTATTAGTATTAATTATAAATTTCATTTTCAAATCATTTATCATGCGCCACACTTTATATGAACTAGGTCCTGTATTTGCGTCGCTACCAGACAAACCGGTCGACTGTAGCGTTGTCATCTGATCTGTACTACCTATTTTGAATTGTGAATTGAAATTGTGTCTTAAAATAATATTACCTAATAATTACAGAAGCTTCACAATTTTTTATTATATTAGCAAAAAGTAGCTAACTTTCTATTTATATTTACGATATTTAAATCAGAAAGTTGAAAATAATATAGGTATTATTTCATTAATATCTCAAAACGTCGATAATGAAAAAACATTTTAATTAAACTTGTAGACCAGATACAATTTACTTTTAAGATCCTTTTTACATAATATTAACTTTGAGATACATATCATTGTTTTAGTCTAAGCTAAGCTAAGCTAAGCAGGCTGAACCTATAATTTTTGTTAGGTATAAATACTTGAATAGTCAAATTAGCTAACACTTAAAGACTCGTATATTAGGTAACTTTTTAATTAGGATTCATAATTAATAAGCATACATAATAGGACTATTAATTATTCAGTGGTTTTATTAAATTATCAAATTAGACTAATATGAATGGTACTTGCCCGTTGCCGACATAGCCGCATCGCGCGTGTTTCGTAGACTAATAAGCAAATTATAAACACTGGTCACCGTCTGATTGAATTTGTTACTAGACTAAAGTGATTGCTCTGAGATGAAAGCATTATAAATAAATAATAAATTGTTGTTGTTTACAAAAGTAGGTATTTGCCTTATTATAAAAGACAATTCAACGACATGCGAAGATATCGAAGGACGACACTGGTACGGTTTTTGTTGTGTTGTTCTTCTAATGTAAATCTTTATACAAAAATAGTGTTTAATGATGTGTGATGTGTATTGTTCACTTAGTTACATGCACCGGTTTATTTCAGAACTTAATATTTATGAATCAAAAAGAAATCGCCTACATCCTAATCAAGTTAAAAACTAAACATTTTTGTATCTTTCTACTCATAACTTACCATGAACAAAATAAAAATGCTACTTTTAAACTAGTAACATAAGTTTTATTGTTTCTTTGAATGAATCAGTTGTTAACGCTTACTGATGGTAATTATTTTTCTACCTACTACCTACATAATGTTGTGCGATTCGTATGATTAACTTTATAAAAATAAAATGATTAAAATACTTACAATAATAATTAGCAATCAAACGATTAAAAACCTAAAATGTTAAAATAGTTTTAAATTTTTTGTGTATGTAATCATATTATTTTAGGAATAGTTAAATATAGTTTATAAAATATATAAATACATTTCAGACAGGTAGTCTTATTTATTTTAATGTCTAGTCTAACTATACTAGTCGACTTCTTTTGACGACTAATCCTGAATAGTAGAATATGCACACGCACTTTTCATCACTTTTTCTCAAACTGGAATCAAATCTTCATTGCAGTTCAACAAGGGCAGTGGTGGCATGGTCAACTGCAACTTCAAGTTATGCCATAAGTGAATAAACTCTTTAAAATTATTTATTGGTCATAATTTTGATATTAGTGCCAAGAACTTTTCTAAAGAGAAAAAGGTTTTGTCTAAAACCTACCGCGTTAAAAAACGCCTGTTATTTATAATCTGGATAGGTACAGTAGGCCTGTTGGGCAAATTTGAATAAAAATGAGTCTAAAATATATATAAAGCGTAGTGATAAGTATAAGCACCAAAAAATATCTAAGCGCCACGTTAAAATTAGATCGTGTACTCATTCTTTATTTAATAACAGGCCGTGGTCTATAAATAACGATAACTACTACGTATAAAGCAAATAACAGTTATCAATCATATTTTTCAAAATATACGAGAAAAACAAGGTAATTATGCTAATGTGTTATTATCTTTTCTCGTAATAAATCCGTAAAAAACGAATAATTCGCCGTAACATTTACTTACGATTTGTGAGTTACGTGACGTAATAATTATATTATGACCGTTTGGTCTTCGGTCTAGAATATGGAAGCACTCCATTTCTTTCCACAGGTGTCGTAAGAGGGGACTAAGCTATGCCATTGTAACGTGCAACCGCGATTAATGCGTACAAAAAATACCTTACTGCAGTCCCCAATCTGCCTGCGAAGTAGTTTTTTTTTTTCTATATGACTGAAGTTGCTTTGTAACAGTCAAGATTGCGACAAATAGGTGAGCGCTTGCCTGCATTAGTGCGCGATGTTCGTGTCGCGAATAATGGAATTTTACGACAGGCTCGTGTATTTGCTCTGGTAGGCACTGTGTAGCTAATACTATTGACAATATCAATGCAGTCATACTTATTATGACAGACGTCGTACAAAAACATCGCTTATAATTGTAGTCTCCTAGATTTTAGATCTAGGAGCTTATATTTTACTAATAATTTAGGGTAAGACCGGTAGCTGTGACAGCATAGTTTATAGATGAAGAATGTATAGATGAAGAATGACATGTAGAAACTTTTTTTGCACTCTTTCAAGGCTGTCAAAGTATTTAGTATACATAGGGTCCCAAATGGATACAGCGTATTCTAGTTGTGAGCGAATTAGTCTTATATAGACGCAGATATGTCTGTGGGCGTTTGAAGTCATTGCTACTTCGTAAGACAAAACCATACATTTTATAAGCCTTACTACAGATATTATCGATGTGAGCATCCAGCGTTAGCTTTGTATCTAATGTGACTCCAAGATCGCGAATGTTCTGTACTCTATCAAGGTAATGGCCACCTATGGAATAATTAAATGTACTAAAAGATCGCTTTCTAGTAAATGTAATAAATTTACATTTATTGAGACTGAGTTGCAATTTATTATCAATACAGTAGTTGTTAAATCTATGCAGGTCTTCTTGAAGTTTATTATGATCGTTAAGATCGTTTATGGTTTGGTAAATTTTTAGGTCATCTGCGTATAATAAGAATTTACAATGCTGAAAACAGACATGTACGTCGTTAATAAAGAGGATAAACAGCAAGGGGCCTAAGATAGAGCCCTGTGGTACTCCGGACGTTATGACAACCGTATCAGACTCGTACCCATTGATGACGACCTTTTACGTTCTATTTATAACATAAGATTTAAACCACCTCCAAAGGTTACCCCTTATACCGTTAAAGGCAAGTTTTTCTAATAATATCCTGTGATCTACCCGATCAAATGCCTTTCGGAAGTAACGCTGTCTGTTTGCTTATTATAATCTAAATTGTCAAATAATTGCGAAGTATATACTGTAAGATTAGTAATAGTGGAGCGTTTACGTACAAAACTATACTGTTGTGGCATGATAGCGTTATGCAATATTGGATAAATAGTATTATGCACCAACCTCTCCATAAGTTTAGATAATGTGGGTAGAATTGAGATTGGTCGATGGTTAGTAATGTCACACTCCTTTGTGTATCGGCGTTATTCTGGCAGACTTCCATACACCGAGAAATGTGCCCTCCCTTAAACATTTGTTAAAAAATATGACTAGAGGCTTATGTATGGTTACAGCGGTGTTTTTAAGGAAGATTGGGGGAATATTATCAAGTCCTGAGCCTTTAGTAGTATCTAAAGCCTTAAGTTCTTTCAGGACGTCTGCTTCTAATAGCTGTATATCACTAATAATACCACCATTCGGAAACTCAGTATCTACTATGTTGACTGTGGCAAACATCACACTTTTGCCGAGAACAGTGGCGAATGCCCCATCGCCAAGAGCTGACCTCTTCAATAAAGAAGAAGCAGAACTAACTACAAAGAAAAATGAATTTCAATTGCTTAGTATTTTTAATTAGTATTAAGTGTAAATAAAGCTGGCAGTTAGAATTTTTATGGTCTACTGTTAGGGTTTTAAGGTAATAGTCTATTACTTTTGTAAAACATATTTCCTTATATTGTACTTGTCTAATTCCTTATATTGTACTGTTGAAAGTTTGAAATAACTGCTGGAGCAAGTTATTTCAAACTTTCAACAGCACAGTCGCAGCGGTAGTCGCGTAGCTACTAGGGGATCTATCGCAAAGGAGAGCTCCGTGACATCAATACTAACGAATAGAACTCGTAAAAATTGAATGAGAAGTAAAATCTCAATTGGTTTCGTCAAAGATCTCATTCCCACACTTTTGATTTGATAAATAAACAGAATTGTTATGAGAACGACGAGTGGCTGATGTTCAGACAGCGATTACGGTTAACACAATGACAATGTTACTGCGGACAGAAAACAACTGCTTTGTTTGCCTGTTGCAATGAACTGAGAAAAATAATGTATCAAGTTTAAAGCTAAGCGTATCTACTTAATAGATCTGAAATTTGTAAAAATAAACAGTATTCGTATTAGTTTAAATATGCAACACATTGATAACTTACGTCAAGCAGGATTAAGTGACATAGCAAGCAGTTATTCTTAGAATACTTATGTACTTCTTACTCAAAATTAAACGTGGTAAATTAGGAAACTGTAAGTAATGGAAAGTAAAACTTTCTGTTTACCTACTTCTGTGTTCTGTCTAGATCAAATACTTTTCTTTTTTACTTTCAGTAGACTGTATGTACTGTTGGTATTGGTTGTGCGTGCTGCATTGCCGAATGTATATTCGGCCTATGATGACTGTTGTATTCGCCAGTTATCTCCAGAAATTTACATACTGTGACCATTGAGAATGAAGTAAAACTCGTTGAATGTTATGCAAAACGTTGTCAGATGACTGCCTTAGTTCCTCGTGTAACAACTAATATGAAGATGAAAAGCGTAAAAATACAGGCATCGCCTTTTATCGTAGGTAGTGATTAATTACGCGCTAACAACAATACCTACGTAGGTATTTAATCTCACAATGCTGTAATTATAAAATTAACATTGAATGCATCTTTTTGAAAGTAAACTATGTAATTATAAACTAGAACAGTGTTAATCAATATAATTATGTGTAAAATTTAAATCAGCTTGTAATTACAACTTGTTATTCATAGACTTTTATAATGGTTTAGAATAAAAGATTACATCCTAACCAAGTAGTCTAAATCTAAAATTTTATTTTTATAGTTTACCAAAGTGACTCCACTCTGCCTGATGGTAAGCAGTTAGTGGAATCTAGAAGTGGGGGACACCATTCCAAAAGCCAAACTACTGGTATGGTGGCCTCCACTATGGCGGCTTAGTAAGATTGTTTTTTTACGCCCCGCTTGAGCGACAAAAGTATAAAGTGCTGAACCGTTTCGTTCAAGACCATTTAGATTTCACTGTGAAAGGGTGGCACTTAAGTCACGCACGTGTCGTTCTGGATAAAAAAAGGGTCGGAATAATTCAAAGAGCTCTTCAGAACACTCCGTGATAAAGGCGAAAGAAGACGGACAATGTGGCGATGTCTCTACGCAGCTGTAAAGGCTCAGGAGTCCTAATGGCCTCTGGGCTTCCGATGATACACACTGCTCGCCGCTGCAACCTACCGAGTGCATCCAGTAAGTACTGTTCAGTCCAGTGTCCAGTAATCACTATTATAGAACTTCTATGAACCAATATTTTTCAGATAAGTATTGTTAAACAATAGGATAATGCTGCCCAATTAGTTATGCTATAAGGGTATCATCCACGTCATTACGTTCGTTCGCACGTGTAACGCTCCTTATGAGAGACACATTGGTACAATTGCGTACACAGCCTTATAGTACAGGGGCAAAGATACAGACGTGACCGGCTTACTAGTCAAGCTTTTTACGTAGGATTTACATTATATAGGTAACCACTGCAAGTGATTTATTGACGCGATACATTGCCAAGAAGGAAGGATTTGTGTCGCCCAGCTGCTTACATTACTGCACTATCGTCATAGCATTTACAACAATATCCGTAAACACGTATAATTAGGTTATCATTAGATTTATTTCTCTATTATGACTTCTTCATGTGGGATCACCAAAATCAACCTCGCATAAATCCTGGTTACCACTAAATCGCTATACAATTCAAAAAGAAACCGATGATCGTTCTAGGCTACCAATCTAAATAAATGCATAGGTAAACAAACCTGGAGGTAACTATACCAGCAGTTTACCACGATGGCAATTGGAATGTTATTCATCATTCCTGGACCTCACTGACTGTTTAATCAAAGTGGAATCATCATAGAAGGCTACTACAAAAATAAACCTAACCACATTTGGACAGACGTTGTATAACCAAGTCGCGAGGTTGAAAATAGAAACTCATTTGGACTGTGCCCGTTTATTTTTGGTACCAGTAAACGATAATCTTTTTATAAACTAGTTCTCACCAAATACGGAATCGCACCAAGCATAACATTGACGTCAATCACTAAAACTAAAAGATAAAAGATCTTTATCGGTGTCTTCGCTTATCACAGCGGAATCAGCGATTTCAAGGTGTACTGCGCAACGCGTGGGATTACGAAACACAGCACTTAGTTTGACGTCAATAGTGACCGCTACCATGCACTTTCTCCACGAATCGACTGAGCATTGTACACAAACATTGCACAGAGCGTGGGAAACGTGATTCTACAACCGATCTGTCCGTGAATGCTTGTACATTTCATTAACACGTGTAATTAGACTACGTAAATGTAGTCATATTCATAATATGGTCACAAAAAATGAACATCTATACTATTATATAAAGTGGAAGAGTTTGTTTGTTTGTTTGAACGTGCTAATCGCTAAAACTGCCAGTCTGATTTCAATTATTCTTTTTGCGTATGATAGCCCAGTTCTTGAGGAAGTTAACATGGCTATGTAACATCACGCTTCTGGTGACGGGTGCAGAGCTGTAACCAAAGACGCGGATAAAACCGCACTGCGGTAAGCTAGTGTCTAAAGTAAGTCCTCACGTCAATGCTTTTCTTTTTGAGAAAATTACACAGTTGTAGGTCTGCAGGTAAAAATACATTTTGGTCTTCATGTCTCGATTTTCGTATCACCACTTCGGATGAAAGACATTTCTAATCCCTCTGGCCGCAAATTCAGGGTACACTTATGATCGCGTAAATTACTACTAACAGAATCATGCGTAAGCGTACCTAATAGGTACCTAAGAACTTAAAAAACTACAAGTGTAGCAATCAGAAGGGGATGGAGAAGGAAATGAAGAGGACCGAGGGGGTATTTGGGCCTGCGGCACTCTCACTGAACGAAACGCAATAATAGGTACCTATGGATATTATTACGTCGATCTTCCCCGATCGATCCGACCCATTCTGCTAAAAGCAGCGTGGATCTACTACCATATACGACAATGTTACAAAAAATAAACAGCTTATCGTCATGATGCAAATACGGATAATAATACGAGTAAGTATAACGTAGAAGAACCTGCTTTACCATTTAGATGTGCATAGAACCTTATCTACGGTAAAGATCAAAAAATTATCACTATAATTTATGAAACTGTGATTTTAATAATTTTATGTTGTCGTACAAGTTTATAAATATCTCGAGAGTTGCAAATTTACTTTTATGATCAAGTTTCACATTATCTACTAAATGTAACCAGTTTCGTGACGTCAATGCCCAAAGAGCTGGTTCCGAATGAAAACAACCATGGCTGTCTGTGTGTTATAATTAAAATAGGTATACATTACTTTTATTATTATCCAAAGATATTATATAAGTTGATTACCTGATACCTGGTACCCGATTTATGTTTGAAAAATATTATTGAACAAATACCGATCTAAAAATAAATACCTACTTGTTTAAATCTGAACAAAATAGTTAAAACGCTTTTTTGTGACGCAGTACCTGCGCAGTACTAATGTTTTGATTTCATTAATAGATTTAAAATATATTAATAGACCTCACAAGTTCACAAGCGCGAACATAATTGACTAACATAATGATAATTGCACTACTTTGCCATCGTCGTTTTAGTGCCAAAATTAGTATGTAGTATTATATTACTGGGCACTACAGATGTTATAGGTAAGCTACCTTATATTCAGAGTTTCTGATAACAGTGATAACAAATGAAACATAGCTCTACGTGTTGTGCATTTGACTTCATTTTAGTACTACTTACTTAGATATAAATAGGTCACATTAATCGAGTGTTTATTTAAATACAATACACGTAATAGAAGTAAATAAATGTACACTATTTATTTACTTCTATTACGTGTTTAAGTGATATTAACATAATCCAATGTATTCATATAATTACACTTAGGTACATATTGGTAAACATAACATGCTTTTTATTATTATCTTATTGACGTAGTTTGAATAAAGAAAGTTATATTGTTTGTAATAAGAATCGACATTGTTCAAGTGATAGTGACAATACAGCCAGGCTAGAATGACACAGAGATTATAAATGGAAGATGGATCCTATCACATTGGGACCTACATCCCTGACATGGATAGACGCGGATTTGAAATTAAAACTAGTGAATCATATTTTAAGAAAGAAAGCAGAACGTATCTACAATTTGAGAACTTACATCAAACATGTATCATTGTATTCAAAGTCGCTTTAATGAAAGAGCTAAAAGAATAATGAACGTAAACGATAAACGTAATAAGTACAGTTAACAATATAGACATAATAATCTCATGTTTTGTGTAACAAATTCTACAAATGAAGAAATAGAATAAAGGTGGATATGTCTACGAGTAAAAGGCGTAACAATGCAATAATGAAGTTTGCAACTTCAGGAGACGCGCTTCAAGTCGAACCGATAAACTATAATTTTAAACAAAAAAAACCGACTTCAAACGGGAAGGAAACTAAAATGTTAAAAATAAGTTTACTTAGTAGAAAGTAATTCGCATGTTGATTTAGTTAATCAGAAATGATTAAATAAGTATTTTATAATTTTGAAGTTGGTGCCAAGTAAAAGAACTAGGTATCTATAGGTATTATCAATCCTAATTTGCTATTGTAGTAACGTTCTTATAGTATTAGCTAGCAAAAAAGGAATCATCAAAATCGGTTTATAAATGACGAAGTTATCCGCGTACACACATAAAATATATATATATATATATATATATATATAAGGTCGAATTGAGAACCCTCCTCCTTTTTTTGAAGTCGGTTAAAAAGAACAAAAAAAAAGTAGGAAAAAGCAGTGATACCGTTTATGCGAAAATTTTTAAATTTAAATTTGCAAACAAGTCTACAGATGGAAAATTATTAGATTATAAAAAAATTAGATTTGGTTTAGGCGAAGTAGGTACTAATGTAATAATTTATGTAAAATATACTGACAAACCTGTCTGTTTAATTTATGTAAAACAGGTATTAATAGCAACCATTATTAATTACCCAGTTAATATGATAAAATGAACACGGTTTAAGTAGTCTAAATAGGGCATTGCGACGAATAGCACATTCATAATTAAAAAAAACAGGACAAGTGCGAGTCTGACTCGCCCATCAAGGGTTCCGTACAAATATTACCCTTATCTCGGTCACCGAACATATTATAGATATATACTGTGTGTCAGTGTTCAATGAGAGGGTATAAACTTTTCTGATCAATTCCCTCATTATAGCGGAAACCAGCGACCTACGCGTACAAAATAATATTAAATACTTTAAAGCACTGATGGTACTCTCAGTTACTAATATATTACACGTGTGTAAATAAAACTACGTAGGTGGGCGAGACATTAATCGTACAATGTTGCTGGTACCTCAATGAGTATTAATTATGTGATCAATATGCGAAAGATCACCCATGACAGTAACGGTCGTGCTTCTTCGGTGTTCTGATTCGCTTGATCTACCAAGCGAATCAGAACACCGAAGAAGCTACACATAGTGGTATGGTAAACAATAATCCCATTACTTAATAAAAGCTTATGTGAGTTCTGGAAGGTAATAGCCTAATAGGTTGTCATAAAAACTCGTTACGTAAAGACATTATCCTCCTAATGTTGTGACATGGCTTCCTAAGCAGCAATTTTGGCAAGATTGCGTTTCTTTTTTCCTTTCACGTTTGTCGTTGCATTTGGGGAATTTTTTAACATTGATGGGATTTATGTCATCAATAATCGTGAATACGATGCTTTTAGAACTCAATCGAATTCACCAAATGATGGTCCATAATAGAAATTGAAAGAAGCAAAGATAATGACTAACTTACCTCGTAGCCACCCAAATCAGCTATAAATTTAGGTCTCGAGTGTAGTGTGTGTGTGTGTGTGTGTGTGTGCCTACAAATTGACCCTTTAAAAATCACTAGCAGAAAAATCATCCAACACAGAACTGGTAGACGCAACCTGTGATGTGCGCCGGGACTATAATTGTCTCTAAATGACACTGACGTTAACTCGGGTGCTAATCCCTCAAATTTACTCATAGTCAAGCAGTGCGTCAGTTGCCCATTTTGTTAAATGGGACAATAATAGAACAAGCACAAAAAATTATGTCATGCAACTCATTTAATAATAAAACTCTTAGGCAATGTTTACAAATTAAGAACTAGTAAGGAGAAAAGTGGTCATAAAACCATTTTTGACATGAAGGAAAACAATTTTAACTAAAATTCCAACGATTCTTCATTAGTCACATGATTCTGTGTACGAACAATAGCGAGTTAAACTCAATTTGGTAGGTGGGTTTTTATAGTCGGTCACATTAGGGCGTCTTGCGAATATGGTGACGAGAACGACCTTAGCGTAAAAGTTGCAATAGTAAATTATGTTAAGCTTCAGAAAACATTAGTTCTATTTTTAGCTGAAATATAGACTACGAAATAAATAGATGTGTCTGCATTCTAAATTAAAATAAAAGCTCTTTCACGACATTGAAACAAGTCACTACTGTGATAGAGAGGCACTCATACCTCGTTGTGCTCACTAATCGGTAAACGATTAGCAGGTTAAGCAACATAGAGTGCGGCTGGCCCATAGATGGGTGACCGCATAGTGATATTTGATCTAAGCGCTCGTGCTTCGGAGACTTAAAAGTCGGTCCCGGTTGTTACCTAGTTAATTGACTAGTCTTTAGGTCAAGTCGGCTGCCTCTATGAGCGACCTGAACAAATCCTGACACTAGGTTGACTACTAATCACTCGACATTTGATTTTGACTGTGCTATCACCGTGGCGTATAAATTTCATTAAAAGTCTATACTTTTGATGAAGTTTATAAGTCACGGTAACTGAAAAACTTGAGTTATTTATAACGCATTAGATACCTCGTAACACAAAACTAAAGGAAAAATATTGCAGATAATTTATAGCTGCGTCACACAACTAGCAGATACGATTGTTTTAATTAAAACAGTGCACTAACAAAAAATCGATTTTACTTATTTCATGGAATAGTGCGACAACGGATGAAGGGAACAATTATTTCGAATACATTGAACCCGGGTGTGTTCTAAGCGACCCTGACTTGTAAGATTTCTATATTAACTACACTCTCGGACAAAACTAATCTATTATTTATTCTATTGTCAAATTGAAATGTCAAATTCATATTTTAATGTCTGATATTTATACAAAACATTGCGAAATATGTAAAATATATCGGATAATCAAAATTTTATTAATAATCAATTTTATTTTCTATTAGAAATGTCTTAAGTTGCTGAAAATAGCTTACTATTTTTAGCTTTATCGGCGGATGGTTAGGTTGATGAGTTTGAGAACGATTGTCGCCGATAGTCACGATTTACGACAAATCGTAGGTTTATCGGAAGGAATAGACCTAAATCGTAAATCGAAAGGTGGTCTTCAGTGAGCGTTGACTACGACGCGTAGATGCCTACATGACTCGTTGGATGACCGGTCCATGGCTGAGGTCGCGTTGAATATGCAGCACCATGAACCACGTTAATATTAATAGCAACCTTCTTAAAATACTCCCTGGGGGACAATCAGAGTGATAATCAAATGGAGATATGGAATGGGAATGTAGATGGGGCGGTTGACCTGCCGGTTCTGAGTTGGCGTTCTACACTGTTCTTTTGATCAGTAATATATCAGTATATCTAATGATCAGTAATAGAAAAATGAAACTCTTTAACACGTAGAGTAAAAGCATACTTCTAAATGCACGACAATTACATACATATTCGAAATATTTTAATTTCGTGTTTTTTACTGCTCTAAATTATTCAGAGCACTGGCTAGAGCCGACTTGAATGGGCCGACTCGTCTTTTATTAAAAAAACATTATCAAATCATCATCACTTAAAACGTGAATATAGCATAGTAGTACAATGAACTCATGAAAATCTAAATATGAAAATAACTTTAAAGCGTATATACACACATGTAAAAGGACCAATAGCCTGTCGGAATGAGGGCGATGCCAGAATTTTTATCAATACTTCCGCTATCGGAGAAAGTTATGTAAAGGTAAATAACCCCTTGCTTAGAATCCCGACTTATTGATAATTAATTGCATTTTAGTGAATGTCGAAATAAATTTTAATAAATATATACAAAAAATAACTGTACTACGCGAGTCAAACGAGAATATTACTGTCGAGATTTCATTTTCAACTTCAAGATTAATGTGTTTATCTATGCAAATACAAAGAATATATTAAATTGGTTATGTAGGTACCTACTTAGATATTTATTCTAAAATGGTTAACTCTAAGTAGTTAAACCATCAGTATAAGATTGGTTTATTTACCTACTATCTTTTCTTATGTGGGGATCGATTTTTTTTTATTTAATTTTGAATCGACATTAAACATTTCATTACTTTTTTTTTATTAGCCTACCAAAGTGACTCCACTCCGCCTGATGGTAAGCAGTCAGTGGAATCCAGTAGTGGTGGCCACCATACCATAAGCCATCGATTTAAACTACGGGTATGGTGAAGGTCCCATTATGGCGGCTGGGAATTAATGGGGTAGGGGAAGGGAATTAGGGAGTTGAGGAAAGAGGAAAGAGGAAATTGGGCCTCCGGCGCTCTTACTCACCGAACAAAACGCAGTAGTACGGATAATACTACTCTTACGTCGATCTTTTATAAGAAGGTAGTACTTCCAGTGCCGTAAATAGCCTTTTTTGCGCCCTGTGCGAGCTTCTATAAATGCGCCCTTGTTTTTTTAGATATTAAAGGTACCCTAGAGCAATGCTATGTATAGGCCTACTTTATTTCATTCAGGGTGATAAAATAAAGCACAAGGAACTTGGTGTTGGTGGACCAATTATATAATATTTTGGAAGAAAAATCTTTTTTTTTAAAGAACTGATGTAGGCAAACAAGCAGACGAGCCATCTGATGTTAAGTGGACCCTTCGCCTATTATACCACCCACTGTGTCTCACTCACTAAAACTCAATCGCAAGTTCACTAGTGCAAATGTGTTGCCCACCCTGATGCTTAAGATTTAATTTTTGGGCCACTATGGTTTTCATACTTCTATAATAAAATAACACCCTGCAAAGTTTCAGTAAACTGTAAATTAATTTAATTTTAAGTACTTGGTATGGTAGAGTTTTGAATAAGGAAGGTAGCATAATATAAATGAGACCACAAATGAATGAGTTCAGATAGTAAAGATTTATTAAAGCAAGCCATAAACTTTTTTAAAGATTTACTTTTCGCGCTTTCTTCATTGCGAAATCGTTGATAACCTTTTCAAACGACAGACCTCGCCTCCTATGTCGCGTTCAATCGACAAAATCGCTAAACCCGTCAACCTTTCTTGGCCAATCGTCGAGCGCAAGTAAGTTTTCATTAATTTTAACGCTCATGCGCTGCCAAAAAATAGAGCGCGATGTTTCGTTTTTGATGATACTGGCATGTAGGTACGTATGTGTTGGAATCGAGCACTAGGGCGCAGCGGGAACTTATCAGGAGCAAACCGAAAAAATAATAGTCCTGCCTGGTCTGGCCATTCTTGCGCACCCCAGAGTCTACGCCCTGTGCCTGGGCACCAGTGGCACCGCCCTATTTACGGCACTGAGTACTTCTCCGGTGGATCCGACCTTTTCATGCCGAAACCAGCTTGGATCAATTACCGTACCTACTTATAAATACATAAGGAACCTCTCATATAGGCCAATCCCAAAGAAGAGGTGACAAGAGATATGGTGGTTCTTCATTCTATACGGAAAACGAGACAGTCACACGAATATACCTACCTACATAAATTACAAAATGATAGTTATTATGTATTAATTCATTGATGATATTACAACGCCATGATGACTTATATTGAGGCCGTTTCATCTCGACGCCTTAAAGCCTCATTAGCATGGCATGATATTTGCGAACCAAATCTTTACAGCCTATTTTCTTAGCGATTCATAATTTTATTGCGTGATAAAACTCTGGGCACAAGTGCTAGAGCAAAACAATCGTCTAGATTCAAAACTAACTAGTTAATTAAGTTAATCACATAAATATTTATACACATTTCTGTTTTGTGAAAACTGCTACATTACCATAACATAAATATAACTATGGAAAATTGATTGATATTAAGATGCAAAAGATTGAGCATTATTATTATTAGATACAAATTAGTACCCAATATGTTTATTTAGCTATCGATATCTTTAAAGTTACCTTAAAAAGACCTTAGTCGTTAATACCTAATTGAAAACTTTAATGTAGGTACAGTACCATATTATCTATATCTATAATCTATAATAATATATAAAGCGGAAGAGTTTGTATGTTTGTTTGTTTGTTTGTTTGAACGCGCTAATTTCTAGAACTACCAACGGATTAGAAAAATCTTTTTGCGTATGATAGCCATGTTCTCAAGAAAGGTTATAGGCTATAATAGCATCACGCTACTGGCGAGCGGAGTAGTAAGCAAAGACGCGGGTGAAACCACGCCGCGGTAAACTAGTGTTTTATATAAGAATATGTCGGATATCGGATGGTATCAAAATATAATTCTATGGAGTAGATACCATGACAACATAAAATATTTGACGGGACGCAGGCTGAAGAACTTTATGAGAACTACTCACCAAAATGTTGAATTAATTATACACCAACTAAACTGAAATGCGTCAAACGTGAAAAACTTAACTAATTCAAATTTTATATTTTGCTAGGCGATTTATAGTTTTTGCATAAGAATAATGTTTGTGATTTTTAAAAAGTTGTAAAAGAGTTTAATATCTCGATTCGTATTACAAAAAATATGTATATTTGTAAAATACGCGAGACGCCAGAGATGAGGGCGTTTTAAATAAATATTTTCAGCCTCGGTCAGGTGAACGACACTGCAACACAGTATAATTCAAAATTGTAATATCATTCATATTTTAATTTCGTATCGACGGACACTGAATATACTCGTACTACCTATTCAGTGTCTGACGACACGTTTTTGTAAAAAAGTGACAACCTGAGTGACAGGCTCGCTCTAAGTGGATCCGAGCGCGTACCAATCATTTATTTCACATACATACTTAAAGCTTTTTCAACTTAAACGTAATATATTACTATTTTCTATATAATAATAATATTAGAAGATCTTCTACATTTTATGTTGACTTAGAACTTTTAAGATACATTTTTCTTACACATGACATCTTTAACAAATTAGTATTGGTTTATCGATTGATACCTAAGTATTCAAAAGCCATTTTAAGTTAAACTTAAAAATATTTTGTTTTTAAAATTATTTTAAAGTGACAGAAATAGCATGAGATTTAAGTGTTAACATTTAAGTGTTTAGCAATTTAATGCAGCATGTAATTTAACAACAGAATAAAACTATTTCTCATGTTACGTATTTATTGTTGTGAGGACACAAACATGCGACAATGATTATGTTATGATTGGTACGAGTGCCGCATCATACGCGGCAGTGATTGTCGATCGCGAGCTCATTCCTATTGATTCAACCATCCGCTCACCAACTAACACACACGAGATTTTTCACCTCCATTTTACGTTGAATTATATAATTCTAACATATTACTGTCAGATAAACAGCAAATAACGTTACTAAGTAGTTCGCGTGTGAATAAATATTGGTTTAAACACACGCTTAAAAACTGGTTCTATTGCTGTTAATACCAATTTTACACATAAAATGTCTGTTAATGTACCAATTCAGTAGGTAACAAGAATTTACTTAGTAAAATGGCTTTGACTTTGACTTTATAGTAAAATATAAGTACCAAATTTACAGCTTTAAGTTGTTTTAGCATTAAACACTTTTTATGCGAAACTTACATAGATACGTAATACTTCCAAAACTTCCAAAGCTAGTTTGGATAATTGCTATTTTAAACAAACACGTACAAATGTATTCACGAAAACTTTTACAAAATATCTAACAGATATACATGGGTCGGTATATAGATTGCAGGTGCTGCTAATATAAAAATGAGTAGGTACATTTAGCTAGTCGTTAAAACAGTGATCGAAACGTCCACGTATCGATTGATAAGGTCAAGTAAATTACGATACGTTCAATACATTAATAGCCGTCGATCTGACCAGTTGAGCCACAGTTTGCAGGTTACTTAGTCGCTTATTACAGAACTAACGGCCCGCCTCTGCTTTGCAAGAGGATACTAATGGGATTACGATGTGATTTGATTACAGATCGTTGAAGTCACGATTTTTCTCTATTAAAATATAAATGTTTTCTTTAAGGGCGCGGAAGAAATGCTCCGAAAATAATAACCTATCTTAATCTTCTAACTGCCAATCCGCCACCAAGCGTAGTTTTTGATTGAAAATTTTAACAAAATCCTTTGCGTGGTTTAAAAAAAAGGGAGCAAAGAAACAGACAGAAAAAACAGCAACTTTACGATTAATATTTAATTTTAGGATTAATATTTAAAGATTGAGCATGGAGTGAGTGTGTGACAAGCCTAGCAAACGCACGCGCTGAACTCGTGCAGAGAGCAAGCACTGTTTTATATTATAACTGAGAGCCTGTCACGCCCAATTATGTTTAACCCACGTTTAACCCCAATTGGTTAACGATCAGTGATTTTCACGCAACGCGAAATTACTACTTCGTGATCCACATTCGTAAACAGTAAAGTTAAATAAAAATTATAGACAAGACAACATTTGTGTATAAATATTTACTCACACATTTGTTTTTACAATTGACAGATAATTTATTATGGCTTTATTATGAAAAAACGTCGATCGTCAGAACAGCATAAGATATAGCAAGTCAAAGAACTCAGAAGAGTTCTTGAGATGCTTTCTCTCCATAAGTTACACATCCTCTCATAGTTGAGTTTTTCATTCTCTTATTGAGTTACACACAGTTATATCCTATTTTTTTGGATTTATCCTGAAACTACCAGTCCGTTTAGAGCATTCATTATGAATGATGATCAATGCTCGCCTTCTCTGTATGAAAAGAGGTATTTCCCTTGCATTAAGACAGTAAGAAGCTGGTATTATAATTATCACATTTGTATTTCTACTGTATAAAATTTCCGCCTTACCCGGTGAAACAAATGCTATGAACCGTGAAATATTTCAGGAACGTTTTATTTTTCACACCAATAAAAATTATATAAGATAGATACAGCTGTTTCTTAATTTTTACTTTGTTCTTATAGCAGTAAGGTTTAAAATTGCAAAGCAACATTTTCGTCTTCAGATGCAACTTTATGAGTCTCAGTAATTATTATTGTCGGAGTTATTTAAGACGCCCAAATAGCCATGTGCAAGGCAATTAATTATAACGCTATCTTTTTTTTCTCCGAGTGTTAAACAAGGATGGTAATAAATTTGCTAAACTTGGAATAGTGTACCGGATCGCTGACGTTTCGGACACAATATGTTCGGACACAGTGGCCGAATTGACACTTTTAAATTTTATTTTATTTTCTCTGTCGTTTCGGACACTGCCTGTTCATAGTAGCTGCTTAGTACAGCCAGACAAAAAGGATTAAATAAAATGTGCATAAAAATCTTTTTAAAGCGGCGTTTAAGCTGTAATAGGTATAGTAGTATATATCTATATGTATATGTATACGTGTTGGAAAAAATAAAACTAAAATTTCATTTAAAACGTTCATTAATGTAAAAATCAACATCATAATCACAAAAAATAAAACATTAAAAAAAAACATACATGATATACTTAAAAATAATTTTAACAATTAAAAAATCACAGATAATCAGAGACTACTTATTACAATATACTTAAATACTAAATACAGGTCAACAATTACAGTAATCTACAACAGTCACAGTATTTGACACAGTTTAACCTACAATAATCACAGTATTTGGCACAATAAAGAAATGTATTTTTTTGTTTTTTTTACATTTTTTTACCTGTATAAAATATATGTCGCATGCTTTTCTTAGGCCGAAGAAAAGAATTTCAACATTAAGGTATCGCTGGATGTTTTTGTCTAACCGTACAAAACAGGATATTTTATTAGTGTCCGAAACGTCAGTAAAAACATTTAAAAAAAAATAATTTGTCGATTGGGTCAAAGTGTCCGAACATTTTGTGTCCGAAACGTCACCCACCCAGTGTACCTAAAGGTGTGTTATGTTAAAAGTCGCCACCAACAAATAAGTTTATTTATGTTCCTGAGATTTCTTTTTTTCTTTGTGTTGTTACATTTACTAACTCTTTTAAATACACTTAATATTTATTTACAGGAATTTGTTTAATGGTCTTGGGTATGTAGGCATGTCTTCTAAACATTCTTAAAACCAAGTGATGAGATGCCTGCATCCTAGAATATCTATAGACATTCAAATCACAAAGTCCTGTCATTTCGAATAACAATAAAACCTTTATCAAGCCATATAATATTAAATCATTAAACTATTCATGTACTATAGATAAAAAGAAAAATAAAAACTTTTATCATTCAGTAATGTCTGATTTACGATTTAAAAATTAATGATCACGTTTAATTGTTTATAATAAAACAGACGTACTTTTATGTTTAATGTGTATTTAAAAATATCTATAGAATGTTACTGGCCATGTGGTTTCAGTAAATGAAAAAGGCGAAAAGGAAGACCAATTTACAAAGTTTTATAAAACAAGTAAAAGAAAACCTTGAAATTAAAATGAATGAAATATTCAGAGGTCAAAAATGCAGAGGACAGAGAACAGTGGCAAGTGCTGGAAATGGTTGAAATTTTTATACCAGAAATAAAGGATAGGCAGAAGAAGGTCTGCAGTCTTCAATAATAGCTCCACTCTTACCGTGAGTATAGCAAGACGCGACTAATTAATACCAGATAACGGGCAACAGCTATGCTTGCGAAGGTGCTAAATTTATCAACTCAAGTTGCCAAAACGCTCTTTATGGGAGTAACTCTCTCTAACTGCTTCTTTAGGGAGTGGTATATTTATAGCATTAGTTATTAAAACTTCATAATATATCTACAGGAGTATATTAGCGGACTTAATGCCTGAGGCATTAAATGTTATTTAGTCCATTCCAGCTCATCTATTTTTGTCATAAATAGCTGCAAAATATTGCCTTATCCTGGCTAGCCCTGACTCACATTCATTCCCCTTATTAAATATTAAAGACCTTTTATCCAAGACAAACCGTGTAAAAATAGATTATGTAAAGGTAAATTTATTACATTATTGTAAAAAAAAAACCGGTAGGTAATATAATAAAATTTTACCGAAATAAGGCATTGGCGAAAATTTAGGAAGGCCTATGTTAAGTAGTGGACGTCTTTCCGGTCGTGCGTGAGCCGCTCTCATTCATCCTATTTTATTACCTATATAAAAACTTCATTGTATTTATGTAGTATGTACCTACAGTCCATTCCAATTCTAATTTCGGACAATGTAAACAATCCTCCATATTGCCATTATCTATGGTTTCATGAATTTACTAGTGACGGGGAAAAGGATGATAAAAATAAAAATTAATGTCATCATACATAATTAAATAATAATTTTTCATTCTTTTTTTTAACATTTTTAAATAATAATCCGTTTACTAATACTCTCTCTATTTGCGTAATCGATTAATTTTATTTGATTTGTTATTTTTATTACTTCAAAAAAAATACATAAATAAAACTAAATACAAATTTATGTTAAGTATGATATTGTATTTTATTGTAACTGTTGACTTATAAACTTTAAGATAATAAGACAAACAATTTACCTAATGTATAAATAAATGTAATTTAAATTAAGCGTTGACCTCTAATTACAACTATTTGACCACGGACTGAAATGGAATACTTGGATACTTTTGAATATTTCAGGTTCAGCACTTCATACTTTTGTCGCTCGATTAAAGCCTGGAACTCTTTACCAGCCCATGTGTTCCCATCTAATTTTGATCCTGGGTCTTTTAAGCGGGGCGTGAAAAAGCATCTCACTAAGCCGCCATAGTGGAGGCCACCATACCAGTAGTTTGGCTTTTGGAATGGTGTCCGCCACTTCTGGATTCCACTTACTGCTTATCATCAGGCAGAGTGGAGTCAAAAAAAATATTTTCCCGCCTGATAAAAAATTGTGAAATATTGATTATATGGAATTTGTATGTATGTTACGATTTTATTATACTATATTACAATAAAACAAATGAACTCAGACTTGCGAGGGCAAATGACAGAATATTATGTACCTATGATATGTATTGGTTAAACTTATTTCTTCTAATAAATTACAACATTGGTTTTCAAAGACAATATAGAGTACAGAAAAAATAAAACTGTTAATCATTTTGACGTCTTAATTCGACCGCAAAAAGTAATTCGTAATTTTATTAAATAAACTAGATTTGATTATTAATCATTAGTAGAAATAGTTGCAAAATGAAGTATATAGTGAACAGAATGTGTATAAACCCATGTGTCATCGTCTACGGAGTTTTTGATAGAAAAATATTGAAAAGACTGTTTGTTTACATTGTCCGAAAATGTATTTGGTCGATACTGTAGATGTTTCTTCTAGAAATAACATTGATGTTTGAAATCATTGAATTTAATACTCGATTTAACTTTTGAGTAAATGACTCTAATATCCTTCTCGTGGGATCTCGTAATTGATTGATCGATTGAATATTCTAAATATAGAAATCGATACCTGATTCATTCACGTGATGGCAATTTGTTTAAAAACTTTAGGATTAATCACGCCTTGTGCATTTTATCCTTTTATTTTGATGTTAAAATTAATGCCGAAATCATTGATATCTTAAAGATATCAATGGTCGAAATAAAGTAAACAAAATATTCTAATGTTGTGAAATCATCACAGATTATAGCAAATTATCACTAAACTAGTCTTAAGAATTGCTTGAATAAAATCTATGAGAACATCAATCCATATTTTTCTTATGTCTATAAGGATGGGTTACGTAAGCCATACTCGCTATGTCTATGCGTATTGCGTCTACCGGAGAGATTACCTGTGCACGTCTGTAGGTTTAGCTTGGCCGGTAAACCGCGCGTCAATATGGAGAATTTGTTATAAGTAGGTACGTAACTCTAACGAACTTTGCAGTTAAATAAGTTTTCTCCGATACGTTGATTTACGTCATTGTTAATTTCCATAAGCAAAATAATGTAAATTTGTAAAAAAAAACATTTTTATGTGATATAACAATAAATTGAGAATTTCCCGTTGCTCACGCTATAAGATTTTGTTACTTGCCAAATTTCAGATAAACGGGATTACCCAATATAATTGTTTTTATTTATTTGATTATCTATAGGTGCAAATACATAAGCCGGAAGAGTTCAAAAAAAATAGCAACTGAAATAATATTCAGCCATAAAAGCTAAAATCTAGAAATTTCGCCATAAAAGCTAAAATCTGGAACAACCAGTTGGATTTGAATAATGAATTTTTACGTTTGATAGCCCAGTTCTTGAGAAAGGTTATAGGCTATGTAAAATCACGCTGCGAGCTACGGAAGCAGAGCAGTAGCCAAAGATATAACTTAACGCGGGTGAAACCGCGCTGCGGAAGGCTAGTTAGAAAATAATGTTTTCTTTTTTAACTGACTTCGAAAAAAGAGGAGGTTTCTCAACTCTACCATATACTTATATTTTTTTTTTATGTATGTTCGCGGATAACTATGTCGTTTATGAACCTATTTTGATTATTTCTTTTAAGAAGGAGATATCCCAAGATTGGTACCATGATAAGGAAACTAGGATCTGATGATGGCATCCCAGAGAAATCGAGGGAAACCTCCGAAAATCGTAGTGGCGACTAGTACATTTATTATTTTTTTCCATTACGTATTTGAAGGCATTACTATTTAGTGAAGGTTTGGAATCGATCTGACGACGGAGACCATAGACAGTCGAGGGAACTCCTCAACGATTTACAGCAGTTACTTGGTGTTTGGACTTTATCTATTTCTATTTGTGAGAACTTTGCACCCATATGGGCTATAAGTGCCATTACAGATCTGACGATGGGGACCATAGACAGTCGAGGAAAGTCCTCAACGATTTACAGCAGTTATGTTGGGCTTACTTCATACAGTTCAATAATATGCCAAAATGTTCCGTTGGTACAAAAATAATACCTAATTAAGATTGAAATTTTACATAGGAATACCATTTCCCACTAGGCATGCCGATGCGTTAATTTGACACTGAATTTAAGTTGCGTAATCGCGTCATTTCTAGCAATGCTCTTTCATCGTGTGGCCTACTCAATATTTTGTTTTAATCTAAGTCCGACAACGCTATTCCTTCCAAGGTCGACATGACTTATTAGAGCAACGTACACCTGTCCTTTTGCGAATTTTTTCGTGCCTAGATCTCTAACAGCTTTTTCTAGGTCTACTGATCACTAAAAATCGTAAAATAAAATAATTGTTTACAAACAACTTTGCCGACTTCAAACAGGCAACTAAAATATAAAAATAAATTTACTTAGCACAAAGTAATTCGTATTTTTATTTATTAATCAGAAATTATTAAATAAGTTATTATAAATTTGAAGCGGTGCCAAGTAAAACAATAACTAGGTATAGGTATTATCAATCTTTCTCACATCTCAAGCTAATATTAGTAGAAAATTGTAAATAATAAAATAATACATTATTTTAACCATAATGATTCTTTTTTAAAATAAAATAAGTACTCAAGCTATTAAAATAAAGTAGTTGTGCCTTTAAAATGTCGAAATTTTGAACAGGAAATATTTTTTATTCATCAAATGTAATTTATGTTCACAGATGTGTAAAACCATAACCTGATCATTTGTTACTGGAACAAATGCATCAGTTCAGGACGTGAATGACACCAGGCAACGGCGATTATAATATTGATCATACATTCATGTATAATAAGTAAAACATTCTTTTATTTATTATCCTGTCTTCATGATATATGCCGGAATTATACATATTCGGATACATTGTATGCACCTGAAAGCAATTTAAAATCGTCAGGCATGTTGTTAGGATGACCGAAAATTGCGCGCACGTCATCATAAAAGATTTCCTTTAAAATATTATTTCCAATTGTTTGTATTTCATCCGTCTTTGTCGGTATTACAACAGCAGATGAGGAAATAAAAATATAGTTAAAACCCATCATCAAAATGATAATACGTTAAAAATATCTCAATTTGGCGTACACACACTCACAGAACTATCACGTTCACTAGTCGGTGATAAGGTGAAGATGATAATTAATAAATATCTAGAAAATTCTTTTCTTAGAAATAACACACATTTCTAAGTGGAAATCGGGTCTCCGGCGCTCTCAGTCACCGAATGCAACGTATACTTAGAAGTATACGTAAGATCGACGTAAGAATAGATTCTTACGTCGATCTTCTATGAGTAGTAGTAGGTACTTTTCCGATCGATCCGGCGCGGCCCATTCATGCTGAAACTAGTTAGTATCTAAAAACATAAATACATTACTGACTTAACAAAAAAAGAAATAATCTTATTTTAAATATAGTAGGAATATTTAACAAGATGGACCGACAACCTTATTAGGGTAGCGAGCAACCGTTGGATGAGTGCGGCTCACAACACGACCAGCCAAGGTGGCATAAATTGGCGAAGGTCTTTCGACTGTTATGATAATAATGTAAGATTAATCATTGTAACACAGTCAACACAAGACACAAGTTAAGTGCCTAAGTACTTATACCTCAAGTTATGTTCCATTAGCAGATTTCGATAAACCAAATTTAAGTATTCTCTAAAACTCTTTTAGACGAATGTTGGAAGATTGAGAAAAAGATTATATTCATATATAACCATTGAAAGAGATAGACTTGAATCTTGAATCCCATTGAATTTTCCTTTTGAAAAGAAAATAATTATGATAATAGCAGTATTACTTTGTAATAAAAAAGTGATCTATAAAATAAAGTGGGCGTTTTCTTAAAATAGGCGGATTTTCGAAAACCTTTTTCATAAACTTATATTTGAAAGAAATTTTCTAATAATGACCATGTTTAAAAGTAAACAAGGTAAGTATTATTATTATACTAACTATCGACATGTGATTCGTTTCGGTTTCGTAGTTAATAGTACGAGTAAATAATAATTTTACATTATTGCTTTTATTTCCTTTTTCATATTTTCTATGTTGACACCTGCCACGTTTATCTCTGCATGACCCTAAGGTTGACTGGCAGAAAATGCCTTAGGCATTAAGTCCGCCTTGTGCAAATTGTTTACATAAAAATAAATAGCCATAGCATTCATCTTTTTACGGTTGTAAGTAATCACTGTCAAAAGCTGTCAAACTGCAATCTGCTTTAGGTTTAACGAGACAGAAAGACAATGTGTAGTAAAAAGAATTGTGAATTTTCTTAGGAAGCTATGTCAATAGAAAACCTTTAGTATCGCTATTTAGACCTGTAGATTTTGGATATTTCTCAATAAATAAATTATAACCTACCGGCCTCGCTTATCGTTGCCACGCTGTATATTTATTGACTAGGGGAAACCATTTCCATAAGGATCTCATGTTTAGCTCTCGGGTCGATAGCCACTAATATATTAATATTGATTTGAATACTTATACTTTATTGAGATATTGGGTTTCCTATCGAAAATGATTAGTATTAGCCCGGAGGCTGGAATTGTGCCCTATAAATGACAATACGTGTGTGGTTAAACACCTTTGCTTACGCCTTCGGGGATCAAAGGCGTAAAGCTATCTGTGTATGTAATATTTGAGCATCAATGTCTTAAGTATGCTTGTTACTTGCTCCTTTAAAATTTTTTGAAAAGTGTCTAAATTATTAGGTAGGTATGTTAGGTAAAGTAATTGTTAAAATAAAACAATGAGATTGTTTTATTTACTAATTAATTTACTAAAATATAATCAGCCAAGGAAACAATAGTAAAAACAAGTTAATTATATTTTTCATTGGGATAGTAAGAAGTTTAGACAATTGAACACAATTATGCAGACGTGTACGATGCATAATGCAGTACAGATAATGCGCTCTAAAATTCTCCCGGGCTTATTACATTTTCCTGGTAACCATTTTCCTCGTTTACTATGCAATGTGCGTGCGTATTTTGCAAAAGGGACAGCTACGAGGGGAAATAAACAGCCTACTCATACGAAATCAATAATGCAACGATTGAATAAACTCATCGGTCACAAGTACGTTTACCCCAAACCGTCTGTATTTTTACATGGTCCCGAATGGCCGTGCATTGCCCTTACATTCAACCCGGACGATAGAGTTCATCATAGTTTACAAAAGTATTGTACCCCTTAGAATTATTCTAACTAAAGATAGCTAGCTACATCTGAAATGCGTCATCCATTATTAAATACCTACGTCAAAAGTTGGTCAGCGTTTTAGGTTAGAGAAGATATGTATACAATCAGATAAAGTACTCCAGTACACTCTGCTTGATAGTAAGTAGTTAATTTTATCCAGGATATGCAGACTTTATTCCTACAGAAATTATGGCAAACAGCTACCTACATGCTATTTCACGCTTCTGCTTCAAAGACCCAGGATTGAAATTTGAAAAAAACACAACATTGTAATTTATCATAATAATTTATATCTGTTATTTCTGATACCTATACCCAGTTTCCGAAAGGCCGGTTAAATCATTGTTCAACTAACACGACTGTTAATTTAACATGGCTTTCAATTATTGCGCAACTTGTTTATTTCAATAAATAATAAATATTTAACAATATTCTATATATTAGCAAATTTTAATAACAATTTATGAAACTGCTGTTATAAAATTGAAATATTATTTTTAATGTTTAAATACATATAAAATGACTGATTAAAAAGTCTAAGATGCGTCACAAAAAGATGATCGCGTCACGCAGTAGTATATTTTACGTAATTTGCACAAAGGATAGGTGTTGCAACTACCTACTGGATTAAAAGCCACGGAACAACCTTTAAAGGATCCCCACTCTAGGTTTCGTAAGTCGTTTAAGGTATTTGATTTCATTAGTTGAGGCTCTGTAATTTGTCCTCAAATTGAATAGTTGTTTAAATGTAACTTTCTGTGTAGATAAGTAGGTATCGTGGATCTAATAAGAAATAATTATTCTAATACACTAAAGTAAGTAATGATGTGTAAAATAGTCTAAGATTCGAGTCAACTGGGTGAGCCGTGAAGTGACCAAAAATATCAAATGTTGCTACGAAATAATGGTTATACTTGATTTTCGCCTTCCACATAGCACACTTAAATGTTAAGTGTGCTATGTGGAAGGCGAAAATCAATTCACAAACAAACTTGCAGTTTCATTATTTTTATTTAGTTAAACGATTCGTAGTCTTTAAAATGTAAATAACACTTAACAAATGTTCTATAATTTACGATAATATTCTATGATGAATGTCTCGTCAAAACTGGATTTCAATAAATGCGTCACAGACTGCGTCATTTGTTTGTAATTGTATATAATTAATGGAAATTAATTGTAAAGTACGTATTATTTTTCTGTCATCGTGCAATACCTATTCAGTTACCATTTCAGTTAATGAAATGTTAATGTATAATTTTGCAAGTTTAAGATCAGTATTGAAACCATCTAGTGCTGAATATGAGGAAAAATTATACGAAATTCTAAGTAGATTATTAAAAATCAATTAAAAATTTATCAGCGGGCCTGCCTACTAGGACTAATGAAGTGACACACTTGGGTTTTTGTCACGTACGCTCTGAGCAAATTAATTTTAAAATATCACTATCTCTTATTAATGGGAGCAACCATCATAAAAATGACACTGGCCCTAATGTCCACCGGCAATAAATTAATAACCGCAAACAATATCGCTATAATTAGTATGACGTATGAAATATGGACCACTTTATGCAAGAACACAACACAGTACTAGGTCTTTGATTTATGGAATACGAAGTCGGTGTACCTATACACCCGCCTATCCCTGATCATGTTTGGTCGGAGCTATTGTTTTCTTTGTATTTAGTGGGTTGTTACTTGTTAGCCTTGGCTTTCACAGCCTATGATAAAAAACATCTTCTGCCATATCTAAAATCGAGACAACTCAAAAAATTTTGTCGCTAACTTTCTAAAACATATTTTCCCAAAACGGGATTTATTCGGTTGTAGTCGAAAACACTCGCATTTTTATTTATTTTTCTGATTTAAAATGCTAATATTTGCGTTTTCATAGTGCTTAATTCAAGCGTTGACATCCAACTAAAATTCATTGTTGTTAATCTTAAGCTAAAATATGTTGACATTATTTTTCTCTAGCAAAACACGCTAAGAATTGAAATATTGTTGTTAGTAGTAAATATTGATTAGTGTCGTGTGGTTCTTATAAATATTTAATTAGTTTTGGTCTAGAATATACTACTCTTCAAACTTAAACTCAAACTCTAAGAATTGATTTCATTTGGATCATAAGTATAATCTTTATAAACGTCAGAATTATATGAAGTCAGCAGATTAACCTACAGACAGTTCGCTGAAAAGATAGAGCCGTGAGAAGAACTGGCAAGAAACTTAGGTCACTCTTTTCAATCGCCAGATAGTTACAGATTTTTTGTATGAGTTACATTTTTAACACTCATTGCAACCAAAGAATCATACAAAGTAATTATTACAAATCAACTAACTAATATAATTACCAAGAGTTTAAAAAAATAAAGGAAGAGAGGATTTCGATGAGGGTGTTTAAGATTTTTGCCACCAGTTGGCGCCACTTTGGTAAAAGGTCTTCCATTTTGTCAGCGCTATCAAAACAAACATTTTTCAGTGTTCATTTCAGCAATTTTAATGTTTAATTTACATAAAGGGTAATTCACGTGCATAAGGACAAAAGAAAGTTGCTAAGAGGGTATTCTAAATGGCACTCAAGAGGCAGCAGCACCGATGCGTAAGGTATAGCTGTCAAGCGCTTTTTGAAAGTTAACCCCTGAATGGCCCAATGTGACAGTTGAAGTGGCGCCAACTGGTGGCGAAAATTTTCCTAAACACCCTCCTAATATGATAATTTGACTACGTATTTTAATTAAAATGGTAAATGTTCATTTACCTATTGGTTAAATTAAACGACAAGTTAATACTGGATTAAGTATTAGATGTATGCCATGCCAAGATTGACTACTTGACCAGTCATCCAAAGAAGCACTTGTTCACAAGCATGACGCACGGACAAGCCATCATCGCCTTATTAGAGGGAAGATGATGACCCGGCCAATACGACACCACAAGCAATGACATTTAAGCGAGCATGACAATGCAGGGCATTGGTGAGAAAAGAAAATTAATAAAATGTAGTACACAACATATTATCTTTCTATCTCTGGCATTTCAGTTAAAGCTGATGTCGTAAGGGAATACCAGAAAACACACAAGTTTTAGTTAACAGACAAAATGAAGGTGCAATTATGATAAAAAAGAGACAGACCCTTTGGGCTGACGTTCAATAGTGCCATGTGTAGCATGAACACTGGAGCACTGCTGCTTCAGTCTCATGGTAAGGTTCGAAATTATAACATTATTGTATTGTGTCGATCACCTCAACCACTAGACCAGATATATGCAGTCAATTATGTTTAAAATTCTGTATCTATATCTGAGGTAGGTACTATCGTAGGTATATAAAGTACTATACCTATCTTTATCATTCGTTTTTTGGTTTTTGGAAACGAGAATCAATTCACATTCAAGCTTTTTAATAAATTATTACAAAAACCGATGTATCAATAGTGGCTAATGGTACTTTATTTGATTTGAATTCAGTTTGCATTTTGTCCTATTTCGTACATCTTGATAAAACAAGGATTATTCGAATGTTCTGTTGTTGTGATGTTCTTATTTATCTTTACTCTTTACTTATATAGGATTATTCTGTCAATAGGTATTATTAATGAATAGGTGAAAATCGTATTAAAAATTCATTAGTAGTCTGGTTAGAGTCATTCATTGTATAGGTAACTACGTATAATGAAAAAGTGTTCCACTGCAAATAGAACTTCAGTTTCGTTTTGAATTTCGTTTCGTTTGAGATGTCTGTAGTTGGTGTTGTGTATCTGAGTGTTTTGAAGTTATAACTATTATCAGGCAAATAGATGTTTGCTGGTTATGTAGTAAATGGTAAATTAAATTTTTGGGTAGCTTACGTAGCAAATAGGCTTAATTGTAGTAGCTAAGCCGGACAAGTCATAAAATAAAGTCTAATTTAGATAGCAGAGCGTAAGTCATTACAGTTTGCGGTCATATTGATATTTATGTTTATATCTTTAATGATTGTTGCGTGTAATGTGGTGGTGATTTTGAAATCTAATTAAACATTGTGTTGTCTAGAAGTGAATATTTTGTCTGATGTTGTGTTAGTCAGGTTTTTCGGAGTTTTAGTACTTAGTTTAGAGATTTGCCTAATTTTATGGGCATAGAACTATGATGTTGATAATGTTGATATTTGCATATTATGTTAAGGATTTTTAGTTTTTGGTAGACCTTTTAAAAACTATTACGCTTTTCATGTAGTAGACAAAGATATATTATCCTTTCACCAGCGATGTTGGGTTCCTCTACTTTTACTATTTTTTATTTAGAGAGTCCACGTAATAGAGAGTAAGTCTACATGCGCTTCTCCAGACTACGTGATGGACATCTATACTATTATATAAAACGGAAGAGTTTGGAACTATCAGTCGAATTTGAAAATTCTTTTTGCGTATGACAGCCCAGTTCTCGAGGAAGGTTATAGGCTATGTAACATCACGCTATTGGCGATGGTAGCAGAGAAGTGAACAAACAGAACCGCGGAAAGCTGTATTTAATACATATTTGCCAACAAGAAATCCAAAACCTTTACTATCGTACCTACTTATTACATCACTACAGCTGTACAATGCTATCGTGTAGTGTGGTGCAATATTGCATAAGCCCTTCCGTAATTAAGTTAGGGCACGCGTCTCCGCTAGAAGACCTAACGCCTACGTGACTTTTGACATGGCACGTAGCCCTTATATCTACTTACGCTAATCGATTTACATTCAGAATCCATTTGATGACCGGATTCTTAATTACGATGACAAATTATTGTGTTTATGTTTGTGTTACATCAGTTGTTGAATAGAAACACAGCAGTGGCCTTTGAAAACTGGTCTAATAGGTAAATAGTTCAAAAAGTAACGCGATCTTTGTAAGCTATTTACCGGTTACTATGTACTAATTTACATGATATGAACCAAGTTTGATTAAAAATTAAAGTGCTTTGCAGTGTTCAAACGCAATTTTCTTTTTATATAAGTACAGTTGTACGGTAGTAGATCCACGCTGATTTCAGCATGAATGGGCCGGACCGTCCGGGGAAGTACTACCCTCTCATAGAAGATCGACTTAAGAGTAGTAGTTTCCGTACTACTGCGTTTCGTTCGGTGAGTGAGAGCGCCAGGAGCCCAATTTCCCCCCTTTCCTCTTTCCTCACGTCCCTCATTTCCTTCCCCTAACCCCATTCCCAGCCGCCATAGTGGAGGCCACCATACCAGCAGTTTAAAACGATAGCTTTTGGTATAGTGGCCGCCACTTCTGGATTCCACTGACTGCTTACCATCAGGCGGGGTGGAGTCACTTTGGTAGGCTATACTATAAAAAAAAAAAAACATTTATTTATTTATTGGCTCACAGAACGAGCTGCAATCTTAAAGAAAGAAAGTAAATCTATACAATAGAAAGCCAGGTTGTGGCGTATGTGTGCACAGATATTAGGGTTAGTTAGTTGTTACAAAACATAAATATTATACGTCCTTTATTAACCGAAGTTGGAACTGATGATACATGGAATCAGCAGTGAATAGTGGTTTTAGTATGAACGGGCTAACGGACTGAGAAAGTATCAACCCTCTTATAGATTCGATGTAAAAAACTAGCATCCTGCATTTCTTACACAGTGAGCGAAAGCACCGAAGCTAAGACCCATTTATTTTTCCTATTACCATTCGATCGGCAACGACTGGGTTATGTTTTTTTATTTACAATACTTAGAAAAAACGTTCATGTCCATAGGTTACGATAAATATTTACTTTTATATATCTATACTTCGTTGCCACCTGTTTCTGTTATACCTATGATAAAATTGTAGTCTATCATCTTGGGAAAACCGTCTATTATTCAATTTGCGTGTTCATTTTTTTAAAACATTTGGATAATACTCTAAAGAAAATTTAACTGTCCGTGAGATACTTTTTTTATTACCTGGTAAATACCCATAATCATCAGTAGGTATCGTTCGTAACGATGGTAAAATTTGTTACGTGTTATGGGTATATTATAAGTAGCTGGTAGGCAAAGGCATTATTTCACTGTGGTACAAAAATCGTAGAACATAAAAAAAGTTTTTTTTTTTTTTATAGCCTACCAAAGTGACTTCACCCCGCCTGATGTTAAGCAGTCAGTGGAATCCAGAAGTGGCGGCCACTATACCAAAAGCCATCGTCTTAAACTGCTGGTATGGTGGCCGCCACTATGGCGGCTGGGAATGGGGTTAGGGGAAGGGAATGAAGGAGGTGAGGAAAGAGGAAAGGGGGGAAATCGGGCCTCCGGCGCTCTCACTCAGTAAAAAATACAATACACTCGAAACGCAGTAGTACAGATACTACTACTCTTAAGTCGATCTTTTATGAGAGGGTAGTACTTCCCCGGACGATCCGGCCCATTCATGCTGAAATCAGCGTGAATCTACTACCGTACTTTAATTTAATGTAATTGAGAACCTCCTCCTTTTTTAAGTCAGTTAAAGTTGCTGCCACTATGGCTGACTATGGCATTGACAAGGACAAAAATTCCTTAAATAAAAAATTAACCATAGGTAAGTAGAAAATATTATATATATATATATATATATATATATATATATATATATATATATATATATATATATAGGTAAGTAGAAAATAGTACACGTGCATGCAAATAGTACAAGTGCGTGAAAATATATACTTATCAAATGTACGAGTATGTAGCTATTTCATGATGTTGCAGCTTGATTTAGAGTTTATCTTACTAAGTATAAGAATGTACCTATACCCCTGTGTGTGTACCTACAAAATTTTATAATTCAATAAAAACACGAATACCTCGTTACAATTAGGCTAAATATTGACAAACTGAAATTCATATTTAGCCTTCAATTCATTTCTGCCGATAAACCAAACGCTTTGTAAAGTGAATCGCTTGGTGCTGGGTTATGATGAGCTAAGATTAATTACGGACTATTGACGTCAATGACGATGCCAATATTATATTACAAATATAAATATGTATCGTGAAATAATCTACGTATAAAAATGGCAATTAATTAGAATACTTTGTATAAGAATAACATAGTTCCGTATAGAAAATATAGAAACAAATTCGAAGTTTGAAATTATCGGTAAATTAGTAGCGACGGTAAATTTGGTGGCCGTGTTATCTCCAGGCTGTAATATATTATATGGAATCACTTCATCCCTGTTCGCGGGTGTTGTAAGAGGTAGCTAAGAGAACTAGTAAAGGCCTAAAGGTCAACAATCTGCGAACTGCGGATACCACCTAATCCTTATACTTCAAAGAAGGTCTGTGTTCTGTAGTGATTGTCTCATATTAAATTAGAAATCTATTAAAATCGACCCAAAACTCGAGTTGGCCAAGGTGGGATCTATTCGTAAAAAGTCTAAGTCGATAATTATCAGAATCTGCAAAAGAGCTCCAGTTTTTAATACCTACTTGTTGTGCCTAATGTGCGTGATCAAATTAAACTAAATATTCATGCTTTTAGTATGCTTTTAGGTACTTCACATAAGATTTAACAGGTGATTAGTTAATTTTTCATTGATCAGCCTTTCAGAAACTGGGGGCTAGTCTAGGAGTCTAAGATCTCGTCCGTCTCGTCTCGTCGTCGTCGTAATGATCACTGACGTAAATAATCGAAGTTTGAGGCAAAGAGTTGGCCTTAAATAGTGGGCTAGTAGGGAATGACTTTAGTTTTGCAAACGATTGCGATCTTAGCGAGCGACCAAAAAGCAAAAGTTGCCTCAATAGGTGTTATTGTTGAACTTGAAAGCAGCTGTGATATGCAGACTTTAACATTGCCTGGCATTATTTCGTACTAAACACACTCGTTAATGATAAACCTTAGAATTCAACTCATCTCAACAGTACACCTAACAACTAGCCATATAAAACTGAGGCGAAATATACCGATACTAGTGCGTAGACTATTTTAAAGTGCGTACTACAACATAAAATTTTATTTAACGTATAAAAACACTATAGTACACAACGTATTATCTAATGCCAACGTAGGTTACATACAAAAACAGTAGGCAGGTATGTTTTTGTTAGTAAATGATTCACGAACGTAACACAAAGTACAGTTAGTTTATATTAAGTTCAATGTTGTACATTATAAAAACAAATATAAAATAAAACAAAATATTACAAACGAATCAGTATTTCACAACATGTTTATCATTTTGTAACATCACCGAATTTCCTGAAAATGTAATCCATATTCCATTGTAGTTACCTATTCAACTGACGTGCGGGAAAATATTACTGCGATGATTGAACGAGGATGTCTAATGACGTCATAAAAGTATAATATTAAGTATAACGAGTTAACATTATACGAACAAAACAAAATACCTACCAATCATACTACTTATTTGTTTTATATTCTAATTGTTTCGTTAGGAATGATCATTGTTGTTTACTGCTCTCAATACAAATCGTCGTTCAACCTTTTCTGAACAGACACCACACCACTGATAGAAAGTAGTTACCTTGCCACTTGCAATCTCAGGAGCTTCACTTTCAGAAGGCCATCCTTTTTTTATATAGCAATGACAAAAAACGCTGTCGATAACAAAAACTAGTAATAGTGAAAGAATTTTAAAGAATTATTGGAAATACAAGGATATACAATAAGCATTACATAGTTACAATTATTATTATTCTCTTTATTTATATTATTTCATATTGATTACATTTTTAATACTTAATAATTACATATTTATATAAAACAAAAAAATACACATTTAAAAACATAAAAATTAGATTACCACTTGCAACGAGACTATAAGAGTCTAAGCTACCGGTGCGGTTAGGGTTCTAGAGAGAGGAACCTTCTAACAATGCGTGCCGTGTCGAGCAGCACTGTCTTCTGGATCTGGCCCTTGACCGATCCACCTAAGGCGAGCCTCTTTAGGTGTTGGTCGAGGCTCTTTGCTATTAAACCATTTACTGTAGTGACTATCTGCACAATTATTATTATTATTAAAAATATCGAAATGGGGAAATTGGATTTTGTTCTTGTTTCTTCGAATTACTTGCCAATTCAATTATCTTGACTGAAGTATATTTATTTACTAAGTAGATATTTACGACTAACAAAACTATAGGGTATCTACGAATTAGACGACTAGGCGCCTCAATCGAACCGAAGGTATAAAAAAACGTTCAAATAGCTTTAAGGGACACTTAAATTGTGTCTGATATTATAGAATACAAGAGGTTAAACCTATGATTGTTAATTAAAAGAACAACAACAAAGTAAAGATTCAGTAAATACAGATTTGTTTTGTTTCAATTAATAGTGAAGTTTATAACATTATTCTCGGGATACGACTTTGGCAACATTACCCTACCAAATTGTGACTTTGGCAACATTATCCTACCAAACTGTATTTTCCTTTGCATAAACTAATATGGTAGATTTGTCATATTGTGTCCTTCGTTAAGAACCTAGTTAAAAATATAAAAATGAAGAGTGTGCCGACAGTTAGGTTCTAATCACGAATAATTAATATACATAAAATAACTGAAACTAATCATAGATACCTATTGCGTACCTAATACGTGTCGTTATGAATGTAAATAAAGATTCTTATTTAATTGGCCTGTTTCAAACAGATTAGCCACTGCTCTAAATAAAACTTTCGTTCATGACTTTGAATGGTTTGAATGCTAGAAAAAAATATTCCGACCTTATTTTATTAAGGTAAAGCATTCAATGTATCTAAAACAAAAATTCTACATGCTGTACTTAACTAGGTACTCATCCCGCAGACTACCTTTTCTCCTTCTATGTCTTTCCTTACAATACGGCCATGTACTTACTTACGATCATAAATCAACATACAATAATAGTGTGTAATATTTTACACCTGTTCAATGTCGATGTTGCGTTGTAAGAAATAAAAATGTTATGCGCCTTATTGAAGTAACATACATTATACCTGAATGAAATATTGCCTTGAAAATATTTTTAGGCGCATGCTAATATTAAACGCAGGTGTGCCGCCGCGCCGCACCGTGCGCATCACAAACTTATTCAATAAATTGTTAGTACTTATTGTAATATTCAGACACGGAGGTATTATCTTCTTTACATAACACCATTATTTTTACATAATAGATGTTGACCAAAAACAGTTTACATTTTTTATTCACATTATTATTTGTATCGATTTATGGCCGACACAGGTACCGTACCGTAGGTACCTATTAATATTATGTCTATTTAGAATGTTCTTTTTAACATTTTGACCTAAGCATCTATTTATGCGTATATTTGTCACAGACTTATCACCACGGAACTATGGAAATATTTCCATTCGTCTAAAGCGAGGCTCCAAGCACAAAACAGGTCCTAAATGGTGCCTGGCCTTGGTAATGTTAGGAAATGTAATGTTCGTATCACTAAACCAAAATCTTTAACCATCAGTCACCAGAGCGCAGCGTGTTGCTATTGGTAAAAGACAGGGCAAAAACTTGATCAGATCACTAACTAGAGCTTCTTATGAAACTCAAATTCACTCAATAAGCGATGAAGACTATGTAACGGGATGTCACTAAGTGCAGATGCTGGGTCGCCTAAAAGATCGTAAAAGAAACAAATATATAAACAATTTTATACCAGACTCCGTAGAATATATTTTCAATTCAAAATTAAACGTCTCAACAATTGGCAGCAATATTTTGACAGTAAATCTAAAGATAAAGAAATATGGTACAAGACAATTCAGCAAGAATTCCTTCAGTTCCCTGGTTTGATGATAGTAGATTAAGTAGAAAATATGTTAGGTTAGCTTTAAGATTGCGTTTCGGACGGCAAAGTTTGCATTTCTAATGAAAAAAGCAGATTCACTTAATTGTAACACCTGTAATGTGATCGAAGATGTATATCGTTTGCTGATGGACTGTGTTCGGAACCATGAGGAGTGAGAAGTGTTAGTCAACGATTTCCAATTAAATACAGTAGAGGTAGGATTAGTCCAATCAATTTTAGCGCAACCAACATCAGATGTCGCAAAAAGATTATGTGAGCTGCCTGTTGTACCTCGTTGATTAATACTTTTCTCTAATTGTATTAACATGTTATTTTATTTATGTGTTTATATTGTGTAAGGCACGATGGGGTTGAGGTATTCAAATGAATCAAAACCCCGAACCAAATAAAGATATAAAAAAAAACTGATCCGATTACATTATTTTAATAAAGTTTCTTTCAATCGAAAAGCGTTTCTTTACTCTACTTATCTGTGGCAAATATTACCGAAAGAAGTATGGATAGCAAAACAATCTTTAATATTTTATCAGAATATTATTATTAGGTATGTTACTTATGTTATGTTGATATGTATGTGAGATATTTTTACTTTTTTTATAAAAAAAAATATGTTGATTTTTTAAATATATGATTTGTTCAATTAGATGTCTTTTTATTTTATACAAAAATATAAAAGCAAAAGTTAACCAAGCTATAAACTATTTTATTACCTATAACTAAAACAGAACGTCCACACAAACTTTAGAGTTTTTGGCTGATTTCCTAATCGGTTGAGCTAGGAATTCTTACAGGATGAATAAAGAATTTAAAATAAAATAATTGCTGTCGGTTGAGTAAGGAACGTAAATAGGTTGAGTTAGGGAAAAATTAGTATAGGATGAAACGTCATCGGATAAATACGGAATAACCCCTAAAATTAAAACAAAAGCCGAATTATATGTAAGTATCTAGTTATACTGCAGGTTGTAATCCTAGTTGTAAGTGTAAACAACTTAAAAAAATTACTTATACGGTCATACTTATTTAATAAGGAAAGATTGCAGAAAACCATGAAGAAAACCCGATCGTATTAGAATCACAAAGTAAGATAGGTATATATTATTTGCATTTAACAACATCTAAGGCAAACAATAACATTTCGCTGTTTTCAATTTAAATAAATAACGTAATCCTACCCGCTTACGTTATTTTGGTATAAATTTTAAATAGAAAACTTTCAGTAGGCACCTACCTAACTTAAAAATAATGTACTAACACTAAAACTAACAACAGTGGAACAACCCCCATGGAAAATAAGAGTAACCGCAAAAAGAGGCCTACAAAGATGATGTCCTTGCATTGCATTATAAGTCGTATAATCACAATAGGTTTTGGATAACATTGTATAGGTACTTAGTAACCGTGAGAGCATATTATATTAGAAACAGCCATTTTTAATTTTCATATTAAATATTGATTTTCGTTTTTAGGTTATAATATCGACGCCCTGTATTGAACTAATTTATCTCTTTTCCTGAAAGCTCGTACATTGCCTTCTATTATAGATAAGGGACGACCTGCCAAGGTAGCGAACATTGGGGGAGGCAGCAGTGGACGTCTTTTGGCTAATGTGATGATGACGATAATAATAAGAAAACAAGCTATATTTTTAATAGTTAGGTTACTTAATTGAAAAATATAGGAAAGTAATAATAATAATAATTTATTGTTCAATAAAGGTTCAGATGGGTGTTAATAACATAGGTTTTGCAATGTAACAATGTTGTATAAATTAGGTAACTAAATCTGTACAGTTAAAGTAACCCTGCATCTCAAACAAGCGTAACTGCATCTTGAGAGACAGTGTTCACCTTAAGGTGGTTCCGACGAAATTTCGACGAAATCCGCTACTTTCATCTCGATAATTGAGTAGATTCTAATGCTATTTATTCTTTTTTTTTTTGCCAACAATATACTTTGATTCATGAACTTTAGAATAGTAGAAGAATTATTTACAATAATTGATTATATAACTTATACCAACGATATTAAAACAACGTGATTTCACTTATTTCGAAATATTACTTTGTAATTACTATAGTTATAAATATAAAAGTTATATTGAATCAACCGGAATAAACCAAATGTCAACTCTGTAGGTTTATTTCATTTATTAGGATAATGTTTCAATAGTTATTGATAATTTGGCTGAATCAGCGTCGCAGGGGCTCT
Source organism: Parascotia fuliginaria (assembly GCA_963082885.1). Taxonomy (NCBI): domain Eukaryota; kingdom Metazoa; phylum Arthropoda; class Insecta; order Lepidoptera; family Erebidae; genus Parascotia; species Parascotia fuliginaria. The sequence goes on along the minus strand of OY720174.1, from coordinate 8,684,595 downwards.
GCGCGGGCGACGGGAGGCAGAACGGCAGAGCGGCGCAAGCCCTTCTGACGGACGGACGTATGCGGTTTTTTTAAAAATTATTTACGTAATTCAATAATTGCAAATAAATAATATCAAAAAAAATATTGTGTGGATAGATTTAGTGTTGCAAATAAATTAGATTAGTTATTTAGATTTTTTTAGTGTATTAAATACGTAGGTATTTACCTACATTTATTATTATTTTTCATCAAAATGACTAAAATTTCACGACTGAAACAAATACAAATGCAAAGGATTCAATAATAGAATATCCTGTAAGTAGGTATATACCTACCTTCATATTTTTAGTAAAATACCTTCTTTGAGATACTTACCTAGGATATCCTTTAATTATGTTTAGTTCCACGTAAACTAGGTAGCAGGTGGTGAGCCTATTGTCGCTCGTGATAAGATCAAGGCAACACCAGGCCTCAAGAATCAGTAAATTCCTGCTGTTATATACCCTAGGGGTATGAATATGAGCTTGCTACAATATTGTCTATGTCTACTATCATTTCGAACTAGGTGTGTGGTAGGTGGGCACATGAGTAAAATATCTAACTTGGATATTTACTCATGTGGCAAGGGCGCTTTCCGATTCCGACCGACGCGACGCGACGACGGCGACGCCGGCGTAGGTACGAGGTGCTTCGGTCGGAACACGAACGTCGGCGTCGGTCGTACAACTAGCATAGAACTCAAATTACAATGATTATACGTGACATGCGTCGGTTTGCGACCTAGTTAGGTACCTACACAAAACAACCATACACGCTGCTGTTAGCTACCTAACTATCTACGTTATCTTGCACGAGCATAAATACCTATACATTCTATATATACATACGGTGTGTACTTGAATATTCTATCGGTAAGTAATACCGATAAAATATTCAAGTATTTACCTCGTTAGATTTTTTTTCATGAGCTGATAAAATCAGTGATAAGATACTAGGCTAAAGTAAATACCTACCCTTCTACTTTCAATGCATCTTATTTTGATTTATTTATTTGATTGCAAGAAAGGAAGAAAAAAGGCTTTACAAAACGTCTTAGTCTCTAACCAAACTAAAATATTTGAAGACTGTGAAATTATCACAATTAGGTAAATTAAAAATCCTACTCTCTGTTCCTTTATTATCGTACTATATGAATTTTTAATCCTAAAATTAAATAATATATTGTTGAGTGCCTACTGGACATAACAAAACTAATACCGTATTTTTCGAGTAATAGGTGTATGTAGAAAGTAATAGACCCGGCACGGTGGCACAGTATAAAGAATTCTACTCTTTTTTGTACAGTCTTTACCTAACTAGGTAAAGGCAAAAGAATTATGGTTTAGCACTCTATGTATGTATGTATGTATGTATCTTTATTATATTATATTATAAGTCTATGTACTGTAAAACTACCCCGTGACGTCGTCCGCATGGATCCGTTACTTAGCGATAATATTACATTAGTTCTACTTTACCGATTTTGCATTATATTATACATTTACAATACTACAATATGTACGTACATACAAATATATGTATGTACACATATATTTGTATGTACATATTGAAGTAATCTATACTTATAATGAATCTCTAGCGAGGTAATTTTCACGGTACATCCAAATCACTCAAACAGTGGGTACAATGCGTCTACTTTGGCAATTGTTCGTGTTACTTATTTTGCTAAGGGTACATGATATTGTGTACCTTACGTACGGGCACTTACTAGAAGATAATCAACATTTATTTATTTATTGACAAAGTATTTACAATATCATTACAGATAAAAACCCAATACGATATCATAAAAACCTAAAATTAAAAACACTAATTACTAAATAAATATATCTACTTATCCAATACTATACATTTTTGTGCAACATCCTTGAATTTTGATAGGGTACATTGAAAAATATCAATTTCTATAGAAATAATGATATATACATAGGAATGATGACGCTTTGTTTAAAACATGTGTAACTGAAAATCCTTATCAGCTCTGTCATTTGAATTCAGTTTTGCTGGTGAATGGTGCTGTTTCAAATTCAGTGCAGTGGTGGCCATACAGAGTAAAGATACTGTGGGAGAAAAAGGAAATAAAGAGGACCGAGGAGGTAACTATGCCTTCGGACCACTGACTTTCAGACAAAACTTACACTTTACGTCGTTATGTACATCTCCAGCCAAACCGTCCCGCTTATTCTAAAAGATCTACTTCCGTAAAATTTTTGCTAGCTATACAATATACAGAACGATTTACTGAAGTTATATTTGTGATATCCAGATGAACCGAAAATAAATAAGGAAAATGAAAATATGTTAATTCATATAGGTTAATTAAATTAACACTTATGAACGTCAAAGTTTACAAAATGTCAGCAAATTAACCTACAACCAGTTCGCTGACAAAGTAGAGCCATGAGAAGAACTGGCAAGAAACTCAAGCCACTCATTTTAATCGCCAGGTTATTACAATTTTTGTAAGTTACAGTTTCAAGTAGCATGCAAAGTGACACAGGCAATACACTTAACTCTATAGGTAATTAAATACTTACAGCTTTCTATGTTGCAAAGAAAAAATAAAAAGTAAAATGCGTGCTTTACAGGCTGCCTCAATTTGCATTTTGCTACAAAAGTACGAAAAGTCAGGGAGAAGTCAAGGGGAGTCAAGGGAAAGCCAGGGAGAAGCGAGGGAGAAGTGAAGAGAAAGTGAGGGGAATGTGAGAGGAAAGTGAGAGGAAAGTGAGGAAAGTGACGGGGAAGTTAGGGGAAGTGAGGGAGAATTGAGGTGGAAGTGCGGGAGAAGTGAGGGGGAAGTTAGGGGAAGTTAGAAGTGAGGGGAAGTGAGTGGAAGTGAGGGGAAGTGAGGGGGAAGTGAGGAGGAAGTGAGGAGTGAGGGAAAACTGAGGAGTAAATGAGGAGGAAGTGAGAGGAAAGTGAAGGGGAAGTAAGGGAGATGGGAGAGGAAGGGAGGGGGAAGGGACAAGGCAGGAGCTCTCGAATGCAGGGAAAGGGATAAGAAGTGATAAAAAGAGAGAAGAAAATGAGGGGAACGAAGGAGAAGAAATGGGGAAGTGCTAGAGAAGAGAGGAGAAAGCGAGGAGGCAAGGTAGAGAGAAGTGGAGGAAAGGGCAAGAGATGCTCGAGGAGAGGCAAGGGATGCTGAAGGAGGTGAAGAGGAGAAGAGGGAGGTGAGGAGAGAAGCGGAAACTGTGGAGAGTGGAGAAAAAGGGCGATAGGGAATGAGGGGAAGGGAAAAGTTATTGTAGTGAATATTTGCCTTTGTGTATTGTATTTTTTTTTTACGAGGGATATCTTTAGGTAGGTGAAAGAGGGTTTGTATGAATGGGAGATTAAAAATACTATGGAAAACAGTATTTAAACAATATAAAAATGTCTATTGGAAAAATCAATATTCACGCGAGCGAAGCTGCGGGCAAAAGCTATCTATATACATAAAAGCAAAAGGTCACTCACTCACTCATCACGAAATCTCAGAAACAACAAGTGCTAGGAATCTCAAACTATGCATGATCGTTCCTATTAGGATATAGGTGCTCACTTAGACGGGATTTTGCAAAATCCATCCTCTATGGGTGTATAAAGGGGTGACAAAGTTTGTATGAAACTTCTATAGTTTTTATAGTAGGATTACCAAATTACTAGAAAATACTCTTTTTTTAATATTCAGAAACTACCCTTATTAAGTGAGCAAATAAGAGTCGAAGTTTGTGTGAAAGTGGTTCATCAGTTTTAGCGGTAGCGGGTTTAAATGAGATTCGCCATAGAGATGGATAATACTGATATTTATTACTGATACAATGTACGGTTGCCGTAAAATCTGGCACCCATCTGAATTTTCACGCGAACGAAGTCGCGGGCAACAGCTAGTCTATAATATGTATGTATTTACAAAAAAAAAAGTATATAAGTAGTATATCAGTTGTTTAGTACCCATAACACAAGCAAATATAATTGCTTAATTTGGGGCTAAGATGGCTCTGTGTGAATGTGGTAGAATATTATTATTATATTATAGTTATAAGGTGCATTTTATGCTTTTTGTTTAATTATTTCAATTTTGGCATATGTGTGGATTGGTTCCTTTTTGCATAAGTAGGTCCAATTGTTTTTTTATGCTTATTAGTTTAAAGTGTAAGTTAAACTTACTTGTGATTTTTATTATTAGTATCTACATTTGTTTTTATTATAAAGTGGTTTGTAAGTCAATTTAAATTTTATAAAAACCATGTTTTAAGTTTATAATAATTGATGCGATACCGATAATCTTGTTTTAAGGGAAGTTTTGTGTTAGTTGTAAGTTTAAAAAATGAGTGTATTTTAATAACTTTTAACTTCAGTTTGATCGATAATGATCTAATACTTTATAATTCTGTTGCGTTAAAATGCCGTTAAACTATAAGGTTTTAAGTTTAACCGCGTTTAAGCGTAACAATGAATCAAGTTTTGTACTCTTATTTAAACACATTTATAGACTACCAGACTTAAAAGCAGTGAACGGACGTTAACCACGTTTAACATGAGGTAGTTCCACAAGTATTAATGATAAGCTAAATTGACATTATGTGCTATACCGACATTTTAGTTACAATTAAGTTCTTTTGTTTTTTAGGTTTTTAACAAATAATATTTTTTATGAAATAGAGACACTAAAATGCCGTTACGCTAAGCGTAGTGGCATTATAGCCGCTGATTTATTAGATTTTTGTAACACCAATGGTATACTAAAACGCAAAAAAACGTTTTATTATAAAATTTAATTATATTTACAAACTGACAGGAGAATAAATTGAAAGTATTTCATTTGATCTATATCTTGGTACCTTTAAATCTCAAATAATTGTTGTCATTTGTAAGTGACAACGGTTTCAATTTTTGCCGCGTTTTTTGAGTGTTTACTCAAAACTCGACTTTGGCAGTTAACGGCATTTTAGTTATACCACGGTAGAGCTGGATTTTGAGTTTATTGGTTTAACCCACAGTAGTTATTTTTATTTCTACTACATATTTAACAAACGTCATGATTCTAAACACTCATCTTTGCTTTCGCTACTATATAAATAATAAATATATAAATAATATATACTAAAAAATATACATACTTACTAAACGAAATAATAAAAGATACTAAAAAAATAATTCATTATTTTCGCGTCTATCAGATTTTAGCTCTGCGGTTTCGGACAAGTAAGGTCATTGTCTTATAGTTGTGCTACTGCTACTTGACGCTAGAGGGCGGACTCGCACGCAATGTTTTTTTCGGGTGAGGCGCGGGGTGGTGAGGAAGCGAAACGCTCAAGGTCATATGTGACGGAACGCCCTTAAAGAATATCTACACAACAATTAGGTAGTTTGCAAGACAAGTACCTAATATATTTTTTTATTATTAAGTCCGCCTTTATGCATGTTATATGTGTAATGTGTGCTTGAATAAATAAATAAATAATTAATCTAATAAACTCTAAGATGCTTATTTATGACATTTGCTGGAGTTTAAATTTGTAGGTAACAGGATTGGGCCGGTGCTGCTTTTAGGTCCGCGGTGCTCATACTCGAATTTGAAGTTTGTCATATTTGAGGAACCATAAAATTTCAATTACCTTTATAGCAATTGCCATAATAAGCTTATTATAAGGAGCACTACTATTAACAGCTTATCAATTTATCATAATTGCTGTACTTACATAAGGACAATGAAATAATTTAAAAAAATACCTATAGGTATACATAAGTAAGAAGGTTTTCCGCATAATAGAACCCATATTACAAGCTATAATAATATGCTTACTTTGGGTCTAGATGGCGTTATGTGGTTGTAGTGATTTTATTATTATTTATTATTATACACATAGGTTCAATTAAAAATAAAAATAAATTAAAATAGGTACAATATGGTGCAAAGTCGGTGGTGTTGTACCGTAATTTGTTATAAAATAGCAAATTATTCGAAGTTTAAATTTTAATATGCCTAACACTAACTGCAGCTTAATTTGTTTTTATTATATGCCTTACCGTATAAACAGTAAGGTAAAATCATGGCCCTCTTTTACTTTTTAGATACTTACTTAGCTAATTATATTAAAAAAAAAGAGTGTGACTCATGTACCTACGCACGTAAGAAGTTATACTTCTTTGGCGTAACAATCCAAAAATACCAAATAATAACACAACGCATACATACATAAATATACATAAATAGCATGCAACAATAATGACAAATCATATAATATAATTAAAATAAGAGAAAACAAAAAAATATATTTATTAGATAATAATGTAATAATTTATAATTTGCAATGTAAATAAATTATACATACCGACAGTTAACCTCAAATCTATAAATACACTTAAAACAGTATATTAAAACCACTTTTACCACTAATATTCAAATTAAATATTTTTACTGATAAATGATCAATAAAAAATATCTATCACCGTCATAAATATAATTGAATTGATATAAACACCAATATATTTTTTTATTTATTCACACTGATTATTTGTACTGATACGACACACAAAGGTTCGCAACTAACATCAGGGTGTAAAAGGTTCGCAACTAACTTCAGGGTGTTGTTTTTTTCTGTCGGTGTGCGCGCGCATCGTGAAAATTCACTCTCATCATTTTTCCCAATCGCGCCAAAAGAAGTATAATAAAATTCAAAAAAACTCTTTTAAAATGTTCTCTCTCAATCCGAAAAAAATAACAAAACCAAAACAAGGAAGTCTTAATTTAATAATACCTTATTGTGCCCTACTAATTAATAACAATAACAATTTTACTTTTGCAATACTCAAAAAACGTTTATGCTAATAAAACTTAAGTTTAATAGTTTATAGCAGATTTTAAATTAGATAGACCAGGTAGGTACAAGTTTGTTTTTTTTTTTTTTTTTTTAATAATAATATTTATACTATATATGTTTATACTGATGGTACAGGGCGGTCAGTGTGTATAATCCTTATAAGAATATAATTTAGCACACAGTAATGGAGTCCTTTAACAGAATCATTTTTATAATAGCGGCCACACAAAGTGGTGCGGTGGCACGCTTGTGCACAGAGCGTTGCTTGTCAGCAATGCGCACGCGCAGCCATTCGAGCCCGGTAGGTATTTAGTACTCGTACAATGCGATCACGTGTCTCCATTGACGTCAATACTGACCTCTGGCAACGGCGACAACGCGCCTGCCTTCTGCTTGCTTATCTGACTCAAAATTCCTTGCGTACACACATAAATAGGTACAACAAGTAATTACCTATATACCACGGCGTTTACCACATAATGAGGTTATTTAATAACATGTGTATAATTATTATTGCAGGTTTAAATTTAAAATGTAACTACAAATATTAAAATAAAAGATTAGGGCAGATTAAATCGCTTTTAAAAGGCCTTAATGTATAGACTAATGAATATGCAGTCATACCTAAACGTTTTGAGAGAAGGTTTAGTCGAACTGCCAAATTTGGAAGTGGCGATAGTTCAATCGTTAAAAGTATTGAACCCATACACGATAGCTTCGAACTCTTAACTTAGTTTTAGAGCTTTAAATATTAGGTAGCCATTCATTAAATGAAACCTATTTTGGTAGTTCCCATAACTATAGTAGATACCTAATAGTACATATTCTACAGGTACCTTTAAATCGCAAATCTTTTTTGTAATTTACGTAGGTTCTCTAGATACACATGTTACGATATCAGTTAATTACGCACGTAGGTTCCCATATAAATATCGTAACACGGTTCAATCGACAAAACTTTGGAAAACAAAAACAGCCAGCCTAAACCACTAATAACATTAGGATAGAATAACTACCTCATCAGTGTTCTGTACATAGGTAATCAAAACAAGGTCTAGCCTGCGATCTTGTTTTCTTTTTTTATTATTTTAATTTTATTCTTGCTCTGCAAATACAGAAAAAATATTAATCTTTTCCGTTCGATGCATAATAGTTTTACATACATAGATACTGAAAAAGGAGGCTTTCTATTTTTATTATGATAAATGCCGATTTTTTAAGAAACCATCAAGCCTGAAAGTATGATCCTCCTTAAGAAATGATTTTTAAAACACTCCAAAAGACATTTCTTCGACATCGTTTCTTCGATTATAATTTTTTAAAACACAAATCAATAATTTCAATCAAACGGCTGCAACATAGTTTTTTTTATTAGAAAGCCCTAGTATCAACTACTTTCTAAACAATAAACTTTCAAAAATTTGAGAGTACAAACGATTCTAAGACAAATTATTACATAAAATTGTTACCCCTATGTAAGTATAGATAGAACTTTATTAAACAATTATTCTTCTCTTTCTTCTTTAACATTTTAAACATTTTGAAAATGCATATACCTAAAACCTAGGGTAGTCCACTTCACCATACCTAACTCCGAAAAGCGACCAGACACCCAACACTCAGATGAAAGAAACACAAGCAGATTATGTAATGTAGGTACCTAATGAGTAATGACTAATCATTGTCTACTATAATAACTAGTAACTAACACAATTTAACAGCTAACATAAAACAATCGTAATCAGCTGAAATTTAAAAATCGTGCAGCTGTAAATTAGAATAATACCTAGTCAATTTCAAATTAAAGAAGCGCATAGTATTAATGGCGTACACTTGTCTAACAACTATTAAATGACAAATAGGTATTGAAGTCAAGGAGGTAAGTACCTACTTAAATCTTTTAATAAATTCCAATCACGTTTTTTTCGGCGAATGACAGCATCTTAAAATACACACACTTTCAGAAAAAGCAGGCAAATCCACGTGACTACTCTCTGTTTAACATTTATGTATGTAAAAATTAGTTATCCTTTTTTAGGGAAAAAATTGCACCAAATTAACATAATTTAAACTGTGTAGATACCTACTCATTATAATAATTATTAGAATATGCTCTGATTTTAAAGGATGTTAGTAACTATCATCTTCAACAATGGACGTTATAAAGTTTTTTTTTCATAAATGATTTAATGAACAAGGTTCAACGACACTATAAATAAAAGAACACTATAAAAATACTCGAAATATGAAAACCGTTTCAGATTGGTATATACCTATCCTCATTTTAGTTAAAATATACCTACCTGCTTACAAGCAGATAACAAAACACAATTTAAACCTTCATACTCAGGCGATGGGAATACAATTGCAAAGATAATCTAAAATGAAAATAGTACAATAACATGAAACGTCTGACCAATACACTTAAACCTTGAAAGTTCATGGGTGAATTTCATGAAAACGGATATTTTATGTAATGTTTTTTGCGGCAAATACAAAATACCTAAAGTAGAATTTTAAGGTAGACAAAAATCCAGTTAACACGTGCCAGTTTTTATATCAAACTCAAATACGGTAAATAAATTTCGACGGTATAGTCATGTAACATTAAATCATGAATTCCAAGTGACGATACATAATCATGCTTCTTTCTTTCGTGTGGTTACACGTGATAATCGAAATAAACAACATAATTTTTAATAACTGTAATAAGTGTAAAACCAATTTATATTTAAACACCACTAAACCATCTCACTATTGCTGCTATTGCTTCTATCAAAGCACAAACAATATTTTACTGTAGGTACTTGAATATTTTTCGAGTCGAGTTGGGAAACCTCTTCCTTTTTTGAAGTCGGTTAAAAAGTTGCCTGAAAGAAATTGTATTAACAGTAAGGCCGTACACCGTCCATATTCTAAGTGTTATTAATCCACTGCAGAGAAAGGCATGAGCATTGATCGCCACGTTTGCCTAAAACGGATAAAAAAATACCTATATGTAAAAAATATTTGTTATACATTAAAAAGTTTTCTATTCACACAATATCGTAAGTAGTACATATATAAAAGGTCCTTGCACCGACAGACTGAGAAAGCGATGAATGTAAATGATATACTTTAAGAGATATAAATCACGTGTGAGTAGAGTGCATAAGGCCAATGTAACACTCCGGACGTCTGGTCGTCAAGCACTCTTTGACCGGACACTTAGGTATTTATGTAACATACGACTACTGCCCTACTAATCAAGATCATCATATCTACCGATATAGTACAAGTTTTGGAAAATTAAATTAAGCGAAACTCGTTATAAGTTCTGATAAAGTACTTGTTTTTCCTATAGCTTGCTTCGTACCAACACTTACACTGTTCTTTCTTATGAAGACAGAGTAGCACTTATGCGTATTTTTAATTTTTAATAATGTTATATACTTTTTTATAACCATTGCACCCCTTTTTGAGAGTGTTACGCTAACGGATTATGTAGGTAATATTCAAATGAGTTGTTGTGAAAAACACATTATTTAGTAATCAGCTTACAGACATGTCAATCACTTTCACCGAATATATATGTGGAATAAATAATTCAAATGTGACCTAAAATATTGTGCAGCTCGTTACAGCCCCCTGTTACATGGGACCTAAAATGAAAATGATGGATGGTGGATCTACCAAAACTCTCTACTTATCAGTCCATTCCTACATTTTATTGATATTTTCATTAAAATTTTCAAATTTGATATGATTACTTTGATAATTTCAACTCTAAGATGACAACTGTTGGACGTAGGCCTTTTCCTAAAAGAGGAACTTGCGAGCGGGTTTGCGACCACAGTATGTTAGTGGCAATTTTTTGGTATGTATTCCTACACGAGAAACAGGAAGGTTCTATATTTCAGACCGAAGATAACACAATTGAAAATGTAGGTACCTACCTACTTACATTATAAATGTTCATCACCACAATATTTTAAAATTCAAAGGTATCCAAATAGAAAAGATTTCTTATCTAATTAATTAGATTATTTAAATACAGGTGACAAAACATGTCAAAAATTTACTTTCAGAAATATCACTTTTAATCTTATTTTCCAATTCAAATACGTGGAGTACTCGTGCTAACCCGTAGTGTATAATTTAGACAGCAATTATTCACTCACGTGCAATTCAGACAAATAGAAGAAATGGAATTATATTATCCAGAGATCTCTGGACGGAGAAAACGTGATTCGAGAATGGTCAACGGTCACTCACCGGCCGAGTGCGCATACGCATTTTACCTCTTCACAGTACGACAAGTGACGAACAAACACCATCAATTATGTATAGTATTCAAATTTAAACAAGACTGACTGAAAAAAATTTTTTTTGTAAGAAGCAACAACGAAATACTTACGGGCTAGTTATACCTAATATTATCGGTAAATATCTACCTATAAGTGCTTGTATTGAATGTTCCACCGCTACACAGGTTTTTTGTGTTGATACGTAGCATCACAACCTCATGCTAACTGTCGGCGTGCAGAAGGATCTCAACAGTAGTAATCTCGCGACCCGTAGACAGAGAATGGTACCATTCGCAGTCTACGCTCGCGACTCAGTGCTTGTTCCCTAGCGCGGCAGGTTTCTTTTTACAAATGAAAGAGAAATATATTCGTGGCACCATTGGAAACGAAACATTCTACGAGGAGCAGAGAGCCTCGATGTGTAGTAGATAGTCAATAGGCATGCATTTACGGAATGACCGCGATATTCCTCTATCTATCGATGGTCTGCTATTGCTTACTAAATAGTAGATAATCTAAGGCCCTAGACAAGCGGCATAGATATCTATACATATAATAAAAATGTACCCGGTCGCTGTCTGTACATGGAAGATATATGAGAAAAAAAATTATTGGTACCTTTATCAACGCAAATAAAACCCAAAACAATGATTGTTACAATTTTTATCTGTTTGTCTGTTTGTCTGTACGTTTGTTCACGCTAATCTCAGAAACGGCTCATCCGATTTAGATATGAATTTCACTAATACATTGTGGTAAGCTTCACATAACATTTAGTGTTTGTTTTATGTCAATCTGTTCATAAATAAAAAAGTTAATGCCAATTTAAAGAATCACGTCGAACATTTGTTAATTTACTACAAAACCTGATAGAAATAGAGACTTTAACAGGTTACGGAATAGCTGATAGCGTTTTTAAACAATCTACCGTTTAGTTTTAAATGAGTCCAGTTTCCAGTGAGCCTATGTTTAGCGATGACAATTAATAAAGCCCAAGGTCAGACACGACTAAAAGTTGTGGGTGTGGATCTAAGTATTAGCTGTTTTTCGCACGGTCAGCTTTATGTGGCTCAATCACGTGTTAGCATTCCTAGCAGCCTGTATGCTTTGATCCCCAATGGATATACGTCTAATCCATACATCCATACACCCATACATATTATATAAGGCTTTGTCCTGACTGACTGACTGACTAACAGACAACGCACAGCCTAAACTGCTGGTCGTAGTGACTTGAAATTTGGAGGGTGTGTTTGTCTAAATGTCTAGAGGTTGTACTAAGAAAGGGTTTTTTAAAATTTAATTCCTAAGTGTTTGAAAAGGGATGAAAACGATTCTATGAATCTTCTTCATTTATAACTTACAGTTTTGAAATTTTGTTTTGGAATACTTCTACTTAAATAAAAAATATCCTTATAATTTTATTTTAACAGAGGTGAATTTAGAGGGGTAAAATTAGGGATGAAATATTCTATACAACGATCTTTAGCTTTTGAAGCTAGCGACTTGAAATTTGCAGGGAGGGGGAGGGAGGAAAAGGAGGAATTGAGAGGAAGGAGGAAGGGAGGGGAAAGTGAGAGGGAAGTGATCGGGAAGTGAGAGGGAAGTGAGAGAAAAGTGATGGTGAAATGCGGGAGAAGTGAGGGGAAAGTCAGGGAGAAGTCAGGGAGAAGTCAGGGGGAAGTCAGGGGAAAGCCAGGGGAAAGCCAGGGAGAAGTAAGGGAGAAGTGAGGGGAAGTGAGGAGTAAATGAGGGGAAAGGAAGAGTAAAGTGAGGGGGAAGTGAGGGAGACAGGAGAGGAAGGGAGGGGGAAGGGACGAGAAAAGAATGGAGTTCTCGAATGGTGGAAAAGGGGAGGGAAAGGAATAGGAAGCAATAGGAAGGGAGAGGAAAGGAGGAGAAGGAAGGAGAAGGAAGGGGGAAGAGAGGGGACAGCAAGGTGGCAAGGTAGAGGGAAGTGGAAGAGAGGGCAAGAGATGCTGGAGGAGGGGCAAGGGATGCTAAAGTAGGTGAAGAGGAAAAGGGGGAGGGGAGGAGAGGAAGGAGGAAACTGTAGAGAGTGGAGAAAAAGGGCGATAGGGAAGAAGGGGAACGGGAAAGTTATTGTAGTGAAAATTTGCCTTTGTGTATTGTATATTGTTTTTACGAGGGATATCTTTAGGTAGGTGAAAGAGGATTTGTATGAATGGGAGATTAAAAATAGCATGAAAAACAGTATTTAAACAATATAAAAATGTCTATTGGAAGAAACCATATTCACGCGAGCGAAGGCGCGGGCAAAAGCTATCTATAACATAAAAGCAAAAGGTCACTCACTCACTCATCACGAAATCTCAGAAACAACGAGTGCTAGGAATCTCAAACTTTGCATGGTCGTTCCTATTAGGATATAGGTGCTCATCCCCTAAAGGGGTGGCAAAGTTTGTATGAAACTTCTATAGTTTTTATAGTAGGATTACAAAATTACTAGAAAATACTCTTTTTTTAATATTCAGAAATCACCCTTATTAGGTGGGCAAAAAAGATTCGCAAGTTTGTATGAAAGTGGTTTGTCAGTTTTAGTGGTAGCGGGTTTAAACTGATTCGCCATAGAGACGGATAATACTGATATTTATTACTGATACAATGTTCGATTGCCATACAATCAGGCACGCAACATTCTCATAGAGGCACCCATCTGAATTTTCACGCGAACGAAGTCGCGGGCAACAGCTAGTCTATTCTATGAATAGAATAGAAATCTATGCCACTTGTCTAGAGCCTCTATTATGATAAACGACATGATCAGTTTATACTTATTATTTTATAGTCCTTCATATAAAGAAACCTTGATGATAAACTATGACATAAAACAATAAAAAAGCCTCATACAGTAAATAGAAAAATACTTCCGTATTTTAAGATGCAAGTTCCGCGCTATGGATTTACATTTACCTATAGGTATAATTGATAATAATTAGATATCTTTTAATTTGGTATGGAGTAGGTAGGTAGGTAGGTTGTTTACTTCTGTAATCATAATCCAGAAGTAAATATCAGTACAGTATACTTTCATAGCGCAATCAGCCAATTGTGTATCACCGCCGGCAATAACAGTGTGCTAACAGCGAGTTATGATACTCGAGAATGCTTTTTTTTAAATGCACACGATCCACCTAATGTTAATTGGTTACTAACCTTTGGACGTATTCTCTAAGTAACTTTTTGTATGGACGCAATGTTGGGCAAACACATCAAAGCCGTTATCGAGCGTGAAGCAGAATGGAATGAGGCAGAAAAAAAAGGAAGGTGACAGAAAGGATAATCTAAATCTTTATGTGTATCTATCTACCTTGCAAAGAAATTAATCAGATACAAGAAGGAGACGTAAGAAAGCAAAATGATTCACTAACAAAGATTTAATCGAAATGTGTAGATATGATTCCAGTAATACATATGGGCAAAACGTATACAGACCCAGTCTTTACTTGCAAATACATTACTAATGCTAAATACAAAAATGTACCTACTTATTAAAAAACTTGGCATTATAGTAAAACTGTATAAAAAATAAAAGATAATAGATCACACAGACGGACACAGACAATCTCAGCATGGAAATTTCTTGTCACTATTCATTACTGAAAACTGAAACAATATAAAGTTTGATAAACTTACATTTTGTACTTATTATAAACTTGCGTAGTAACAACTAACATACACAACAATAGTAGATGTGCGGAATTTACATCTTAATACCTACTACAATTTTACAATCATTCAAATATTAGTTTTAAATTGGGAAATCTCTGCTATGCGTCCATATTTGCCAAATATTTAGTATATTTGCAGTAATTAAACATTTTATAGTGAAGTAGGCATATTTAAACCATATTATGAACTTTGCGGTCAACTAGATAAACAAACAGCAAGTACTAGCAGCAAGTAGACTGCACCGTTGGTCTAGTGGTTAGTGTAACTGACTGCGACGCCGGGTGTCGTGGGTTCGATTCCCGCGGAAGGCAAATATTTGTGTGATGAACATTTGTATTTGTCTTCAGTTTGGGTGTTTTCTATGTATATTAAGTATGTATTTACAAAAAAAAAAAAAAAAAAATAGTATTATATTTCAATTATCTAGTACCCATAAACACAAATAACACAAGCTCTGCTTAGCTTGGGACTAGATGACGATGTGTGATAGTGTGCACATATTATTATTATTATTATTATTATTACCTAATGTCGAAGATGTGAGATCGATTGTACTTAGATGTTACGATTGCGCTTAAAGATACCAAACTATCGTTTTATTAGTTTAGATTATAGATGAGTTGTTCATATTAAAATATTCAATTTAAATCTGGCATAATAAATCTTACTGCATGGCATTTATATTTTAGTCCAGATTTCCTTACGATTATTTAATAATAATAATATCTATACTAATCTATAAATATAATAAAAATGTAACGGATCGCTGTCTGTACATGGAAGATACATGAGAATAATATTATTGGGACCTTTATTAACGCAAATCAATGATTGTTAAAATTTTTGTCTGTTTGTCTGTCTGTGCGTTTGTTCACGCTTATCTCAAAAAAAAGCGTATCCGATTTAGGTATGGGTTTTCACTAATACATTGTGGTAAGCTTCAATTAACATTTGTTTCATATCAATCGGTTCTTATATAAAAAAGTTACTAATTTAAAGAATCACATCGAACATTTGTTAATTTACAACAAAACCTGATAGAAGCAGAGATCTAAACAGGATGCGGTATAGGAGATAGTGTTTTTATTCCTCGGATTCCTCTTATTCCGAACAATTCTCCGTTTAGTTTTAAACGAGTGCAGTTTCCAGTGAGCCTATGTTTGACAATTAATAAAGCCTAAGTTCAAACACTAAATATTGTGGGTGTGGACCTAAGTATTAGCTGTTTTACGCACGGTCAGCTTTTTGTGGATCTGTCACGTGTTAGCAATCCTAGCAGCATGTATGCTTTGATCCCCGATGGCTATACGTCTAATATCGTATATAGAGAAGCATACTGTAAGTAAAGTATTATTAAATTTAGTTTTTAAGAGTTGAATCAAAAACTCATGTTAATAAATAATAATACAAAAAAGTAGAACTAAAAAAGCAGATAAAAACACAGAACTAAAAAAGCCAGGTGCTCTGTCCAAAGCTCGTTTGAAGATAATACATAATAAGATGACAATTTAGCAGGGTCAACACACTTCTAAAATAAAAGCTATAGGTAGAATGCATAAGTATAGGTACCTAAGTATGTAATTAGCAGTTACCTTATGGTTGAGTGTGTGGTTCTCCTTCTTATGCTTTTCTCTTCGTGTGAACTTAAGTCCATTTTGAAACTGCAAAATAAAAACACACGATTAAATATTTGTTACGCAATAATGTTTTAAAGATAGGTGAATAAATACCTATATTAAATATTCGTTTCACGTGCAAGTCAATGAAAACCGAAAAATACTTTAAAAACATCAGGTTACAAATGTAACAACGGTGAAAGTGTCACATTTTAGGACATGTTTTGTTCGCATATCATTTCCATTTTTGCTTCATGTTAACTCATCATCATCCACGCGTCTGTTACCAACCATATTTGCACCCAGCTCAACTGGTCGCCTGACTAAATTCTAATATTTTACATGAAACGACTGCCATATTTTGATCTCCGTTATTCAACTATTAAGCAAAATATATTTGATGATTAGACCAGGATATCAAAAAACGATCGTCTATTTACGAACGGACCGTACATAATTATCATCCCACATATAATAACGATTCTGCTATTACTTAGCTAAACTAAAATTCCAACTAATGAAATATAAAAAAATATTTACCGCACAAGATAGATACACGTATAAAACATTACTATTCTTACAATAAACTGTGTACAAAAACACAAAAATTAATGTCTGAAATTGCTAATCCACCTTGAGCAAGCGTGGTAATTATTGCTTACTCTGTATAAGAAAAGGCCTTCACTCTATATAAAAAGTTAGGTATGTTATTAATTTATTATAAAACTAAATTAGTAAGATCAATATTTAAATTCTAAATTTGGCTATAAAATATAAGCTGAAGAGAGACAAACAAGCCTGATCGGGTAAGGGTACCTTCTATCTCAAAGTAAACATAAGTAAGTACTTATAGTAATAGTTACATTTTATATAAAATTTTAGTTAAGTATATTAGTTTTAGTTCATGGTCCAGTACTGTGTGACCGCGGGTGGAGCACTGGTGACCTGTGTCACAGGTTTATTTTAAACCTATTTCAGGCACCAGTCCCTCACAATGTGGAAGCTATTAACACGGCCATCCCTCAGTGTTAAATATTGTAAGATAACATTGTGTTGGAAAATAAAGTTTATTTCATTCATTCATTCATTCATTACTTAATTACATAACACTAATTGGATTTGTATATTACTTAGGAATGATAGATACTAATGAAATAAAGTTCCTGGACAGAGCAGTTTTACTCTTTGGTCCTCAGCAAAGCATGCGCTAATCCTGCCTTTGAGGTCTTTTCTAAGATAACCTGTTACAGGCGAACTGTGTACTTGTTTAAATGTTTATAAAACAACTAGAAAGTGATTTTACAAAAATGAAAATTAAGATTAGTTTAATATTTTTTTTTGTAAGAGCGCTCTTTTAGTGTTGGCAATATGAATTCAAAATTTTAAGTGAGAGTAAGACCGGGTGTACCTAATGTAAATTATGTGCAAATACACTTTAAGACTCACTTGTTGAGACCATTGTGCCAATGCAATCGATCATTGTGCTAAGGTCTTTCATAGCTTCAGACATAGTACCTACTACTATAATAAGCAAATGTATATTGAATAGGTAAGTCTACCAATGCAACGGTAAATAGTTACCGAAATGCCACATGCAATGTAACACGCAATGAAAAATTCCCATAGTGTAGACGCCTTGCGCGTGCGAACCGCGCACACTACGAGCATTTCAACTCGTGCTCGCCGCAATCCGCAATTTATCGGTTTTTTCGCCGAACTACTATTAAATGCTTGTCTGTACGCGCCATAGGACTTAATGCTCGAAGTTAATGACGAGTACCTACTTGGATACTTGGGACAAAGAGTCAAATTTCGAGAAAGAGGTCTTGTCTCAGAACTAGCCGAAACCAACTTAGTTGAGCAATCTTCGGCAAGCTACTAAGCTTCATAGCACATATTTACGTCAGAAGTTAGTATTACCGCAATTCTAAGACGTGGACGTGGATGTGGCGCAATATAAATATAAGTAGTAGGTAGTAAACTGACTGGCCTGTTGGTCTAGTGGTTAGTGACCCTGACTGCTAAGCCGGAGGTCGTGGGTTCGATTCCCACCCAGGACAAACCTTTGTGTGATGATCATGATTGTTTGTTCTGTGTCTGGGTGTAATTTATCTATAATATGTATGTATTTACAAAAAAAAAAATGTATTTAAGTAATATATCAGTTGTTTAGTACCCATAGCACAAGCAAATATAATTGCTTAATTTGGGGCTAGATATCGCTGTGTGAATGTGGTAGAATATTATTATAATAGAGTAAACATAAGAGCACTCACAGCACAATGAAAACAGCTAAACAGTGAAGAAGGTGGCGTGAGAGCACCGCCGGGGGACGACACTGACACATCACACGAGGCCGTAAGGTTACACTTTGTGGACACCGCCTGCAACCAAAGGGTATTAAGTATCAAAACTTTTTATAGAAAAGTGTCCTAAGAAATTAGCTTAAAATCTTTAAAAATATACAACTCGCCAAAAGTTTACAATTTCTAAACAAACGTTATTATAATACTAGCTTCCCGCGGCGCGGTTTCACCTGCGTTTTTGCTTACTGCTACACAAACAAACTCTACCGCTTTATATTTAAACGTACGAAATAGCTACGTGCGTCAAGGGGTCGATTACCATACTAGTATAGATATGGATTTTAGTTCAATCTTATGAGAATAGCATTGCGTGATTGACGTTCATTGAGTTGTTAAAATTGGGCTCTTTTTTTGAATACTTTTACTAGGTACCTAATTCTGTGAGAAGATAGCGATTCCCTGGTCGATCCGAGCTATCCATATTGAAACCAGCAAGGATCTATTAAAAACATTAGGTAGGTATTACCTTACGATATTGTGTCTGCAGTCGAGAGTATGAACTTAGGTAGGTACCTACTCCATCTTTTTTCTTTGCGCTAAATAGATTTTCTTTGCGAAGAAAGTTACTTTGCAACATCATCGTCTTCATATCAACCGAAATACTGTCTGACTGTTGGTCATTGCAAACTGCTCACTTTGCACGAGCAGCAGCAGTGGACGTTAGAGATCATAACCAACTAGTCATCATGTAACTGGTATTTTACTCTTTTTTTTTTGTTTCTGACACGTTACTTTAATAAAATTAGTGATAGGTATTAAGTACGAATGCCATGGATACCGCGAGACAAACATTGGATTTGCATTGCACTAACCCGAGTTGAATAGTTAGACAATTTAACAAAAACACAACACCCGCACCTGAGAACAAGCCTTACGTCGCCGTCGCGGTGTAATTTACAAAAATGCAATAATTAATGACATACATGACATCTGACTGATTCTGACTCAGAACAAATATTTTTGAATTAATACAATCTTTGCCCTTTGTGGGAGTCAAACCCACAACCTTTATGTTATCATTATCACACAGCAGTCGTACATATCCATTCTTATGCTTCACCTGGTATAATTATTCTAATCAGAGTTTAAATAGTGGTTTAAACATAGTTACCACTTTAACTACTTACACGTTTTGATTTTCCATTATGCCTGAGATACACGAGCCAGTTTTTCAAGCCAAGACAGCAATCCAGTTTCAGTAAGCCAGTAACCTAGTTGACAAGCCCGGACAGTTTTTAATAGAATGGAGTTCTATTTTTGAGGCCAGTTGCGGCTTACCACCACTGATTTTATTATCTTGGCTTGTGAACTAACTTCATGTGGCCGGCGAAGCTAGTTTTCAGTTGGCTCGTAAGTAGGAAGGAAACACGCGAACCTAGGTGAAGCACGAGTCCGACCCACGTTTCGTTTGTTTTTCCAACCGCGACGTACTTTTGAGATGTTAAAATGCCCAAACTAAGTAGGGAGATTATTTTAAACTTTATACAACTGTAACGTTACCATGAATGTCTGTGGAAAACCACCCTTGCAAGTTATATTGACAAGTCTAAATATGATTCAACACTACAATAAATGTGTGGCGAATTATAGATAATGGGTATAGATATGACTACTAAAGACGTAAAAAGTAAAATGAAAAATTTAAGAGCAACGTATTCCCAAAAACTGACAAAAAATTATGGTCATCACAGTCATTGCGAAAATACTAGCTTAAAATAAACTAGTCTCATGTAAACAGAACTAGCTTGTTCCTAGCCAGCTCAGCAAGCCAGGGCATTTTAGAATAAAACTGGCTTGCTGTCTTGGCTTGAAAAACTGGCCTCATGTAATCCGGGCATTACATAAAATTCATTATTAACCATTAATCATATTCAATTACAGCAAAAAATACACATAACATTTAATAGTAAGTAGGTACTCGTAATTGGTTACGATATGAATTAAATTTTTAGTCATAGATGTAACAAGTAATAGGATAACCTAATGGCACTGGCGATGGATTGCAAAAAACCGGACGCTTACACGAGGGTTCCGTAGAAATTTGTAGATGCATACCATAAAAAAATTTAAGGCCTTACCCTACTTATAAAAAAGGGTAGAGGTTTTTTCTTTTATTGTTCGTCATAAACCGAAAACTATAATCATAAAAATAATTAACTATCTGTTTAAGCATGTGCCAATGACTCAATTCAAAACTTGGACCGGCGTTTCTGGCATAAAGACCTTGTTTTCAATTATTTAATTACAAATGTAGTTTTCAGATTTTTGCCTATAGGTACTTGAATTACGAGTAGGTAGGTATAAGACGGTATTACTTGGCAAATTTATAATTCTAGGTCAACGAAAAAAACCCTATAAATTTTGATTCCCTTTAAGAGTGTCGAAATATACGTTTTCTTTATCGCCGTATCTTTTTTTTACGTTAACTTAGGAGTTTAATTTTTCACAGCTTCAAGAGACTGTAGACAAGTATAGTAAGTATATCATTTTAATTTTAACTCGATACCTCCACGCGTTTCCGATATAAAGGGACTTGACAGACAGACAGACAACCAAGTGATCCGTTTAAGGATTCCGTTTTTTTTCTTGTGAGGTACGGATTCCTGAAATACTATTTTTAATTTATACGTACTTTGGCATTGACTTTTATACACCTAAATCCAATCAATTTTATATTCATCAGGTGTGGGTATACGACAAATACTTTGAAATGGATAAACTCAATTCGTCAATATGTATCTCATCTATCTACGATTGACTGATGGTGATTGAGACACCATCACGGTGTACCTTCTCATCGCAAGTTCTACGTCAGAGATTGGATAATACCTAGGTTATACGACCGTTTAAAAACCTTCCTACCATGCGGCACTAGACAAAGTTTGTACAAGCCTTACTGATATGCCGATTGTTATTAATGTTCGTTCTTCTTCGCTGTACTTACGCACGTCTTTCATTATTTTTAATGTAGGTAGATAATTTATTTGTTATCAGTTATCACCATCATTATCAACATAATCATCATTATTTCAGCTGACATCCACGGCTGGATAAAGTAAGTATTTCTAAAACTAATAAAATACAATTTTTTATGCACCCGCTTACATTTTTCTTTGCATCATCTGAAGGAACTTGTACGTAAGTACCTACGTTAATTGTTAAATAATTGCTAATGTTAATACACTAGCGCGATTAGGGAAATAATTGCCAACAAAGCACTTTGTTTGCAAGCATATAGGTAGGTACATACATATTATTATTGCGAATCGTATAGACAAAGTGTTAATGTTAAAAACGTATATAAATACCGAGATAACCTTGACGGGACAAAGAACAAAGCAGATGTGGCGTCCAAAGTTGGTGTTATATCTAAAGCGGGGTACACACCTTCAGTTTTAACTGTCCAAACTGTACAGATAAATCGTTAGATGTGAAGAACAAACATCTGGACTGTACAGTTTATCTGAGTTCTAATCAAAATATGATTACCTAGATAAAACGGAATATACCCAACTGCCCCATCAACTCTCTAAAAATGGGGCAGGCGGAAAATTTAACTCCTGTCTGCCCCATCGTAATTGTTAATGGGGCAGATAAGAATTTTAATTCCCACCTGCCATTGTTATTATTATGGGGCCGTTTGCTTATCCCATGGTTCTGTATCATCAATAAAAAGGTAAGATAGAACAATAAAATTAAACTTAAGTAATTTAGCGAATCAAAACTGATTCATTGACAGTTTCATAAAATAATCAGTAAGAATGTAAAATAAAAAATACTCTACAGAGAGTTATTTTTGAATGTTTCGGGTTTTCCCGAACTATGAATAAATTATTCGTGTTATCTTTTTTGGCTAACATAAAATAAAATTCAATTAAAAATGCTTAGAAACAAAAACATCGCAACAAGCCAAGTCATGACAATATAAATACCTATATGCACTATAATATTAATACTTTTTTTATCAATCATCATATTATTATGATTTACAATAATCTTAGAATATAAATCAAATTATGTCTTTACTACAACATTATTTGTTCTTTTATCACTGTTTTATCACTTTAATCATTGTAAATTATGTGATGATAACTGTGACAAAAATAATATATAATATATATATATATATATATATATATAGTTCTCCTTGACGTGTCCGTCAACGGCGAACCTGGCAAAACTTATTGTCTATTGTGGTAACGGACATGACTTGCAAAACCAAACTTGGTTTTGAAGGTCCGATTGCAAGGCGCACAGTACAACTGACCAACAGTATTCTAAGTATAGGTATAGGATGGCTTCGGTCGGGTCTTTTTGAAAAGGCGTTTAGTGTCTAGGTCTTGGAGACGCTTTTGTTCGAAAGTCTTGCAAGCCTTATGAACAGAGTTGCGCCACTTCGGTCTCTGGTTTGCGAGCTCTTCCCAATCTTCGCAAGAGGTGTTGCATGCGGTGAGATGGCGCTTCAGAACGTCCCTGTAGCGTAGGTACTGACCACCAGGTTTGCGTTTTCCCTCCTTTAGCTGTGAATAGAAGACAGCTTTAGGCAACCCAGAGTCATCCATACGCACCAGGTGTCCGCACCATCTCAGTTGCCCTTTTATATGCAGAGATTATAAAAGGGCAACTGAGATAATTATATCCGAGATCTGCTCTTTGGATTGTTCTCGAAAAGGTTGGAAGAAGTTCATTAATATAGTACGCCAATTTCACGATGGTATGATGGCCAGGGTGCAGCAAGAAAATGGCTTCACAGATCAGTTCCCAGTCACAAGCGGTGCTAAACATGGTGCGTGATGGCTCCAACACTTTTCGCCATCTACTTTGCCTACGTGCTAAACGACTCCTACAACGTCAGCAACACTGGTCAGATCTGTTTAAGTGTGAGAACGACAAGAGTGTCTTTGATTTAAGGCGCTTCAAAGCAAAAAAATTGGTACAAGATCTGTCGATTATTGACGCCCTTTATGCTGACGACGTCTGTTTGATGGCGAGTAATATCTGCACTCTGCAAATCTTCCTGAACAGCCTTAATGAGTCGTGTCGAAGGTTCGATCTTGTAATAAATATCTCAAAGACCCAAGTGCTCAAGCAACATGCACGTGGCACTATACCGGATCCGACGACGATATCATTAGATGGAAAGGCATTAGAGAAGGTAACATCTTTTCGATACCTTGGCAGTGTAGTTCGCAATGACAATCGCTTGCTCGCTCGGATTGCAAAGGCTGCAGCATCCTTTGGTATGCTTCGTAGAAAAGTTTGGGATTCGCAT
This sequence comes from Parascotia fuliginaria, assembly GCA_963082885.1. Classification (NCBI taxonomy): domain Eukaryota; kingdom Metazoa; phylum Arthropoda; class Insecta; order Lepidoptera; family Erebidae; genus Parascotia; species Parascotia fuliginaria. The sequence goes on along the minus strand of OY720174.1, from coordinate 8,660,512 downwards.
GACCTTCGGTTACAAACAAAAATCTCTGTATGATTTTTTATTCAGAGATTTTTTATTATTGTAGAGGCACCAAGTCTCGGTGGCATACAACAGTATGCCACCGAGACTTGGTGCCTCTACAATAATAATATAAGCCTCTACTTAGACAACATTTACATTCTTTTTTACTTAACCTAAGATATATTATAATATTGAAAAATTTATTTAGAAATAGTTGTATATTTAAATTCCCTCGACAACCTTGCTGTTTGCTTTTTGTTGGCAAAGGCCTCATCCAATCGCCTACATAAATATATGACCCCTTCAGTTCTGGTCCATGTGCCACCTGCCACGGCTCTTATTTCATGTACATATCTTAGGAATGGTCTGCCCCTGGGCAACTGTGATAAAAGAACCATTAATGGTGTACAAAGCAAGGTGACACTCCAGTGGATAAAGGGGCATAGCGGATCTCTTGGGAATGATGCAGCGGATGAGCTTGCAAGGCGAGGGTCCAACAACCTACCAATCGGACCCGAACCAATGTTACCCATCACAGCGAGTCTACTCCGCTCGTGGATAAGAGAATGGGCCCGAGAACAACACCGGATGCAGTGGGCAAGTTCCAACGAATGTAGACAGTCAAAAGAAGCTCTGCCACAACCATCGCCAAAGCTAAGTACACACTTAATCAACCTAAGAAGGGATGACCTGCGCATAATGGCGAGCACTATCACAGGCCACTGCCCTCTTAATAAACACCTATATGTTTTAGGCATTACCGACAGTCCTCTGTGCAGAGCATGCATAGAGCACGACGAAACCGTCGCCCACGTAGTCCTGGAATGCGAGGAAGTGATGACACATCGGGCACAAATCCTCAGCAGCCCGAGGTCTCTCCGCGAAGCCTGCGAAGATCCCAGGAAGCTTCTGCGCTTCTGGGCGGAGCTGGGCTGGATGAAATAATCCAACCAAACCGGACGTAAAAAGGACCAAGAGGTCTAAATGCGGACAACGAGCCCACCAACAAGTAACAAGTAACAAGTAAGGTGTACAAAGCAAACGGCCCATTATTAAAATAATCACAATGGAGCAGGTGGGAATTAAAATTCTTATCTGCCCCATTAACAATTTCGATGGGGCAGCAGACAAAAATTTAAATTTCTCGTCTGCCCCATTGATGGGGAGCATGATGGGGCAGTTGGGGATATATCGATAAACGGTAGAACTAACTGTACTGTTCCACTGTACAGTTAAATCGCAAAGTTAAAACTGAAGGTGTGTAGCCCGCCTTTCACACGACGAGCTTTGCGATACGTTCCGATCAAATGCAGATTACATAACGCCAATTTATTAAACATTTATAAAAAATATACGTAGCTCATCAAATTTACATGATCTATTCATCTGTAGTATGATAGTATCTAATCTAGATACATTTCGAAATCCACCTAAACATTTAATGTACATTTATGTAAAACATTCTTTGATTCCAAATAACGATATTTACGGTAGTAGATCCACGCTGATTTCAGCATGAATGGGCCGGATCGTCCGGGGAAGTACTACCCTCTCATAGAAGATCGACTTAAGAGTAGTAGTATCCGTACTACTGCGTTTCATTCGGTCAGTGAGAGCGTCCGAGGCCCAATTTCCCCCTTTCCTCTTTCTACACCTCCCTCATTCCCTTCCCCTAACCCCATTCCTAGCCGCCATAGTGGAGGCCACAATACCAGCAGTTTAAGAAGAGGGCTTTTGGTATGGTGGCCGCCGCTTCTGGATGGAGGCGGGGTGGAGTCACTTTGGTAGGCTATAATATAAAAAAAAAAACGAACGGTGTGAGAAGTACCTAGGTAGGTAGGGATAAATATTGCAATCAACGGTTAATAAATAAACTTCTCTATGCTTCACTATGTTAGTTCAATGAATTGTTCATCTATTTTATCTAACGCCATGTAAAAAAAGAACATAAAAAGTACAAAATATAGTCGTATATAACTAGAATTAAATCTAGCAGTGTAGACAAGTTTTGTTCTACCCGTTTGTTTGAATTAGGTATGTACCGCCACAATTTGCAATAGTCGTTTTAAAAGATTCGACTTGACCGAATAGAACGCACGATGCAGCTCACAGAAGTATTGATTGATTTGCTTGAGAAAACGAGTTGAATGCACCAGTGTGCGACGTCGAGGCCTTGTCAGTAGCAATCACACGGCCGCCCGCGCCGCGTCGTACTATGATAACGACGCCTCTCGCCATTCGCCACTCACCGGTAGGTACTCACATTCGCATTTGTTGTTCCATCTGCTTTATAAACTGCTGAGTAGCTCTCGGGCGGGAAGTTGAATTGCACTGATGACATCGCGTCTCGGTTCCACGACACTGACACTGGGTTCGAGCACAGGAACACAAACACTATTAACTATGACGCGGTATGTCCGACGCCGAGGATACCGTTGACTCATTATTCCTTATTGATCAGCGGGTCGCGAAGGCGGAGTGCGACATAATCGCAAACACAGAGGGCGAGCCGCACGAACGCGTTGACGACGCCGGCGCCTTTACCAACACAGATTATCACTCCATATGCTGATAATGAATAACGTAAACTTCCCGTAAAATTTGTGTGCGTAGTGTGCGCCGATTGTGCGCTATCGACAGCAAACCTTATCGCGGAACCGGCCGCGTTGCGACTGGTTATACGAGACGTGTGTGTATTTGTTGTCAGTTTTAACACTGGAGACTGCGGGTACGCATTCCTCATTCAATTATTTATGCTATAAGTACCTACACAATGTTCAATAAATAAACAATTGTCGTTGCTGCAGATGGAATTACTATTGCGATTATACACACAATGAACATTGTGGCTCGTTATTCTTATGCCCAATAACTAATTTTTAGTGAAAAACGTAATTATGCGGTAAAACGTTATTCATTACCTACATGGTTATTTGCAATTATTAACAGGAATAGAATATATGAGGATAAATATTTTGTTTCAGTATTTAGGCTACTCAGTAGGTACTTAGAGAAGTAGGAAGAATCGAATTGATTTACTGGATACATTTATTTAGAATAGGTATAGGTACTAGGTAGGTATACTTTCTTATGTATTGAATTCCTAAAATTCTGTTATAAAGTGTACTATTGATATTGATAAATTCTTAAAAACTAAAAGATTTGCTTACAATGAACATTAAGTATATATAGCTATATAACTAGACGTTCGCCCTCGCTTCGCTTCGCTATCAAAAGTTTCATTTGGTCTCACAACAAACGCTTACGGAAAATCATAGCACTAGTGACGTATTGCATCATTCAGATTTACAAAGTCGCTAAAAATATTGAAATTTTTAAAAATGACTGGATATTATGTTAATCATAATAAAATATAGCCTATGTTACCAGTCCTATTTGTAGCTTTCTAAAGGTGCAAATTTTATTTAAATTGGTTACTTAGATCTTAAGTTAAATCGGAACAAACAAACAAACATACAAAAAATCAAATATTTTCTCTTTTGGTTTAGATTAGATGTACATATTATATTTAATGTAAGTTTAATTAGTCAGATACCAAAGGTCGCTTACGCAAAAGTGAATATTAGAGGCCTCAAAATTTCAGTTCTTTATATCGACGGCGGAAAGCAAAAACGTAGTCATCCACAAAAACGAAAATGTTTACCAGAGCCAAAAAATATTCAAAAAATCACAACTAGCGAGCGAGCTTTTTAACTTATACTTCCGATTTTTGGATATTAGGCTTTTTTTCTAAATATACTTAGTTCTTAGTCTGAAATCTCATATTAACAATTATTTGACAAACTTTTGTTGGCTACGACATTTTGAATTATTTTTACGGAACGTTAAAATGCTGTAATTGCACTATCGAGTATAGGTACACCTGGGTCAAATGCATTATTTTTAAGAAAGCGAAAACGTGGTAAGCTACATATATTTTCTGTGGTTGAACGGTTTAGGTCTGTGTAGACGTTCAAACTTGTTGTCTATGAACAGGTCCTTTATGGCCTTTGATGAGTAACGGTATACGTTTTGTGACTCTGGCCGTTGGATTATAAGACAATGGCTTATTAAATCGACGTTTCACATATTTATTAAACCGCATCTTGTTGTTATAGTAGCAGTCATTCATCACTACAGTAGCGTTTCCCCTAACGGCCTTATCGGTACTGCAGTACTGCAAAAACGTAGTAGTGCGCATTAGAGCCAGCATTCCTTACAGTGTTATCAACATGCGTTTTTTTTACGGAAAACGAATTGTTGTAATCGACATAGTATAAGTTTTTACTGGTTTTTTCTGTAACTATGTTTGTTTGTTTAAATGCAGGCATTTAAATTAAAACGTATTTTCAAAATGTTTATTTAAAACCTATTCATCGTACAATTACCTACGTGGTAAATGGTCCATGGCCATTTGACGCAGTTTTGTTTTTCTGATTCGAACAGTGCAATAAAAAATATTTCATTTTATATGGACTACAACGTTTTCGGTTTTCGCCGTCGATATTGAAGGTTATATTGTTGCTGACGTTACGGCCAAACACGAATCCCCCAATTTTCGCCATCTTGGCCGGTCGTGATCCTTCAGTTGCCCTCCACCCTTATCAGTCGTCGGTCCATTTCGTGAAAGGCCTGCCCACGCTGCGTCTTTTGGTTCGTGGTCGCCACTCTAGAACTTTTCTTTTCAACGGCCGTTAGTTCTGCGAGCTGTGTCCTGCCCCTTACCATTTCTGTAAGGCAACTTTGCGAGCTAAATCAGTTACTTTAATTCGTCTGCGGATTTCTTCGTTTCTAATACGATTGTGCAGGGAATTATAATCCTATGGCGATGCAAAGGCTCTCGTAACGAAAAAGCATGAGCATTAATCGCCACGCTTGCTTAAGACGAATTGGCAATTTTAGACATTTTTATGATAGCCAAACCTCTAAGGACTGCGCTAGTAAAGACGTTGCTAGTGAGATCAATACTTGACGAGCGACGCCACCTAATGCTACACGATTCCTCCTGTTCTGATCGACTCTTAGAAGTATTCAAATATGATGGGTACCAACCTTCTATAAACGGTGAAGCCATTCTTCAAACGGTCCAAGCGGCTTAATATAATAAATAAATTCTGCAAAAGATGCTCATTCCCCGAGGTAATTTTTTACAGTGCCCGCGCTTTGTCTCCAGAACCTGATAGAGTGCCTTATCTTCTCTGCTGCTTTTGTTTGGGTCGTCGACGGAGGTTTTTGTTTGACGAAATACTCTCTGCAACTATAATTATACAAACACAGGTCCTTGCCTAACATTAGACATACGGTAGTAAGCCCTTGCTGATTTTAGCATAAATGGGCCGGATCAACCGGCGAAATAAAAAAAGTCGAAATGGTCTAGTGGATAAGGCACCCGCTTCTTAAACACGAGGTGTTTACGAAGCGATGTTGTGGGTTCAAATCCGGGCAAGTACGTACAGTGTAGTAAGTAGATAAGTGATTTTTCAAATCATATGTACTTTCTAAGTTTATATTGGACATTTCTGACTGACCACGAAGGAAAACATCGTGAGGAAACCTGGACCTAAAAGTCGGAAATTGCCAATCCACATTGAGCAAGCGTGGTGATTAATGCTCATACCTTCTCTAGAGGCCTTTGCCCTGCAGTGGGACAGTAAACAGGCTGGTATTATTATTATTAACCGGAGAATTACAACCCTCTCATAGAATATAGGCCTAAAGCATTCGTTTCTACACTAATGCGTTTCGTCCGGCGACTGAGACTGACAGAGGCCTAATTAAGTACCTCCTCGGTACTTTCCCTTCATAAGTTACGGTTACAGCTTAGCATCAGGTAGAGTGTATTGTCCCCGAAGTATTTTTTTAATAATTAAACCAAAACTAAACAAAACAACAAAAATAAACCCAAAAAAATGCAAATAGTCTTGTTTATGCAAACAAATATTTGCACTGAGCGGCAATGCGGCAATAGGAGCCAGCGATCTCTACGTGGCAATCCATACTACCAAACCACAGAACTAGTCAAATTGTACCTATAACAAAATATATATTAACCTCCATCGAGTGTAGCCCATGAGCCGAAACAGCCTAGGTTTAGTGCATGCTTGCCATAAACACTAAGTCACCAGCAAAAATACTTGAAAGAAGAAGAATGAGTAAAGGTTCTTCAATCTATCGAGAATGGTTGTCTACGTGTCAGTTTAAAAATGGTAAGAGTACTGGTAGATGGTTCACTAACACAAGCAATGAGGATATTACCAATAATCACTATCTTCATTAATTATACATTCGAAAATAGATTTAAAAGAAAACAGAATTTGTAATGTAAATTAAAGGTAAGTACTATCATTTACCATGTGTTTCTTTAAAGTATACTTTGTTTATAGGTATTAACTATTACAATCATTAACGAGAAAATTAATTTATACTTGACGCTGGCATTAGTAACTGACTTATTCATTGGCCCAGTTGTGAAAAAAAGTTGTGAGAAGTATTTTTGTATATATGTTAATTATGTTTATTTAAGCGACTGAGCGTTGACTGAAAAATATAAATACCGAACAAAAATAATACAAATAGATATATTTATAATAATTTATTTTATTGTAGGTAGGTACTCAGTTTAATTTAAATTCATTTGATACAAGTACAAATTATCACTGGTAATTTATTCACAACATAAAAAAACAAAGGACATTTAAATACCGATCTTGACACAACTCTAACAAAGGAACAAAAAACAAATACTGAAATATGTGACTTTACGATCAAATGTTTGAATGTACAGAAGATTAAGCTAGAACTACATAATAAAATTAACAAACTGTATTATCAGATCATATGACTATGGATTACAGTATCAACAAGCACGTGGTGTAAGTTGTAATCGTTTAATGACCAGATCACGGGGTTTGAAGAACAGTATTGGTATAGATGAGTAGCTGTGTCGCCTTCTGCGCGCCGCGGTCGTCGCGGCACGTTTTCAGCAAACGCTGCAATGTAGTGTGCACCGCAGTCGCCGCCCCCGCACTCCTCAACGCCAACTTTGCCTTAACAAACATATTTTTATTATATACAAAAACCACTTTTGTAAATGAGAAATTATAGATATATCTAATTTTTAAATATCGCACTATGGAATTTTCATTAAGTACACCAAGACAACGATTGCCACACATAATGTAATACCTAGAGGAAATCGAACCTCAAGCACACTCTGCGGATTGGACCAATTCTAATGTTACGACAAATTTAAACTAAGCCTTCGATATCGTAGTAAATAAAATATTAAAACAACTTTATTTTCTTGAAAACACACTATGCAAGTAAACATAGTTACAATAGAGATAAGAAATATGATTAGACTAATGATCTATCAATATTGTAACCTTTGTGGTAGGCAACTTAAATTTTAAATCAATTTCATTCAATCAGGACCATTGACCACTAAAACAAATGTCTTAGCAGTTGCTGAATAAATACCCTAGTAGAAATAAAGTTAACACTTTCCGGGACAGTAAACGTATATGGGCGTGATGACAATAAAACATATATTGTGTCCACACAGTAGTGTCCATTCTCAAGCTCTATTTCTTCTAATTTGTTATTCAGCTTGTAATTAAGATAGTGTACATAAGATATTACAGAAGATAATGTAAATAAGATATGTGTACTTAATGAATCGTTGTAAATGATAAATAAATATTTTAAAATGCAAATATTTTAGACATAGAACACTAGAACAAAATTATGAAGTAGCTATAGGTAAAATAGACGTTGCGTTAGTTGAAAGATTAGTAGGTTTAAGTTTAGTAATATTATGTTAAATTAGATAGTATTTATTGGTTAGTATTGCATTTCATTCGTCCGATACCAATGATAATGTATTTGCGTCGATACCTAGTCATTAATAGCTCAAAAGCAGAATTAATTAATTATTATGTATCTATATTTTAAATATATAGAATCTGATAAATGAAATTTAAATTTTTGATACAAAAAATGTAACACTGGGCTATGAAAAGCAATTAGTTCGTATTTATAAATGTATATATTTCGATCATTCGAAGTATAGTTTTTTTACAAGTTGCCGATTAAAGTGCTGAAGATTGAATTACAAAAATACTGCATAAAATGCCTCATAGGTCTCTCTCTAGCCTATTTTGAATAACTACTAATAATCATAAGATAAAATACTGAAATAATATTAATGACTAATAACTTTATTTAGTGATGATTTTACATTAACACAAGGTTAATCACAAACTTTATAAGATATTCAAAACTTCAAAGATTATGGTAATGCATGTCACATAATCACTTAATCAATATTAACAAAAAAAACACAGTAACATATTATATTTATATTATAATTAGCACTAATTCAAAATATACTAGTGCGAAAATCTGGAAAACTGGTTTCTGTCAAGGCTGGAGAATGGCTTTTAGCTGTTACAAATTATTCATATCACTAATTGAACTCGAATATAAAACGGCTCCATAACAAGCAATATATAGTTTTGAAAAACAAAAAGCCCGTTTGCTAAAAACAAAGTAAAAAAAAATAAACCAATTTTTCACGTGCTGACGCTACATTTAAATGTTATGTCGCTCTCACAATTAATATGAATCTAATGACACCTCTTCGGTTAAAAAGCCATTTAGGCTGTAGAGCGTGCCAAAAAATAGACATACATACTTACATATAAGTACATACATACATACGCCGAAAACATTACCCTTCTTGACTTCGGCAGTCGTGCAAGTATAAAGGTGTATTATTGTTCTTGAATTTGTTCAAAATATACCTAGAAATGTTATTCATCAAACAAGTTTTTAATGATAAATTAATTTTGAAATCGAAGTTACAAACATATAATGGTGTTGCTCTTTATGAGTTTTTAATAAATGATGTATCGAGCCTTAAAAAGACAACCATTAATTCTCAAGGTAAGTCGGAAAGTAACAAATCTATTCCCCACTGGCGAGTCAACAATTTAGCGTATTCTTTTTACAGCTATGAATGTTTTTCAGCTAAAATAATAACAACAATTCTTGCCTAATTTCGTTAAAATTTTGCATCATGAATGTTAATAAAAAAAAAATAGTTTCTTGTCCCAATACTTAGACGCTAATTAACTAGTATTAGTAATTTTTAAAAAGAAGCAGTAACTGTGAGGCAAATATTATAACAGGTTAGAGTCGCAATACTTTCTTATTAAATTTGTATTAGTTGCCCTCAACAAAAAAACGGTAAAATGAAATGAAGAAAATGTTATAAGTACATACCTTGTGATTGTTAGCAGCTAAAGCCCATATAGCACGCGCTGCAGATACGATTTCCGCTGTATCTCCGGCCAGCAATGTATCGCATAACAGTTCCAGTAATTCAGCTGTAAAATATTGAAATATTTTAGACTACGAGTTTTCTAAGGCTTCAGATGTTGGTGTTGAAGGCTGTGGATAAAAGAGAGATAAAAGAAGAAAATTAAGCTTAATTTGAACGTAAAAGCTCTGCTTCACAGTAGACCGTCGATAAATAACAATAACTGGGTAGTAGTACTCTTTGTAAGTTGAGTATTAAAAGCTAATTGAGGGAACTTTGTCTTAAGCTCCAGAACTTTCTGCCAACACAGATTTTTTATAGGATGACAGCAAGCTACAGATGCTCTTTTATGACAGAAGCACAGGCGGCCCACGTGATATTAAGTTCTCATAGACCTGAAAGGCAGTAGAAGCTTGGCTTACTACGTCGGATTTAACATTCCACATTTAGCATTTTACTAATACATACTTACAATAGCAATTAAGTTATTTCATCTTGATATTATGACACTCCGATTTCTCGTGACTTAGCATGCTAAATGCTTATATGATTAGATTTAGAAACATAATTAACGAATTAGAAATCGTATTAGGCATAATCCTTCGCTTTAGAGTGTGTAATAGCGTGCCTATATTTGTTTGATAATGTTTGAGTTGAAACATTTGACTAAAGTTTATAATGTTTGTGTTACTTTTTTGTGTGTTTCTTTTGTTGTTTTAATAATTAATCTCAAATATGTAAATTAGATTCATGATATTATTATGTTTAACATAAAGCGAAACTCCATCTTAATAAATATTGAAAGTATCCATATCAATTTATTTAACACTTTTTTAATGAGCATCATAATTTATGTAAGTAATATATTATTTATTATATGTTTGATTTAAAATGTTTAATAAACTCAAAATTAGAATATTCGTCAACAAGCAGCAAGTTTGGCCGTCATTTTTTTGCGCAGCTAAAATACTTTTACGCATTTCATCCGTCACGAGTAGCAAAACTAGTTATGTGGGACCAAGCTACCTATTATAACGCCCGCGACATATTTCAGAAGAACACACTAATCGCCCAAACCAAACCTGGAGCCCTACTGAAAAACATTTCATTCCTGTACAGACTCGTTTAATTCTACGGCCACGGTGTTCATGTCACGACGGTCTGCAACTCTAGGACGGTATCTCGTATCGCGACGAAGGCGCCCACTTCCTTGTTTACTATGAGGGATCGCCGCAATGTTCTTTCTATATTATACTTATAACGATCCTTAGGTCCTGTTTCACCACTTGCTGATAAAGTGCCTGACAAGCTTCTCAAAACTTATCTAACAGATAAACTCTGATTATATATAAGGTAGATGAAGTGGTTGATATTTAACTGTTGGATTTTTTAAAATAATCACGCGTTAACGATGCATTATTTTGTGGCAACAGTGATCTGACTAAAGTATGGATCTTTTTGAGTTTTTTTTTTTTGACGATTTCCTTGGCCGCAGGACACGTTCACGCAAACGGCGTTTAATTAGAATTTGAATAGATCATTTCGCTGAATATGATAATAAAGAGTTTAGGACTAGGTTTCGATTAACGAAATCGGCAGCAATCTACGTACTATTATATATAGAAGACGAAATAAAAACAACAACTAATTTGTAATACCTATTCAGTTTTCATTAGCAGTAAGTATAGATAAAACACAACACAAAGACAATTGATAAAAACAAGTGGCTTTGGTGACAAGTCGTTGCTCTGCGATTCGTTTGACGAAAGTTTTCACATTTTAGTTTTGTTGTCGTAGGTACGTTATTAATAAAATTTCAATAATAATCCCGAGAAACACAAACACTTTCAGCGCAAAGCATAAAATACAAGTATTAATGCAGCTATAAATATATTTTACTAGCAATGATACATGCGATGTTGCCGTTTCAACCTTTTCTATCTGATAACAATCTGCTGGTTTCTAAGTCAGAGACTTGAGTGGTGACACAGGAAAATATCAGGCAAATTTAACTAGAAAAGACATTTTATCTGTTAGATATATATCAGACACATTAGCATCTAGTGCACAACATATATTTTTTCTTTTTTTTATATATTAGCCTACCAAGGTGATACCACTCTGCTTGATGGTAAGCAGTCAGTGAAATCCAAAAATGGCGAACACCATTCCAAAAGCCAAACTACTGGTATGGCGGCTTAGTGAGATGCTTTTTCACGCCCCGCTTAAAAGACCCAGGATCAAAATTAGATGGGAACACATGCGCTGGCAAAGAGTTCCAGGCTTTAATTGAGCGACAAAAGTATTAAGTTTGGTTCGAGACCTTTTAGATTCCACTGTGAAAGGGTGGCACTGGTGACACCATATATATAAAATGCAGCAAAAGTACTTACGCGACTGCAAGAACGTCTGTCGGTGGTGATGCGCGGCGTGTGCTATGGCGGGCAGCAGCAGCGCGCGCGCGGGCGGCGGCAGCGCGGCGGCGCGCAGCGACAACAGCGCCGCGCCGCCCTCCGCGTGGCGCGCCGCCGCCGCGCACACGCGCGCCCACGCGCCGCCCGCCGCGCCCGCGCCGCGCGTGCGAGCGCGCACGCACAGGCGGTACATGCTGACCAGCGCCGAGCTCTGACAAACACACACACCGGTTATTCATTTATTTCTCTCTCATGTGTTTAATGTAACGTACTACCGCCAAAGTTTGTGCTCCCACCACTTTAAATATCAAAATTGTTTGTATAAAATGTTCGGGAGCTACACGGAATGTATACAAAACTTGTTTATAAACAGTATTGTCGCAAACACAATTTAAATACGTGTGTGAGCCCCATTGCATCGTTCAAAGAATTCTGTTTGCAAATGGTCGAGCACAAACTTAGCCAATATCATACAGGACAATAGATGGTCACCTTGAGTACGATGGCCCGACAGTGGTGGTTGTCAATGGCACGTCGCAAGGTATGTAGCGCCAGCACCAGCGGGCGCGCGAGCACGGCGGCAGGCGAGCCCGCGCACCGCGCCACCAGCGCGCACAGCTCGCCCGCCGCCGAGCGCCCTCCCACGCACACGCACAGCGCGCCCCACGCTGCAACACAATCTTATATCAGTCTGGTGTTATCCCACATCAAATGTTTTCTTATACAGGAAAGGCTTGAACTACCAAAACGTTCTAATGTATTGTACAATATGTGTATGCACTTGTTTAAATTTGAACATACTTAAATTTAACACATACGATCAACGATATTTATGTATTCCTAGATATCACACTCAATACCACTTTATATTCTACTGAGTTGCGGTTCAGATAAAGCTACTAGCTTAGCTGCATTTTGACATTTTTAGTACTGTCGACGCGTGCCGCTCTGACTACGCGAAGACCATGACAGTAGTTCTGAGTTGCTATTCTAGAGTAACATATAGTTTTAACGACCAACCTTTCGGGCAACCATTCGAGAAGGTATACACCAAATGTACGACGGCAAGTCGTAGTTGTTCAGTCATCATGCACCAAGGCCATAATCTACAAAGATACGCGGCAATGTTCTCATCCGCGTAGGTCTCTTTAGCTGCTGTACACTCAATCATGGAGCAGTCGATGACGGTCAATAGCCAGTATAACGTGTTTAACACTGGACTCTAAAATAGTATAAATAATTAGTTACATTAAAAGTGATCAAGAGTTATAAGTCGAGCTAAAAATACTTTAACCGAAATTGGATGAAATTTGCTATGGACTGGTCTAAGTGAAAGTGCTTGAAGCAGACCTATATTCAGCATCTTTCACATGAAACGATGACGGAATTGACATAACACGACGTTTTCATTGATATCGTACTACTTTAAAAAAAAGAAATGATACATATTTAATCAAAATAAAATGTTTTTCGCAATATAATTACTATGACTACGATGAATGCTAAATAGCTTCCATGTTAACATAATTACACTAAAACTTACATTGTTAGCATTTCTGATGACATCGGCAGGTTTCCCCTGCATGGACAGATGGTCGCGAACACCCTGCAGCGTGGATAGCAGCATTTGTGGCAATAGTCTGTGCACCGCGAATAAGCGACTGCGCGCGCTCACTGCTAACACTGATGACAAGCACGAGCATACGCGAATCCAGCGCTCATCTGAATAAAGCATAACTTCTTTAGACGAGACCTTAGAGCTGGTGTCACAAAATGACGGGCCGTAGTCCGGATCCGAAAAGAAAACTGAACGCGATTATCATATTATTTAAAAATCAGACCTTTGATGAAACTAACGGTAACCCCGTTTTTTTTCGTGGGAAACGCATACGCCAACACACACGCGCGGGCAAGCAGCCAGTGGTAATGTCGGACTCTCTGGTCGCACATAATAAGCGACAGGATATTTTGTGTTTTAAACTGTACACAACAATACCCCGAACCACACTAAAAATAGCAGACAAATTTCTTCGCATTTCTTCTATTGTTTGATTAGAATGCAACTACCTAGTTGACGAGATTATTCATTTGCAGCGGAAAACTTGCTACGAGTAATTTTTTTTTAGAATGCATCAATGGACATCTTTCGTACGGTGGCTGTCTATATTAACAACACTTAGTACGCTAACATTAAGCAATAACAACACTATTTGTCACCACAGACACCGTTATCAGAACTACACACGAGTATATTGCTATGGAGACCAACTGACCTTTGAACGGCGATATCAGCTATCATATTTACAATTATAAACCTTAAAGATTAGTATAAACTTAATCATACCTTGACTCATAAGAAACTGCTTGTTTTCAATCAATCCCTGATAGAGGTTTATCAGCGCTTTACATAGTTCTTCTGCTATGTATTCTGGTTGGCAGTCTCTTCGAGCGCTATCGCCGGCACCGACTCTTTCGCTTAATACCCCATCCCAGAAAGGAGATTTCAAACTATCGTAGAACTCTGAACAAGACTCATCTTTTGTTTTGTCTATAAGTTTCTTGTGCGACATGGTTTGACCGACCTGTGTGAGACAGTATAACGCTGCGTCTTGTAGTTCTGTAAAATGAGAAGAATAATAGTCATTCACTATTGTTATAGTGTACTGTGACGAATTAAGAATACATAATTTATATTACTGCCGTGTGTCTATCTGAAAGCGTGGTAAAGTCGATTTAGGGAGTAGATAGCAGCTATAGCAAAGAACATCATGGCAAGGATAAGATAATTTGAATTATTTTTATTTATTTATTTATTTATTAAACTTCATGCACATAGGTACAGAGGCGGACTTAATGCTATAAGCATTCTGTACCAGTCAACCTTAGGTTATGCAGAGATAAACAAAGTAGGTGCAGTTATTGAAAAAGAATGATACAAATCTTAAATTGTTATGATCTAAATTAAAAGTATAAAAATAAAGTTCTTTATGGTTAAACTTATAAAGTTTAACCATAAAGAACAGTGAAAATAAACAGTGAATATTATAATAGAAATAAGTATAAATAAATAAATATATATATAAATACATACATACATAAATACATATATACATAAATACATAAATACACTATAAATATGATGAGTAAAGAGACATTAACGTGATAACTCCAACAATTTCTCTAAGAGGAGAGCACGAACTTTCAGCTTAAAACGAAAACGATTAGTAGCCATCCTGACCTCAACAGAAAGGTCGTTCCAAAGACGCACTGCCTGGAAAATAAAGGAAGAGTCGACAAATCCAGATTTATGAGAATGACATGCAAGGAGAAGGTTATTGGAAGAGCGTAAGTTCCTGTCATGAGTGGAGCGCAAGAATTGAAAGTAAGGAGTTAAGTATGAAGGAGCTGAGGGTGAGTTGAGAATGGAATAGAGAGTGGTGAGAGCACGCATGCTACGGCGTTGACGAATTGGTAACCATTTTAATTCAGAACGATAAGTTGACACGTGATCATACTTGCGAAGGTTAAAAATGAATCGAATGCAGTTATTAAGAAGACGGTCATATTTGTTGAGTAGATCTGCATTCAGGTCAAAATATCACACATCACCATAGTCAATTACAGGAAGGATTAAATTCTGCACAAGCATCGTCTTTGTCTTAGAAGGGAGGAAATTCTTCAGACGATAAAAGGCCCGAAGTGTTCCAGTGACTCTCTGACTGACACAGATAACCTGAGCCCGCCAATCAAAGGAGGTAAGTAAATAAGCAAGCCAAGGTCCTTAACGACTGAACAGTAAGGTATGGACAGATTGTCATAGGTGAGTAGAGGCAAATTATGAGTGTCCAATCTGTCCATCATGCGGTGACTGCCTACTATAATGGCTTGGCATTTGTTTGGGTTAACAAACAAGCCAAATCTTTTGGACCAACTTTTAATAGTCACAAGATCACTATTAAAGTTGGTGATGGCTTGCGATATTAAGATTAAGTAATATACAAAATAATACAAAAAGTACAAATATACAAAAAGAATTAGATCTCTAACCCAAGCAGTTATGTCCATTACTGTATATATGTCCATTGTGCTTGCTTGTGAATACAACTGCAAGTCATCGGCAAAAAGATGATACGCACATTGAAGATTGGGAGTAAGAAGGTTAATAAAAATTGAAAATAGTAACGGAGAAAGTATACCGCCTTGACGAACACCAGAGTCAAGGTCACACCAGTTAGATGATGACTCATCTCGGCGGACAGACTGCTGGCGTCCCCGACGATATGTTGAGAACCAATCCAGTGCATCAGATGAGATCATATTATGGGCAAGGATAGACAGAAGGATATCGTGGCTGACGGTACAGAAGGCGTTAGAAAAGTCTATTAAAGCCAACACGGTGACTTTGCCGTTCTCCATACCCGCTCTGATGTCGCCAGTCACTTTTAGAAGGGCTGAGGTGGTACTGTGTCCAGGACGTAGACCAGACTGTAGAGGACTAAGGATATTATTGTGAAACACAAACCGAGATAACTGCTTGTGAACACAGGCCTCGAGGACTTTAGAAACGTAAGGGAGGATAGAGATTGGTCGAAAATGTTGAGGAAGAGAAGGGTTGGATATTTTGGGCAAGGGAAAAACCATAACCATATGGCTGGTCAGTGTAGTATCGTAGGTTCATTTGACTTCACAATCTTTGGGTAAAACCCTTGCAGACATAATAATATGATACTTCATTAGTGTTCAATGCAATATAGTTATTATAGATGTTCGACGATTGTCTCGATATCTTACAGAATTTTCCTAGAGATTCAAGCTGAAACTCATTTCATGCCATCAACGCCAACGCGTTATTGCAAACCATTCAGGTAACTTTTTAAATTTAAAATGTGTCCTCGTATTAATAGATTGCTATGTGTATTACTGTGGTCTGTTCCTGAGTCACAAAGTAACTCATACATACTTACATATTCGTACTGGTAGGAATCGGACCACTGTTACTGGATCACACTTGCAGTAACGTCAAAAACAGCAACATAATATAGATATAGCTCTATTCTAAAAACAATCAAAAATAAACCTACCAAATTCATCGCTCTCTAAACACTGCAGCAGTAAATGAAAGAAGTCAACAGCAGGCGTGATTGATTCCTTGAGTTGTCTCCAAACGCTGTCTACCGCAGTGCGTTCGGATAATAGTGACGCGAGCAAAGATAAGCCCTGTGCGCGTGACGTCAGGCAATCGCGGCTCATATTATCTGAAATTTGCAAATATTCGATATAATTATAGATAAATTAATAGGTATATAACAAGCTACATTCCTTTTATGTAAAAACTCATTTCTGGCCACGTATTATGACTATACAAATTCAGTGTATGTGTGTAAATGATGCAAAATTGGTGTGCAATAAATAGTTTTTTTTTTAATTAATAACATATGTATACACAAAAATGCATGGTACAGAATTCGGTTGCCGGGTTTTTTTGTTTGTATGACGATGACGGTAAATGATGAAAAACCCTCCTTTTTTTGCATTTTACGCATACAAAACAAACGAATAACTAATATTATTATAATATAAATAATAATATGTTATAACATAAATGGCGCAATGTCAGTTTAAAAGCCAGCTCTATTGATAAGGTACAAAGCATTGATTATTCAATTTGTGACTTTCAAGGTATTGCTGTATTTAGCGGTTATTGTTACGGCGCAGTTTGAATGTAAACAAACGTATTGATTGATGACGTCATAATAATTATTATATAAGTGATATAATTGTGACTTCAATGACAATCTATGTTTAGAGTGCAGTGAGTTCACTATTGCCATAAAATTGATAAGCCAGAATACCTACTGTGTTTTCATAAGCCGGTTTATAGTACTTCTATAAATAAATCAATTTTATCAATAATGCAATTAACATTAGTTATTAATCGAAATATTGTAAGAAAAACATAAGATCCAAACGGCAAATTTATCTATGGTTTATACATTTTATTTTGTTTCATACTAAGGCTGAACCTACCTATTGCAATAAACGATAAATACACCATTCGTAAAACCTAAAAATATTACATGACATATAATATTAAATTCGTATATCGTAATCAAAACATAGACTCATTAATCTTTTAAAAGTTTCATTAATCTAAAGTCGTGTAGTAAGTAAAAACACATTGAATTACCAAAATTCACTTCTTAAACAACAACACAATGACGCTTGGCTGGAGGTTTAATGACCGTGAAAATAAAAAGTGCATACCTATAATCTTATTACGTTTTATTGTGACAAAAAATAGAATGTTGATCAAAACAAGTTTACTAGGAAAATCCATCTGTTCTGTAAGTTAGAGATAACAAGAACAAACCATACCTCAAATTGGGATACGCAGTCCTTGATTTAAATTTTATTAATAGTAAATTCCGTACCTAATAGTAAACATCGTATGTATAAAAACATTAAGTAGGTATGAGGTGATGCTAAATTAAATCGTAGCAGAATGCAGGGTTGGTAAACCCTCGCAAACATGAAGATATATCTGAGTGCTTATAGCTCGGAAAAATTAAACTAAAGTGCTCAAATTTGAAATTCAGTATCATCTGATCAAGATATTGAAAGAGACTATAAAAGCCGCAGAAAAATACTATGTTATATAAGGTTTTTAATATATCTGAATAAGTAAATGCTGTTTTGGAGTAAGTAATGCATAAACCGCCAACTTTTTTTTATAGCGTTAGCTAGAATAATGTGTGGGTGGTCTACATAATTTTTGTGTTATTAACGGACATTGTATACATAAATACCAATTACCGTCAAGGGCATTATAAAACTGTGAATCATCTTATAACATAAAAAAATGCATCTCAAACATAAGCGGATTATTTAAAGGTCTACCGAGACTATACCTCATATACGCCAACGGCAATTAACTTTAAGCCAGACTTCAAAGCGTATGACGTATAGTGGTAGACTAAGAAAGCACGAAACTTGCAGGTCAATTAAAATGGAGTGACAATTCAATACGGGTAATGCTCTTATGTCTGGAAATATCATACCTTCACCCAAAGGTGTCAACGTCGCCAATAAATTGTGCAGGCAATCTTTAGTAGTCGCCAGTGATGCTCGTACACATTTGTGTGATGTCACAGCGAGAAGCGCGCGGCATGTTGCGGCGCGAATTTTATGGGTATCTCTCACTGTTTCACTCGACCACGAAGTACATCTGTAGATTGCAATACATGACATAATAATAATAATAGGTACTTTCTAAGACGCTGAAAAAGAAAATGTAGTAAATATTTGATTTAAAAATTAAAATGAGTGAATCGATTTCAATGAGGGTTTTCTAAAATGGCGCCCACGAGGTGGCAGCACTGAGGCGTCAGGTCCAGATACCTGTAAAAGCGCTTTCAATCAACTAATCAACCGCAAACAATTCTATTGATTTCAAACTGTGAATGAAATTTGAATTTTGATTTTGAGTTTTTGTGAATGGAAGACTTTTTACCTAAATGGCGCTAACTGGTGCACAATGTTCCTTTAGGAACGTTGTGCACACTCATTAGGTGAAAACACCCTCATTAGGTGAAAAGATAACAAAATATCAAAAATTACTTAAGGCTATCTTGTCGGCGTAATGATTAATGCTTCTCACTACTGTGATGGGATTACGTGTTCGATAAATTAAGATCAATGTCAGACTGCCGCGCCGTAGTCAATTTGTGCCCCAAATTGTCAATATGATTATTCCCTATTTTATGATTTAACATAGACCAAATCTGCCAAAGCTTTCAGTACAAAACGCTTGATGTTTTTTTATAAGATGTTATGTAGTAATTCATTTTCTTTACAAGTCAATCCCCTGGCGAGGCAGTAACCGTTGTTATCGATCGAAGATTGCACGTATTAAGTCAAGTACTTAATAAGACCTATTATTTTAATAGCAGAGCTTATCATGTTACTACTAAGGGCACTCAATCATTATTTAGCACCTTAATTCGAAGTATTTACTGATGGCTGGTGTATAACAAGTTTTTGTAGTATACTCTAGTTAATAAATTGCTTATTATGAACAATGGTATTGAGTATGAGAGTACACGTTTTAAAAAAATATCGAGAGGCTCGGAGGGACCTAAACTTTTGATATAGAGCTATTTCAATTTCATAGTAATCCTATTCAACGGCTTATCGTCAATTACTTGTGTATCAAGGATGAAAATACTTTTACAATAACAAAAGTGTTTTGTACAAGTCCTCTAGATAATTCCATTAATACACTCAACTCTACTCGTAATCATGTTATTCGAAGAACGATTTATTTGAGGACCACTTGAAAATTTCTAATAGTTACACAAATGAACATGAATCACTTTACATCATACGTTACATGTTATTAAAAGTACAAAACATTTCTACACTAAAACTAATAGCCTTTAAATAGTAGCAAACTATACCTGAACAGAAGTCGATACAATCCTTGCTCGTTCCATTTTTGTACGGGGCACTTTGGGAAACCGCTAATATTATGAAGGGCATTTGCTAGGGATGTGATCAAGGCCGCAGTAGGGGGTGGCGGGCATTCTTGCGTGTGCGACGGAGATACGCACACGTCTCCGCCCTTCTGCGCACGCACCTGCAACTCATCCCGCCGCTCCAATAGTGACAGCGACACATTTGGTTCTAGAAAAAGGAAAATTCAAGAAATAATAATAATACTGTTACTGTTACTGCTAGTCTAAAAAATTCCACTGCTGGAAAAAGGTCCCCACGTCGCTACTCTACCTACTCATTGGAGTCGGGAGGAGTCACTATTAAGTTACTACCCTAGGCTGAAAAAATCGTAGATCCGGGGCCAAACTTATGGCATGGCAGGCATGCGGCGGATTTGGCTAGCCCAATAATTATAGTAGTTTTGATAAAAATGTCACAGGCTTATAAACATATTACAAATCGCCAATGAGATTAATAGGTAGGTACTTAAAATAATAAGCATTTAATCTCATTGACGAAAATTATTTAATCTAAATATTAAAGATTTAAATATTATTGGCATTACTAAAGACTTTAGATTAGAGAAAGAGATTACATTAACAATACATTTTATCACGAAGCTTTGCTCTCAAATATGTATCTATCAACTAGATGACGAGTGCTGGTCGAGATTGTTTGTCAGTTCGCAAACAGTGAACTAGTTACTACTTTTTCGTGTGCAAAGACGATGAAATTCAAATAGTTTTATTTGTAGGCACAAAATTTTAATCAGATACTGATATCACATACCTTCACTATGACTTAGTTAAATCAAAACCCGTGTCAAAACACTGATCACCACTGGTTTACTGACTCATCAAAAAACTTTAATGATTCATTAATAAAAGTACTAAAACGAGCTGTTTTAGTATTGTCAAAAAACTTCTCTGAACGTGATAACAATTAACTAGGTAAACGTAAAAAATATTTAATATAAGTTATATACTGACTAGCTTCTCGCAGCGTCGCCAGTAGCATGATGTTATTTAGCCTATAACCTTTCTCAAAAACTGGGCTATCAAACGCAAAAATAATTTTTCAAATCCGACTTGTTTTTTGTTCCAGAGATTAGCGGGAACAAACAAACAAACTCTTCTGCTTTATATAATTATGAACTGATTTAAATTAAACGTTACCTAGTTTTAATATTCTACATTTTCATGTACTTACTTAATTTCATTGTTTTTGTATAACCGCATAAAATTGGAATTGTTTAAATATTTAATTTATTAAAATAATGTACTATTTATGAGTATGTGTTAAACGGAAACATTTTAACATATTGAGTGATTTTAATAAAACAATATGACTAAGTAACTAGTTATTTTATGAATAACTAGTTACTTAGTCATATTGTTTTCACCAAGCTACTTTGACTTAACTGTCCAGTAGTATAGTAAATAGTATTGTAGATTTTGACCACAACGAGTGATTAAATTGAATGTTCTCTTTGCAAACCGCATCGCATATAGCGAATGAGACGCACAGCATAACATTTACAGCCGCATTTAAATACAACGCTCAATAGTGTGACATCAGAGCGATACAGGAAGCAGTGTTGTAGTGTAGAAGTGACAATGAACGCGTTACCACGTAACTGGCATGTCTAATAGAAGTAAATCCTGACAAGAGGCTACCAAACAAGTAGCGCATCATATGTGATAGATAAGAGACAATTTTATTGATATTAAAAAAAGGTAATACCTACGCAGCGCATACCGCCCCGTCAGAGAGCTTGGACGCTGCGCTGGCAGAAAGTTAGTAATCAGAACACAGATTAAAAAGGAACCACCCTGTCCACCTACATCTCACCTTAATGGACGTCACCCTTGTGTAGACCGTAGACCCCAAAACAGTTCATGATACGTAACCAAACCAATTTTTACGTGTACTGGTCTATATAGATTTTTTATCAACATGAAAACCAACAAGTTGGAAATGTTTACACACTTAAGGTAACGTTCCCGTGTCTAGGCGATTTTACTTAGAAACTAACCTAATAAATAAAATCATTTGTAAGTACATCAGATCGTGATTTGCGAAAAACATCATATCATATTATTTTTCAATCGAGTGATAAATTTATCAACAGATCAGCACTGACGAGACTATCATATCTACTACCAGGCAGGTGATATAATTATCTAATTAATATTATAATATCAAGTTTGATTATCTTAGCTTGGAATGATGTCTAGCTACGATCAGGACATGCATGCGAGTACATTAGGTATACGTACCTATTGGATAAAGCAATACACCAGATATTTTTATATAAATAAGGTGACAAATAAGCTGTTACGGTAGCCCATGAACGCCTGCAACACCAGGAGTATCCCTTGCGCTTGATAAACCTGTAAAAGTCTTGTATCACCTTTCTCGAAGAACTTCATGTTGTAGTCTCTCGGAATCAAAAATAAATGCATCTTCTGAAGTTTAGACTATTTACTAAAGTAATAAAGTAATCAAGATCGGAAATTGATAGAAACTTACGAAATGACTGCTTATATTCTTTCGCATTGCAGAAGTCAATGAGAATCTCCAAACAATTCTCTATGAAATTATTTTCATTTAAATGTTGTAGTACATCCGACTCCAAAACCTGCAACATATTATTTTAAGACTGAGTTATGAATCTAAACAAAGTTAGTCGCAAAAAACATAATATGTTTACTTGAGCGTTAAAACAAACATCAGCTGTTCGTTTTTGTCCGGAGTACCTACCTAATGACTGAACCGAGTTCATCCGTTGCATCCGATATAAAACCTGTTAGTGATTTTCATTTCGGTGGCAAAAAAGACCAATACATGATAGTACCTAAGTGATAAAATAACCGTAACCTATGGACATAGCTATTTCAGAAACATTGTTAAAAAATACAACCAAACCGGCGGCGTTATGGACCGGACAGGGACCGGACCAAGATGATGAGAAAGGAAAAGAGAAAAGGAAGCCGACTGAAGCGGTTGCGCTTTCTAGCGCTCTAGATATATTGCCAAGAAGAAACAGAAGCAAATTACGGCATTAGAAAATATCATATGAGTAACAGTTATTTTTGAAGAATAACATCAGTACATTTTGCGAACAAGTAGGTTATCAAAATAAATCGTGTGCAGTCAAGAATCAGTTGTTTACTCGCTCTATATAAATAAAACGTCGAATACATTATAACAATCACAATAAATTGTTTTACAATTATTTACAACCAGTTTAACATCGCCTACGCATTTCCTATTTAACGTCTCTTAAATAGATACATCAGTATGTAAGTCTGTACTTTATTACGAGCAAAGATCACTAGTAGGTATGTTCAGTCATATTATTGTAAGTGGAATACTCTAAGTTAAAAAGTGAGATCCAAGCATACACTGATAATAATATAAAACTGAGTTAACACTCGCGAGTGTCATGGCTCGATGTTAACACTGATAATCCTGGCTCACAGGAGTCACAGTATATAAGTTTGTGTGGAGTAGTCCTGTTCATTATAGTGAATGACTATGAATTAATTTTAGCAGACAACTGCAGTAAAAACTATTACTGACATGAACAACTAGATACTTAATACTTACAAATTTAACTATGATATGAACAACAATAAAAAATCTGCAAGATTAATAAAGGTTACGCATGCGTATTTGCGCACTCAAACTTTCCGCATACGCATGCGTAACCTTTATTAATCTTGTACAAGTAGATAATTGCACCAAGCTTACAAATAAAAAGAATTAAGTAGGTACCTATTCATTCTATGCACAAACAAAATTGAATTCGATTTACTGCTTCCAGAGCCTTTTCCATATAAGGCGACTTTTACTATTTACATAAGTATACGTACAAAGCCAGAACGGGTCTAAAATGCTAAGGGCGTTCCAACTCTATAGGCTGGGCTATTATTTCTAGTGTTTATTTTTAACAATAAAAACCTGTTTATCGTAATACTGCTTTATACGGGGCATAAAGATATCTGATACACATAAATAGCTCGTGTTCTAAAGTAGAATAATTTAAATATTGACTTCGGCACCAATATAACGAAAGCAATTAAGCGTATTGATTAATAGGCAATTACCAATTAACTGCTGTTGTCTTAATCCTGTTACAGACTTACGTCAACCTTAGTAACGACCAACGATGCATGGGCTGTGGGCTCAGTTGACCACAAAATCATGTCGTCGTGTCAATTACTGCCGCTTTGACGACTATTGTCTTCGGCACGCCAATGTTAAAAATCGGTGGTATCACAGAAATAAGTTGATAGCAATTATTTAATTTTAGTTTGAAGCAATGAGTGTTAGCATTTAAAGAACAAAATGTTGCACACATCTAGTTCAAGCATCGCCATTGCTTAAATTGGCTCGAAGTGCCGTTCGTGCGTAAAGCTCTTATTTACCTACTGGGGTGCATTGCCTGTAAGGAAGTGGTTTTAGTAAACAGTTTTTTTTTTTTTTTTTTTTTTTTTTCTGTGATGCGGCTGTAATGTCACTGCGACCATGAATGGTCTATTGTGATCGCCGCTTTATCAAGCTAGAGTTCACCACTAAACCCTGCAGCTATGATATATTGCAGTATTTGCTTAGGGGTGAGCTCCTTAATTTCTTCAGGGCCCAGAGTGTGTTTCCCTAGAAGAAACTGACGCCTGTGTATGAGCGGGCCACATTCCCCCAGAAGATGGAGGGGCGTTTCATCTGCCTCTTTACATCGCCTGCAGGTGCGTGTTTCGCTTAGCCTTAGATTATGCATGTGCTTGTTTAAGCAACAATGACCTGTCAAGGCTCTTGACACAATGCGTAGATTGTTCCTACTCAACGCAAGGATAAGGTTATTGTACCTTCTGTTAAAGCCTTTGATCAGGGCTTTAGAGTGGTTCATTCCTGGCGATTCCGACCAGAGTTTGATGGCTGTTTCGATGCATGAGTTTGTAAGGGCATTTTGAGCTAGGCTTTTTGGTATTCCACAGAAGGGCTCTGGGCCCTGCTGAGTTCCATTAGCTCCCGCTCTCGCAAGTTCATCGGCGCACTCATTACCGATGACACCTGCATGACCTGGTACCCATCTGAGAACTACTCTATTCATATTACCTAGAGAGTTTAAACGATCCATGCACTCTTCAACTAGTTTCGATGTTACTACGTTCGAATCCAGTGCTAGTAGAGCGGCTTGGCTATCAGAATTTATATATATAGTCTGATTGGTGTAGCGCTTTTGCCGATTGGCTTCCGCGCATTCCACAATGGCGTATACTTCTGCTTGGAAGATGGAGGCGTTTTGTCCCAAAAACACGCTTTTTTTGAGCTTTGGTCGCTCCCCATATATTCCACAGCCTACTTTTTGTCCTATTTTGGAGCCATCGGTATACCATACTAGGCAACCAGACTCAAAAGATATCTGGTCTTCGAGCCAGTTTTCCCTAGATGGCAATTCTATTGTGTATTGTTTTCCAAATACAAACCGGGGTAGGGTGGCATCCGTAGGCATGCAAAGTATTGGTATTTCCAGTATTGAGTTCTGTAAAGTCCTCAACTTCTGGGAGATCCAATTGCTTCTGCCTTGGATATGAGCCCTGTACATGCTAGCTTTCGCCTCTTTTTGTATGAATACATGAAGAGGCGGTAATCCAAGCAAAGCATTTAGCGCCATTCCGGGGCTAGTCGACATAGCTCCCGAGGCCATGAGGCAGACAGTTCTCTGTAAGCTGTCTAATTTCTTTATGGTGGTCGTTTGACGCGTCTTGTTATACCACACAACTGATGCGTACGTAATGATCGGCCTCACAATGGCAGTGTACAGCCAAATAGTTGTTCTAGGGGTTATGCCCCAATTGCTGCCCATCATACGGCCGCTAATTCCCATCGTCATCTTGGCTTTCTTTAGTACATTGTCCAAGTGTGAATTCCAAGTCAACTTTTGGTCGATTGTGACGCCCAAGTATTTGACTTCTGTGGAAAACGCAATCGTTTTACCATTAAGCTTTGGCATTTTTAGTTTATCCAATCGCTTCTTTTGTGTAAAAGGTACGATTACTGTAGTAAACAGTTTAATTGATACTAAAAACTGATGAAAGTGATATTATCTTTCTCGTTATCAGTAAATGGTATACGAGCATAGAACTAGTATAGGAACTTCACGTGCCTTAAGTTCACAAAACACTATCAGTAATTGCAATAAAAACTACACACTACACAATACGTTTATACTAAAAGAATCGCGGAATAGGCCACCCACTGCATGCGATGTAAGTATCCCCATGAGTGTTCTCAATATGGAGCAGCGAAGCGACGCGCAGTACCTTTTTTCTTCGGAATGTAACCTATTAATTATAATTATGATGTGCATTATTTCTTAGTGTGCGTAAATAGGGCTGTTAACATTCAATATTTGTTTTCTTACGCTTATTACAATATTCCTCGTAGATACGTCTCTTTTTAACCGACTTCAAAAAAAGGAGGAGGTTTCTCAATTCGACCGTATATATATATATATATATATATTTATGTGTGTACGTCGATAACATCGTCGTTTATTAACCGATTTCGATGATTCCCAAGTGTGGTACCATGATAAGGAAACCAGGATCTGATAATGGCACCCCAGGGAAATCGAAGGGAACTTTCGAAAATCGTACTGAAGACTTGACTTGAAGCGCATTTGTTACTTTTTTCATTAAGTATTTTAAGGCACTACTATTTAGTAAAGGTTTGGAGTCGATCTGATGATGGAGCCGAAAGACAGTCAAGGGAACTCGACAACGATTTACAGCAATTACTTTGTGTTTGGACTTAAATCATTTCTTAATGATAAGAACTTTGCACCCATATGGGTTTTAAGTGCCATTACAGGTGACCATAGACAGTCGAGGGAATTCCTTAACAGCAGTCATGTCGGGCTTACTTCATACGGTTCAATACTCCAAAATGTTTAGTTTGTAGAAAAATAAAACCTAAGCAAGATTTAGGTCTACCCATCACTGAAAATCGTAAAATGAAATAATTTTAAACAAAAAAAAACCGACTTTAAACGGGAAGGAAACTAAAAAGTTAATAAAAATAAGTTTACTTGGCAGAAAGTAATTCGTATTTTGATTTAGTTAATCAGAATTTTGAAGTTGGTGCCAAGTAAAATAATAACTAGGTACCTATAGGTATAATCAATCCAAATTTGCTATTGTAGTAAGGTTCTTATAGTATTTACTAAGTAAACTTATTTTTAACTTTTTAGTTTCCATCCCGTTTGAAGTCGGTTTTTGTTTTGTTTAAAATTATTTTATTGTATGTCAATGGTGACAGACGAGTGAGGCCTGACGATAACATGCACATAAAAATGCTATGAGATGAAGCAGAACAGACGAATGATTGGCAGTGTTCCTGACGCCGCACCATGTACAATAAAAGAAATCACTGTACTTGCAACCGAGCACAATATCTGCCATAACAGTATCGAAAAGTGTTACTGCTCAGGTAGTAACATTATCTATGTAGGTAGGTAGGTATTGTTGCTATGACTAATGTCTTCTGTAGAGTGGAGTTACAGATAAGATACCTAATAGGACACCAGTAGTGCAGGTAATTTCCCAGCCAGACTGCTATAATTAGAATTAGTAAGTGCGTCGCTGAAACGTCAGTTAAACTATCACTGCACCTCTATAAATAAAATATGTGTAATTTTATATAAAAAAATAATA
The DNA here is from genome assembly GCA_963082885.1 of Parascotia fuliginaria. Taxonomy (NCBI): domain Eukaryota; kingdom Metazoa; phylum Arthropoda; class Insecta; order Lepidoptera; family Erebidae; genus Parascotia; species Parascotia fuliginaria. The sequence continues at coordinate 8,632,562 of OY720174.1, read as the reverse complement.
ATCATTTCGGCCCTTCATATCTCAGGTTTACAGAAGGTTACCAACACGTACACCTAGTACCTATAAGCTAATAAATTTAACACTGCATTCTGTAATGCAGTAAAATTATACGAGTAGCTTGTAAATTGCATATTATCTAGTTTTATAATGATATGCTAATACCAAACCATTACCCTAGCAGGAATCGTTTTTTACGTATTATATCAAAACAACAACACGCACATACTTTTGATGCGACGCACATTTACAGCAAATTAGGCACTAAGTATTCGTGCTACTCATATCACTCTAGAAGACACTTTCCTGCTAGGGTAACGCACACTGTATGTTTTACTAACTACTTACCTATTGTCACATTAAGAACTTTCTAGTAGCTATTGCTAATAACTAAATCATTGCAGAAGTAATAAATATTAGACCCACGACAATTCGCTAAGATAAAAATAAGGATAAAATTCAACTAGTCTATTTGATAAACGATATTTGCTCAGTAAAACCTGTTTAAGACAAAGTTGCTCCAAGCATGAACAAAGCATGCATCTAAGTTTATAATTGCACAGATAGGTATATTTAATTAGAGAGCAAATAAGGAAAGTGCAGTTAATAATATCATATGGTAAAGTAGACACTTCAGGTCTGTGTTAGTTGCAGTCTACAGTGATGTATAAGTAATGAGAACAACAGGATTATAGGATATTAAGTATATAACAAACATTATTTATGTTACTTACTATACCTACTTGTAAAATACAACAGTACATTTGTTGCTGTTACTGTATATCATTTTTGTAACAATGTTTAATTTGAGGTAGCCTGGTATTTAATGGTGTGTAGGGCTTTTAGCTTGCATACAACTAGCAATAGAACTCTACGTTAGGTATGATGCGTACGTTAGTACCTCTACTTAATCTTCGTTTTTCACTTTCTTTTCGATATTCGTGAACAGCAGTAACGTATCACCGCATTAATATAGACTGCGACTGCAGCAAATGCAGAATATAAAGCATTAATAGGAGACAAATGAAGACTAGCTGCAACATGTGGAACAGTACGGTATCGCATACGATATACGGTCGCCTGGATGATTTAATAAGACTTACACTTATGTACAGTGAGGTGTTTTTAATTTGTGGGTGGATATGCACGTTATATGATAAACATGTGTATGAATCACGCATAAGGAAATGACAGTTGATAATAATGAAAATGTATTGTTATTAATTTATTAAAACAAGTAGGTAGGTAATAGAAAGACAAGTTTATTATACCTTAGTCACGTAAAGTAGATACGCCATATTTAGTTTTGATATAATATGTACAAAGCTTAGACTAATAAAAATATAAATAAGGAGACTTCTTAAAATATACACCGCCTTATAATAAAATGTGATAAAAGTACATGTAGACAAATAAAGTTATAATAACTTTGTTAAGTCTTAATTTGTCATACGTTACAAATAAGTATTAAGTTATATGGCACGAAACCGCAACCATATGCCACCTTTGTTCTTCAGCATGACACTTCTGGGATCGTACTGGATGGTCGGCGTGGTGAGGGCACATGGCTCAATTTCGAATGAAGTCAGTATTATAGCGAGACCAGCCGCAACAGTCAGCTGGGCGAAGCGGGCTCCTAGGCAATAAAAAAAATATACCAATTAGACAAAAACACTAAGGATGAGATAATAAAAGTTCCAGCAGTTCATAAAAACATTATACTCATTAAAATGATAATTTACTAATTCAATATTCATCATTATCATTTATATTTATGCGTATTAAACAAATATTTACAAATTTCGCCATTGTAATCAGTAAAATCATTATACTGCAGGTGACATTTGTTTTTGGAGCAATAGTTTATTTAATCTATTTTGGCGATTATTGGCGTATAACCAAAAATTTTTCAGTAATATCAGTAGTAAATGTGATGCAACTATTTCTTTTATAAGTTATATCATTTTGTGCATCTTTTTCAATAATACAGGGATCGTGAGTTTCACTAGACCTAGTCATATAACTATGCTTTCTGAGTTTAAGACCAGATTTCAGTCTAAACAGTTGCAGCTGAATATCAGAATCTTACATTAAGCGTTAGTCATCTGACCTTCATAAAGTTAATGTTAGGAATCATAATAACATATATTATTTTATTATTAGGTTTTGTGCTCCTAGTACGATATAAGTCATAATATGGAGACCTTAAATCTTTAAACATTTCAGCGTTAGGTATAAACGCAAAAGTGTAGTGCACTCTATATTATGTATATTCTAATTTCCATACTTCACATAGACTTTATATCTGCGTCTGTAATTTAACAGCGACAAAATTGAAAAAATGGAGCATCGATATATTTACAAGAAATTATGTCCGCATATTGTTTGTGGTCTGGTATGCTTGGGTTTTGAAAACAGTGTGACAGGAACACTTACAAAACAATGAAGCGACTTTTAAATATTTGTATTAAATCTACACAATGGAAACACACAAAGAATGTTTTAAATACGGACATTTTCCGTTTAGTGACAGTAATAAAATAACAAAGTTATAATTAAGAATTGTAAGTGTATCTATCATAAGAGTTAACTAAGGAAGATGAAATTAATTATATTTACCTGGACAATTTCGCGGGCCTTCGCCATAAGCTAAGAAACCTGGAGGACCTAAATTCTGTTCAAAACGACTTGGATCAAATTTATTCGGGTTAGGGAAATATCGCTCGTCACGTTGTATACATTGAATGGGTATGAGAACTACGTCTTTTGGTTTTAAACTTAGTTTGCCATCGAGTGCACAAGGAGCAGTGCAGAGGCGAGTCGTCATCGGTGTCGGCGGGTGTAACCTCAGCGTCTCCGCCACCATTTGAATGACGTAACGCATTGCAGTCACCGCATCATAATTCAATCCATTGTTACGCTCTAAGCATTCCTTTATCTCTCTTCTTACACTGTCTTGTATTTCTTTATCTTTCGCTAATTCATATAAGCAAAATGATAAAGTGGTAGACGACGTCTCCAAACCCGCCAACATAAATATAAAAGAATTTGAAGTTATTAAAGCATCGGTCATTAAAAATCCAGACTCGGTCTTCTGTTCATTTAACATCAATTGGAGAAAGTCATGTCTTAGCACCCCAGAGCGCCTTTCTTCTAAGACTTGGTTAATTATTTTAGTAAAGAAAACCTCCACATCCGAAGAGTAAGATCTCAAATTCAATAATTTAAACAATCTGGGGAAAAAAGTTCGACAATACCTTTTCAATAATGTTGAACGGTCAATCTTAAACATTTTTTGCGACATCTTCAAGAATGGTGACTCTGGATTTTTAAGTGAGCAAGGATCCACTCCAAAAGCACAGCTGCCTATAACATCAGTCGTGAAGCGCATCATCACGGCAGGCACATTGACCGCATCCTGTGGTTCATTCAAAAGTACATCTTTTAAAGTTTGGCCACACGCTGCTATCAGCGGAAACATTGCCTTCATTTTAGCTGAAGAGAACGTCGGGGTAACTATATGCCGCATTGCTTTCCATTCAGAACCGCTCATATTTGCAAGATTCCGCAGAAGAGGCTCACGCTGTGTGTCTGTCGAGACGGATACACGATCTCCAAAACATTGGAACTCTTTCGATAATACTGTTTTAACTATATCCAAGTCAATAACCATTAATGTTGGTCTTCGAGCTTGAAAAATGCCCACATATTTCTCATCTTTATATTTATCGTAGAAAAATTTCAGCATAGTTGAATAACTCCTTTTCATAGTAAACGTTGCTCCAAAGTTGCCGAATATCGGACAAGGTTCCCTGTAAGGCACATTCCGAAACAACCAGTACTTCCTTCCTTTGGTTGTATAGTGAAAAATAGTTAGTAAAAGAAGAAATGACAACAATATCACTAGCAAAGTAATAAAAATCCACATTTTCACTTATTATTGTCGACTTGACTGGTTTTCTTTAACTAAAAATGTTTAAAACATCAGATTTTATACTTTATTTACACGACCGGTATTTGTAATGTATGTAAACAAGGCGACGCGGGCGCGAGCATACGCGGTGATATCGTAAGAACTGCCGACAGCGCCTGCGGTACTGTCGCGCCGGCAGCCTGTAATCAAGTGAAGCGTATCGCCAGTATTCACCAGCGTGTGCTAAGATAAGCCCTACGCGTCGTATCGCGGCTCGCACGACGCCATGCACTCAAGGCCACGACTGTTGATGTAGGTACTACACCCGTGACTCGAATAAATGTCCACATATCGATTCTCGAGACATCCATTGTATTCGAACCCGTGATTAAAATAAGCAGTACACCTTTTACTTTTACCTTTTTACGAGTCCTCTTGTCTATTATAGGTTATACACTAAACTTTATTATAAACGCTAACTCTTTGTGGTTTGTATTTGACTACTGCTTAACCACAATCATATTCGTTCATTGTTTGGACGAGTGTTGAATGCCAAAGAACAGTACCTACTTACCTACATATATATTTTGTGATAAATTTAATTTAACCAAAACATTAGATACCTAGCGATTGTTTAAAATTTGAATCAGTTTTAAAGAGAGCACTGACTTTAGGTTAGACACGACTTGAATGTGAGCATTAGTCTCCAGATAATCATGAACAAAGACTTAAGCAATCTTATCTGCTGTCGTAAAAATTAAAAATAATAATTTTAATATCAAACTTAATTTTAAACATTGTGCAATGAAATCACTGCGTCGCCGTCGTTAACTGACAGCATAATAATTAGGTACCAACTTAGTTATCTATATTTGTACATTACCATTTTCCTGTCTGTCTAACCTAACGTTGTTTTGATTTATAATAATAATCTTTATTTGGGATTCAAGTTTTACTTTGCATTAGGTACCTACATAAGTTTAAGTAAATAATTAATAATTTGTAAGTAGGTAATTTTATTATAGGTATTTATCTGTCATCTCATCAGTGAGACTACAGTTTGAAATTTTAAGCAATTATTCTAAAAATAGCTTACTTATCTGTTTAAGCTATGAAGGTCTAGCGATCAGACTTAAAATGAAAATGACTTGCTAAAAGATAACATCATTGTTTTCATCCGCTATAACAATACATGCGAACTCAATTTTGTCACAGGTTTCTTTAGAAACAATATCTATACTATTATATAAAGCGGAAGAGTTGGTTTGTTTGTTTGTTTGAACGCTATTATCTCTGGAACAGATTTCAATAATTATTGTTGCGTTTGATAGCCCTGTTCTTGAGGAAGGTTATAAGCTATGTAACATCACGCTACTGGCGACGGAAGAAAATTAACCAAAGACGCGGGTGAAACCGCGCTGCAGGAAGCTAGTATTATAATATGTTACAAGTTACCTACGTAACACTTCAATGTAGACACTCCAATGATCCAATAACGAATAATTATCATAATGGAACAACTATTTAATACACTTGAATATTTCTTTTATTTTAGTAAAGAAAGAATATTAAACATTCAATGCTATTATTATAAAGCGGCAAGTTCTTTGCACGTTTGAAGGGGATAAAGTAAGATCTTGAATCTTGATCTCTGTTGAAATAACAAAGATAGCTTGAAGACTAGGCCACTAAAAATAGAGTGACATTAAGTTTTGTCAAAAAAAACTAGTACCTAAAACCTACTACTTATTTATTTTCTTTTACAAAGATACCTTTCAAAAGTTCATAATCATATCAAGTATCAAACTACAAAAGGGGAAACAGTTTAAGTTTGCCAGTATACGTATTAAGATCGTTTTATGAGGGGAATGTACCCACCATAATAGAAATTGGTTCTTGGGGGAAATAATTGAATGACTAACAAAATAGTTCATTCGTCAATTTAGTTTGATGTTTATGGTTTAAGATACAATGAGCTATAATTTATACATGTTAGATTTATAGGTATCTGCAGGCGAATAACATTACGAGTTTAATGTATAGAACCGCTACTGATAACAATAGTTTTATGTGCAGCGGTCTCAAACGAGTAATAGGCATTTAACTTCGGATACTGAGTACGTTATTTAAACGTTTGACTACCTTAGTTTCTTGGTAGGGCATACAATAGATATAGTTTTCGTCTCTCACCATCATATCAACCACACCTCCCTCCCTCATCTGCGCTCCCCTGCTCTCTCGCTCGCTTGATAAAATCATAGATCCTGCTCGTTATTGACGCAGAGTAAAAAAATATTGGATTTCGAAGTAGCTTCTAACGATACTATGATGAAGAAAGATATACTAAGATATTATAGATATATTGCGTACGATAAGGATAAAACACGGTATTTCTCAACACACTATTTGTCAGTACACTTGCGTGTGGTCCCATTTGTATTCGCAACCGTGTGCTTACAATTTATAGATCGTTATATCGCGTATCCGTTTTTAATGGCATCGGTTTTATGAACTATGCTTCGTTAGCACCAATACATTATTCAACCATATTTTACTTTCTTGAGTTGAATTCATAAATATATATATCATAATATAATAATAAAAATAATTTAAAAACTGCGACAGCTTAAGAAAAACTGGCAACCTTTATTACCCTATGTTCGCGCTAGGAACAAAAGAAAAGAAATAGTCTAATTTTGGTGCAGGTGCTGGTTGCATTGGCCCGCGCTTTCTAGGCGCGAACACCCTATATGCCTTTACACGTAATTGGTACAAAAATTACTCAAATAATTTTTTTGATTATTTATTATTGACAACCAAAAAATAACGATGATAAATTATTAGTGTTTTTGTTAGAAACAAAATTATAATGATATTGTTTTTCTAGTTCCATTCTTCTCATTAGCTGAACTCTTACAATAGGTACATAATGATACATCAAAAACATATCATAAAATACTATAGAATCAACTTGGGTCACACTTCTTTAATCTTTAATTTTAAAGAATACTTAGTTTTTTTATCTTAATAAATAACACCTGTACCTAACAGCTATGACAAACTTACAAACAAACCGCAAATATTGCTTTCATGAGTGACACATTTTGTTCATTTAGATTCGATCAAATTATTGCCACATATATAGCATTATTGTTGTTTTTTATTTAGCGTTTTGATGTTCCACTGGGCTATGAGTGGATGGTTTATCCCTTGGACTACCAAAACCTCTGTCGGCAGTAAAATTATTAGACTTTAAATAAAAAATCCAAAATAATCATTAACTCCCCCCGAATACTCGATCTAATAATAATAATACTTATACACATACAAGGATGAGTTTTCGCAGTAAGGTTTCGACATACCTTCTCATAAATAGTAATAATTAACTTACATCAGTACGCGAAGACGCTCGTGACGCAATCGACGCGAGCAAGCTTGCGGCAGCAGTGCGTACAACACTCGCCTCTCCACGATGAGAAAATATTAGCGTCGCGAACTCGGATAGAGATGGCTCTTCTATAGCTATTAAAATAAAGAAATATAACAACAGATAAAATGGTAATAGTGGCGAAAATTATAACTATAGGCGTTTTACTAGCTCTACCCTTAAAGGAGGCAGATATGGTACACTTCAATAAACAGCAGAAAAAATATGATAGTGATCAGTTCGATAGATGATGTATTGTCAAAGGGAATACAAGAACCCGTAACTGACGTGTGTGTAAGAAAAGATTAATGAACATTGAAGAGGTAAAGAAGATATTTATATATAGCTTTAACTGACCCCGGTATTAGAATACAGTTCGTAATAGTCGTAGAATAGTGACAGATCTGACATTTATTAAACTTTACAGAGCCGACATTTGAAAATAATAAGTTATTTTATGCGCCTAACAAACCGTCAGTTTACCGACTGATTAATTTGAAATCCGAAATACATGTTATTTTTTTTTTAATGTAGTAATAATATTTAGATATTGTTGTATCAAAATATGGTAAAAAGTGAATTTCGTATTTGAAAACCATCATTATTCTACGATCATGACGAGTTGTGAAGTTATGTAGGCATATATGCTTATTTGCTCATTTATACAAATAAAACTGCTGCAATATGTTCTGCTCATGAATCAGTATGAAATTATAATGATGTTCTATACGAACCTTGTAACAAGTGTGGTTGCATTTGCGCGTAGTAAGCGAGCGCGACTATTACGTGCACGGCAGCAGCGCGTAGTTCCGCGCGCTCTCCGTTCACGCTCTTGACCACAGCGGAGACTACATCACTGTAGAACAACTCGTTCCACCTCTGACAAAAATACACATCAATTCCAAATATACAACATGTCTTTCTTCAACGTGGGGTAGATTGCATTGTATTACATGTAGGAATAGGAGACAAATGGGGGGGGGAGACAAGTCCACGAGTCCCATGATGATAGTAATTACTGAATTATATGCTAATAAACATTTTTAGCACAAGGCGCAATGTTAATCGAAAAAGAATAAGTAAAATGCTGTCAAAATTGCAGTATTTTTGACGACACTTTCTAAATCTATATCAATTTAAGCAAGTAATCTCCTAAAACAAACATCAATATGCATATAGTAATTTATCTGAAAAGATATAACTAGATTATGCTTTACCATCATATATGAAACTAACATGCCAATAGATTAGTCTTATAAGCAAAAGAATTTCTGTATAAGCGTGGAGTCCATAACTCGAAAACATACGATGAGACAGATAGATCCCGCGACTTGAAAAAAGACGACATGTTTAATTTTATTTTACCTGTGCTGGTATAGCTTCCTCATGAATCTGCTTTAATAATGCAAGCAACGACAACATCGCATCAAGCCTGCACGCTTGCCCTTTACACCCGCCACTAGAGGCACAAACACTTAATGTCCTCGTCACGAGCTTCAGACATTGAATCAGCGTGTCTTCGGAAAGCTTGCAATAACGGGAGTTTAACGCATATCGAATACATCGCATTAATTCGTTGAGATAACCTAGAACAAAGTCATGAGTCATTGAAAGTAAAAAAATACGTTTATTTGACATAAACAAGACAGACTAATTCCCACAAAGTTAACGCAAACAGAATAACATTTCATATTATAATCAGAACTATTTATTGATATAGGTATCATTAAAGTTTATTAGTATACGTCGTAAAAGGATTGCAGCAAAATATTATAACAGCTTTGTTTCTTAATAAATTCTAAAAATCCATGCCATCGTCTAATATAATCATCACATTCATCACCAACATTTCATCTGGAAAACGTCCATTACTGCACAAGTTTCGACAGGTCGTAAGTCAAACTCTCCCATCGGTCGTCAGTCCACCTTACGTGGAGTCTAATCACACTGCGTTTTCCAGTTCTTGGTCGCCACAATACACAGTTGTAAACTAACTACATCGCAAGATTGAGCTTTCGCAACATGTAATACACCATTTCTACAACGTTTATACTCTTACCCCCTTTTTCATAAACATCTTATATTTCATAAGCATTTATTAGCTAAAATAGGTTTATATTTTGTTTGTCTTTATCTGTCACCTTGACATTTGCACTAGTAAGAAAGAGACAAAACCCATTTTAACTATATAGGCTTATAAGATTTTTATGATTATGGGGGTAAATATACACAGAAAACAATAGAAGAAATTCGCAACACTATAATAATTCCCATAGGTAACATAAGTCTTTTCAAGTAGATTGTGAATGTGCCATCATAGCTACCTTTAAATATAATAATAATAATAATGAATAATATAAATCAAACCGTATTAATTTAGTAAAACTGCCTAAGAATCGAGGGATAACTTACCTAGCATATGAAAATTCTTCAAGTCGATTTTACTCAAACATGCCAGTAGTATTTTGACCAAGCTTTCCAGTCTAGAACAATCATAGCCTCCGTCTATGTCCACTATAGTGATACACCGCAACAATACTTTTACTATGTGTATCTGTAAATGTGTGACTTCGACTGTGTCTTGTACAGTCTGTTGCGGGTAGAGCTCATCACGACTCAAGAGCGAAATTACATTAGCCTCGTTACCAATGAACGAAGACTTTATCCATGACATTGTTCCGTCTAAAAAACCATTTTATGATTACTTTTAAACCACAAACTGAATCTCATTAGTCTGACCACGAACCTGGATAACCTAAAGTTCTTTGATGAAAATGTTTGAACACGAGCTGATTGCTTACCAGATATAATATACATAATTAATGTTTCTGCTACCTATATTCGTGTAACTAAAGTTGAATTTAAACATTAATCTTAATCTTTGGTGTTAAGTAGAAGGAAGAGTAATTTTTTGGGTGCATTACATTTGCAGCTAGAGGACAAAGTATTTTGTATGTGTATAAGTTGATATAAATTCAATAAAATGGCCGATTGTCGCCATTTTTGTCAGCTTCTCACTTTTTATAAATGTCATAGGTATATATGTTGGCAAAAAAGTCAGTTTAAGTCGCCAATTAAAAATTAGCTCTGATGCAAAGAAATTACTTTCTGCAATTTTTCAGTAATAAGATCTTTGGCTGAAGATGCTGAATACTTTACAACTTTAAAACTTACCTATATTTGGCACATTGTCCATATAAGCAATAACAAAATGCAGTAAGGAACAAAGTAATGTTGTGTCACGGGACGAAGCAGGTGGCGCACATAGGAATCTTTTCGTGTGATGCCAAGGTAATGAACCAAACTCTTTCTTATTTATATTCGCTGAAGGCACAAGATACACATAACTAAAAAATAAAACAAAGATATCACTACAACAGAAAATAAACCAAAAAAATACTTAAAAAAATAAGGGCGCTTCTACTTTGCATGCTATTAAACTTCGATGTAGGTGTCGATATTTTGAGGGTATAAGTAGTTTAAAGGGATAGGGTAGGGTCAGAAAAAAAATGGATGAATTACGCAAAAGAAAAGAAAGAGTGTATTTACATTACGACTGATTAAAGAAAATACAATAGAAATACATTTTGCGCTGACGCACAAATAAAAAGTGCAATAGTGCATAATAAAAGAAAAAAACGATATCGTTAAGATCTACTTTACTATAAAAATAATAGAAAAGCAAACCTTTCTAAAAGTTGTAGCGCATCATTAACTTGTCTGTGTGTAGTAGAGTTCTGTAATGCCAGCAGTGCTTTAGTACAGCTGTATAACGGACAGGCAGCTCTTAAAGCTTCCAAGTCACGTGGTGTAGGTCTTAGAGCTAAGGGCGCGGCGGGAGGCGAGGCTGTCAGTAACTTTGAAGTACCAGAGTGAGCACACCACCAGCGTACGCGAATAGCCGCACGCCACTCTTCTTCGGTTAGGAGCCATTCTAAGAGATGAAGCATCATTGACATAAATCATTGTGTGATAGAATTTTGTAATGCTTTCTCTTTCCTATCTTTCTAGTCATGTCTATAAGCTATGGTAATTATTTACCATTAGTTAGGATATTATGCTACTTTGTTAGATGTGGCTAATTAAAAAAAAATTGAATGGAAACTACAGAGTACAATCCTAAAGTCAACATAATATCTTTAACACATTCGTAAGTACGATAATTTATAGTTTGTATTACTTATATAATTTAAATGCGACACAACATTCTAGTAGACGGACGTGGGACGTCATATTAATTAGGAATCTAATATATAGCCTGCTAGCAAAAGAATCAAAAATTCCAACGTCCTTGAGAATAATTTACAACGGACAAGAATCACATGAGTAATTGTCTAATAAAGTTTAAATTTTATGTTGGACGGACAACTATAATTTATTTTAGAACGGACAACGTTCATTAAAATATACTATTCAGTGTCTGATATTAGACTGTGTCCAGGAGACAGACATAGACTATCTCTTTCTAAAAAGTTAATCATTAAGGACGTAAAATATACAAACCAAGTCGTTGGTAACAGCTCGTACGATACATATTCGTTAGTAGGAATATGTATGTAATTTTATGAATGTTTAATCCACTATTACTCCTGGCTTAAGTCCAAGCGGTATCTAGGATTTAATATGAATGTATTTCCGTTATTTAGTACACATTAGAAACATATTATACAAACCTATATACGAATGTTCAGCATTAGGACTACTGTTCCAGTAACTATGGACATCAAACGGTAAGTGTGTCCGTTCAATGACGCTCAGAGGTAACGCCGGTATTCGATGGCGAGATGAATCCAACTCTTGTAGCGCAAAGCCCGCCCAGGACACCAGCGCGAGGATTTGTGAGATCATTAATACTGATGAATCATTTGCCGGGAATATTAATATTACTGGAATAAAAAAATAAGTAAATCAGGGTTTTTGTTACAGTGCAATGCCTAATTGTCGATTCTATGTTCATAGATTTAATGCTTTTTAATTTTTTTTTATTTAATTAAATATCGAAACAGGCGGGAAATGTTTGATTAAGTATTTTATAATTTTGAAGTTGGTGCTAATTAAATACTATAAGAATCTTACTACAATAGCAAATTAAGGTTGATGATACCTTTAAGTACCTAGTTATTGTTTTACTTGGCACTAACTTCAAAATTATAAAATATTTATTTAATATTATATATTTAATAACTAAATCAAAATTATTACTTTTTAGTTTCCTTCCTGTTTGAAGTCGATTTTTTTTTTGTTATAAATTATTTTATATAGAACTCTACTAATAGTCTTAATATTGATGGTAAGTAAGAGAAGTAAGAGAACTTCAACACATGTATATTATTTACTTACTGACGCTACTTTTATTATGATAAGATGTAGCGTATATGTACATAATCAGTTTAATATATTAAATTTCCCCAATTGAACGTCAACGAATTTCGGAATTCTTGCAATTATCACGTGGTGGGGTAATACAGACACCTTATAAAACAATTTTCATATATTAAATTAATTATACAAGTAGCTACGTCTTCGCAAAATTACCTCTAATGAGTAGTGAGGGCAAGTCGACTATTTTGGACAACGTGTGCCTGCTCGCGAAACAAACGCTATTCAGCACTGACACACAACTAATCGCACATTCTGGAAATGCCAAGTAATCATCCACCATTAACGACATTCTGAAATATAAAAGATAATAATCAACAAAAAACTATAATCAACAAGAAAATAATAAATCAACTGGTGAAAACTGAAATGTAAATAAAAAATGTATGTTATTAAGTACCACACCCTACGTCATTCATGGAAATTTTATCTGTTTACTTTCCTATCATAAATAAAACATGCGGGACTGAAATGACACCCTTTCACGGAATGGAATCGAAAGGATCGCGAAACATATCATTAAACCAAAACCCGTATCATTTCACTGGCTTCCTTGCAATATTGATCCTGAGTCTTTTATGCGGAGTGTGAAAAACCATTACACAAAATTATAGTAGTCAGCACGCCAGCAACTTGCTACAAACGTTTTTGATCCCAAAAGCAATCTTATTGACTGTTCATTTTATTCAAATTGTTGTACATTGATAAACCAACTTGGCTCATAATTTTAATCAATAAACTAAGTATTCATTAATAGTAGATAATCTTTTCGTATATAAGTTATTGTATACATAGGTCTGTAGTATCCACGAGGGACGTTAAATCAGCTTTACAAAATACTTACCTAAGCGTAGCAACAATAACTCTAACACCGTCACATTGTAAGAACGTCTGTTGTAGCTCCTGTTGTCGTATAATTACTGCTAATTGCTGTAACGTACTGCGACGTAACGACGGCTCTAGAGTAGGTGTAGATGTTCTACGAGCTACGAACTCGCCGTTGTCATCCAATACTATGTCTTGTTTTAATACGTCCAGAATTTGAATTAGTCCGCCAGTCTACATTTTGGAAAATTAAGTTTTGATTAGAATTATTAACTCTCTAAAACCTTCCTAATAAGTGAGTTTACTTTATATTTATTGATATTGCAAATAATAATGTTTCAGCCCCTTTTTTAATCATAAAAGATAGCACAGAATCGTCATACAGTTACGAGGTTTTTTGCTAAGAGTGGGAAAACTATTTTCTATAAATAAGCCATAATAATTTAGTCAGTTTGAAATTTGAAGAACACAATTCATTAGTCCGCCAGACAATAAATACTTACTGTTTACCAGTTTTAGTGACTAAACAAGAGTAACAGCTGATTTTTATAGTCCTTAGATTGTTTTGCGGTTAGCTATTTTTAGACTTTACATACCTGTAATACTTTCGAAGGTGAACTAGTGTAGTCAATGTTAAACGACTGCGGTTGCACTCGACGTAACGCACTTAACAAAATATCCGCACGCAGTGATTCTTTCGGCGGCAAATATCGGTCGTCATCTGCAAATATCAAATAAAATATTTATGGACCTTATTACACTCTTACACAATTTTTTTTTTGTAAATACATACATATTATAGATAAATTACACCCAGACACAGAAAAAACGATCATGCTCATCACACAAAGATTTGTTCTGGGTGGGAATCGAACCCACGACCTGCAGCTTAGCAGTCAGGGTCACTAACCACCAGACCAACAGGCCAGTCGCATTTTGCATCGAGAATAGTATCTTTGACACAGATTTTTACTTTTCACACATGTATTTTTGTTTGTGCACATATAAATTTTCCACTTAAATGATATTATAACATTATTTCTTCGCCTTCATAGTCCGATTCTACACAAGCCAAATATATGTTGGAAAATATATTAATAGTGAATACTAACCCAGCCACCGGCACAATGTATGCGCCGCATCCAACTGTACGGCGACGCATTTCACGAATAACAGTCGCACTAATCCTATCGCAACTTCTGCTGTAGCTATTCCCATGCACTCAGCTATATCGGATTCTAATGACTTACATATCGCTTTACCTATAAACAAAATAATAAGTTTAATGCCGAGATATTGTAGTTTTAAAATAAAAAGATTAGAGGTACTACTACATCACACAATTAATACTCTTACCCCCCCAGTTTCTGAAAGACTGATCAACGTAAAATTAACTAATCCCCTGTTAAATCTGAACCAATTGGGTTGCTAAACGCATGAATAATTAGTTTAATTTGATTTAATTAGTAATTTATTTGATCAAATTAAACTAATTATCCATGCTTTTAGGTACTTCACATGAGATTTAACGGGTGATTAGTTAATTTTTCATATATCAGCTTAGTTAGTTTTTTTAATTTGCTAGGGATGGACCATGGCGAAAGATACCATATGACCTTATGTGACAGTATGACATATGAAACAGGGTAGTTTATTTAAAAAAATGTAAGCCTGCAACGCAAGGAGTTTTTCACACAGATATTATGCGTTTCCTCCACTTTTCGGAAGAGGGTACTTCCCACAAGTAAGGGCACCGCACACACAAACTAGCAAATCCAGTAGCACGCATTCTATGCTCGTGAGATAGTCGCTACATTCAATTGTAAGAAAATCCTTAACACATAATCAATTATTTCAAATTTATCTTTACCTAGTTGTGTTTCGTGAGCCGCATATACATGTAGCAATGGTAGCACTGGTAACAAACTAGCCAACAACCGCCACCAACAATTCTCGCTAAGAATTAGTCGGCCACGTAACAGGTACAGCATTATATCTGATGCGCTCTCCGACACCTTGAATACAAAAATGAATAATTGTAATGTTAAAGATATGATTACTAACAAGTTCGATGAAGACCTAATGAAAGTAGTAGGGAATACTTAAATACAAAACACTTGAGCTTGATCTTTGTGAAAGCATTTAAGGAGGTCTTATGTTTAACAATAAACGTTTTCTCAGTAACGATTATAATACAATATATATATATATATATATTGTCCAGATACAAAGAATAGCAACATGAAGAAAACATGGATTTGACTGGTCTGTTGGTCTAGTGGTTAGTGACCCTGACTGCTAAGCCGGAGGTCGTGGGTTCGATTCCCACCCAGGACAAACCTTTGTGTGATGAGCGAGATTGTTTGTTCTGTGTCTGGGTGTAATTTATCTATAATATGTATATATTTACAAAAAAAAATGTATATAAGTAGTATATCAGTTGTTTAGTACCCATAACACAAGCAAATATAATTGCTTAATTTGGGGCTAGATGGCGCTATGTGAATGTGGTAGAATATTATTATTATTATTGTTTCAAATTGCAACAAATTGCAGATACAGATACTTTGCCAAAATTTTAAAAATATCGTTGGCGTTCTAATTACTTTGAATGACGTTTTACCCATTAATGGTATCCGAAAATGTAAAAAAGCTGGCAAAGGGAGTAAAAAATTATACCAGGCAAGTAAGGATACAAGAACTCTTTTTACTTTTTTGGTATACCAACTAAATGGTTGCCAGAAATCGTTAAGTAACTTACCTCTTTCACTTTAGAAGAAAGTCCATGACAACAGATCTCTGTTAAAATTCCCACATCGCATAACAACGTGAGACACTTTTCATTCTCAGCTAAATAATTATCATCTCCAACTAAAATTGTTTTTACCATGTCAGCCATCAATTTATAAAACGTAGTCTGCACCCATTCCAAGTTATGAGCCATAAGCGTGAGCGCAATACTGCGGGCAGTGGACCATTCTTTATCACTCATGTCCATATCTTTAGTTTTCTTTAATAAAATATCCGATATGTTGTATAAAAAATCCTCATTTTGAAACAATTCCAAAACCGATAGCGAATTTTTAATACATGTAAGTATTGTCTTTGAATTATGTGAGTTTTTGTTCTTTACGAATTGTACAGCTTCATCCATGTTAGCGAAAAGCTTTTTCAATTCTCTGTACTTGCTTTTGTATTCTTGATTGACAGCTGTTCGCGTGTTCTGAAAACAATATATATTCATAAGAATATAATAATAAATGTAAAACTACCAGGTTGAAGAGGATTCGTGTTTTTATTTTTTAAATTGATTTCACACATCAGCATCAAATAATTGGCAATCAAAAAATCGATACACAAATAGAGATGTTTTTTATATAGTGAACAAATTCTTCTGACTGTCTCTGTGGTTCGTTGGTAATAAGTACGGACTACCACTCATCGAGGTCGCGGTTCGATTCCCGCTCAGAGCAAATATTTGAGTGCATGAACATGTCTATTTGCATAGGTCTGGGTGTTTCTATATATAATATGTATGTATTTACAAAAATAAGTATTTAAATATGTATATCCGCATTCTAAAACCCATAACACAAGCTATTATCTAAGCTTACTTTGGGTATAGGTGGCGTTGTGTGTAGTTGTTGTGTTATTATTATTATTATTTATTATAAGAGATCGGATAATATCCACCTATGTCAATCACTGACGCGAATGGTAGTACCAATTTTGTTCGCATTTACCTGTAAAACACCTTCAATATTTTCACTCAGCTCTGTATAGAACAATTCCACAGCAGGATCAAGTTGCGCTTGTTGCATGGCTGTGATCAACGAGGTGGGAGGTAGGGCGGAGTCTCGTGCCCAATGTAACAGTTTAGCGGCACACATCACTAGGCGTAACCATGCCAACCGGTGGTGGGTACGCTCCGGGTCATCGAAGAACGACTTTCTGTAATTATATATTGTAGAGCAGGTTAACTAATGGTTGGAGCCCGCTCCAACACTCATAATAGCACAGAAACAGAATTGCTGCTAATTTTTAGTTTTAGGTGCATTTTATATAGTATTTTCTTGTAAAAGCAAACCTTTTAGTGTAATAGATATGCCAAAGCGTCGAGTAATTTTTGAACGTTAACGAATTTAATACAACCACCTAAAATAGTACATACAGGTATACTTATCTAAGAACTAATTTTGTGAATATCAATATTAGAGTTATTGTATTCTAGATTTTATTTGTTAGAAATAGATTTAGGAAAATAATGCCAGATGCCAAATAAAAACGTTTTTTTTACAAATATTACTAAATTAATAACAGATACCGAAAAAAGTACTAAGTAATTTTTTAATAGATCCTAAGATAGTTTTCTTTATATATGGTAGTCAACCAATTAAAATCCGTTTGTCAAAAAAGCCGTTATATCAAAAAATTCTAAATCCGTTCTTTTATTTACCTGTATTTAACCAACAGATCGCCTAACAACCGCATAGTCATACAACTTTTATGTGATATGTCCCTGTATGTTTTGGTAGAGTGGTCCACGTTCCAGAAGTTGGGATCAATGCAGTCAAGTAGTAAACCAACCAGGCTTTCTACCAGGCGAAGGCATGTGTTGAGATCTTTCTGGAACAAGTTGTAATGGGATATTTTAGTACCGTACTTTTAAAATGAATGAATGTGAAATGCATTGCGATTGAAAATTTACTTAACGTGACGTGTGAATTTATTACACCTACTCGTAGATAATTAAAATAAAACTGTTCGAGAGTACATTATCTAACACAAACGTCATTTACAAAAACGTAAGTTAATTCCTAAGTTAAAACAAAACGCACCTAGACAGACAAATATGAATAGCTGACTTAAAATTTTGTCCAGTGTGGAAATCAAACCGACATGCAGTCGCACGCACATTCACTGCGTCGCTGTCTACTGTTTACATAGCATCATACAAATAAGAGAAGTAGTTATATCCTTACCATATCCAATAACTCGGTCTTTTCAACAGAATCCACTAACAATACACTTCGGGCCATTATAGAGAGTACCGCATGCATAGTGTCTAGTGCATACACCGGTGCAGGTAACTGCTTCAATGATATAAGTCCATCTTCTTGTGGTGTAGGCAAATGACTCGCGCCAGCTATCTCTTGTAATTCTAAATGTACACCATCGTCAATTTCCTTGTGATCGGTTGACATCTGTCAATAAGATGTAAGGTCTTATTGTACTTCATTTACTACATTATATCTGATCACATAATTATGATTTGCTCGCCTTTGTCTAGTGAAAGAAATTTAGGACCTGACTACTAACTAGTAGAGATATTACTTGAAGGCACTAAAGACCACATTTTCTACAATGACTTTTTTAAATTAGCCTACCAAAGTGACTCCACTCTGTCCGGTGGTCGGTCATGAAGTTTGGTAAATAAATAAAAACAAAATGATAGCAAGCCTGCTTGCTTGCTATCATTTGTGTGAGTGGAGTCTATAGTCCAGCAGAGTTATGACTTATCTGACAGCTCAACAAAACATAATATGTGGCGAATTTGAATTTGAAAATTACATAGGTAGAGCCCCCAAATACTAGCTCGATCCACTTGACTCCCTCCAACCGAGCTGTTAGAATCGTCGGCGATCCCAATCTCACAGACAAATTGGAGTCACTGGAGCAGCGGAGGGACTGTGGCTCTCTATGCGTGCTCTATCGTATGTTTCAAGGGGAGTGCTCTAAGGAACTGTTTGACTTGGTGCCATCGTCTCGTTTTTATTATCGCACCACTCAACATCGCAGCAAAGTTCATCCATACAACCTGGACACAATCTCTTCTAGCACGGTTCGTTTCCAGCGTTCATTTCTCCAAACAAAGGTTTAAAAAGAGCTTTAATATCACGGAAGGTAACGGCTTTGCAGAGCCCCTGGCATTGCAGAAGTCCATGAGCGACAGTTACCACTTACCATCAGTTAGGCTGTTGGCTCGTCTGCCACTGTAGGAAATAAAAAAAAAGGTAAGTACCTTATTAAAATCATGTATGAGATCTAAAGACGAAAGCTGTAATATTCTTAGGCGCAGTGCACGTGTTATGTATAATAGTACAAACAGGGCTTCTCCAGGTCGCCCGCCACGGCCACCATCTGATATTGTCAATAAACTCTGCAATTAAAATGAACATTTCTATATTTCCTTGAAAACATTTCTAATTTTAGTGTATCCGATATAAAATGGAAACAGAATATTATTTATTGCACATCAATTATCATCATTTCAGGAGGAAGATGTCCACTGCTGGACTTTTAACCGCCGTCATGCATCGGTTGCCCGCTACACTTATAAACTCGTCGTTCCAACTTGTGTGAGGGGTCTGCCTACACTACGTTTTCCGGTTCGTGGTCGGCACTCTAGAAGTTTTCTAATCAAACGGCCATCAGCGCTGCGAGATGTGTCCTGCCCTTGGCCACTTACAAGTTACTCTGTGAGCTATATCACACCATTAATATAAAACAGCACAGCAATAGGTAGTGACAATGGAAGACATAGGTATATCAGATTTTACAACTTACCTTTATAATATCAGGTCTATTAAGAAATATTTCTGGTGGAAAATCACGCAGAAACACGTCACGGATAAACCGACAGCATCTTCTAGTTGATTTCAATAATCTCAAGGCATCTTCCACAAGCAGCAAAGTTTTTTTGTCAGACTGGCACAGGTCTACCCAGGGGAACAACAGTATTCTAATACTTTCTGGAGAATTGTTGATACTAAAATAGTTAAAAAGATTTCTTTATTCAATGTCTGAGCCTATTTTGGGTATATAAGAAACAGTGTTATTCTGTCTACTCCAACTCCTTCGAACCTATACAATTGAGTTAGAGGTGCCTAAATAATACATCTAGTGTTGTGATACTGCAATGTGATCTAGTAAAGTATGGGCAACCATTTCATCTATAACCATAATATTATAAGCTCTGCAAGCTCTCATCTACCTAAACCAGACAGGCATCATGAGGCATAGTTTTAATCAAGTACCCAGTATGTACACTACAAACCTAAGGTTCATGATTGTCTGAACAACTAGCTAAATTATTATTACATTCAAACATTCATAGATTACATTCAGACTTAGACTACAGATTACACTACATAGTGTAATCTGTAGTCTAAGTCCGAATGTAATCTTAGTGTGTATTTTAATTAGCGAAAAAATAACAGTGGACTGTTTTGGAGGCCAACAAGGTTTATTTTTATTATTGTCAGCCTCCATGATTTGGTGGTACTATGTACGGTTTCAGTATTAGCCCGAACCCTGGAATGGTGTCGGTTATATATGGCAACAGGCTCGTCCCCTGTTAGATGGGACCTAAAATATAAAATGGGCAAATGTGGGTGGTTAAACACCTCTGCCTACCCTTTTACGGATAAAAGGCGTGAAGCTATGTATGTATGTGTGTATGTATGTGTGTATGTATGTGTGTATGTATGTGTGTATATATGTGACTATGTATGTGTGTATGTATGTGTGTATGTATGTGTGTATGTATGTGACTATGTATGTGTGTATGTATGTGTGTATGTATGTGTGTATGTATGTGTGTATGTATGTGTGTATGTATGTGTGTATGTATGTGTGTATGTGTATGTGTATGTGTATGTGTATGTGTATGTGTATGTGTATGTGTATGTGTATGTGTATGTGTATGTGTATGTGTATGTGTATGTGTATGTGTATGTGTATGTGTATGTGTATGTGTATGTGTATGTGTATGTGTATGTGTATGTGTATGTGTATGTGTATGTGTATGTGTATGTGTATGTGTATGTGTATGTGTATGTGTATGTGTATGTGTATGTGTATGTGTATGTGTATGTGTATGTGTATGTGTATGTGTATGTGTATGTGTATGTGTATGTGTATGTGTATGTGTATGTGTATGTGTAAGTATGCATGAATGTATGTATGTATTATTATTAATGAAAATAATTATAGTCTGTATTTTATATAAAACATGTAATATGATAAGGCTACACTTACTTTGTAGTTCTATTGATCTCTGAATCATTAAATACAGATGTTTCCTTTGATGATTGATAATTGGGACCCAAATTGTAATAGCCACTGCTTGAGCCTCCATCACTTTCAGAACTGCAATGAAATAAAAAGAATTTACAAAAATACACAAAAAATATAGGTACTTATTCTCTTTTATCAGTTATATTAAATTATTTTTTTATTTGAAATGGTAAATAAGCAAGTCTTTCCACAGTCTTTCTAGTTAACTTTCTGCTCTCTATTAGTGTATTTTAGTATTAGTAAAGAAAAAAGAATTTCCACCTTGTAACACCAGGTATTGTGAGTTGAGGTATATTCACATTGCAGTCAGATTCAACTGTATTTATGAACCTTAGGGTATCTATCACATCCTGATATATTTCTAATGCATTACCAGCAATCTTATGTTTAACTTTGTCCAAATTAGATAAAATATTTGTTATGCCAAACTCTCTGGCTATGTAAGCACCAGCCTTGGTCTGAAAATTTTAATACATCATTGAAATTGGTATATTACTAGAAGTCAGGTTCACATATTTGTCAGGTAGTAGATCCACACTGATTTTAGCATGAATGGGCCGGATTGACTGGGGAAATACTATTCTTTCATAGAAGATCGACGTAAGAGTAGTAGTATCCATACTATAGCAGTTCACTCGGTGAGTAAGAGTGCCGGATACCCAATTACCCCCTTTTCCTTTTTCTCACTTCCCTTAATTCCTCCACCTACCCACTCCCATCACAGTAGGCAGCGGCTATTAATGTTTCTGTTTATATATACATAATTATACAAATAATTTGTTATTGGAGGCTTTATACAATAAATTATAGAGCAATTTCAAATCACGTTATAATTCTGTTGAACTATATCATTTAATTTTGGTAGATGCTCACGGTAACAGAGATCTGAGAATAAAACCATGTGTATCATTTCCTTAACTCAAAGTTTCAAAATAAATAAATTTCGAAAATTAAAAACGTTTGTTATTGTAGTTAAATATACTCACCTTGAGAGTAGTGAGGAGCAACTCAAGAGCTTCACTTTGTAATGTCGGGTTAGGGCCATGAAACCAAGCTAAAAGCGCTTCAAGTAAGTGCCTTGTGCCTGATAACTCGTCATCTAGCTCCCAACCCAATTTTAACTTGGCATTTATTAGCTGTAGAGCCCGCTCCCGAATTTCTTTCAAAGGGTGGCCTACGAAGTAGTACAAAGTTTTAAAATGTAAATTCTATAGATATAAAGTTCGCATTTTAAAAAGCAATTTAAACTTACTCAACTTCTTGATATAAATTGAAAGAATTTCGGTATTTTCCATAGTTTTTGAGTAAACATTAATAAAATTT
The DNA here is from genome assembly GCA_963082885.1 of Parascotia fuliginaria. Classification (NCBI taxonomy): domain Eukaryota; kingdom Metazoa; phylum Arthropoda; class Insecta; order Lepidoptera; family Erebidae; genus Parascotia; species Parascotia fuliginaria. Next base: position 8,609,619 of record OY720174.1, on the reverse strand, counting down.
AATTAAATGAAAAAGGCCGGCATTGTTTTGTTTACATTACAAGTTTTGAGCTGCGATCGTTGACTAGTGGTGGGCGTTGCGACGACGCGGCGGACCGTTTGCAAAGACCGTTTTAGGTAATACGACGATGGAACCGTTTTCACGTCCTGGGTCTAAACAGTATTCGTCGCACAAACCATCGTCTATTTTATGGCTATGCAAATACAGTCGAGAATGTAATGATTTAACTATCAAACTAGTCGCGCTCTCGTCATCGAGAATCGTCGTCGTCTGCCAGAGTTATTTCGTCCGCGTCCCTTCGTTCACAAAACGATCGAGAATGGGTGTATTTAAAGTTCAAAGTTGCTAAGCATTAAAGTTTGCATTGGCACGTGTAGGTATATATCTTGTATGTGTAATTTTTTTTCGTTTATTTTCGTGCGCATAAAGAAAGATTAGTTTTGTTTTGATATGTTGTTTGCAATTGCATATTCAATTCAATAGTTAAAGTCTAGAAAAGTATGAAGGGAAGTTCATTTTGTCATTAGTCCGTGAAATCAATAAATAAATAGAAAACTGTAAACAGTTGCAAGAAACTACTCCATATATCGTTTCAGTGGTCGCAACTCGTTCCAGTCAACGACAAGTTTCGTCCTCTATGACGTCTCTAAACCAGTTGCAACGACGACCGTATTTTGCAACCGTTTTCGTCGTCAGGAAAACGGTTGCGTTTCGTCCTTCTGAAATTCGCGAACGACCTACTACTATCGTTGACCACAGACTAAGTAGAGAACATCGTTAACGCCAAAGTGCCAAACTGCCAAACTGCCAATTTTAAAGTCCGGTATTCTTGTTACATATGGCACCAGAGCTAACCACTACATTTAATCCGAACTCATTACAGCATTTCTGAATATCGTTAATCATTCATTCCTTGCAATCCTAGTGATAATCTGTGGTACGGGGTAATATCTATTGACAGCTATTGACAGATTAAATTTTTACTGACAATAATTGACAATAAATATTCAATTGAATTTATTTTGATTTTTGATGTACTGTCGCGGCGTCGTGCCGTCTTAATGTACACAGAATAAGTAGCCAGAAAGACGTGAAAGAGAGCTAGGTATTGCATTTAATGATTTTAAAATTAATGGATTCAAAATAAAGGCATCTTACGCTGAAGATTGTTCTATTAAATTCATGATAATATTTTGTTCTCTCTCCTATTGACATTGTGTCATTTTAGGATTGTATAAACTTTAAAACCTAGCCGAATTTTTAGGACATTATCACTGGCTACAGGCGCAACATCTGCAGTAATTTAAATATTTGTTTAGAAATATAAAAAAAATAATTTATAAAAAAAAAAAATTAATATATAAATTATAATTAATATATGCTTACTTTGGGTCTAGATGGCGTAGTGTGGTTGTTGTGGTATTATTATTATTATTATTATTATTATTATTATTAATATTGGACACAAGAAGTTAAATTTCGTTCCATCATTACCAAAACAATATTTACTTATAACCTTACTTGGTAATTACCTGTGTAGCAGTGTAGTCTTGAAGATTTTATGGAAGGTTACTTAATTAATTTAGACTGCTTTAGATTTCAGTAGGTATGTTAATTTTAATCTAAAATAAATATTTATTCCTTTCAGATGGCAGATCTTAAAACCTTACTGAAAGATGCAAGAAAACTTATAGATGAAAAAAACTACAAAGAAGCTCAAGAATGTTGTAAAAATATATTAAGAAAAGATAAAGAAAACTATTTTGGATTAGTATTACTTGGGAAGGCTCTTCAAGACTCGGATCAGGCACCTTTAGCTTATCAAAAAGCTGTATCAAGCAAACCAGATCATCCGTTAGCTTGGCAGGGACTTGCAAACTTTTATGAAAGAAAAGAAAATGATGCAGATAAAACTAAATTATTCAGCATATATAATGAAATGCTTAAACTACAAATTGAAGAAGACAAGGCTGTGGAATTAATTTTAAAACTTGGGCAATTAGGCAAATCTTTGAAGAGTGTGGAATGCCTTAAAATTTTAACAAATTATATAGAAAAACATAAAAATTCAAAATTGTCTAAACATGCAGAGAAATATTTTATAGATCTATTAAAAGCAGATGTCACACCCAGTAAATCAGACATACAAACTGTTTTTAGAATACTACAAGAAATCTACAATGAAGATCCTAGTGACTCTTTAGAAATGTTGCAATGTAATATCATTTTTCAAAAATCTGATTTGTCATCAGCTGTTGAAGAAATAATAAATTTACCTTTTTTCACTACTAATGTACTGGTAAGGGAATGGCTCTGCAAGCAATTGTGCATGAAATATGTAGAGAATATGTCATTTTGTGACTTCAACATTGAAAAATACATAGATACTATATGTGAAGGAATAATGCATTCTAAATACCCAAGCCTCTTAAAAAGCATGATATGTTATGATAAAGAGTTATATTTAGAAGCATATAAAGAGTGTGTGCCATTAGTAAACTATCATGAAGCAGATATCACAGAAGCAACATTCATTATAAAATGTACTATAATGTTAAAAAAATGGTCAGTAACTCAGAAACTAGCTACCAACTTCGTAACTAAAGTAAAAGATCAAAAGTTTGCTATTACTTTAAAGAAGCTTTTAGTTTTATCACTAGCTAAACAGCAGAAATGGCATCAAGCAATATCTACTGCAAAAGATATACCCATTGATTATATGAATACTCTAGAGTTGGCTAATCTTGCAGAGTGTTATATTGAAGCCAATGAACCTGTTAATCATATCATGAAACATTTGGAAACATCAGGCTACCAGAAACAACTGCAAGCTTTGGTATTTCTAAAGCAAGAGAAATATGAAAATGTCATTGAGTTACTCACTGATACAGCTGATAATGTCTTACACATATTTTATTTGGGCAGAGCATATTGGGAAACTAAACAACATGATAAATGCTTGATACACCTTCTCAAAGCAGCAAAACTCAATCCTGATCATGCAGATACATTTCTATATTTAGGCCACTTTTACTATCATCATAAAAGTGATTTAGAAAAGGCTAAAAAATGCTATGAAAAAGCATATGCTCTAAATCCAATCAGTAGTGATATTGCTAAATGTTTAAGTGAAACTTACATTCATCTTCAGCAAAGAGATGCTGACTTTGAATTATTGAACACACTTACAAAGAATTTATCCACAATAGAACCATGGGTTAACTTTAGATTAGGTCTGCATTATTTATATAAAAGAGAATGGGAGAATGCAATTTTAAATTTCAGAAATGTTATTAAAAGTAACTATAATGACACTACAGCTTTTGAGTGTTTGGCTGATGCATACTACTCCAGGGGATCCTTTACATCTGCCTTGAGAGCATATAATAAAGTAATGGCATTAGACCAAGATAAAGCAGCACACTGTTTGACTAGAATTGGCTACATTCACTCTCTACTAACTGAATATGAAGATGCTATCACAACTTTTGAACAAGTGTTTAAAATCGAACCTTATTCTTTCTTAGCACTGAAAGGAATTGCTGAAACATGGATGAGAATTGCCAAGAAGAAAGCTGATGCAAAAATGTATGGCTCTGCAAGAGATTGCACACAGCATGCCATTGACTACATTGTGAAGGCATTATTAAAACAGAATCAATTCATGTGCTTTTGGAAACTATTAGCTGACAACTTAATGTTTATTACTAAATTGCCAAATAAATATGCTTTTGTTCATATGCCTCAATTAACAAACGAAAGAGGTAATAATTTGAAAACATCACAAAAAGATAAACTTGAAATATTTTTGCAAGCTATTGCTTGTTATTCACATATAGCAAAACAAAAACAGCAAGTCACGTCTTATGATTTAGCTTCAGCTTACCTGGCTTTTTATTATGAAACAAAAAAAATTGTGAATTGTCATACATCTTTTAATTTAACTATAAACTGCATTAAAGAGAGCCCTACTTCATGGAGACATTGGAATTTACTTGGAAAAATATGTCTAGTTATAAAAAAGTATGAAATAGCACAACATTGCTTTATCAAAGCTCTAACAGTGACAAGGAAATGGTCAGTTGCAAAAATCTGGTGTAACCTAGGAGCACTTTATCTGAATCTTAAATTGTATAAACAAGCTAATTATTGTTTTTGGCGCGGACAGTCAATATTACCATCATACCCTCAAAGTTGGATTGGTCAAGGTCTTATTGCAGAGATAATTCGCGAAGAGGAGACAATGGATTTATTCAGACATGCATCTTGTCTTGGGTATCACCCAGAGAGCTCATTAGGTTATGCTGACTGGGTGTGCAGATCTTTAAAAAATAATAAATACAAGGAGACCTCAGAATCAAAATATGAAATCGAAGGACTGTATGCTATACCATATGCTATTGATTTAGTTGAATGGTTTTGTACTTTTGAATCTACAAATCCTTGTGCTTACAACATTCTGGGTATATTACAAGAAAGATATGGACTGCTTCGATCTGCAATAAAATCATATGAGGTAGCTTTTAAATATGCAGATGATGGAAATAAGAATACAGTTTTGCTAAACATAGGAAGAATTCTTGTTCGAATGGAAAAATATGAAGAAGCAATTACAATAT